>CM076649.1:8578687-8611627 GCA_038496675.1 Rachycentron canadum | reverse complement strand
ATATATATATATATATATATATAACATATATATAATTATTCTGTAACATGAATAGAATTGGGTAAGATGTCATAAAATAGTGAAAAATCATGATTACCTTCATCCCAATGAGACACTTTCAAATGTTGTGTCAGGCTAACAGTACAAACCTAAAGATGTTCAATATCACACACGATGAAGACGAGGGCTATGTTCTCAACCAGCAAGTTGCTCATTGATTTATTGTCTGACAATTGAGTGATTGATTAGTCAGTTGCTCTAGCTCTGAATTACTGTTAAACTGATATATTGTTTTTAACAAACGTGAACTTTCCCTCTTTACTTACTAGAGAAAACAACTGTTTTTCAGGTCAGTATTGTGGCCATGCAGAGAGGGGAGCAACTGATGCCCTTTAAAACCAAGTCTGGAGACACCTTAGAAATCTTGTACCTGGAGGAGCTCTCTGCAGAGGTCACTGTGGATTTTATTTTCCTTTTAGTTTAGTTTTTCCACTTGGTCTTTGTTCTGGTTCTTAATGCATTTGTATTGAACTCTGTAGGAGGTTTTTAAAATGGAGCACCAGTACAACAGTATGAAGACGTGGGGACTCCGGGCTGCAGGATGGGCTCTCATGTTCCTTAGCATTCAGCTGACCATGCGCATCATCTACACACTGGGTAAACAAACTGCCATATCGTCCATGGATTTTATTCATCCCTGTGTCTGTTATTCACATTCCTTATGTTTTGTGCCTGCAGTGGATTGGGTTCCTATTCTCAGAGAGCTGGTGTCCGTGGGGCTGAAGATCTTCGCCTTGTGTGTCTCCTGCTCTCTGACTCTTCTCACCATCGGAGTTGGATGGCTGTTTTACCGACCATTAGTGGCAGTGACTCTGGGAGCATTAGCTCTCCTACCAGTGCTTCTTGCCCGCTCCAGACTTCCAGCCAAGAAGGACGAGTGACTATTGAGCTGATGATTATCACAACAAAACTCCATGCTGGACTGTAGCCACCCATCAACAGTGTGAGGCAGCGTTGTACAGCTGGTTTTTCTACAGCAGAGTTGTAAACCGAATAGGACTTGCCCTATCATCTTGAACAGACATTCTATGATAGAATAAGTACAATGGATTTAATCCAACATCCATCAGTGTTTAAATGGACATAAACATTTTAAAATGTTTTCCTTTGCTCACCGGTACCTCACCCTGATATTATACCACAGTGCAGTGAGAAATCACCTCAACCCCACTGCTTGTCCTGTCAGTTACTGGAGGGAGACGTTGCCTTTAGTTCTCACCTTATGTGGTGCTTCATAAATTCATCCACCCATATAAATCTTATCTGTATTCTCACTTGCTCAGTGAGCTGCATAAGGTAACTCAAAGATCTGTTGCTATTAGGTTAGGTACACCTGCATAAGAAAATAACACAGTCCAATACAAAAGCTCTGCAACAAACTCTAAACGCTAAATTGCATTTGTTTTATGTAGGTATAATTAAGAACCTATTAAGAAAAAGTTCATTATGTAAAATATAAAATATAGTTGCCTTCATATATCTGCCATTTCCACTTCTTCTCCGACACTTCAGGGAATATTGTTTGTATTTTCATTGTGGAATTTTTCTTAACTTGAAAATCAAAGAGGTAAATGCACTTCTTTGGACAAATTACTGCTTTTTCAAACCACTCTGTATTGACAAAAAAAAGAAGCTTTTTCAGCACTAAAGTGGGTGTCTACAACTTTGTTCTATTGTCTGTATGCAGTGTCTATCAAATAAAGCACTTTTTTGTCTATCAACACCTAGATTAGATCTCTCATTTCCATTGAGGTGCAAGTCAAGTCAGCCTGGATATACAAAGGCCCACAAGTTGAGCCTAAACAATGTTAGCTTCTCTCAGAAAGATCAGCAGTGGCAGCCAATAACTAAAAAGATGTACAGAAACATCAGACTCTGACTGCTGTAATTTAGAAACGTTTGTCCACCAGAGTGGATCAGAGTGGCTTGTATTAATCAATGCCCACCACCATTTTTACTAAGTACTGTTGATCTTGCACTGTGAAATGCATATGTAAAAAGACTAATATCAAATTGCATGTTGAAAATTTTTAATCCTTGTAAACATTTTGCCTGAACTTTGCTTAAAGAAAAAAAAAAAAAAAAAAAATCAGTTTCTGAGCTGGACTATGAACGACTGGGTTAAGTGTGACTCAGTGATTAGCAAGTGATACAAATTTTCAAGATTCTTACAAAGTAATTTATTACACAAAACACTAAGTTTCCATTTGCGTTTTAACAAAATGAGTTTCCAGTCTCATGTTGTGCATGTGATCATAATGCACATAGGATTTGTATATGAAGCGCACAAACAAATTTCTACTTCATGTGTGCATCAGTTTGTTGAAATAATTCAAAGGACTATGGGTCACAGTGTAGAGGTACTTCACCCTAGTTGGCTGTGGAAACATTCCTCAGATCAGCAGGCAGGGTTTAAGCACTTAACTGTAGTTGGCAGGTATGACACAACAGGTCCCCTGGCTGACCTCTGATTACATGTTGACAACGGAGGTTTCATTATGGCAAATTTACTCATGTTAAAGTACAAAAAAGTATTTTTCCATTACCTCAAAATTGAATACTGACAGAACCTGACTACTTTTGCTTAAGACAAAAAAAAGTAAAAGCATTACACCTTTAGTAAAAACTGGGGAGAACAGTCTTTTTTGTGGGTGTGTTTGGGGGTAGGTTTGACCTAATGCTCCTTCTTCTGTCCCCCGTAGGAAGCAGTCCTTGTGCCCCCGTTTACAGTAGGACACATTTACTGCTCTTCTTTCCCCGCCTGGCCTGTAGTGCGGCCCTGGTGGCCATCTCGAAAACTTCCCTCACACCATCCTTTGTTTTTGCAGAGCACTCCATGTATCCAAAGGCACCAATCCTGTTAGCCATGTCCCGTCCATCTTCTGGTTTTACAGGTTCCTTCAAAAAAAGTCAAGAGGAGTTTTAGGAAACATGTATCCATCAGTGGGAAAGTGTAAATGCACTTGTGTGTATGTTCTAAATTTTTACCTGCTTCATTTTGGCAAGCTCCCTCCGGGTGTGCTCATCATTACGCAGGTCCTTTTTATTTCCCACCAGTATAATGGGAACATTAGGGCAGAAATGTTTCACCTCAGGGGTCCACTTCTCTGGGATGTTCTCTGAATGAGGGGATGACAGACACCACCAGTCAGAAAAGGCACACACTGTAGAAGGGCTGTAACTTCCAAATATTTTCATTATTGATTAACCTGTGGACTTTTTTTGGTTTGTTAAAAGTTAATTTTGTTTTGTTAAAACACCAGAATAGAATAGTAAAATTGCCCATTGCAATTTCCTACAGCCACAGATGATCATGAGTATCCTTTTATCATGGTGCGCAATAATGAAAAGAACAAGAGTCTCATAGTTAAGAATCAGAAACCATCAAATCTTTAGCATTTTGGCTGGAAAATCAACCCAATAGATTAATTGACTTATCTTGACTTCCAGACTACAGTTTCCTCATTGATTAATATAAAGTATAAGTACACTGGTAATTGGGTACATTACTGATTTATAGAGATGAGTGAAGAGTGTGAAGAGTATGCTAATATGCTTCCTCATTATTCAGTAAGTCTTTTTTTTCTTTTGGCTATTTCTATACATGATTATAATTATTAGAGCCATTTTGTCTCTTCCCTAGGTTCTCCCTTATTAATACCATTACTAATATTATCCTGTTATTACAAGATACCAGTTAATTGAAACAACATAAAAAGTGCGGCTAGGCTTTCCAATTTCCTTTCACAAATCCCTTGGTGGCACTTTAAGAAAAATAGTCTATGATGTACCATAAACATTAACATGGTACATTAACATGTACCATAAACATTAACATCATCAGAGCTTTCTGTGATCACTTACCAAGACTGTCAGGACTGTCGATGGAGAAGCACATGAGAATGACATCTGTGTCTGGATAAGAGAGCGGACGCAGTCTGTCATAGTCTTCTTGACCTGCTGTATCCCAGAGTGCTAACTCGACCTGCCACAACAGTCAACAAGTTATCAACCACACACAGCCAAACCACAGTCAGGATGCTTTTGGTTTATAGGTCTGATATTATATTGACCTAATGAATTCATTAACACTGCTATCCTGTATTCAGAAATACTGATGCAGCACAAAAATCACATCCCTTTTGCAATGACTGACAAACCATTCTAGATAAAACATAAACTTATGATAGACTAGGATTATTGTGATGAACAGTTTCACATCTAAAATTAATATTTTAACAAATCCTGTCAAAATGATCTACATATGGTACTTATCACTTTATGATCCACTAGGATTATTATGATGAACAGTTTCAAAGATGAAATTAAAGAAAACAAATTCCAGGCAAAAATAATAAAATTTAATGTTGTGATAAATCATGTTAAGCATTGATTCTATTATACAAACTGATCTCTCTGTTGGTCTCCTTCTTACTTCCTATATAATAGCAGCAGTAATTTGGGATTTTTGACATTTAATCCATCAACAGTTGGTGCAATCACTGACGGGTATAGTGGCCAGGTTCAAAGGTATCTTTATTATTGTTGAGCACACAAGAGATGCAAATTGCATAATGCTGATTATGGTCTGTGACAATTCATACCTGTTTGCTATCAACTTCAATGTCAGCAACATAGTTCTCAAAGACCGTGGGCACGTAGACCTCAGGAAACTGGTCCTTACTGAACACAATGAGCAGACAGGTCTTTCCACAGGCTCCATCTCCCACTATGACCAGCTTTTTTCTGATTGCTGCCATAGCTGCTGACAAGACACAGAAAACGACAAAGGTTACAACGTGAGAACACTTTATCTTTAACAGCAGGGAGGGATGTCTTATTGCATTCATGCATTATGCAACCTCTAGCACCACAGCCACGGTGAGAAACGATGAGCAGCAGTAACCTTCAGCTGTGTTGACACAACGCCAGACCCGTTTGAAACCAACACCCGAGGCTAACTTTTTAGCTTTCAACGCCAAAGCTGTTTATACTTAGATACACGCTGGGTTGTGTGCAAGGAAGGACGTGCGAGCAGCATGAAAAGGTGACAGTCCGACACTAGTTGACTTTACAAATCCAGCGAGCGGAGACCTTCTTCCACGATGATACATTTCCGCCCAAGAATTTCTGACCCACCCCAGCATCAAGCTCGACTAATTACCCCGTAAAACGTTTGTCCCGCATCGCCATTACTGCAGGGACTAAACAGACATTAAAGTTAAACCGCTGATACAGACATAAAATTGTGACTCGCTTCAGTGCAGACTGACCTAGATTTCAGCGAGCAACGAGGATGTTCTGTTTACAAAAGACTTGACGCTAGCTAGTGTAGCTAACCAGCTAGCCTTAGCCGGATATGTAGCTAGTGCGCTAAGTTTACATCTTCATGTTTTTTATAAAACGGTGGTTTATGATATATATAGGATACTTATTATACAGTTCATCTAATACCGTGTGGTGTTTGAGGCTCCCTCCCAACCACTCAGTCAAACGTCGCTTTTCCCTTTGAATCACAAACCCGTTCGGCTAGCTAGCTAGACTTAGCTTAGCATAACGGAAGTCAATGCGACTTTATCGGTTCGTTAGCTAGCTAACGTAGGCACGGCATCGGAAGAAAATACAGGTTATTTAAATCGATTTAACGATTTTATTGCCAATAAAGCAAACTGCCAAGAAACCGAAACTCAATTCTAACTGTTAACATCGTGATCTTACCAACTGATTGGCTTAAAATATGTCCAAAAGCTCTCTAAGTAGTGCTTTGTTGGCCTCCGTCGCTTCTCCCTGACTGCGCCGCTGCGGCTGGAGGAATAACAGGAGGGAAGTGCTCGAGGGGCGGGGAGAAAACAACAATACCCCGCTCTGTAAACATTAGAAATCATACTTTATACATGTAATACATTATTGGTATACCTATTGTTATTAGTAGATGTGGTTCATTTGCCCTATTCCTTTAACATACAAAATTTGAAATATGAATGTATATGTAATTTGTCTCATATTAAATACAACACATATTTTGTGTATTGGTGTGTGAATTAGAAACATATGGAGAAAGCAACAAATTCCACCCAATAAAATTCTCCATTGTAAGTAAAATTTAAGCAGATTGGTGTCATTCCTGTGGCCTAAGTATAATCAGGAAACTGTACTTGCTCACACAAAATAATAGCCCCTGTAAATGAGTTATGCTAATACACATCATGCATATCATTAGATTATGATGCCTCATTTTTACTGTTGTACTTGGTTGTGATGGGGTTAAAAGATTTGGATTTCATTTTTATTTTGTAAGGGACAGCAAGTAATATATATTTTTTAAATTATCTATTCATTTGCTGATTATTAGTTGATTGGTTAATTTGCAAAACTTCAAGAAAACAGTAAGAAATACACAAATTGCACAAATTGGGTTTACCTGGAATCCAAAGTGACACAATCGTCCACACCTCAAAATTATTAAAATTATATAAAAATTACATACATAAATATGTGAGAAAATAGTCACACTTGAGAAGCTGGAACCACGAATAAAAAGTTTTGAATTTAAAAATAACTTGACAATTCAAATCATTGATAATTGCAAATTTTATATCAATGGACAATAAGATTAACCAACTCAGCTCATAACTACAGGCCAGTTGACAGGCAGTGAACCTGGGGCTTGTTAGGCAGTTGCCAGTTTTGCTCAATTTGTCATTCAACCATGTGAGATAGTGGGAATTGTTTGAATATTTATGTTACATGTCTACTTCACAACATTTTAGATGGAAATATTGTACTTACTCTGCTACATGCACTTGAGTGCTATACTTAGCAGATTACAATTTCATAAAACATCCATCCATCCATCACCACTTATCTGTGCAGGGTTGTCGTTGGAGCCGATCGCAGCTGACATTGGGTCAGGACCGGGTGAACAACCATTCACACCTTTGGGCATTTAAAAGTCAACAATTAACCCAGTGTACATGTTTTTGGACTATGGGAGGAAGCTGAGAGCCAGAGGGAGCCAGGCAGAGGGAGACCCCCTCGAGGGGAGAACTCAGAGCCTTCTTACTTTGAGGCAGCGTAGCTAACAACTGCACCATGCCTCCTTTTCACAAAAAATGTGATCAGTAAATCCAATACATTATTACAGATTGAACTACAGAGTGACAGCAGTCTGTAGATATATATTGCTTCATCAGTATCAACCACAGCCTCTTCTGTCAATTCAGTTCAGTTAGTTAAGTTATAAGGATGTTGTTGGCTGCAGGTCAAAACATTTAGCCATTTATAATGTAGATAGTGATTGTAATGAGAAAAATGCTTTAATGATCATTTAAATGTTACCAAGAGAAAAGATTTAAATGCTCCCGACTGGTAGAGTGAGGCAGAGAGAGAGACAGAGTAAACACGTGTGTTCAGCTGGTGCAGCCGTGTATTAATAACTTCAGCTCTTACTCTAATCCAGATAAGAGGCTTTCTCAGCACTGCTCAGTTCCACCTCACAGAAACCAACTCAGTCATGTTTCCATGAAAACTGAAACACTAATACATCATATTTATCTATATGTGCAAGTGGCCAGTTATTCAATGGTAAAAAGAAAAAAAAAGATTTGAGGTTAATTTCTCTGAAATCCACAGACATGTAGGTCCACTTCTGAGAATAATTTTCAACAAACAGCCTTTGATCTTCATTCATGATTTTGTAAGTGTTTCACATTTTCAAATGTAAGATGTCTGTCACAGCTGGTGGTATAGGGGCACAGACAGGGAGGACCCAAGTGCAGACACATAAGCAGGCGGATTTAACAAAGAAACTTTATTAGTTAGTTAAAGTCTGGGGGCATCTGGTGGGCAGGTGGAGTATCACAGGGAATCAACCAACAGAGCTAAAATAGTACATCCAAGTGGCCAGTCATTCAACCGTGAAAAGAAAAGACACTTAGGGAAAAACTAGAAAACAACCCCTGAGGTTTATTTCTCCACAGGAATGTGTGATCCTCTTGTTCTTGATTATTCTCCTTCTGAGAATAACAGCAGTTTGTGACAGGGAATTACACCCGTGTGTAAACAGATTCTTCAATAACAACAGATTTCCACAAATAGCTTTTAATCTTCATTCTGGTAAAGATTTTGTGAGAGGATATGCTTTACTTTGCAAATGGAAGTTTTCTCATTTAAGAAACAGATCCTGCATATAAATGAAATTAAAAACACACATTGTACCCTGACTTTAATTTAGTTTTTAAAATCACTTCAGCCACCTGATTATCCAGTCTGCAGATGGTCAGGCTGACCTCAATCTATCCACACAAACATGTCTCATCAGCCTCAAATATTCTAATTCTTAATTATAGTTTAAGTCATAATAGTGACACTCACTTTCTCCCTCCAGTCTGTTGGATTTTGTGCTAGATCATGTATAGAACACTTGTTGTATCAGCGTAGCCATGACAAGAAAACAATAAGGATATGAGGATATATTTAAAAGCTTTTGTGAGATTTTTGTGATGATCATAATGGTGCCCAAATATTGCAAGTGTTACAGGAGGTCACTGATAGCTAAGCTCTGGTTTATCAGGTTCTTTGATTTCATGGATATAGTCTCCCACCTCTCCCTCCATAGCAGAAAAAAGAAAGACCCAAGTGATTTTATTGTTATGGCCACTGATACAGTTTGGGCTGCTTTGTTGATAAAAAAACAAAACAAAAAACAAAACAGTAAAACGGGCCATTGATCTAACAACATGCAAAAATCTCTATGACTCTCTTTTTTAATAAATGGTGGAAATAAAGACAGAAAACAAGAACTTATATAATGGCAATGTAGAAATAACATAATTTTACTGAAACATACAACAACAAAATACTCTTTTGGATCAACAGTAGCACTGAGACTGAGCTCATTCATGAGTGGTGGGGTTGCACCGAGGTTTATTGCAATAACATTATAATATTCTCACTCTGGGCCAGTCTCTGTTGCCTGGGGCCTCAAACTGTCCCAGAGTCACAGTGTGTGGTCATGGAGTGTGACCCTGAGCCATGTTTCAGTCTCTGTGTCCTGTGTCTGAGGGACAGAAACTCTCATATGTGGAAAGGGTAGTCCTGCAGGTAGCGCAGCAAAGGCTTTGGGAGTGGCAGCTGGTCTGGGCAGTTTATGTGTCTATTGATAGTGAGGCGGGCCAGATGCTGCAAAGAAGGGAAGGCCTCTGATTTGTGTAAGGGGTGCATCAGCTTTAGAGGAACTCCACTGTCTTTAGCTGCGTGTGGGTCAGGGTCGGGCTTTGTTTTTTGGTGAATGTCAGTAGATGTCTGGTCTGGTGGTGTGTGGCTCGAGCTTGTGTAGTGCTGTATTAAACTGAGGACATCTGGGAAGGACTGCAGGTGAGATAGACCAGGAGAGATAGAGTCCAGCCAAAAACAGCCCCTGCTGTACTCAATTCGTACACTTGTAGGTCCACAGCAGGTCTTCACTGACAGGGCCAGCATATACTGAGGGTGACTACTGTCCCGCAACAGGAATGTACCTTCAGACTTTGTCAGGAGAGCTTCCCGAGCTTCACTTGCAGAAATGGAGCCCCAGTACCAGCCTGGAAAAACAGACAGACAAGGTTTTTATTTTTATCCTCTACATTTAGATCCGATTGATATATCCATTTGAATAGTGCTTGGGGTAAGGTTTGATTGCAACCTAGAAAACACACTAAAATTATTAATGACAGAAGAGGAGCACACTCAATGACAAGAAACCTTTTTTACAAAAGCCAGAACATGTTCAGCCTCTTTCAGTGTCTCAATTATGTGGCATAATTGCCTTTTAAATAGCAAACTCATTAAGGTAGGCTAATTAGCACTGCATCTGGCAAAGCAGTCAAACACATGACAATGAGCATCCAGCACGGAGCAAGAAAGAAGGAAGATGTGGGATGTATTTAGTGGATCCACCATCCACTTCTAAACATCAATTATCAACAGTTAAACATAATTTTTACTCATTTGCATTAAAGTTAAAGGAGGAAATGATGATTATTAATGTCAGTAATAAGAATAAAAGTGACTTTATTGGCCATCACTTGTATCATGCAATTTTGTATCAGATGTGACCCACAAAGCAACAAATATACACACACACTTCTAATGTCCTGATGTACCTGAGGTCTGTAGATACTGGAAGGTGGTGGTGATGCAGTGGATATCCTCAGCCGGGTCCCAGGGTGGAGGGGAGGGATGTGGGCAGCATGAACCACCTCGCTCCTCATGATGGAAAATGGTCACTGCCCGGGCAACCATTTCAGACTGAGAACAAACCTGACAAGATAATGTTCATGGACCATTATGAAAATTTACAGTGATGTATCAAATAAGCTTCTTGTGCAAATTTATGATGTTTTCTGCTCCAAAATTTTCTCCAAGTAAAGTAAGTTATAAACACACGTCAGCACACATTTACGTTTTGGTTGCACAATTTTTTTGATCATCAAAATTATTACAATGTCTACAATGAGAATACAAACTAAAGACTAACATAGACATAACAAATAACCAATATTGTGAATATTTGGATTTAAGGGAGATGGTTGGTTAGGGCTGGGTGGGCGCATCCCATCGTGAAGCTTCATTTATAATATATGCTGCAAACAAATATATGGTGGACAATTACATATTTAAAACAAACAAAAATATAACCTGGAGTTCAGATAAAAAGAAAATATTAGAAAATTTCACATGATTATGTGAATAACACTTGAAATAAGTGAAATCAATATCACTTACATATGCACAATCCATATACTTACATATAAAACAATAATAATCATTAAGAGAACTATGTGATGATATATGAAACGATAACGATTACACGCTGCAATCTAATGTCTATAATAACTACTGCGGTTAACACAATCTTACCTTAAATCAAGCAAGACCATAAGGATTGATTGAAAAAACAGTTCGGTCTATAATCCATCAAAATGTCATAGTGCAATATTAAAAATCACGAGCAAAGAGTCACGGGTGGTCGTGACAGTAAACACTCCTTGTAACTGTAAAATATCCTGTCGGTGACACTGGCACAGAGTGTGCGCTCTTTACTCAGTGAACTGAAGGACAGAAAACAGCTCAGTTCAGTTTAGACTGACCGAGGTTCCTGGAATCTGTTTCCAAGAAAGGGTTTGTGTTTCAGGGCAGGCTGCAGCCTCTCTGAACCCTGTCAGCACCCGCACACTGGCAATACACACCACTTCCTGGACGGATTTCAAAGTACTAAGCCCCCACAACTTCAGGATTATGGTAGTTAAAAAAAACAAAACAAAAAACAATACAATATATATGTTATACGTCTTAAGCCTGTTGTGAGAAATTGAAACATTTGTAATTTCTTATGGCTGTAGTAAAAGCATTTTAGAGTTTAGGATATTCATTCATTAATCTATTCACAGCTGACAATAGACATAATGAATATATGGGCAACATTAGCGTTATTAGTAAACCCAACTGGCACCACTGTGGGTGGGGGCATAGGGAGAACAAGCAAAATGTAAATCTAACTTCCTTGCTTTGTTTCTTTCATCACTTGTTCATTCTTCACTGACAGGTTTCAGCCTTTTAAGTTGAAGGCAAAGATCTTAACTTCCGGTAAGTTTGGGTTTCTGCTGCTTGTTTAATGTAGTAACGTGAATAATCCTGCGCTCACATTCACAGGCACTGAAACACCGTTTTATAACATTTTACTGTGCTTGTGTGCTGTGTATTATAATACTAAAATGTCTGGTTTCAACATTATAACGTCAATATTTTTGACTTTCAAAACACATGCATTTGTTTTATTTCATACAGTCCAACACAAACATTATGTGAACACCCAGTCTCTGAACAAAAAGTGTTCAGCCATTGATGGAATCTTTCTATAGCTATTAACACGAAGAAAATTGTGGTGGAAATGTCTGATTTATTTTCAGGGAACTGAACTGAACTGTGTCATGTCAGAAATCAGCATGTCTTCAAAACGTCAAGGTTCATCATCACTCAGCCCACAGTTCCCATGCACAGAGATAATAACCATCTGAAAACTACTAGTCGGCTCTGCACTGTTTCCAAGAAAAAATGCTCACATCAACAGTCTTTCCTGTGAGGTATGAAAGCAGCACAACGCACCGCTGAAAGCTTCTGAGTACTGAGCCTTCCTGGAAAACACACAACAAATTGACCTCTACTACTGAGGCGTGATCCCTGCTGCTGCTGGCCTGTGTGAATGCGTGACTTTAAGATATCACACACACTCTCTCTCAAAGTGAGAGAGAGAAAAGAGGTCACAAACACAAGAAATGAAAGAAAATATTTTATTGTTGGTCCACGTAAAACAGCAGCCTTCACCTGAATGCAGTCAAGTCATGAATAAATGAATTTACAGTGGCTTGCAAAAGTATTCATACCCCTTAAACTTTTCCACATTTTGTCACGTTACGACCACAAACATAAATATGTTTTATTGGAATTTTATGTGAAAGACCAACACAAACTGGCACAAAATTGTGAGGTACAAAGAAAATTATACATGATTTAAAAAAAAAATTTTACAAATAAAAAAACTAAAAAGTGTGGTGTGCAAAAGTATTCAGCCCCCTTTTCTCTGAGTGCAACCAATTGCCTTCCAAAGTTGCCTGATGACTGCTGAATGATCAAATGTTGACCTAATGACTAAGTAGAGTCAACCTGTGTGTAATCTAATCTCAGTACAAATACAGCTGTTCTGTGACAGCCTCAGATATTTGTTAAGAGAATATTGGGGAGCAAACAGCATCATGAAGTCTAAGGAACACACCAGGCAGATCAGGGATAAAGTTGTGGAGAAGCTTAAACCGGGGTTAGGCTATAAAAAGATTCCCCAAGCTTTGAACATCTCATGGAGCACTGTTCAATCCATCATCTGGAAATAGAAAGAGTATGGCACAACTGCAAACCTACCAAGACACGGCCGTCCACCTAAACTTACTGGCCGAACAAGGAGAGCACTGATCAGAGATGCAGCCTAGAGGCTAATGGAGACTCTGGACGAACTGCAGAGATCCACAGTTCAGGTGGAGGAATCTGTCCACAGGACAACTATTAATCGTGCACTGCACAAATCTGGCCTTTATGGAAGAGTGGCAAGAAGAAAGCCATTGTTAAAAGAAAACCATAAGAAGTCCCATTTGCAGTTTGCCAGAAGCCATGTGGGGGACACAGCTAACATGTGGAAAAAGGTGCTCTGGGCAGATGAGACCAAAATTGAACTTTTTGGCCTAAATGCAAAACGCTATGTGTGGCAGAAAACTAACGCTGCACATCACTCTGAACACACCATCCCCACTGTCAAACATGGTGGTGGCAGCATCATGCTCTGGGGGGGTTTTCTTCAACAGGGGCAGGGAAGATGGTCAGAGTTGATGGGAAGATGGATGGAGCCAAATACAGGGCAATCTTGGAAGAAAACCTGTTGGAGTCTGCAAAAGACTTGAGACTGGGGCGGAGGTTCACCTTCCAGCAGGACAACGATCCTAAACATAAAGCCAGGGCTACAATGGAATGGTTGAAAACAGAACATACTTTTACTTTTAATACATTTACACACCGCACTTTTCAGTTTTTTATTTGTAAAATTTTTTAAATCATGTACAATTTTCTTTGTACTTCACAATTGTGCCATTTTGTGTTGGTCTTTCACTAAAATATTTTTTTGTTTGTGGTCGTAACGTGACGAAATGTGGAAAAGTTCAAGGGGTATGAATACCTTTGCAAGCCACTGTATATAGGGTAGAGAGTGAACCACAGCATAGGCCTGTACCTATGCAATATAAATCCACCTTAGAATAGAAATTTAATTCTCAGTGATCTTGAGTAACTAAATCAATATTAAAGATCAGAGGTAACTGATTCCTAAAGAGGAGAGCAGAGACAGGAGGGATGACTCTGATGGGGAATATTGATCTCAACTTTCAGTGAGATTGGCAAATCTAAGTAAATTCTGAAAATAAAACCCATTTAACCCTCTAACATCGCTTGATAGGATTCAGTCAGGCTCACTGTATATCATCATCATCATCATGGATATTATATGTAAGCTCGTTCAATTTCTTTATTAAAGTTTTATTCGTGTTCACACGAATCCCTGACATGTTCTCGATGTCATGTGTAGCCTTCTACCTAAAATTCAACCTGACATATTTAGTATTTCTGGAAACCTTTGACTGAAAGCCTGAATTTGAAATAAAGTTAAGTGAATTTGAACAAAGTTTGGCTTGCACAGCAGGAATTTAAGTGAATCACTGGTGGATCAGTAGTAGCTTTAAGAAGATGAAAAAGACTACATTACTATACTTTTAAAAAATTTTTTATTTGGTACACTTCCCTCAATGTATTGACACTTTTTCAATGAGACTGTGATTTAGTTTTATTTTTGGATAAACTGAAATATATCAGTAAATCACCCTCAACCATCAACAGTTACTAATTCAGTGTTGACAAAGCAACTCCTGAAATGTATTTTGTTCCAAAATAAGTATCTTGGTTATCACTTATTTATTTTACCACAGGAAAACATTGGGCCTTATGGTGGATTTACTTTTTATTTATCTTCAGAATGAAATGTATGTCCTCGGGTAAAAACATAGAAGTGGCTAGAGGCTAAACAGTCAAATTACAAGTCAATTCAAGTTAACTCGGCTTTGTGTGTGTTTAGTGTCTAACTTTCTTCCCCGTTTTCTCCTGCTCCCCTGATGAGGCGTTTGTTGCCCCTCTTGCCTCCTGGTCCACGGGGCTTGGCAAAGGCCTGTTTTAAAGCGTGCTCCATCGGATGGACCTCCTCGTACAGGAAGTCTGCTGTCAGGCCATCGCCACTGTCTATCTCCATCTATGCACACACAGAAGTAACACTCACACATATGAACTTTGTATACAGATGAATCACTATTTTCCAATATATAGATTCCTAATTGTCATAAACTATGACCTTCAATACCTCCCAGATTATTTATGGTGCTGAAGAAACAACAGATTGTGTGTATTGGTCATGTTGTGGCTAATTTTATTGGCGAGCTGTACCTTTTTGGTGACCTCCAGCTGGTAGTCTCTCTCCACCTCATCCAGTAGCCTGTTCTTACAGCTGGAGTACAACATCCTCTCCTTGATACTACAAGTGTACCCAGGCATTGAATATATGAACACTGGAAGAGGCATGAATTCATCAGTTAAGCAGATGATATTTGCTGCTTCAGTGAATCGGTTTATAGCTATAATTTCTGATGTCAAAGCTATTTGATACAGAAGCAGAAACCTGGCTCACATGGTTCAGACAACAGTACATGTCAATCTATCAATCAATCCATTAGGCCTATGAGATCTTGTGTTGAAAACTGCCCAAGAGCAGCTGTCTTAAAACCAGTTACTACACATGATCACTGTGAAAAGGCAGATGAACATAGTGTCTGAAAGGTTCTATTGATTAGTGTTTGGCCTTTAGGAGTAGTCAAACAAGCTGAAAAAACAACATTGACAGATCATTACCCATTAAATTTATTACAGCTTACATGCTAGCAAATAGCTGTCAATTTACATACCCATTAATTCCGAACCATTTAATTTAGACTTTGTTTGGACAATATCTGACTTTGGACAATAGCTGGAAATGACATTGATGAAAGTGAACCAAAACAGTAAAGCTGAAGAAAACACTCACACTCACTTGATTGTTATATAAACACATATAAAAATACTGATTATAGCAGCTTTAAATTTAGAATTGATACCCTATATGGTGCTGCTAAACAAGGAGATGAAGTTATGGGAGTTTTTAGGAAAGCAGATTGCAGAATTTTTATATAGAGCCCCCAAATCAAGTTCTTTGCTATATTACTGCATTTAGTCAAGAAAGTTGAGATTAAAATATCTCTTACTGAGAGATATTTTACCTTGAAAAGACCTAAGAGACCTAATATCGCCATGTGATACTTTATAAGCAGCAAATTTGATGTCACATCCCACCTCTGCCTCAACCCACCACTGTCCTCACACCTACAGTGACATTGTGTACTGACCAAGCGCCTCCTGCAGCTGGCCCTGGTGAGAGTGTTTGAAGATGAAGAAGTGGTATCTTGGTGAATCTGTGGGGATCCTGTAGGGAAGCTCATGGGTTTCTGTAGGCTTGGTGTGAACCAACTCAATGGTCTCTTTCTCTACATCCAGCCTCTGCAACACAACATATACAAACAAGCTTTGTTCAGGGGTCAAGTCATGCACAGCCAATTTCACTGCATTTACTGACAAACACTGGTACATGGTTTGTTTCAAAAATAGATCCTTGCAGGGGGGTTTGTTACATGTTACAGGCTGTGTAAAGTAGTAATAAAGGTTTTCTGCCAGGCTTCACCAGCTGTATGTAGTTGATGCGTTTCTGCTTGAGTTGCTGCAGAGCTTGTTTGGCCTCTCCTTGTAATGGGAATGCAAGACCCTGAATAGTCTGTGCCCTTTTGTCTAAGCCAAACTCCATTGTAACCTGCAGGGTTGAAAAAAATGTATGAAAAATATTTACTGACTTATCTTGACACATAAATCAATATAACTACTTGAGTGAAAAATTAATGTCTATACGACTGAACAAACCCTTGCTCGTGCAGTTGGAGTCCCAGTTCTTCTACGTTCATCCTGTGAACATAAGAGACAGTTTTTAAATCTCTCATTCTCTTCATGCAAGCACATTTGAATTTGTAATAAGTAAAAATCTACATACCCATACAACTTTATCCTGTGGGAAAAATGTAGAATCAGAGAGGGTTAATGTACATAATATGCATAACATGTGTGTGTATATTCATTCATAGACAGTTTTTGTTTAGACTTGACCTCTGTGACTTTAATTCTTTGCAATTCTTGCTCAGCTGCTGTGAGTGGAGCTGGAGAGGAGCAGGAAGACATGTGTCGCAGGTACCCCTGGAAACACAGGTCCTCCTGTAAACAGAGAGACACCAACAGGAGGGTATTTAATTAACAAAAAGAAAATTCATCAGTCATCATACCAGAAGATTTTACTGACCTCAACTGTACCAAACATTTCATCCTTGATATGACCTCCTCCAAACTCCTTCTTCAGTGTGGCACGGGTTGCTGCATACATCATCTTTTGTCTCACCTAGAGGAAGGCACCACAGCACATAATGAGCTTCAAACATATTATTATACAATGTTTGTAACTTTGGATTTCTATAAACATCAGGTTTTACTTTGGTTTTATCATTTTTGAATGTGGGTTTGAGTGTTGCTTTGGTAGTCACTGACAGATTGTACACTCTCATATACAGATTATTCTTTTGTGCATGCTTTATGTTCGGTAGCTTTTATTTAATTTCAGATCTGGTTATTGTGTATTTAGTAGTAATTAGAATTTAAAGCACATTTTCATGTAATACCATATAAGTGAATGTAAATCTTTGCAGCACGAAGCTTTCATCAGAGCATCCAAAAACAAAAAACAACATACATGACATAGATTAATCTATTGCTGTATCTGTCTTCTGGTGTTTTGATCTTTTCACTAGCTGTTTCTGAGAAATACAGACTTCACTGCTCTTTGAGGCAGAGTACCCAACAAAACCTCAGGGCACGCATTTCCTCATATGAACCATATCCATCCTCTTATCTAGACTGCTTATCTGTACAGGGTCACTGGAGCCAAACCCAGCTGACTTTGGGCATCACAAGGCCGACACATATAGACATACAGAGACAATCAACCATTCACACTCACAAGTCATCAGTTAACCTAACCTGCGTGTCTTTGGACTGTGGGAGGAAGCTGGAGCACCTGGAGGGAACCCACACAGGCACAGGGGAAAAATATCCACACAGAAAGGCCCCAGACCTGGGGTTTGAACCCAGAACCTACTTGCTGTGAGGCAACAGTATCTAATGATCTATATACTGAACCCTTTTTAAAACACTTTTTAAGTTTGTGCACAGAGCTAATAACCACAGCCTGTGTTTTTACCTACACATAAAACAATAACGCTAAAATGTTGCTTATTGAGAAATTGAGAAATTTAACTGGATCTTTAATCTTATATCTGTTAATAAAATGTTTTTTGAACATTTAGCTTTAGTCTAATTCTTAGTTTATATTTATTTTGTAGTGCTTTGAATGATAACATTTAAAACTGGCTCATAAGCTGTGACACATGGATTTCCAGACATACAGGCGATTGGTCAGGTGACCAGGCGATGAAGATCCACTCATATCCCTGTGCATTCTGGGAGTCCAGACGATAGAGGATGTAGCAGGGCTCCCGAGGCGTGAGCAGAGGAAGCAGGGACTGATCATAGTCCTTGTCCCAGCTGTGTACAGGCTCTCTGTATGAATCCAGCACCAACTCTTCTGCAGACAGATATGTGCATTAGCAATGTTCATTTCATAATTAAGAATGAGTCAGTGATGTCAAATCCTTGAATATAGGAAACATCTATTTTTACCATTTCTGATGACAATCTTCATTATTCTGATGGCACCTCCCCTCGCTCGGGCCAGAAACCCTTTCAGCTCAGATGTTGCTAACGTAACCAGATATAAGAGAGAAGTCAAAACTGATGATGGGGGGTTGAAAGCAAGTGAGACAAAGTTGGGTAAGTAAGAACCTGAGACTCCACTTCAGGGAGAAAATTTGATCCACTGCCAGGTAGTCACGCTAT
The DNA here is from genome assembly GCA_038496675.1 of Rachycentron canadum. Classification (NCBI taxonomy): domain Eukaryota; kingdom Metazoa; phylum Chordata; class Actinopteri; order Carangiformes; family Rachycentridae; genus Rachycentron; species Rachycentron canadum. The sequence goes on along the minus strand of CM076649.1, from coordinate 8,592,865 downwards.
CACCTAAAATGCCTCAGATGGGGCGCACATTTATGAAAAAATCATTGAGCACTTAAAGTTTTATAGATAAACCTCATCATTCCCCACTATTTGAATGTCTGATGGGTAGTTTGGTACCGAAAAGTAGAGTTCGCTCTTTGTTGAACTCCCTCCTTCTCCCTCACCATGGTTACCAAACACAGCGGTCTCATAAATGATGTAAGATGAAGTGAGAAAGGTGAGAGAGGTATGCTTCCGCCAACCTGTCCCCCTATGCTCCAATTACCAAATGCCATAACACACATATAGTCATTGCTCCTAAATTGCATATAAATGCCTGTAGGTGCTAAATGTCACAATGAATGGTATCACAACATTGGACACAGCCACTTAAATTATGAATCAGTTGTATACAGGCTTTCAAGGTCATGGATGTGTGGCTTTTCAGTCCACAATTACATATGTTCACTGCAGATAAATGAAATAGGTGAAGTTACCACTTCAGGATGATTTTTAATGAAAACTCAAAGAAAACAGTCAAACACCAGATCATATCATAAGTGAGATTATGAGAATTAATTGAAATGGCCATGATCAGACACTAAGAAGAAAAATAAACAAAAGCACCTAAACTGCAAATGAAACAATTTGGTGAAAACTAGACTATTATAGCTTTTGCTTTAAGAAAATGCATTTTCTTCAAAGAAATGAAAAACTTACCATTAATTCCAGTTTGGTGTGACATCTTTTGGCAGTCAGTTGTCACCGCTTCACAATCCTCTCATACAAGAAGGACCAGGTCCAGGTGTCTGTGTCCTCACTCTTCTTGCTCAGCAGGTAGGCTGCCTCTTCACTGATGGCAGACAGATGGACCCACGCGCACCAGTGACATAAACGCCTCGAGGGTGACTTGGGAGATTCCTAACACTTGAAATACAATCTGCGGAACTGTGGCTGATGAGCAATAACGTGCCTGTCAGTGGATATGCCACCCTAACCACTGATCTAAAACTCTTCGCGTATCAATGACCACAACCTTAAAAAAGCCTTGGTGGGGGTGCGTCTCCCAGGTCACACATTGTCTGACACACTGAAGTAAACCGAGCTGTATATAAATCCATCGTTCATGACTTCAGTAGTCTATTTTCAGATGCCATCAGTGTGCCACATGTAATGACATTTTATTAGTCATTCACATGGAGCGGCCACAGCGGACACAACTACCATGATCTCAAATTCCAGCCATCTGGTCACAGAAATGTGACACCAAGCAAGAATCTGACTGCTACATTTCAACACTCTTACCTGGACCAAGAATAGGGTCTTTCAGGTACTTGTGCTCAGTAAATTATATTCATTTTGCCTTTACCATTAAAAGCTAATGAAAAGGCAAGAATGAGGAAGATTGTTGGGACTGGGACTGCCCATCCCAAAGTGAAAGGTAAAGAGCTCTGAACATTAGGTGTGTACACTGGAAGAGTAGATACAGCACAGACCACTCACACTCTCACACACTCTCTCTCTCACACACAGACACACACACACACACACACACACACACACACACACACACACACACAAGCAGTGGAGCATGTGTAGCAGATCGGAGCGAATGAGTGTGGAAAATGGAAAGTTTGTAAGAATCCAAGTGACAAAGGCTTAAACCATCAGAACGTCTTCCTCTATTCCTCGAACTATTTCTACACACACACACACACACAGGTTGATGAGAGAAAGATAAGTATGTACCTGTGAGGTTACCTGTAATGGGATCATCCATTATTCACTCAGTGGTGAGTGCATAACCCAAGCATCTATACATTATTCAACAGAGCCCCCACCCCTTCTTCTACATCAGGAAGAGACACTTTTTAAGTACAAAAATATGAAAACCATCAATTTATCAAAACGATTAAACCTGCCTGTGTTTTCCTTTCTTTTGCATTTCTTAACAGTTTGATTTACCAACTCATTGAACTTCTGGTAAGTGATGTGTCTCAGTTCTGAGATTAATTTTTGACCATTCTCTTACTGATTAATTAAAATAATAACTGACACAATCAAGAATAAAATAAGTGCTAGTTGCTCTTTTATAATTGTACATCAAAATTTAGGTAATGAATGAGAAAAGTGAGAATGAGAAAAACAGTAATACTTTTAAAAAGGTTTATTATCAAATATTAAAACAATAAAAAAGTAATTAATTAGTTCAATTGTATATGAAGCGTCAAGATATAGGGTTAAAATTATACTGAACTGTGTAAAAACATAACTTTTTAAAAGAGGTATTTTGTTCTGTTACAGCAGTATTGAGCCTCTTGTGTTTAAAAATACTGTTGGTAAAACATTGACCATAAAACATAAAAACATTTCTCCGATATTAGATCACAAGGTTCTTATTGTGCCAAAAATATAGAAAACCCTGCATCGCTGCTGATGGTGTGTATGAGGATTGAATCCCACTATAAGTCATCAACACAAGGGAGCCAAAAGGCCTGTAACAGCAGAATAAAGTCAAAATAAGCACTTTGTTCACAGCAGCTTGTCCCGCAAATGTTGATTTAGTGTGTTTGATCGACTCACCATGTTAGTGCAGGCGCTGGCAAACGTCATATATCTGGGATTAAACTGCAGAGTGTTAATTGGTCCTGGATGTTTCCCATCCAGCACAGCCACCTTCATCCCACTTTCAGTGCTCCAAACATGGACTCTCCCGTCCTCAGAGCCTGCAGCAAGAAACAGTTAAATGTAATCAGAAATAGATCCTACAGGAGGGACACCCAACTATCATAAATACAAGCCTGCTGTATTTTCACTTACCAATCATAACAAACTGTGAGTCTGGGGTGAAGCAGGCCTCCAGGGAGATGCCTCTACTGTTGTTGTAGCCCTTTAAGTGAGCAAAAACAGGGAAACCGTCAGCTACTTAAAACTAGTTATACTGATATACAAACAGATGTAATTCATGGGTTTGTGGTAAATTGATTTAATTAATGTATTTCTCTTACAGAAAAAGTGTGCAGCACTGATCCATTGAAAGCATTAAGGATACGGATCATCCCTCCATTTGTGGAGATGAGAATCTGTTTCCCATCGGTACTGAATTTGAGCCCAGTCCAGTCACAGGCGCGATTAAACCTGGTCTCAAAGGAGGCAAACGGACCCTTTTAACAAAAAAATAAATAATGTTAGACATATAATGTAAAATCAGCACCGCAAACGATTCCACCATCATGCATACAAACAAAAATACAAATTGTTACCACACTGAATTTGTATATCACCTTGTCAAAAGCACGAAGGTCATACAATTTAATGGCCTGCGATTCTACCCCTGCAGCAAATATCAGCCCATCAGGGTCAAAGGAACATACAGGTTTGCCCAGTGGATTAGTCAAACCCTGAAACACAAAACACACAAATAACAGGAAGGCACAACAGGAAGTTTACACCACATCTCAGCCTTTCTACTTTAAGACTTCTGCAAGTTGTACATAATTCATTTTGTCTCCCCGTTGATTTGGTCTTTATTTATGAAATACTATCTTACTATTCTGTGATATTCTAGTCAGTACTTATTCAATGCTTATTAAAAGGGGGATTGCTGTTAATGTACATTACCTTGATGTTAATTAACAGGATTATTAAGTAACTGCCTACAGAGGAAGTGTCATTTTTCAGCTTGTTCACGGGCCACTCACTTGACAGTTTGGAGAGCGCAGGTCCCAGATTCGGATCGTCTTATCCAACGAGCCTGAGATAAATGTGTCATCCACTGGTGACATGGACAGAGCAATGACCCTGAAACCATGAAGTGATAAACAGTGATAATTTACACTATTGTTGTTGCTCTTATTGCTGCTACAATGATCACTATTACTGCATACTTTACACTTTATTTTTGTTACAGATTAGAGTAGATACTCCTCCTTCTTTTACCTTCACGCATGACATGCATGTACACAACACTAGATTTTTATTTTTCCTTTAGATACTGGGTGGTTCAAGTGTACTCACCTTGCAGTGTGACCGGGGAAATAGCGAATGTACTTGTTGTCAGTCAGAGACAGGTATCGAATGGTATCTACAGAAGATAAAACCACTTTATTTTCCTCAATCTAAACCATTTCCTATCATGATGCCATTTTGTGTTTTGTGCCAACAGCTGACTGTCAGTACTGAGTGATTACCATCTAGTTTATTAGAGCTGTACACCACTGTCTGTGCATCTCCATGAGTGTAGCGGATCAGGTCTACCCCATACTTCTTGCTGAACAGTGTCCGTTGGGGTCTGAGAGAGGACAAAATATCTGTTAGTCATTTGATCACCTGAAAATCATCCCAGTTATCATCTCAGTCACACACACACACACACACACACACACACACACACACACACACACACACACACAGGACTCCATTAAATATTAAAACAGTTATTGTCATACATGTGGAAACTGCATATATTTATGTTGTAAATGCATCCAAGTTTGATCTTAGTCATACATTCAATTACACAGTATCCACTTGTTTCCTCATATGTTATATTGGGCCCTTACTTTCCCTCCTGGATGTCATATAACACAATGCAGTCGTCGTCGCTGCTTGATATAGCATTTTCACCATTTGGGCTGTAGTCCACACAGTTGACTTTCCGTGAATTTTCTCTGTATGTCCTGGCGACTCTGAAGCTCCGTAACACACTATCTGTGATCTTCATGTCGGCAGAGAAACGCACTAAACAAAACAAAAAAAAAACAAAACAGCGAGACGTCCGCTGTTCAAAGCCTGAGACTCATCCCCGCTGTTTCTCTGGTCGAGCAGTAACAACGATTCTCGTCGGACATTGTCCTTAAAAACAACAAAACATCACAATATAAACCTGGCAACGATGCGTGGACCTGGACTGGCGACGGTGCGTTCGTTTCGCTTCTCATTATCTACCGCGCGGGCGGTGTTTTACGATCAATGTATTAAACAGCTTCCACAGTCCGTTGTCACCGCCAGGTCCGGGCCGTGACAAGGAAACGAGCAGATCTCAAGTTTGGAAATAGGAAATTACAACACACCACAGGAAATAGCCATACAGCCATAATCACATTTTAAGCATGAAATTATATCTTTAACTCAGATTTGATGACATTTTTTACTGAAATCTATTTCAAGAAAAAAAAAAAATCCCATGTAACTCCATATTCCCATATACACAAATGAAAAGTTTAAAGTCTTCACATCCATCATAAAAGCAACACAATCTACATAAACTATAAAGCTGTGAAAACTATATGAAAACTATGACCCCATGTACTGACTTAGACCCTTCATTATTTTTTATTGTGCTTTATCTATTGGATTTATTTACTAATGTATGTGAATAAAGTTTAAAAAAAAAACAGATGTGGGAAGATATTTGAAGGTCAAATATAATCTGTATGCGGTAGTTTTGACTTTGATAATTTGGTTTAAACGATTTTAGAAACAGTTTCACAAAAATCGGAAAAATATAGAAAATATCTCGATAAACTTTTTTTTTTTTACTGTGGCGGAACATAAACCCTGTACGTTTTTATTGTGAAAGGTAGCACCCGGAAGTGATTTCATGGTAGGCAGAGCATGGTCCCTCCGAAGTCGGTGTCCTGTCCCAACTAATGTCACCTGCCCTCACACTGTGCCACCATGAACAGCTGTAGGATCTGGGGCCGTGTGGGTGAGTGGGCCTCCGGCCTGAACACCATCTTCTGTCGGGCCAGACCGCGGACACGCTGTCGCCGGGGCCCGGAGGCAGCTCCGTCCCACCGCCGGGGCCAGGCCACCGCGTCTGGAGACAAACCCCGCCGGACAGCGATGGACCTGGCCCGCAAGGTCCAGCAGCAGAAGGCGACGCCACAGCCCGCGGAGGCTTCGTTGTCCAGTCAGCAGAGGAGGATGATGGAGCTGAAACGACTGAGCATGCAGCTTCAAAATGTTCACCCCAACGTGTTGGCCAAACACCTCCACAGGAGTGTGCTGTACCAGGACAAAGATGTGGTGATCATCAACAAGCCCTTTGGTGTCCCTGTCCGAGGTAAAGCGATTCATATTACTGATTCACACTGCTGTTTGGCTTATGGACCCGATTGGATTTCAGGTATTTGGCGTCACTGGGGTTAAAAAGGTGAATAATAAATTTTATCATCGACAGAAAATTTGTCAATTAATCATTAGAGCCACGTTTCAAGTAAATAAGCCACAAAAGCTTCATTAAATGACAAGAACAATGAGAATTTCATTGTTTCATCGTTCATCTATTTCATGCTAATAATAGTTAATTGTTTTGTAGAAATGTAAAATAAATTCATCCTTTAACTCTTTGTCCTAACAGTCCAAAAAAACCCCCAAGATCTTCAGTCTGAATAAAACACAAAAAAGCAGCAAACACATATTTGATAATAAGCTGTAACCAGCAAAATATTTGGTGTGTGTTTGGTTAAATGGCTCAAGCTATGATTTATTTTGATTATTAGAATATTATTTGATTGCTGCTGGACATTATCATCGAGCTGGATACACATGCATCTGTTGTTGTTACTGTCTCTCAGATGACTCCAGGGTCACATCCATCTCCTCTGTGCTCCCTGTTCTTTCCAAAATGATGGATGGGATGAAGATCAAGTCTGATTCTCAGCTGTTCCTCTGTCTGGGACTGGAGAAGGAGACAACAGGAGTTCTCCTGCTGGCCAGGAGTGAAGCGACAGTGGAGCACATACTCGACCTGCACAGAAATAACCAAGTGCAGAGAAAATACTGGTAAAGGATGTTGATATTGAATATATACGTTTAACAAGAACTAAGCGCTGACACATCCAGGTGTGTGTTGGTAATTCTGCTCACCTTTCCTCTGCAGGGTCATCGCAGTCGGTGTACCTGTACCTTCTGAAGGGATCATTGACATTCCCATCATAGAGAGAGAGATCACAGGCCCCCGGCCACACTACAAGGTATCTCTTTTTCTGTGGTTTGGGTGCTGTCAATGATTATTAACAATAATTAATTTTTGAAAACATTATTCTGGTGCGTGATTTCTCCAATCTCATTGCTTTTTGTTTTTTAATTTCAGATGGCGTTAAGTCCGCGCTTCAAAATGAATGATGAAGGTGAATTAACCAAAGTGCGAGCCCAGCAGCAAAGTCATCCAGCTGTAACCAAGTACAGAGTCCTGGACAGTAGCAGTGGTTGTAGCCTTGTGGAGCTTCAAACTTTAACTAGTAAGAGGCCTGTGCTTCTGGGAAACATATTGTAGATTACTTCTCATCACTGTATTGGTTAATTTGGTCTTTTTTTTTTTTTTCTCTTGCGGTCACAGGCGTGAAGCACCAGATGAGGGTTCACATGGCGTTTGCTCTGGCATGTCCCATTCTCGGTGACCATAAATATTCCCACTGGAGCAAATTGGCACCCCAGGTAAAATCTGTTTTCAGTGTACCACAAACCCCACAGTGCGCTAAAAGAAACCCAGGAGAATTAAATAGTGGTACATAAAGACAGCTGCCTACAATCAGGTTGTGTCTTACATACCTTAATAGTTAGCAGTGGTGCATTCCAGTGAAACAGTAAATGCGTTTTGACCTCGAAGTCAGTGAAAGGACAAACCAAGACAAAGCAGGTGTTAACGGTGTTCTTTGATAGATAGATAGATAGATAGATAGATAGATAGATAGATAGATGGTCCTTTGTAAAGATGCTGTGTTTGTGTTATCCATACTTAATCAACTCTTGAATGTTTTTTGCATAATGACAAGGAGAATTGTCTTATTAGGAGTCTCAGGACGTTGTAGTCACAAGTGAAAACAAATAGATTCTTTGGCATAAAGGTGAGATGCTGATCCTTGTGGTCTCAGTGTTAAGAATGTAGTTACATTTGGATCAAGTTGTTAAAGTTCAACTGCAGCCATGGTTGTGCAATAGAAATAGAGGTTCGTCAGACCACGCATACAGACGTCAGATCACAACAGGCAACAGTGGAGTGTACTGTGCTGCAGATAGGTAACTTGTAACCGTAATTGTAATTTTTAACAGTAAATTAATACTTTCACACTGTAGACTGGGAATTGCTTCAAATCGCTTGAGCCAATTAATCTTGTATTTAATTTCCCTCTCACACAGCAAACATTTTTATCAGCTGTGTCAAACCTACCCTATTGGGAGCCAAAAAGCTTTTTTTTTTTTTTTTTTGATTGATCAAGTTAAGTGTGGAAATTAAGTTGGGGCACGTTACACACATCCAAATGGAAAAGGACGACCCACATTTCTGCAAGGGCTCGGTTCCTGACTTGTCACCAATAACTAAATGCTACATTTTGGTCCATAGAAATTACCAGAACGTGTGTTGGGACAGCTTGGACTGGAACAGAGCAAGAGCCGGTATCTTCCTCTTCATTTGCACGCTCGACGGCTGATAATGCCAGGAGCTGGTCAAGCAGACATTGCAGTGTCCTGTCCTGTGCCTAAATACTTCACACAAACATTAAAACGACTGAATTTAAACCTTTATAATGAAAAAGACAATAAATAACGACATCCTTGCTTTTGGTTAAATTCTTTGCTATTACTGGATGTCTGTAGGTACAAAGCATCAGTTGTGAAAGATTTCAGACTCCTGCATGGGGGAAAAAAGTGTTACCATTTAAATTAAATGGAAAATTTAATTTTTTTGTATGGCTGTTGTGTAAAATCAAACAGAGACTTTGTTGAAAATGACTGTACTATACAACTCATTTTAGTAATAAATGAAGCAGAACTGTATTAAAACTTTGTCACTGTAGTTAATCCACATTTACATGTAATTTCCCTGGAGGTACCACTAAGCTATGATGCAGTTGATGTAAGAAGACATTTTTAAAAGGCCTACAGCTAATCCTTATTTCAAATGTCAACAGAGTTGCACTTCCACAGACAACACAGCACTTAATACTATTCATTGTTGAACTGCTTGACATGACTGATACAAGGATTAATACTCCAGCTAAACAAAGATGTTTCCATCTGGATATCCTGTGTAATAATGTACATACATACATACAGGAATGAGTTGGCAAAAATCCTTGACGAGTTTGAATCAATAGCTTTGACCTGAGAAAAATGTTTCCAACCACCTGCGTGACTACAATATAGCACTTGACCTTGCAAATATCTGAGGTTCAGCTCCCTCTAAGATCTGCAAGCATAAATTATGCAATTTTTGAAAAAAAAAAACAAAAACAAAAAAAAAAACAGGCACAAGTTCTTACATATCTATACATGATCCAAAATGCAGTCAATAGCCAAAAAAGTCATGAGCGGTAGTCCCTGCAATTGTCCATTAAGTTGTAATGTATCATAGTGGGACTGTGAGGAAAAGTAAGACGTTGTTAACTGTCTGAGGTTACAAAGTGAAGGGTTAAAGATCTTTATGTATTGAGAAGATTGACTTCTACAGGAAAATGCGCCACCTCTGCTCAGCTGAGAGACCGGCAGCCCAAGAGATAGATCATGATCCAGCAGAGGTAAGACTAAAGTCTTGTTTAAACTGCCAGTTAAAAAGGTTCTAGTGGTGATTGCTGAAAAATTTTCGCAAGTTCAATCACGGTACACTCCTCAGAAGAAAATAATGATTGTTTCAGAAGTTGATCCATTTTATTTAAGATGGTCAGTGATGTCAGAATAGGTACTGCATAGTCAACAGTGACTGGAGAGCTAGTTCCCATCAGTCCAGTCAGTCCTCCCAGTCTAACTCATGTTCTCTGGACCAGCACCAATGATCTCCTGGATCTCTCGGACCACGATGATGCGAGCTAGCATGTGTTCCACTTGCTGATTCGTGAGGGGTTGTGAGGAGTACCACATCGGGCTGTTGGGTGCAACAACAGGCTCTGGAGTCATGTAGTATGCGTCATTACGTCCTTTAACACTTTGAGGACTGGAAAAGAAAAAGGGGAGCCAGTTTTTTTTGTGTTCTTACTAAAGATTAATCCAGTTGAGCAGAATTGATATGATTGAGTGTCACCTACCACTTGAAGAGGTAAAAGTCATAAAGTTTAATGGGACAACGAAGAGGATTCTCTGGATCCTCGATCTGCTCTTCATACATATCATCAGTTCCTGAAACAGACGTCATAAAACAGGTCAGTACCAGCAATTTCTGCTGTCAAAGGCTGCGATTCATAGCAAGACTGCATTGTGAAGCTAACTGTGTTGAGCACCTTTCTGTGCTGTATTGTGTGGACCTTGTCCTTTGAGAAGGCGGATACTGGTTGCTTTGTCCTTGGCATTAGTGGGGTTCTTCCTTGTGTGTCTTAGGACTTTAGAGAAAGCTACTTTCATGTGCTGCTCAGGTGTTATCAGGCGGAAATACCTGTGACAAAGACACACTTTTACCACACTGGATTTACACACGTCTGTGTCATTAAAGCACTGATTTAGGTCATTTTGTGCCAAGTAGTGGTTACTCACTTGGTATTGAAGTACATTAAAGTTGTGAGCAGTGTGGCTGGTGAATGTGCACCAAGCTGTTTACACTCCCACAGCATCTCCTCTGTCACATGACTTGGAATGATGTAACCTAACATGAAAACATAGCTTAAGTCATTTTTATTTAGAAAAAAAAGAAAAAGAAAGTTGATTCGCTCTTACCTAATGGATGGACACTAGGTTTCCAACCATCCAGGATGTTGTGTAAAGACCCACAAAAACGTGTGTAATATGGGTCAGAGAAAATATCATCCACACGTCCATTTTCAGAGAGATACTATAGACAGAAATGCACATAAATACCTTCACATAACCTTCTGGCATGGTGCACAATACTCATGTTTGAACAGGGCAATACTAACCTTTTGTATACACAAGAAGACATAATACAGAACATCGGGTGCAAATGGTTCTTCCTCTGATCCACGCGCTTCCTGTGTCATCAGGGAAAGGCCCAAGTTTAGCTCAGCAACCGCACTGGACACCAAGTCTTCTTGAAAGCGCAGAGGCTGACGCCCTGGATGAAGCCACAGAGATATGAGCACAGGAAAGGTTATTTTATTAGCACTAATAATATTTTTTTTTTCATTTTTCAGTTTAAGTGAGTACATGTAATCATAGTGTTTAGAAAATGCCAAAAAGGAGTGTATGACAAAACAATTACAGGTTGACTTACGTCCTATGGGTGCGAGCTTTGTCTTCTCCTGCTTGCTGAGCTCTGTGTTTTTTCGTTTCACCCAAAGGCGCCAGACTTCCAAGCCCTCCTCTGGCTTTAGACAGACAGGAACCAGAATCTCAGTGGGAGGTTCAGCATGAGACTCTGCCTGTGCTTGACCCTGTAAAAGACCAAAATAAATACAAAGGCTTTGTGGTCAGAAGGTCAACAAGAATAAAACGCATATAAAATTCAATATTCACACAATAATATCCAGATAATAACAAAATTATGTAGAAATAATTTATGTGATTGTTAAACTCACAACTCACACACTCTGGAGAAAATAATTTTAATAGTTTTTTTTTTTTTTGCCATTTTGGAACTAACTAACAATATTTCATACACTATTTGCAACTTTGAATTGGTATATTTCCTGTATTATTATCAGTATTTCCTGACTATAAGGATACAGGACTGCCGCAATTCTCATTCTCGTCACAGCATCAGAATTACTTTTCAATTGTTTATCCATGTATGCATTGAGCAGTGGAAAATCAGGCTACAAATAAGTGCCAGACATACAGATGTGCAGTCTACAGAATGACTGTTAGGAAAAGGTTTCTTCTAACCTGCAGATGGAGCTGCTGTTCTTGTCCCTCTTCTCCTTGGCTCTGCTGTTGATTTGGGTCCCATATGTGTACCGACTGTGTAGTGTTGTAAGTCCCTCCCACAGTCTGCACTGCCACAGGGATGTGAATGTTCCCGTTCATGAACTGCGCAGGGAACAGGGTCTGTACTATTTCTTCCTGTGCTCCAGTTGAGGCCAACTGCCCATCTGCAGACCTTGATGAGGAAATGGGGGAACTTTTGTCCTTACCATTTGTGGTGGTAACTTGCACTGTGCTGTATGTCTCCTGTGGTATAGCAATGTGAGTTACACCTTGCTGTTGAGGAGCAGAGTACACAGGGATGGTCCAGGTCTCACCTGTGGGACCTGTGATTGTTCCTGTAGTGCTGTATAGTTGAGCGCTGTCAACAGTGAGCAAATCTGGTCGTAGAGACACGTAGCTTTGCTGCTGCCCTTGGGGGATAGCCAGAACTGTTGCCACCTGCTGACCCTGTGGAACAGCATAGGAAACAGCTAGAGGAACATCCACCTTACGCTTCTTGGCAGGTTGGAGAACAGTTGAGGCAGTGCCGGATCTCCTCTCTGCCTCCCTGGGAGAGTCCTGTTGCTGGGAAGGAGACATGGCCTCTATCGTCTGAATTTGGATCTGTTGGCCACCCTGTAGTTGAATTTGTTGGCCACCCTGTAGTTGAATTTGTTGGCCACCCTGTAGTTGAATCTGTTGACCAGCCTGAAGTTGAATTTGCTGACCCCCTGGCAGCTGAATATGCTGTGCTCCTTGTAGCTGGATTTGTTGTCCTCCAGCTACAGCTGCAACCAGCTGTGCCTGAATCTGTAACACATTGTCAGCATTGATGAAAAACAGCAGAAATTCATTCACCTGGATACACTTGATATGGGTGATGGAAATTAATACTGTACCTGCTGTTGTTGCTCCTCTGTGAGCTCTCCCTGCTGGACAAGCTGGGCTGTGGAGATTCCCTGCAGGTCCTGCTGAGAGGGAGAGGCCACCTGAAGAACTTGGCCAACTGTTTGACCCTGCTGTTCCTGGATCTGAACCTGTCATGCAGAGCGGGAGCATCAAAAATAAACAGACCCAACAGCAAGCAATAACTAATAAATCACTAATAAATTTTGAAGTACTTTTGATACTATGATGAATTGATGTAAGATTTTTGATGTAAAAGAATTTTGATGATTAATTAAATGTATCTCCAATTAATTATGGCATGTCCTTTAATAAAATGTGATAAATCTCACACTGTGGCTGTCTGACCTGAACAGTATCAGTACATTTTTAGGGAATTTCTTCCCCACAGAAAGTTACATTTGTTAGAGAATAGAATTTTATAGTGATATAAACGCATTTAAAAGACACACTGGGACCAACACCGGTGCAGCACTAGAGGAATAATGAATAACTGATCCCACTTTAATGTGTAGCCATAGTCACTTCTGTCAAAGAGTATCTTTTCAAGTGTGTCAGAGCTGGCAGAGTAAAGCTACTTAACTTGCTTAACTTACTAACTTATTTAAGGAATCAAACACCACACTGCCATCTAATTTGACAGTGTTTGCAGTGACTGTTGTATCAATTTTGAGTTGATGACCCAATAAACCAGATAGTCGTGTATAAACTAACCTGGACTTGAAGCTGCTGTTCAGATCCTTGGTGCACAGACAGTTGAGGTGAAATCTCTGCTGAGGTCACCTGAACCTGTCATAAAACACACACACACGCACATATAAGAAAGGCAGCAGATTGCAGTGAAGAATAGTGATAATATCATTCAATGACAATAGCAAAAGGCTTTTTACCGGGCATGCCAGCTCTAAAAGCGATCCAGCCACCTCTGTGCTGTCTGTGTAGATACAGTTGGTACCCTGCTGCTGGTAAACCATGGCTGTGGTGGTGGCTGTCCCATCCTGTTGGCTGAATTCCTGCAGCACCTCTGGGCCCTTGGCAAGGCACTCCAGGAACTCCTTCATCCTGTGCTGAGGCACAGTGCGGGCCTTCTGCCGCACATATTCATCAAAGGAAACCACTCCACTCTCCTGCTCATTCATCGTCACTTTGACCTAGGAAGGAAAGACACTGGAGATGATAATCAAACCCCAAACATTTTGACTGGGGTGTATTCAAATCTATAATGGAGGGTATCCTGGTGAAGAGGGCTGGTGGTGTAGACTAGCTCTCTCCATTTAACATAATATGCTGAGAGGCTTCACTTTTAACTGTTACTAATTAGATAAGAGACTGTGGAATAACACAAAGGAACAAAGTGCATTTAGACCTGTATCAAAATCTCTCCTGCGCTTCAATCAACTTTGTCTAGTAATTTAAACACAAGACACAACTAAGTCACAACTGGCTCAAAACTAAACCTATATATATATATATATATATATATATATATATATATATATA
>CM076649.1:8564554-8575789 GCA_038496675.1 Rachycentron canadum | reverse complement strand
GAGTGTGTGTGTGTGTGTGTGTGTGTGTGTGTGTGTGTGTGTGTGTGTGTGTGTGTGTGTGTATATATATATATATATATATATATATATATATATATTGCTACTTCGATGAGACGGGATTGTATGAATGACTGTCCAATAATAGTATCTACGTTATAGCTCGTCGTTAGCCAGTTAGCTTCACACTGTTAGCGTGGTACTGTTTGGTCACAACCCATATGGATACTTGGCTGGTTAACTGTATTTCACACCAACGGACACCAGTGTGCTGTCTAATGTATATAACCATTGTGTATATGACAAGATAAGTTAACAAGCAACCACACCAACAGCCCATTCATTAAAGTAACATGACGCTAATTAACTAGCTAACCATTGTGCTAACGTTAGCTTGCTAGCTAGCTCGATGGCTCCGGATCCTGTCATGCTACCTTAAATAAAACGAAATCCTCTCCTTTCCGCCAAGGCACGGTGTTTAAAACTAAAAAGCCGATAAACGTCTAACAGCTACCCGCAGCATGCCATTGACTTTGCTACATAATGTTTGTGGTATCGATGTAATCCCACAAACAATGCTGTGATTAGATAAATTTAAGCGGCAGCGAGCAGGCGAGGTCTCTGACGTCTGCTTGTTTCAGTGCGGGGTCCAGGCTGCTGTCCGTACAAAACAAGTTTCCCAAGCAGATTGATTTTTATCACGCAGATTCACCGGTTGTATTACCACGGCCCGCACCGCACCGCACCGCCACACATACAGAAACGGTGTTTATCCAGTGAGACATAAAATGACGGAAGTAAAGGCCCGAGAAAAACGCGACTCCTATGTTCACTGCTCTGCCAAGCGACGGGGCCTGTCTGTCCTGTTAACAAGAGTCCCATCCCACAGCGAGACCGAGTCCCGCTTTAATACACGGCTCTCTGCAAATCCCACATGAAAACTAAGATTACATTCAGACCCGTGCACATGCACAGTATATGTCTCACACTTGCTTCATCAGATTTCATTATTTGTCTGTTAAAATGGGCCATCACCAACACCTCTGAAAAATACTGAGTCATTTGGAGACATATTATATTATCATATTATCTATACATACACCCATCGTCTATTTCCTGTAATTCTCATTTCATATAAGTGAAATGAAATTGTGCATAGATTATGCCTCGACACATAGATAGATAGATAGATAGATAGATAGATAGATAGATAGATAGATAGATAGATAGATAGATAGATAGATAGATAGATAGATAGATGTTTTTGTAGCCTCTGGTTCTAGCAAAGCCCAGAAATCATTTGAATGGATATACCTTTAACAAAATCTAACTTCCCCAGTCTGCCTTAAAGAGCCAGGCATGTGCCACTGAGGGCCTCCCCCTGTTCGCTCCACAACAAACTGCCTCTCACCCTTCTTAAGGTGGACCAAGACAAATGGACTGTGTGCATAGGCTATGTCCTCTACATACTGGAGAGGAAAGAGTTAATTCCCACACTCACTACAGACTGTCTGAGACTCTGGAAGAGTTCTCTGGTGAAAATAATGGCAGTATATGTGTATGTTTGTGGATATTTTTTTCTTTGATAAAATTATTCACACCTCAGTGATGGAGAAAACATAATTTCTTACAATCTTAAATATGTTTAATCATACACCATGCATAACATTTACAGTTAGTGCTATGTCATGTTTGGCAAATTTAGAAGCAAACTTATAAGCTTCAGTTGGCATGGAACAATACTGTTGTGCTCGTGTCTAGTTGGCTGCACATTATCACTTCATGTGACTTTGCTTCTCTGTAAGAATCTTAATGTAATCCTTTTTAGAAGGGATTTACCTTAACACAACTGTTGTAGAAAGAGGAGGGTGAGAAATATATTAATAGTCAATAATTGTTGTGATTTTTTTCCTTTTTAAATCTCCATGCATGAAGATGATAACCTGGCATATATTAATGCAAGCATTTTTTTTTTCTGATGTGACCCCTGGCAGTCAGGTCCTGCTCTTTGTCTCTGCAGGTGACATCGTGATGGGAAGCTGCCAAGTAACCATCAGGTGCAGTAATAGGAATAAGACGTCAGCTTTAAGGCTAGATGGCTGTGACCATGTCTGCAAATCCTGTGTGATCAACCCTAACTGTGATGCTCTTCACAGTCCACATCATAATGTTGCTCACACTTGTACTGCAACTAGAGATGGAGTGCAAGCCATGAAGCAATAAAAGGAAGCAGGGCACAAGGAATCACAGGTACAGCTGAGTTCTGGCTTAATTAATATTTTGGGGATGGGGGGGTGTTTAACAGAGGTTGCTTTGGAAATTGGGCAATGTGTTTTGGTTATTTGTGAACTAGTTGTTAAATTCACTACAAATAGCATCAGATGTAAAGCTTTTTTTGTAAATCTTTTATATTTTTAACAGTGTTAAAAATGAATCCAAACAAAATAAGCGTCACTTATTATCTGAATGCACTTCAGGTTGCATTTGAAAAATTAGGTCACCTCCAAGAACTGTCAGGCTGAACATAGCACTATTTTACATGGTGCTTGGCCTTTATTGTATTTTTTAATCACTTCAGTCATTTATAATTAGTTTTTATTATCATGTGTGATTTGTATATCACTGAAATAGCAGCTTGACAAAGGTCATAAACAGATCAGACTGATTAATGCCAAAGCTGTGTTGTATTTTTGTAGAAACAGATGTGGAGTGTGCAGCCCCACTGGATTACACAGGGGAATTATTGTTCTTTACAGGATTGAAAGTCAAGATCAATTATCCGGGAATCTGTGTGACTCTTTACCTCTACATAACCTCTTACATAACCGTTTTGCAATTATGTCAAATTGTGTACTGAATAAATGCAGTTTCCTAGTTCTGAAGTTTAATACTATACAAATGGTAAACAGCAATCTGAAAAGCTGTTGTCAGTGTAGTGTGTGTTGCTCAAAATGTTTTCATGTAGCTGTGGAATTACACGACAACTCTTACTCTTTTTTTTTTTTTTGCTCTACAGGTCTTAGAATTTTGATTTTGCTGACAAAAAATGGGGCGCTCATCTTTGCTCTTCCTTACATTAACTTTGTCTCTCTTCTCACTTGGGAGTCTTATTCAATTGGACGACTCTGATTCAGTCCGAGGAACTCGAAGCACAAGCAGAAACAAAAATACCACTGACAGCTTGGCCGGTGAAGTTTTCTTCCATTCAGAACGCAGCAGTGAGTTCACAGAAGGCAGTGGACATAATGTTGAGAGCACAACATCCCAGAAACTCAGCAATAAGACTGTTATTTCAGAGGAGGATGTGCGAGCCAACAATCAAAACCATTCTGGGTCTGGAGGAACTTTAGCTACTATGCTGGCACTTACACTACACCACTTTCAGCCTCATGATCAAGGAGCTGACAAAGCTGATTCAATTATAGGACACTCTAGTGTACATATCATCTCTGAGGAAGCTTTCTCAGAAGGCAGCCACATAACAGCTGAGGAAGAGTTCAAAGAGAGTCATATGTCCAAATCAAATGATGACGCTCTGGATGGTAAGTGAACATGTGATAGTTAATTAAAGTCAATTCAGTCATTGTTCAGATTCTTCCTCTTCTTTAAATACATTAACAGTCAGTCACTTAGTTATACATTAAAATACCCAACTGATCCCAAAAATATTACAAGACTTTGTAGTTTTCAAGAACTTAACACTGTTACAAATTTCCATTTGAATTCTTTTCCTTTATCTTGTTCTCTTTCAGGTGACGAAGTCTCTGAACTCCCTGTCCAAACTAGTATGTTTACATCTGTGATGAACCAGGACCTGTCAGGATCTGGAAGTCCATGTGTGCTTGGTCTTAGACCCTGTGTTGTTCTTAAAAACTTCAATGGCACCAGTCTTCTCTGGGATGACATGAGTCGCACGCTGACATTTGCCTGGGAAATACATGTCTTTGGATCAGCTAGCCTTTTCATACTGATGGCAGTCCTGGCTGTTGTGGGAATGGCTACTGCATGCACTCTTCCTCATCCCCTCTGTTATGCCATGACTCTGGCAAATAGTCTCCTAATTATGGGTGGTACTTTGCGCGGTGTCCTCCTTCTACTTGATCCTTATGGTACCCGTCAGATCCTGTCTCGTTCTACACTGGCTGCACTCCATAATGTTCCTCTCCAGCTTCTTTTATGGGCACAGGTTACTCTCGCTCTGGTCACACTCAGAGGGTTGAAATTATTACTTTTTCCGCTAAAGCTGCAGAGTCCATGGGTGGTTGGAAGCTTGGCTGTATCACATTGCACTGCACTACTTGTAGCAGACCTACACTGCTCAGTTTTATCTCCTGCTCTCCCTCTGTTGCTACAGACCCTCTCCCTCTGCTGGGGCCTCCCATTCTGCATAGGAATCCTCACCAAGTCTCTTTCTCACCTACATCCCTTTCTCAGGTCCTCTGTACCTCAATGGTTTCCTTCACAGATGTCTGAGAAGCAAGCAAAGAGGGTTACAGCAGTGTGTGCGTTCCTTGGGATGCTCTGCTGCAGCCTTCAGCTGTATAGTCTCCTGTGGCTTTACGGGTTACTGGGGAACTGGAGGCGCTTTGGCTGGGGCTGGTGGCTCAGTCAGTTTTGGGCAAGAATCCTTGAATTAGCCTGGGGATTCTCTTTGCTTGTCCTGGGATTTTGGGTCTTCTGGATGCCTTCTAGGGGGCATTCAAGGGGGGATCATAGGCAGGGCAGAAGTGAGGTGTCTAAAGGTGTGGAGAAGAAAAGTTTATGGGGTAGGGTTTTGGCCACTGTACGAAAAGGACCACTAAGAAAATCTGAGAAAACCTGGGAAGACCTGATGCCAAACAACTGGGCAAAATATAACCTGTCTAGAGCAGGCATCAGCAACAATGTCATGTGCCCATATGATGATCAGCCACCTACCATTGTAACAGAATACAAACCTGACCCTGTGAGCAGTAGCAGCTCTGACTCTCAGGCTGCACTGCTGTGGCAAAAAGTTGGGGAACATGAATGTATTCTTTCACTTATAGAATTCGACATGCGGCCCCCATCTCCTATTAACCTCAGGCGCAGCATTGACAATGCCCTTCATCATGGACAGCTTGTAGCAGGAGGTCTGTTCACACCTCCACCTCTCTCTTGGACTCACACCATGGTCATGGACAACAGCGATGGAGAGACTGGCACAACATTCCCTCCAGCTTATGTTGGCTATGGGTGGATGTTGGATACAGAGTCAGTTTCTGCATCTCCTGATCATTTCCAAGCCAAAGAGCCAATACAGTCGTCCTGTGCCACAGTGGATTATAATGGTAGCATTGAGTCACCAACCACTGTATGTCATGGAGAAGAGTTAAATTCAGCGCTCTCAGCTGTGCTGCACCAGCATAACTGGTCTGATGATGATGTCACAGACCTCTAAGCTTTAGTCCCTCATGTGAGGAGCACCAGTATTTACTATTTCAAATAATCCAATCTTGATGAAAAGGCATAACCAGATATTGCTGTAATGTTCTTGCAGGACAAAGCCTCATCTATGTAAAAACGGATGAATCTGTTTGGAAAAGATAAGGCTTTGACTTTCACCAGATCTTGATATGTTTTAATTTTATGTGTTAATGGAGGGAGCAAGGTGCAAAATTTTTTTTCTAGTGTATATTACAAGCATTTAAGCACTAGTTTTATAATGTTTGTTTCTACCAGTTTTAAGTCAGTATGTTTCAAATTTAAATCATGAGTCAACAGTGCTTCTATTTGCATCAGATTAGTGAAACTCAGTGTTGTAACCTCAATAGTTGTCCAGTGAGCATTTATTACCAGCATTTATTATCTTTGGTGATATGTGAAGCCACACAGAACTTAACAGTATTTGATGTTTTCATTTTCTTTTTTGTAAATAAAGAGACTTTTACATGAATCATCTGTTTTCTTATTAACCTGTTTTAATTATGTGTGTGTGTGTTTTTTTTAAGATTTTAAGAAGCTATACTGTTGAACTGAACTGAAGACAACAGGAATCTGTGCACCTATGTTTCAGTCAAGTCAGAGTGTGTACTGGTTCATATAGACACCGACCCTGGGTCAAAATACAAAACGCTGGGTTCCAACTCTTCTTTTGAGGAATTGGCTATATCTGTTAAATAACAGTAGTATTTTTTTGTCTTAATCAGACATCTGTCAATTAGCCTTTGTCTTATTTTGTCTAATTTAATGTACAATTACTCTATTTGTAGTTTAGTTTTACATTAGTTATAAAATAAGATAAAGACAGGCATATTAGATGTTTGAAGAACACAACTCAGCAAAGTGGAATAAACAAAATTGGAGTGCGAAGAAGACATCATTACTACAGCTGTAAACAGCTGTAACTGAGAATGACTATTGAATAATGATTATTGAAAAATAGGATTTTATATTACAAGCAAAGTATCCAGCTACTTAACCACACACACCAATATTTGTCCACCAAAACTCAAGAAGTGCTAGAATCCAATACTTTTCTGATTCTCTCATGTCGGTCATAAAAACTACTCGAACTTAGTTAATACCAACAGGCCTGCAAGTCTTTGGGCCATCTGATTTCTCAACAACACACCAGCATCATATGATGACAGAGGATTACTTTTGACATGTGACCCACTCACATGCACACACAATACACTTACACATCACAAGCATGGGGGTAGTATAATACCCATTCAAGTCTTCAGGGTACATTGAGACCTGATGTATATGGCCCTTTGCAATGTGCAATCTCCTGGTTACATTTTAAAAAACATGTCACAATATATAAGTTTTGAGAGAGCGAATGAATGTTATAGTTTACCATGGCAGAGCAAAATGAATTTGTTGTTATGTGGCACAGTTTGATATATGCAAAACTCAATCTATC
The DNA here is from genome assembly GCA_038496675.1 of Rachycentron canadum. Classification (NCBI taxonomy): domain Eukaryota; kingdom Metazoa; phylum Chordata; class Actinopteri; order Carangiformes; family Rachycentridae; genus Rachycentron; species Rachycentron canadum. The sequence goes on along the minus strand of CM076649.1, from coordinate 8,568,903 downwards.
AGTACAATGTAATGATGACCTGATGGATCTTACAGTCAAACAGCTCAGAGCTCCTAAATCTTCTTGTGGACAGTGTAGATCAAGAGATGGTTGCAAAACATGTAAATTTTATTCTTGACAGTAAGTTGTACAAAAACTGAATTTTAATTAAGAATCTTATTAAATTTGTCTCAGTAGTGGCCCAATAACTCAGTAAATTAAGGTGGATTTTCTATCTCCATCCTTCAACGGTAGTCAACATTGGAGGTATTGCAGCGAATGAATTCAAAGTAAAGGGAAGGTGAGTTGACATGTTGGTGTTTCATAGGCTTTAGAAAATGGCTTCAGTCTATTTTCTCATCTATTATTAAAGCTGTAGCAGTGTCTGGGGCGTGGGGGTCGCTTTCATCAGTCTGTGGCAGTTCTGGATTTGCTGTTGAAGGACTGCACACTACAACAGAACCTTGTGCCTAGAACTAAAAAAGTATGTTGGATCCTCTTGTGCTTAAAAGATGAAATGTACACATGCTTTTCATTTACTCAATTTGTTTCACTGTAGAATGAGGAGTATTTTCTCTCTTCTGTAGGTGGCTCTTAGTCATATGCTCTTTATTATCAGACATTAAGCCAACCACAGCAGCAACTAGTGATTGTGCCCCCATTTTCCAATGTTTCCATGAAAGGCAGTGCCCAGTACCCAGTACCCAGTACCCAATAAACACCCCTGCTTTTACCACAGGTACAGCACTACAACCACAGCTTCCCACAGGCCCTACTGCAGAATCAGGCTCTAACAATAACAACCAAGCCTGCCTGAAGCTCAGCACCACATGTCTGCATTCATGCCTCAGTATCCACACTCAGTAAGTCTTGTTTGCCTGCTTCCCTGGCCCAGTTACCTCAGATGCCACAGTCCAAGCATTTGGAGGCTGATCCCCAGCAGCCAGCTTCCAAAGCCACTTCATTATTGTAGTGCCATCCCCTAAACTCCTATTGCCTCCAGAAGGGCAAACCCCAAGTTCAAGATGTTCAAAATCATCAAACCGTAGTCCAGCAGCCAAAACCATCACATACACATACCTACTAGATCCCTATGTTGTACCCCCCCCTTCCAAGACAAAATGCTCTCTCTCCAACTGCTGTACTCATGATGATCATCAATAACCAGTGCAACCACTGCCTTAAAACCCTGCTGCTCAAAGGCCATTTTATTTTTCATATGGTGATGCCAGTATATTACACTCCGCAGCAGGCTTTCATGCTTCATTTCCTGATTCTAAAGCCATTCATCTTTTAAACCCAACTCCATTTGATCACTATCAGCATCAGCCTATCTATCATACTATGAATCCATTTTATCTCTTTCCTTCTCATCAGATGCCAGGAGCGTGTCTTCATACATTTTGATGAACCTCACAGATTTGGCAGCTTAACCAGTAACAAACTCTCTAAGGATTGTTTCCTGTTAAATAGAAATCAATCACTAAATTGCCAAGTTTCTTTCCATGCATTTAGCAAGAGGAATTCAAAATTAAATTAAAAGTAAATTTTCTTGTGGGGGTGGATAAAGTGCAAGGCTAGTTAGACGTTCACCATCTGATTTGTCTCTGTGATGTTTAATGTCTTAGGGCTGTAGCATAGAAGCACCTCCAATAATTTCCCAATTATTTGTGATTAATTGACAAATATTTAGTGTTCAACGTTTGAAGTTTCAAGTTTGAAAAGTTTCCTAAAGCACAAGAATGAAACAGCTTGTTTTGCCTGACCAACAGTCTAAAGCTTCAGATTGGCCTATCTACTTTACTATCAGAGGGCTAAAGCCTGAAGAAGTAACTTGGTTATATATTATATTATATTATATTATATTATATTATATTATATTATATTATATTATATTATATATTTTTATCATCAAAAAGTTGTTGTTATTGTTCGATCTGAAATTGATTAATTGTTCAAACTAAAGTTGTTTTACAAATGACTTGACCTGAGCGTGTCCCAGTAAATACAGTCGCTGTCGTTATATCAAGTTTATAAAGTATATAAAGTTGGTCGCAGATGCAGGTCCCGGTCACAAACACGGTAACGCTCGTGCTATGTGGGACGGTGACCTGCTGCTCAGCTGTTCTGACGTCGAGCACGCTATTTGACGTCACAGTGGGAGTGTTCCGCCGTCGGGAGAAATGAACGGTCATCAACACAATCCTCTCAGCGCCCATGTAAGTCCGAGCCAGCAAAACACTCGTTTTACCAACTGCTCAATGAATGAAATGCGTTTCCATATGCCGTTATCGGGCCCGCTAAGGGCTCACGACCCGTTAGCGGTATTTATCACTTCGTTGCTGCCGCCTGGCGCTGTGCCCCGTTTGCCTGTAGCTAACCGTGGCTGGAGCTGGAGCGATATTTTTTTAAGCTAGGGAGCCTAGCCAGCCTGCTAACTGACAGGCTGACTGCACGGGCTGCGAGTGAGCGCCTGTTTTAACGCCCTCGATAGTCGCGGTGGGCGATGTTGGAAGTGAATCTCAATATGAGCGTTTGCTATAGGGGATTTAATGCCTGCACCGTATAGATAAAAATATGCAAAGGTCTAACTTTGGGGACAAGACAGAGGCCCGACAACAGTGATGTTTCCTCACCGTCAGGCCAGTACGTGTCAAGTTAATTTCGCTAGCGTCACATTTAGCTGACTGAACAGTTTTGACTTGGTCCTCGATAAGCACTGGATGATGTTACCTACACAAAGAGGACACTCTTAGCTAATGCAAACCTATACCGGAGGAGCTGTATGAAATACAAGACTCCCAAGGTGTGATTAAAAAAAGCCTGGTAGGAGTATGTGACAGATGGCCAGCCGACACCTCCAATCTAAACTCACCCTGTGTGCTTGAGCCATTCACACCTGTGAGGGGCGTTTGATGCAGGTTGGACAGGATTGTGCTGCATTTCCGGGAATGTTGTTGGATTTTTAATGGTTGAATTAAATATTTTTCGTAGAGCTAAGGCAATATTGGACACCACAATGTGTATGACTATGTAACATTTTGTAATAACAGTCTGTAAAATATTCAACTAATAATTCTGGTATAGGAGTTTTTCACATTTATTTTTTTTAACGGGAGGAGAGCAAATTATTACGCATGACTCTACTGGGTTATACTGGAAAGTTTGTCACATGTGTATCTCATTACATGGTGGCTACTATCTAATTTATTTTATCTTGGGGTTGGCTAGTACACTTCAGTGTAAAAGTACGTGAGCAGAGCAGAGAGGGTTTATCAGCAGCTACAGCAAATAATGAGAGGTCATTTCTTTTTGGTAAACAGATACAGGTCTCCTCTTTGTCTCAGCCAACATCCACGACCTGTGAAAACCTGTTGTTACTTATGGCAAAAACTATTCAGAGAGCTGACTGGCTGTGCTCTGGCTGTATAGTCTTTAATAACATTGGGGAATGTACTTTCTTTAATGTCTGTGTGTACATTGTATTGACATGGGGAAATTTTTAGGTCTCAGGTGAGCTCACATAACCTGAAGGGCGTGTAAACAAACTGCAAACACTTTTAATTGTAGTCTGTGGTGATAAATGCAGCTATTATACGTGGCAGGTGTTTAGTGCCAAACAGTTGTTATGCAGACGCCTTTGTGTTTGCACTTTAGGTAACACAACGGCATGACCTCGCCCCGCACAGCAACACCGGTGTGCACTGTAAAGTGAAATGAACGCCCTCCGGTGCTGCACGTTAGCTTGTGCTGCTAGCTGCTAGAGGGGCAGACAAGACATCGAAGCAGGAACAGCGATGTTTTATGATTTTATCTAAGCCAACAGTTTGCAACACCCTGCAGTAAAACGATAAATCATAATGGCGTTTTCAGCAAATATGTCTTAGTGTTGTGTGATTGTATTATCGGGCCTGCGGACGTTGGTTAGCAAGTTGCTAATGTCATCCTCTTCTTAACTGTTGCTAACGTTAAACCTCTGGGCTCAGACTATTTACAGTAACATAATAACTTTACTCTTATATACATCCTGGTATCTGTGTAGCTAATTCATTCCGTTGCACAACCTGCTTCTTAATTTTTGAGCAATATTACAGTAACATACATGTAATGGCTCCGAATGCACCTGTTACCTATTAAGTAATTAGTCGATATGAGATGTATGTTGAGAGGAAGCTCTGTAACATAAAGTGTGCTTTCATGAAGGCTGCTGTTTTGCGCAATAGTCCAATCAAAACGAAACTATTGTGGATTTACTGTAAGGATGGTGGCTGTGATAATGTCTTAATGTACCCACAGTGGCGTCATACAAAGAGAGATCTTTGCATGAAAATATAGCTAATGTGCATTATTGTTTTTTTTTTTACCATTTA
>CM076649.1:8467799-8564071 GCA_038496675.1 Rachycentron canadum | reverse complement strand
TATATTATATTATATTATATTATATTATATTATATTATATTATATTATATTATATTATATATTTTTATCATCAAAAAGTTGTTGTTATTGTTCGATCTGAAATTGATTAATTGTTCAAACTAAAGTTGTTTTACAAATGACTTGACCTGAGCGTGTCCCAGTAAATACAGTCGCTGTCGTTATATCAAGTTTATAAAGTATATAAAGTTGGTCGCAGATGCAGGTCCCGGTCACAAACACGGTAACGCTCGTGCTATGTGGGACGGTGACCTGCTGCTCAGCTGTTCTGACGTCGAGCACGCTATTTGACGTCACAGTGGGAGTGTTCCGCCGTCGGGAGAAATGAACGGTCATCAACACAATCCTCTCAGCGCCCATGTAAGTCCGAGCCAGCAAAACACTCGTTTTACCAACTGCTCAATGAATGAAATGCGTTTCCATATGCCGTTATCGGGCCCGCTAAGGGCTCACGACCCGTTAGCGGTATTTATCACTTCGTTGCTGCCGCCTGGCGCTGTGCCCCGTTTGCCTGTAGCTAACCGTGGCTGGAGCTGGAGCGATATTTTTTTAAGCTAGGGAGCCTAGCCAGCCTGCTAACTGACAGGCTGACTGCACGGGCTGCGAGTGAGCGCCTGTTTTAACGCCCTCGATAGTCGCGGTGGGCGATGTTGGAAGTGAATCTCAATATGAGCGTTTGCTATAGGGGATTTAATGCCTGCACCGTATAGATAAAAATATGCAAAGGTCTAACTTTGGGGACAAGACAGAGGCCCGACAACAGTGATGTTTCCTCACCGTCAGGCCAGTACGTGTCAAGTTAATTTCGCTAGCGTCACATTTAGCTGACTGAACAGTTTTGACTTGGTCCTCGATAAGCACTGGATGATGTTACCTACACAAAGAGGACACTCTTAGCTAATGCAAACCTATACCGGAGGAGCTGTATGAAATACAAGACTCCCAAGGTGTGATTAAAAAAAGCCTGGTAGGAGTATGTGACAGATGGCCAGCCGACACCTCCAATCTAAACTCACCCTGTGTGCTTGAGCCATTCACACCTGTGAGGGGCGTTTGATGCAGGTTGGACAGGATTGTGCTGCATTTCCGGGAATGTTGTTGGATTTTTAATGGTTGAATTAAATATTTTTCGTAGAGCTAAGGCAATATTGGACACCACAATGTGTATGACTATGTAACATTTTGTAATAACAGTCTGTAAAATATTCAACTAATAATTCTGGTATAGGAGTTTTTCACATTTATTTTTTTTAACGGGAGGAGAGCAAATTATTACGCATGACTCTACTGGGTTATACTGGAAAGTTTGTCACATGTGTATCTCATTACATGGTGGCTACTATCTAATTTATTTTATCTTGGGGTTGGCTAGTACACTTCAGTGTAAAAGTACGTGAGCAGAGCAGAGAGGGTTTATCAGCAGCTACAGCAAATAATGAGAGGTCATTTCTTTTTGGTAAACAGATACAGGTCTCCTCTTTGTCTCAGCCAACATCCACGACCTGTGAAAACCTGTTGTTACTTATGGCAAAAACTATTCAGAGAGCTGACTGGCTGTGCTCTGGCTGTATAGTCTTTAATAACATTGGGGAATGTACTTTCTTTAATGTCTGTGTGTACATTGTATTGACATGGGGAAATTTTTAGGTCTCAGGTGAGCTCACATAACCTGAAGGGCGTGTAAACAAACTGCAAACACTTTTAATTGTAGTCTGTGGTGATAAATGCAGCTATTATACGTGGCAGGTGTTTAGTGCCAAACAGTTGTTATGCAGACGCCTTTGTGTTTGCACTTTAGGTAACACAACGGCATGACCTCGCCCCGCACAGCAACACCGGTGTGCACTGTAAAGTGAAATGAACGCCCTCCGGTGCTGCACGTTAGCTTGTGCTGCTAGCTGCTAGAGGGGCAGACAAGACATCGAAGCAGGAACAGCGATGTTTTATGATTTTATCTAAGCCAACAGTTTGCAACACCCTGCAGTAAAACGATAAATCATAATGGCGTTTTCAGCAAATATGTCTTAGTGTTGTGTGATTGTATTATCGGGCCTGCGGACGTTGGTTAGCAAGTTGCTAATGTCATCCTCTTCTTAACTGTTGCTAACGTTAAACCTCTGGGCTCAGACTATTTACAGTAACATAATAACTTTACTCTTATATACATCCTGGTATCTGTGTAGCTAATTCATTCCGTTGCACAACCTGCTTCTTAATTTTTGAGCAATATTACAGTAACATACATGTAATGGCTCCGAATGCACCTGTTACCTATTAAGTAATTAGTCGATATGAGATGTATGTTGAGAGGAAGCTCTGTAACATAAAGTGTGCTTTCATGAAGGCTGCTGTTTTGCGCAATAGTCCAATCAAAACGAAACTATTGTGGATTTACTGTAAGGATGGTGGCTGTGATAATGTCTTAATGTACCCACAGTGGCGTCATACAAAGAGAGATCTTTGCATGAAAATATAGCTAATGTGCATTATTGTTTTTTTTTTTACCATTTAATGTTTAAATGTCACACTTAATTATTTTATCTCAGTTGTGGTTCTACAAGACAGCCAAATGGGTTACGTCCTGCAGTTACATTAATTAACATTACACGATGGATGAAGCTAAAAGACCTGGGAGGCCTGTGTTGAATACAATGAAAACATGTTTTCATTTTGTCTTTTAAATTATGAATCTACAAACTTGTATGAGCTTCTTGTTGAGACTAAAAGCTGAACTGGTTTGTTTTCAAGGAATAATTTCTTCAAATGTCTGATCATACACCAGGCTTCATTACATGTGGCTTGATAAATTTGTAAGAAGGGGGAGCCTTTAATGTTATGTTATTTAATACTCAATCTCAACATGGGATCAAGACCTAGCCCAAATGTCGAGCATTGCTTTGGTTCTTTAACTTACATGACATTTCAGGTACCCTGTACTGTTTTGACTGTAAGACTGCACTGATTTTTTTGTCCTTTTTTCTTACACCATGACATAGTATTGCTTTATAAAGTTATATGTGAACTATTGCCTAATAACATTTACCACAATAAATAATAAATATGTACCACACATTAATAAGCATTTACTTTCAATTTTGTGCACTTGATAAATGTATGTAAATGTAACATTCACTAACCTATTAGTGCAGTTTTGCCCTCCGCTAACTGCTTATGAAATTTGGGTTTCCAAGATGTTGCACTATGTTCACCCTCTAATGCTGACGGTGCTGAACAAAGTGCTGTTCGGTTTGCTGCCTCCTACTGCTAACCACAGGGTCGAGTAAAGTGGAATATGTAATATATAAGAAAATAATCTCTCAGACATTGAAACATTTGTATATTTTTTTGCTGTATTTGGATTCCCCATTTGCTGTCATGGTAGTTTGCCTGGGGTCCACAAACATTACTTTACTGTGCCACAAGTGGGGAAAAGACCTCTCATGTTATCTTTAAGATTTAGCATTTGTTGTGCTGTCCATGCAGTACCATGTTCCTCATGCTGTCTTGCCTGTGTTTCTGTTTTTCCTTTCAGCATGTGATTTTTCTAAATGTCCTTGGAAACAGCTGACTAAAGTTTGACTCACTAGATTTCATTTGGAAGAATTACCTAGAGAAAGTGGCGGTGGAAATTCACTTGGATTCTTAAGCCTTTTCCTGTATTAATAGACCCACAAATCATCTGCTGATGACCACATCTGAAGGTATGTTTGACTTTAAATTCATGTTGCGCTAGGTATCCCTCTACCACAATGAGACTTGGAACATATTGATGCTGAAAAATGCTATTGCTATTGCCATACCACACTATAAATATATTAGTTTCAATCAATTTTCATTTTCCAATGTGGTGTCATTTTTGTGAGTTCTACTCATGACCCATATAGGAATATTGGAATAATAGGCCTCTGCTGTAGTAGTGTTTTTTTTTTTTTTTTCAACACAAGTAAGAGCTGAAATGCTCCTAGATGTGCATGCCACTCTGTAGATGGTGTGACCTTGGAGCATTGCATGCACAGAGAGTGATAGGCGAATGTTGGTTGACCCACTTCAAAGAGAACGCTTTGCCTTGGCCTGGAAGAGTCGGACACCATTGTATTTTCATTGTAGATGAAAGATATAGTTCCATGTCTGTGTGGAGTGTTTGTTCCTATGTCTTGTCTTAATCTTACAAAGCTTATTGGATTTAATTGCACTGAATGTTTGTGTGATGGTCAGTGACTTCTAATCAGATGATGTGGTTGGAGAGCCACTGTCTTTTTCAGAAAATGAGAGGCATCCTAGATGAAGCTTAGTGATACCATCATATTTTTATTATAATTTTAGCATGGCTTGCCCTAATGCCACAGAAAAATCAATGTTTAAGAGCACGGTTTAGTTTTGATAGTGGTCTGTTTTATTCTTACAGTATCCTGATCTAACAGCAGGACCATCACTGAGTCACTATGTATCACTAATGGAGCATTTCACTGTGTTTTTGCTGGGAGATTGTGCTACTGGCTTGTTAAATAATACTCAGTAACTGCTGATTCAGTAACTGCAGACACAACAGATAGGAGCTCTACATGTTACAGGCATTATAAAAATCACTATGCTTGTAGTGCTGAATATAATTTCATTAATTTTAATATAAATTTTGGATTAAAAAAAATTGTTTTATTAATAACCATGGAATGTTTTAGCTGTAAATTTGATGGTGCCAAATAATCTCAGGTACCTGCCAATATTGATCATCTCGTGAGAAATCATCATGGATAAAAAAGGAAAGGAGGACATATCTCAGGCTTTTTTCAGTGACAGCTCTTAAAATCAGTTTTAAGCTGTGTTCGGTGCCATGTTTTAGGTTTGTTTCTATGTACAACTAGTAACATTACCTGAAAAGTATCTAGAGCGGATGTCATGTTTATGTAGTCAAAGCATGCAATAAATATTATGTGTGCAGTAAAGTACAGTTGACTGTACTTTAAGTACAGTCAACAAAGGTTTGTGTTCCAATCTTAATTTTGGTGTCATGCTACAGTGTTTCTATTTCTGTACCTTTTTCCTCTTGTTTTGTATGGAGTATATTACTGTTTTTTTTTGTTTGTTTCTGCTTCATTTAGCCAATCCCGAGTTGTGAGTCAGAAGAGGAGAGGCTGGGCTAATGGTAAGCTCTCTGTCTCACCTTCTCCTTTGCTTTCTTTCTCACTGTCTTATTACATATTGGTCAACCAAAAGGTTTTATGTAAGCTGTCATCTGAGAGCCAAAAATGCGGAATGGTCCTTTACATTACAGGGTTTATCCTTGTTGTAAAATGAAATGCAAAGAGGAAACTGCTTTGGATCATTGAACTCCTTAATCAGATAAGAATTAGATAACAACCACTGTTCACTTTAGAATTTCATTTACTTTCACACTCTGTAGTGTTTTTGTTAGCATCATCCAAGCACTTTCAATTATGTTGATATTATTTTCCATAATGAATACTTTCTGAAATGTATTTATTAAACTATCATGAGAGCCTTTGCACAGTTGGGCTCAAATGCCCTGAATAGAACAGCCAAAGGCATCAACCTTCAATATAAAAAACTGTAACATTTCAGAAACTATTCTCAATAGCTTTATTATGTAGATTTATTTATTTATTTTTTGCATTACTGGGTTGGCACTGTCATACATGTCACATACTGTTACATACTTGTCATGTTATTTTCAGTCGCAAAACTATAAAGATTTTCAGTCATGAATTGTCCACAAAAAGATGAACGAGAAACAGTCTTATACTGATAAGTGGTCATGTCTGAGTCAACCCAGTTTTTGTTGCTTAATGTTGTTGTTGATTTATATTCTGCTGCTGCTTATTACGTTCATCATTCATTGCTGCATGTTATAATCCATTTTATTTTCCTTTTGTGGTAGACAAGCATGACATTGAGCCAAGCCACAGATGCATGCCCACTCAAAAGGCCCAACTGAGCGCCATCCCCTCTGCTACCTGGCTTTCAACCAGCCTCTCAGAGGTGGGTGGTGTCGACGGGGCGTAGCTAGCCCCTACACGCCCAAGTAGAACCTCACTGTGAAACTGGAGGTCTCTGATGGATCAGGGTAGTAGTGAGCAGAGTCCAGAGGAGCCAGACACAGGAGGCCGAGCGGAGCACGAGGTCGGCAGGAGGGCGTCGGAGTCAGAGCACGGCTTGTCCAAAATCACCCATAATGCCCTGGAGAACATGGGAGCGTTGGGCCATGGCCTGAAGCAGTTCTTCCAGCCACAGCGCCGACGCTCCTCCGTTTCCCCACATGACTCCACAACGTCCTGCACAGGCGCCCCTCCCTCCGAACCCACTGATGTAGGGTCAGATGTAGGGGACGCTCCTGCCTCCTTGGCCCTCCCTTTGGATTCTGACAACCCTGCTGCTTCCGCCCCCCCTGCAGCTCTGAGCCGTGTTCTGCAGCAGATCCGAGGTGGTCCACCAATGAAGCGAGGCACCAGCCTCCAGAGCCGCCGCAGCAAGGCGGGGGGCACTGGGGACCCACCCCAGAAAGGTAGCCCACAAATCCACAGGCGCAGCACCCATGAGGCCCTACTGCAGTCGGGACGCCCGCGCTCCTCCTCGACCACAGACACACCTAGCAGTCCAGCCTTGGCTGACATGCTGCTGACCTCTGGTTACCACTCCACCGAGGAGCCTGACAAGGTGAGTCTCAGAGCCCTGTCAGGGGGCTCTGGACGTAAACCACGGTCATGCAACAGTACATATATTAGTAGGCAGGCAATGCTAGTGATTCACTGGGAGATTTCAGTGTTAAAAATAGGGCCACAACTACATACCACTATTATTTTCATCACTGATTAATCACCTAATCAGTTTCTTTGATTAGGTGGTTGTTGTTGTTAGTCGCCCTTTATAACTTTCCACAAACCTATGTGATGGCTGATAACTAATGCAATGTCACTTTCCAAGATGCAAATTTGCCAACTCTACAACAAAGAGGCTGAAAACAGGACACAAGGTATGTCCTACAGTTAACTGTCTCCATGGCAACATGTTTGTCCTTACCAAGTACAAAGGGAGGTGTAGTTCTAAACCTCAGAACCAGTTTTGTCCCAAATAAAAGTAAGACCATATGAAGAAACAAAAAAATGTATGTAGGTGAAGTGTTTCCTTTTTGCACTCTCCTCTCTTTGAAAGCCTGTGAACACACAGGCAAAATTATTTTTAAATATTTTGTCATTAAGTCTGTCCTAAAAAAATCACTGCAGCTTAAATAACAAAATATGGCATTGTTTTGCTAAATCCAGTTCAAAATTTTGTATACATAGAAAGTTTGGCCTTAGGACATAAAACATTTAGATTCAAATTATAATAGAAAGAGGGGTTGTGCACTCATGAGGAAATGCATTGTATATGTTTGCAACCCAGTGACTCTCTGGTTGTAAAAATAAAAGATAAAAATGACTCACCCTGATGTTTGTGCAGGAATGTCTAAAGTAAATGAACTGGGGAAATGTGTTTAAAAAGCTGTTAATGGTTTAGATGTGCCTGGATGAAGCAGTGAATGGGTAGATGAGCTGTCAGCGGTGGAAGGTCAGAGATTGCCTTTGAATGGTTGGTCACTATGTGCTTTAAGCCTTTCTAAATTTAGCTTGTGCTGTCTGAGTATACTTCAGGTCAAAAAAAGGCTTGCATGGCTAAACAAACACAAACTTGTTACATGATTTGTTTTTTAGACACTGGATGTTGATAGAAATCCTACCTAAAATTTGGAAGCATTGCACCCTCCTGTTCATCTTGTAAAATCTTTTTACGTGTTATTTTAATCACCATTTCTTAGCTGGTGTCCATTTATGGCCACTTGACAGCCAATACCAAGATAGACAACGTTCAGTCAGTAAAGAAGCTTTTTCTTAAAACATTAATTGTATCTTAGTTGTTGTTTACTTGACCATTCTACAAATATTTATTAAAACTGAGTTAGCATCACTCTGTCTTAATACCTTTGGCATCTGGTGGTTTTGGACTTGACTGTTCAGTTTTCCACTTTGTTAGGTTAAAATGGTGGCATTGTTGCTGTTGTAAGTAATCACAAAGAAAACTGAGAGATATACTGAGTTTTCAATAGTGGCTGCTGGCTTTTATTATTGGGCCATTTCATTCAAAATGTATTATTTACCTCTTGTCTTTTTGCCTCAGTGTGAGCTCCAGGGTAACAAGTTGCTTGTCCTGGACTTTGCTCTGTAACAATACTATCTGCTTAAAATAAGAATCAGTGTCATAAATCCACCTGAGGCTGTAGTTAACAGGCCTATCCACAATTAATCACTTTATTTCCATATCTCCTGGAACTAGAACTATAAAAGTGAGAAAAGAACTTTTGCTGCTGTTGTGAATATCTGCTGATAAACATGTCAAATATAAGATTACTGCACTTGTTCAAATGTTACTTTCAACAAAATTAACTTAAAAATGAACAGAAAAAACTGTCTCATGCCAAGAGAACAGTATTTAAACTAATTAACTGTTTCATTGCAAGTGCTGTTAGACATTGGAAGATGTCATAAGACAAAATTTCTAATAAACACCAAATTACAATGAACTTTGCATAAATGTAAGCATTTTTTTTCACATTTATGGTCTTCTGTTTATTCCAACAGCTGGATCGTTATGATGGATCGGGCCCTGCTGTGTCACCCAATGCCCTTCCCTACGGTGCAGACGGGTATGATGTAGTTGACAGTACTCCAGACCCTCAGCGAACTAAGCAGGCCATCGCACAACTACAACAAAAGATCCTCAAACTCACTGAACAAATCAAGATTGAACAAACTGCACGTGATGACAATGTGGCTGAATACCTGAAACTTGCCAACAATGCAGACAAACAACAGAGTGCACGCATCAAACAGGTGTTTGAGAAGAAGAACCAAAAGTCAGCTCAGACTATCCAGCAACTACAGAGGAAGCTGGAGCACTATCACCGAAAGCTTCGTGAAGTGGAGCACAATGGCATCCCTCGCCAGCCCAAAGATGTTTTCCGAGACATGCACCAAGGGCTGAAAGATGTTGGAGCCAAGGTGTGTGCTTTATACTGATGACTTCAATGTTCTGTGCTGACAAAGTCCACTGCTTATTATTGAAAATGATTTTATTGGCCAAAGTTTACATGTTAAATAATCCCTTTCCACTTTGCTCAGAATATTGTCCAGGGACATTTTCAGCCTATTGATGTATAGAGTATTGACCTGATGTTGCTGATTACAGGTGACAGGTGGCCTCTCCAGCTTCTCTCAGGCCACTCATTCTGCAGCTGGAGCTGTGGTGTCCAAGCCAAGAGAGATTGCATCCCTCATTCGCAACAAGTTTGGCAGTGCTGATAATATTGCATCCCTGAAAGACTCTTTGGATGAAACCCAGGGAGATGAAGGTGTTGGCTCTGGGGCAACGAGGACCCTTGGGACAGGACAGTTACAGTCCAGCCCAAAGTATGGCAGTGATGATGACTGTTCTAGTGCTACATCTGGTTCTGCAGGAGCCAATAGCACTACTGGAGCACCTGGAGGCCCTCCAAGCTCCAAGGGAAATACCCTTGATCATGTCCAGGCCTCAGGCTTTGACGCTGTTCTCCATGAGATCCAAGAGCTCCGGGAAAACCAAGGTCGACTTGAGGAGTCCTTTGAAAACTTAAAAGCCCACTATCAGCGGGACTATACAATGATCATGGAGGCCCTGCAAGAGGAACGATACAGGTAGCATATTATATCCTGTCTACTGTAGAATAGTAGGTCTATATGTGTAGAACATGTTCTGTTTGTGATGCACCTTTGTTTTTGCTATTTTCTAGGTGTGAACGTTTAGAGGAACAACTCAATGACCTGACAGAGCTGCACCAGAATGAAATTCTGAACTTGAAACAGGAACTAGCCAGTATGGAGGAGAAGATTGCTTACCAATCTTATGAAAGAGCAAGGGACATTCAGGTAAGCCTCACTTGAATTAATATAACATTTCTGCTTAATCATCAGTTATTCCACTGACAGTTTTATCTCTGACCTATAGGAGGCACTAGAGGCATGTCAGACGCGTATCTCCAAGATGGAGCTGCAGCAGCAACAACAGCAGGTGGTACAGCTAGAGGGTTTGGAGAATGCCACAGCACGGACTCTTCTTGGAAAACTAATCAATGTGCTGCTAGCTGTTATGGCAGTCCTCTTGGTGTTTGTCTCCACAGTGGCGAACTGTGTTGTCCCATTAATGAAAACGCGCAGTCGCACACTTTCAACGCTGCTCCTTGTAATCCTCCTTGCCTTCCTCTGGAGGCACTGGGATGCCATTTCAGAGTATCTGCATCGTTTCTTCTGCATCCAAGATGACCGGCTTGGAGAGGCTTATTTAAATGAAGGGACAGAGGGTTTGGGGCTGATGTGTTAAGGATGACCCATACAGGAAATTGAATCTCAATAGTCCTACCTTTTCTTTTTCTTCTGCAAATTCTCAAAACACTTTGGAGGATTGCATCAGAGGTTTGTCACTTTATCACTTTCTGAGATGTGTTTTTGAGAAGGATATGTGTGAATAAGGTAAGGTAATATTTGGTGTCAACTTTCTATCTTTGGAGTTGTGGCACAAGCACACACTAGAAGGGTGAGTGAGGCTATCTGAAGGAGGCTGAGAGAACTGCACACTTGATTTCTCTCTTATGAGTGAATTTGTTTACATGTGGAAAACTTTGTATAGTTTCCCCACAGAAGAAATAGTAATTCAGAGTTTTATTGCTTTTGAGCTGATCCAAGTGGTATTGTTTTGAAGTCACTGCTATTTTTAATACAGCTGATTAATTTTCTTTCAACTGTAATTGTCTGACAGTGTCCTGCTAATTTAGTTATCCTTGTTCTCTTTTTGTAAGTTCTCTCTCTTCCAGTCTTGCCATTCTATTTTTTCAGTCTGCCCTATCTTTCCCCTATACTCAATCTTGTCAAACTTCATTTTGTGTGACCAACTCTTTGTCTTCTTGCTCACTACACTCTGAAGAATGGGGTGCTTGCACATCAGCTACACTGCTCTGGAATCAGACTCATCACTGTATCAAATAGTACTGGGTTCTTGACTTGTTTCTTTTGGATATGTGAAGTCAATAACACTGGTTCTGCCACAGCCAGGATATTACTATCAAGAAGATTTAGATTGGAGTTGTGACCCTGCCCCTTGGGCCAACTGGATCATACTATCGTGGTGGCTTTTCCACTGCAGAAGAATTACCTATGAACCGAATTAACATACTTGAAGAGCGGCTAAAGTGCTCAAAGACTCAGTGCTTCCGTACTGTTTCTGTTAGTGACAATGAAATAGTAATACTTTTTAGTTGATTTTTTTTATTTTTTAAAAACAAATAAATTTGCTGTTTTAAAATGTGATATTTCTAACTTGTATTTTTCTGCAATGTCAAGAAGTAACATAAAACCTTGTTGGGGTGACCGTGGTACACTTGGCTAGGTAATAGTATTTCTCATTACGATGTTGAAAAAATTATTAAAAATTATACTTATACTCAGTTGACCTAGCTAAAAGTTTTAGAAGGGTTAATTCATTAATTTGAAATTGCAGTTGTGATGCTGAACTGTATAGCAGTCTACAGTTGTTTCTGTTATATCCAGAAAAAAACAAAAACATACATTTTTGGCTACAAGGGCAACTGCACACATCAGTATTGTCTTCCTCACCACCGTGCATCGTGGTGAGGAAACATCTCTCCTGCACGGCCTGTTATGGCAAAGTCATTGATACTATTGACACATGGTGCTTTGGCTCAACCTTTTTATCAGACCCAGTGTGTTGTGGTTAAATTCTACTGAATAGATGTTCAATAAACAGCTCTTTGCCAACAGGTGCAACAAAGCCAACTGGAAAGTCAGTCAATTCAATCGTGATAGCCCACAGTCCTGGGAGGACGTTATCATTGACAAAATCTATATGGGTTTACTATTGGTGTACATGGAGTGTTGTAGACTAATTTTCATGTTCGTGCATTTTAGAGGTGGATGAAACTTAAAGTGCAGGTGTGACCAATATCAAGGTGATGAAAAGTGCTTATTTGTATGTCAGTGTTAACTTTGAATTGCAATCTAGAAGATGCCAGTTTAATGTTAGCTAAACGTAAATTGCTATTGTTCAAGGAGTTTACTACAAACATCAAGCCTACTCTTAACAGCATGAAAGTTTAGTGTTAAGCCACTGGGATGTTTTGCTCATTAACGCCAAGTAAAAATATCTTTAAGCCAAGTGGCTTAGTTAAGGTCAGGTAAATGCATCTACTTGCATTATGGCCACAAAACACTCATTGTAGGTGTTTTGCTATGTGAGTAAAATCTTTCCAAACACCATTAGGAGGTGAACGTTGGCAATGCCCCACGTGTTGGGATCTGACAGTTAAATTATAACCCAGTGGTGAAATGTGTATGGCAGGCAACAGTAGCGATTAACGTTGTTGCAGCTAGTCAAATTGAGCATCAAGTCTAGTTGAAACAGCAAAAGTTTGTCCTTAGACAAACATTAACAGCATTATGCGCCAAAGGCCAAGAGTTGAAAAACTCACAAGATCCAAAAAGTTAAGATTTTATTAATACAGCAGTATAAAAAAAAAAAAAAACAGTTCCCACAAGTTTACTCTGTTTTCTTCCCTCGTTTCCCAGTTGCTTTAGAGGCAGGGCCCTCGCTGCCCGCTTTAGCAGCCTTGCTCTGGGATGGCTTGCCTGCCTTTGCCTCCTTGGTGGCCTTTGCTACCTTCCTTTTGGCAGAAGCAGGTACTCCCTCATCCTTTTTCTCTGCGGTTTCTTTAGCCTTTGGTTTCTTTGCAGGAGCAGCCTTTGAGGTAGCAACCTCAAAGGTAGGAGCCTCTTCATTTTTCTTAGACTTTTTGGAAGGTTTCAAGGCCTAAACAGGTCAACAAAATCTTGACTAAAAACCATGCATGTGTAACTTTGAATTTTAATATTGTAGCTTGCATTTCAGGTGCAGATATTCCCCCAAGTGACTACAAAAGATGTGACCGTTTGACAACCGTCTCAAAGCATACCTCCTGTGACTGGGCCTGTTCATCGGCACCTTTCTTCTTTGAGGCACCTTTTTTTTAAAAAAAAAAAAAAAAACCCTATAGTTAGACAAAGACTGGATTACGCCACTGTTTGGATCAACTTTACCGTTCTTACCTGCATTTGGGGCCTTCTTGGCTCCATCCTTGGCCGGTTTTGGAGCTTTTTGCACATTAGGATCTGTGTTTTCAGTTTTCGGCTTTGGCTCCTTGACTTTTGGTGCAAGCTTAAAGACAGTTAAAATAAAAATAAATGACGTTGTTCGAGCCAGCTTTGGTGGAGCTGCAGACTTCATATCTTACCCTAAATTTCCCCATGGCGCCTGTGGTGACACTGGAGTTGGCAGGCCGCACCAGTGTGCCAGTCTCGATTCCTTTTTTCAGGGCTCTACGGACCAAGTGCTTCAACCGCACCAAATCCACTGAGGGGTATTTCTGTTTTATGTAATTCTGTATCGCTTGGGATGAAACCCCTTTGCGTGAGTCCAACTCTTTAAGCGCTTCTTTCACCATAATGGCTGTCGATGGATGAGCTGCCAGTTTGCGCAGCGTCGCAGTATCTAGAGAACAAACAATATTCATACAGTGTGAACACGCACCAACTTTGGGAACTGGGATAGTTTCAAATATTTTCAGTCAATTAGCTCTAATTTATTGGCGTTTGCGGATAGACCTGCTTTTGCCTCAGCTTTCTCTTCCACCGGGGCATCGCTGGAGGACGACACGGTGGGATCAGCAGACTCTGCTGCTGGCTTTTTAGGAGGCATTATTCAGTGTAGAATATTAAAACAAACACCAGGAAAAACAAATGAGACTCTGTAAAATCTATAAGTGCGCAACGCGTGCTTCTTGCGCAATCTCCGTTTTATGCAGTTGTTTCCAGTAAAACGAGACCAGGTGAGTCACATCGCAGCAGGTGCGATGCATCAGGGGTTGATTATGGCAGCAGACGTCATAAGACCTCCTACTTTTCATCTCATAAATACAGTCACGAGGCTGTAGAAATAGTCCTCTAAAGAAACACCTGAAATCAATGCATTTAATAAAATAGAAATTAGCTAAATAAAGCAACTTGGGTGAAATAAACCAAGTTTGAGTCCTTTGAGTCAACATTTTTGACTCATAATTTGAATCACTTTCCCCATTACATCTGTCATATGTAGCAGCAAGTTTCTAGTTTATACTTTATATTAATGGTTTAATTTGAGTGTTGCATGGCAACTATATTATGGGTGAATTGAATGAAAGATTGCAGACATTGTAAATAAAATGCAGTTTAAAGTTAGACTCCCTTTTTTCAAAAGGTCTTCAAACAATATTATGGTGCCCATATGACCACTGTGACCACTGAGACTGTTTATATGTGCTATAGTCATTCATCCTGTTAATACTGTTAAGAGATCCCTTCCTAATGTATTTCTAATGTACTGTAAGTGATGGGAGATAAATACATCGTAGTTGTTTCCCCAGTGCTGCCATCAAAAAAAAGAAGCTGCCAGACAGCAACCCCATCCCCATGACACATGATGTGTTTCTTCTGTGGCAAAGTTTACATACTGGCTTTTGCTTGTCTATTACTGTGTGTATGAGTGAATGTGTGTGTGTGTGTGTGTGTGTGTGTGTGTGTGTGTGTGTGTGTGTGAGAGAGTTATTCTTTTATTTTTGAGTTGCTGTGGACCTGTTGTTGTACCTGCACTTGTTGCTGTCATTCCATGTGTTATTGTTTAGTGTACTTGACTTCCTCTTGTCTTTGAGTTTGATGAAACTAGGACGCTTGTGGTATACTGCTCACATTAGTGCTGTTTAAATGACATCTCTAGTATCTATGACATATATGGTAATGTGAGATTGAGATTTGATTCTGTCAGAATATTTGATTCTTGTGATACTCTCACATTAGACAGGATGTAAGTAGTGTGTCTCTCTTTGTGTGATGCATTTCTCATATACTATATGCTGTGGTTTACTTGTTCTACAAATGACGCACATTTATGCCAGAGCCAGCACTGTTGGAGGACTTGGTCTCAATATTCAGCTTCATCATGGTTGGACACCTTTTTGTCATTTTCTTGTGTAAGTTAAACCTTCTATTGATTTTGTAATCATTACAGAATTATAAACAAATGGAGGTTCACACTTTAACAATTGCAATTTCATTCACTGTGTCAGCATGCTATACCCCAGTACTCTTATATTTTATCTTTTTATTGCACCATGTTTTGGCACAAACATTCACTTTCACTCTGAAATTCTAACAATTGTGTTGTTGCTCTGTGCTATTTGTAACACATTATATATTGGGTGGAGTTTAAACTTTCTACATTTTGTTAAAGTTATTAATGAGTTGTTATTTCATCTCATTTTGATAATACATCGTATTTCCAACAGGTTGCTTTCATCAGATTCAAGTTCAAGGTCAGTCTGATCTACCACTGTGGTGTGAGGTGTTGAATAGATTTACTCTCACCTAAGAACATTAACAGTAAAACATAAATGGCAGATTGTTTTTATATTATTTTTCATAAAACCTTTTTTAGGTCAAAAACCACAGATGAATCTTGAACAAATTCATGACCATATTCTCTTTACTTGCTCACTACATGGATCTTCTAATAATGAAACACGCTGTAACCTGTACTTTGGAGAAAGAAGTCATCCATTCCTGTCTACCACCCTCTGGATGAAAAAATCCTCAGATAACCAGTGGTTCTGCCATTTTAGTGTTATAATGGATGACTTCCTGAGACATCTGGATTTTGTTAAACAAAAGGATGCCAGTTGTGATTTCAGTTTCGGAAAAAACCGTAGTTCTCCTCGTAGTGACAGATACATCTTGACTGGTAAGTGAAAGATGACATGAATGCACATACCAGATTGACTTTGCTTTATGTAGAGTCCATAAACCATAAACTTTAAGCCACTGAGGAGTTGCACTGACAAGCTCATAATGATGCGCTCACCACAAAATATCATAATGTGCATCTAGTGAAGTAAGTACAGTCCAATAATTTCTTCTTCTGGCTTTATGTGATATATTTATTGTTCACAGCTCAAGGATTTTTAGCTGTTCACCCAAGAGTCCACTATTGCTACTGAATTTCATGACAATGTACCAAATATTTCAGTCTGGACCAAATTGGTGAATTAACTGATTCTATTGATCCATACAAGCAGAGTAAATATTCTGTGCTTATTCATTTTGTAATTGTGTATTGTTTTGTATAGTCATTGTGAAAATAACAAGAAATGGTACAAATGTACAAATTCTTTTGTACATAAAACTGACAGGCACAAATCTATTTCCTTTAGATATTTATGAAAGAGAATCACCTATAAAACCAGTGTTCACCATGACCACAGGTAGGTGCATATATACATCTAAACTGCAATCAGCATCACAAATGATTTCTATACAATAAGTTTATTGTTTAATCACCAGGTGTGACTGTTGAAAGGCCTCACACTTCCACTCCTGTAACTCCTGTGAAAGCAACATCAGGTAACAAAATTCTTCATGTGTTTTGTGTGACATTTGTCACAAATTTAATCACAAAATAAAATACGTGTTTTGTCTATTGCTGCTTGCTCAAGTGATTACACAACCATACTATTGCACACATTTGTCCACACATGAAGCTGACAGGTCCAAATCCATATTGTTGTTTTGTAGATATTGTGGAGACATTTACGACAACTACAGGTAGGACATGTCATCCATAACCTTCAATCTAGAACATCACACATCACATATTACTGAAATAAAATATTTTTCAAGTTTGTTGTGTTTCAAATCACCAGATTTGACTAACCCAGGCCTTGCACTTCTACTCCTGCAAAATAAATTGTGTATTTTGTATGACATTTGTCACAAATTTAATGACAAAGTACATGTTGTTTCTATTGCAAATACAATGTGGCACACATTGACATTGTCAGAATTTGACAGGTCCAAATCCATATTGTTGTTTTGTAGATATTGTGGACACATTTACGACAACCACAGGTAGGACGCGTTATACGTCTAAATGATATAAGTCTATTGTGATTTTAAGTACCAGGTGAAAGCTGCGTCGGATAACAAAGTTCTACATATTTTGTGTTTTGTAGATACTGTGGACACATTTATGACAACTATAGGTAGTACATGTTACACATTTACAGAAATATCTAGAACATTGTTTCAAAGCACTCACCATATTTGTTGTTTGAAAGTTTTAAGTTTTTTTAATCAACAAGTTTGACTGACTTAGCAGGGCTCATTCTTCTTCTCCTGTAACTCCTCAAAAAGGCATCAATACTACACAAACTGTATAGTTTTTTGTAGCATTATGAGTATTATAAAATGTGTTTCTTCATTCACTAGATCTGACTGTTGCTGGAACGAGGAGCACAAAGGAATATTTTATTTATTCTGCCATAACACCAGTGAAACCAGCATCAGGTAAAACAATTACTGTGTTTTTTATTGATCCACCCAGATTTTTTTTTCTTTTTAAATTGCTGTGTCATTTGAATTGCATTGCCCCTCAAGGCAATGTTTTCTCCTACAGATTATGTTTCTATACAACTAAATTGCAACAGCAAATAGGTAACTTCTACTCCAGGATTATGTTTACTATCACAGTAATGACACAGTATTTTATATTTTAATGCTTAAAATTCTTACTCATCTACAGTTTATTTGTGCTGAACTTGCTAGTTTGAACTGTTTTTCTAAACTATAATGATTAGGAAGTCCTTTCCCTGACTTCAATGACTCATTGTGTTCCTGTTTACAATTTCATTTATTTTGCTGCTGAATTTTTTTGTGTCAGTTTTGTGTCAATTTTTTTCCCTTTGATTTTTGTATTGCACTGGTTATACCCACAGTCTTCCTGCTTTTGTGTTCAACTGACATTTATTTGTTGCCTCCAAAACAGAAATGAGGATATGGAAGTTTGTAGTAGTTGCGACTGGTTTTGGATTAACTGTGGGTGTCATCTTATTGGGACTGGCACTTCTCTGTACAAAAACTGGTGAGAACTAAGTTGATTTATACATCTAGTCCATTAGTATATCACTGAAATTCAGAATTTGATAGCAAAAATCTATAACCATCCACATCAAACTAAATCAAGGCAGAGATTTATTGTCAGTTTCAGACAAAAATATTGAAAAAAGTACTTGTACAGTTGGATCCTGGTGTTTTAAAGAACATCTCAAAGAATCCCGCATTTTCAGCCCTTGGTTTATAATGTACCTACTGTGCACCTGCATAAATATGATTGATATTACTAGCCATATATCTATGAAATAGCTCATGACTGTGAAACGTATAAGAAACTCTTACTGCCAGTTAGTCAGTAGAGATGCAATTTAAATGCTCTGTCTGAACACTTTCTCTTTCTCTCTTTTTTTGCATTTTAAGCAAGATGCTCTCACAAGAGGTAAGAAATACTTTGTACTTTACTTTTTAAGCTAAAGCTGATTGATTAGGTATTTTTATCAGGACATTAGTAGGTGAATCATCAGAGAGATCTCATCACACTCTTCACTAAAACTTATTTTCCTTTATTTCTAAACAGGGCTCAAACCAGTGTCACTGGTAATGTGATGTAGTAGTCAGGCACTCTAATATTCATTCATAAATACACTTTTGTCATTTTGTATTATGAGATGTATTTTGCCTTCTGCTGCAGGTGATGTTACATACCTGAGAAATCTTGAACATGGAGAATTGGTAATTGAAAACTCTTTTTTTCCTGCTAGTTATAATCTTCATTTCATCTTAAATAGAACTTTTGAATCACAAGGCGTCTTCAACCAGTGCTCTCACCTACCTATTATATTTATCCACAACTAAACTGTAACAGTAAATATAATTGCTAATGGATTATGTTTTCTAATAATGTATTCAGGATGTCTTGTTGATTTAGTTCTGCTAACAAATTACAAAACATATTTCTATTTTGCATCAATAATCTTGCACCAAGATTATTAGAGAGGATGCTGAGAATATTATTCTCCACTACTGACCAGCTAGTCTGCCCCCACATACCCGCAGCTCTTTGTATGAAACTTGTGAAGAACTTGGCTCAATAACCAAATAATTTTTCCATTTTAAAAACATAGCTAATGTATGGCCATTTATAAATCAACAAACTGAAAAACTGATTCATGCCTTCATTTCAAGGCAAATCAATTACTGTAATATACCTTTTACCTTGAGCTTATTCAAAACTCTGCAGCTCAGCTACAGTCCAGAACCAAGAGGAGAGCAAACTAGTCCAGTTTTAACTACCCTGCACTGCCTTCATTTTAAAGCTAGAATTGATTTAAGACCCTTCTTACTTATATGTACAGTCTTTAGCTGTATATGTACAGTCCAAGCTACATTGCTAAATTCCTGACTTACCTCCAAAAACAACGCTATCATCTACTGTTAGTTTATTTAAGGTTGTTGTAGGAAAATCAGTGAAGTAGCCCTGGTCAACTTGATTTCAAAACTATGGACCACACACTGAATATTTTTTTTAAAATAATGTTTAAGACCCATGTCTTCATTTTAGCCTTTAACTAGCTTTGACTTTCCTGGTACAAATCTAAAATTTTGCACTTTGATCTGCACTCCACATTTTACCACTTTTGAAATGCTGTGGTAAGTATCTCTGCCAGAGGTTGGTTGATACATTGGAAATGTTTATGGTGTATGTATGTTACCCCCCACAACACCACCAGAGAAGGTGGTTATTTTGGGGAAAGTTAGGTCTTTGCCCAGCGCAGATGAAACCTGGATGAAAGAGGCTAATGCCAGTGATATCAAAACCTGTGGTGCATTCGTGTTTGCTCTCCTAACTGTGAAAAGTTTTTATGATTTTATGTTGTCTTTATTGTGAAGCACTTGTCTGTATTATTATTATTATTATTATTATATGTTGCAGTTTAGTTTTATATAAATTAATCTGTAGGAGACAGAGTTGCTCAAGGTGAATTGATGTTCGAAGTTATTGATGAATTCTTCTCTTCCTCTCCCCTTTTTTATTGTTCTTTAAAGTTACCAGCAGGTAATGAAGAAGGCTACAATATAATCCTCTCAGTAGCTGGTGCTGATAGTTTGACTGGTGAGCTTCTTTTTGCATCACAGTTCATTAGTAACTGTAGCATTAGTAACTACATAACTGAAAAATCACAACCAAAACAAACATCATTTTAGTCTATTGATGTTTTATTTAGACTGTGTGGCTCTCTTACTTGCAGCTTATGGGAAACTCACCAATCAAGGGCCTCAAAATGAGGATGTGAGTTAGACATGTGGCACAGTATTGAATATATTTGGTATATAGCTTTAAAGAGCTCTTACATTTGGTTTCTTTTCTAGTCTGAACTTTACCATGTATATGCCACCATCTCTGAGGAGCCAGCTGAATCAGGCCTGAAGGAAATGGTGTACAGCATGCTGCAGACACACTGAGACCTGTACAGAGGAAAAAACGACAAAGCTTAAAGAGCTGTTATTAAACAATGTAATTTCTAACCTTGTATTTTATACTGTGACCCAAAAGGGAAGCTTATGTAGGCAATATATTTGTTCTGGTATTTGATGAGGCAACTCAAGTACTATGCAAAAGTCATAGGCCACCCTTGGATTTGTTGTTTTAGCAATGCTGTAATGACCATATATAATTATATCAAGACATGCATTACATACATATGTTATATGGGTTTAATGGGTTTATGGACGCTGCTAATAAAAATGCATTCAAAATGCCAAAGATCACAGAAGTTGACAGACATAAAATCATAATTTTGCATCAGCAAGGGTATTATTATTTTTAATATTAATACTAACGTGACTGTTATTGCTTCCTTTATTATTTCAACTTACTGTTGTTATTTACTTATTTACTATTACTATTTGTATTTGTCACTGCCATCATCATAAATACCCTTCGTGTGTATGTTTTGCTTGTATTCCATTGGTCTGTCTTTTCTCCTGCTCTTGTACTCTCTCTCTTTCTTCTTCTCTCTCTCCACCCAACCAATCAAGGCAGAGGGCTGCCCACCCTGGGTTTGGACCATTTAAATAATGTTTGAATTAAACTTAAAAGGCTTAGTCTTTGGAGGATTTCATGACTGCTACTGTATTTCAGCTTCATCATGACTAGACACTTGGTGGTTGTTATCTTCATCTGTAAGTTAAACGTTCTATCTTATATGTTGTCTCATTATTAAGGTAGACATCAAAATATGTAATGTAAGCGCTTATGAAGTTTTATGAAATATTTAAATAGTTGATGAGTTATAATTGCAGCTTTTCACTTGTCAAAATTGTTTTACTATTTTTTTTAACAGATTCATTTCATGAGATCAAAGTACAAGGTCAGTTCCTGATCTTAATAATTGTATTAATATTAATGATCTGCATCTGTACTGCTATTACACTTATTTCATACAAATATATTAAAAGCTAACTTTTTTCAGCTCTTCCTCCACCTAAACTGACAGTGAAACCACCAGTGATCGCAGAGACAGACTCAGTCATATTGAACTGCCAGACACCACGTCTTTCTGTGTCTCAATGTTACTTCTACACTTTGAGTGGAGGAACTATCAAAGACTTCCCTTGTCTGCAGACAATGACAGGGACTGAGCTTCTGTTGATGGCAGATAAGAGTTCACCTGCTGAAGTTAAAGTGACATGTTCTTACAGTATGAAGCCTGGAGAGGCAAAATCACCATACAGTGATATTTCATCCATCACCATAAACGGTGAGTGGGTTTACTGCCAATGTTATTTTCCTACAGGCATCGTAAACAAACATACTGATAATTTTCATAATTGGAGGCATGTTCACGTAAGTGGTGTGACAAGATTTTTGAGAAGTATCAGATTTGATCAAACTAAAATTTAATTGCATGTAGCCACATGGACTTCATTTGCAGTGATAAAGACATTCAATGTAAAAAAAAAATGTTACAAGTTCATTTTATAATCTAACGAATGTTTAAATTTTCAGCTCTTCCTCCACCTAAACTGACAGTGAAACCACCAGTGATCGCAGAGACAGACTCAGTCATATTGAACTGCCAGACACCACGTCTTTCTGTGTCTCAATGTTACTTCTACACTTTGAGTGGAGGAACTATCAAAGACTTCCCTTGTCTGCAGACAATGACAGGGACTGAGCTTCTGTTGATGGCAGATAAGAGTTCACCTGCTGAAGTTAAAGTGACATGTTTTTACAGTGTGAAGCCTGGAGAGCCAAATTCACCATACAGTGATATATCATCCATCACCATAAACGGTGAGTGGGTTTACTGCCAATGTTATTTTCCTACAGGCATCGTAAACAAACATACTGATAATTTTCATAATTGGAGGCATGTTCACGTAAGTGGTGTGACAAGATTTTTGAGAAGCATCAGATTTGATCAAACTAAAATTTAATTGCATGTAGACACATTGACTTCATTTGCAGTGATAAAGACATTAAATGTAAAAAAATGTTACAAGTTCATTTTATAATCTAACAAATGCTTAAATTTCCAGCTCCATATGTACTAAAAAGTTTATTTTGTTTTTTATTCACCAGGTCTGACCAGGTCTCCTGCTTCTACCCCTGTAACCCTCATGAGGCAAACATCAAGTAATAAAATTACAGATACATGTGACTTTAATTAACCACAGATTACCTGTGTTTCTGAGAATTGCGACTATTTTGAGATGTTCTTGTTGATTCATAAGGTCAGACTGTTTGTATGCAGAGTTACCTTGGTAGCTCCATCTCTACTTTCCTAATGTCTGTGAAACCAGCATCAGATGATGTTGAGTTTTAAAGGATTTGTTCGAAAATGTTACGCACAATGTATTCACATGTAAATCATGTGTTTATAAAATGTAAATGTTCATGGAAAATTATATTGTTAAGCAGTACATGTCAACAATGTTCAAGTTAATATTTATACTCCTTATTACAAAGGAAGAATGTATTAATACATATTTTATATATTATTTTATAAGTTACTATATTTTTGTGACGTCATGAAACAGATACCCTTATGACTCCCAGGAACAGGTACTATAGATTTAAAATTCTTAATATGCTGTCATAATGCTAACATTTCTGTGGATGTATTAAAAACATTTGTGGCTGCCTACTTGCAGGATGTTTAATAAGCCTGGCACTTAAGATAGGTCTTCTCCTGTAACCCCACTGAAAATGTCTTCAGGAATATGTGCAATTCCTCAACACACTATCGAATATCTACCTGTATGTTTGTTTTCCTTTTGGAAATTTGAGACATCATATAACAAGTAAGAAATAGATCATTTGGGCTAAATTTATGGCTAAGACTAATATTTTGAAGTTGAAAATTGTTACCTTTATTGTAGTTTCTTGTATTGTAGTTTTTTTGTAGTCTATTAGGTGTGCTTTGGTATTGGTGGCAGAAATACTAGTTATGCATATATATTGTCTTTTTTTTTGTTAATATAAGAGGCAAACCTGACACTTGTTTCTGTTGTTTCAAAGCAGGAACAATGATAAGGAAGTTAACAGTTATTGTGGCTGCTTGTGGAGTGGCTGTGGGTGTCATTGTGCTGTTATTGACTGTTCTCTGGGACCAAACAAGAGCTGGTGAGAACTGCATAGATGTGCCTTAATTTTTTTTCATGGTGGCCACACATACTGTTTGATATTGTTTAGAAGTGTAGTATTTCTTTACAAAAACCAAAAAGCTTCCCCAAAAAAATTGCAACAATTTGCTTCTAATTGTTAAATGTCTCTAAACTCACATTCTGGCAATTATTGAATCTTGACATTTACTATCGGTTTTAATGTTACACTACAGATATTTGCACAAAAATAGCTACTACTTTACCCACAGACTCAAGTCACAGCGTCAAGAAAGTGACTTCAATTCTTTCACATTTATGTTGCAGTCTAATCCTGTTTGCTCAGTTTGTCCAGGTAGCTATCTCTAAGCAGAATCCACATTTCTTCCATGAATTATGGAGGCCATTGTATTCTTTGCAACCTTTAATGCAACAGAAATGTTTTTTTTAACAATCCCTGAATCTGTGCCTTGACACAACCCTGTCTGTGTGTTCTGCAGACAGCTCCTTCCACCTCATTGTTTGGTATTTGCTCTGATATGCATTGTCAGCTGCAACACCTCACATAGACAGTTGTGTGCCTTTCCAAATCAGGTCCAGTTCAGTTCAAAGATTAAATTTTTGCTATCTTCAGCAAATGTTCCCCTAACATTTTGTTTTTAACACGATTTTTCTTTGGGTTTTTTAACCTGAATTTGTAATATTATCTGAAATGCCAAACTTACTTACTTTCCATTCTTACTAGAACGATCTGAGGAAGTGAAAAGTCAAGATTCTGAGGCATTTTACACCATGATCCCCGAGAAGCCAGCCACATCAGTCCAGGGAGGCTTCCAGTACAACACTGTGATGGCACACTGAAACACAGACATACTGCACAGAGAAGAAGCAGACAGACTATAGACCTAATGGAAGTGTAAATCTTTTTTGGACTTACATAACATAGTAGACTGTAATAGTGTAATGTTAGACTACTGTCTGTTTAATGTCTTTTTCTCACATCTATTAAGATATAGGATTAAACCATAGTATATAAGTATTTCAAGTGTCACATTATGTTGTAAAAAGCACAATATCTCATCTAAGAGTTGATTCATTTCTCTTATTTTTTGATTGATATTTAAGATTACACACATACAACCTAAACAAAAGTGCAATTCAGTTTTTGCTTGTAATTTTTATTTTGATTTCTTGTGTGTTTTCTCTTTAAATGGATATATTTTGGTCTACATGTGCAGAGTATCAAAAAAATAAACTTGCATGCATTTAAAAGTAGCTTCTTCTTGTACATACATTGTATATTTTCACCCATTTCTAAAAGACAAAATGGTGGCTCCTTAAATTCACAACACATAATGGAAGAGAAAACACACACACACACACACACTTACCCTCACCCTCACCCTGATCATAGTTACTAGTAGCTTGCTTCTAGTCTGTCAACCAACTTCAACCTTAAACCAAATCTACACCGTAAATTTTAATGATACATTACATTACATAAGTGGGTCTTGTTTTTTCTCCCAGAAGCAACACATACAGTAT
This sequence comes from Rachycentron canadum, assembly GCA_038496675.1. Lineage (NCBI taxonomy): Eukaryota > Metazoa > Chordata > Actinopteri > Carangiformes > Rachycentridae > Rachycentron > Rachycentron canadum. Next base: position 8,538,854 of record CM076649.1, on the reverse strand, counting down.
ATGTCCCCACAACAGGAACCATACAAGTACACACCCGCACCAGAGAAAATAGCACAAGGTGTAAATGAAGGAAAATATTTCTTTGTATTTATTCATCAGCTTTCTCAGACATGTGGTGAAGAATATGTGGTCACCTTGACAAAATGTGGGCGGATGAATAAATGTAACATTCTTAAACCTCACCGATGAGACTTCATCATGCATCTTTAGCTTAGCGGAAATGTCTTCTGACAGAATAACTTTCACATTTTCGTTGTCGCTCTGATAGTTACATGATCCATATTTTTATCAACATTAAAAGAAACTTAGTTGCAAATTAAATGTAATGTATTTGATGAAGAAAAGTAAGACGGCCCTGTCAATAGTTTTTGGCAATTTAATACCAAATATAGACCACTCTTTTCACATATGACAAAAGTGCATTTTACATTCTGCAGACTTTTACATTAACTTTCATTTTTTCCATCGCAACAAAGAAACAAACATTTGGATGACTATCATCCTTTAGGATTTCAGTATTCATAGGCGTTTGTTTTGACTGTAGACACATTACTTTCTCTTACTCGCTTTCAGCACACATTCTAGACATAATGGCAAACTGACAGTGACATGATCTGCAATGCTCTGAGCAAAGTCACAAACACTTCCATTAATCTCATTTTCTTTTGCTGCACCACATCACTTATGTTTTCTGCATTAATGGATGTGAGTGTCAGTGCTACAGATAGATTTTTTCTTAGAAGAGCGCTGCCTGTTGCAGAGGTATGAGCAAATTCATTTCTGATTGGCCATGTTCTCTATGTGTTTATAAGCATCTTCTGGTTGAGTTAGTCCTTACTGATGACCAGGCCTGCTGGTAATAGTCACCTGCTGATTGTTGCTGCTATCAGAGGGAGCAGAGCTGCTGTTAGATGACTGGAGAGTCGTGTGGCTGAACCACACTCCATGGCATTTTCCTGCAGAAGACACAATTGTTCATGATACATTTGCAGCAGTACATGGCTATATTACACATTAACAGGTTTTATCTGTAATGGTTGTTATGAACCCAGGCTGCTGCAGTTAAGACCAAACCTTAATGATACATGCTTTACCAGGTGAGCCATCAGGGCCACCACTGTTTAAAAGGTGACGAGGATGCTGTTGACATTTTGGATTTGCAAATTTTTCACTCTGCTTTATCTTTAAATTAAGTGCAACTGCTGTGTTTTTGAGTTTTTTTTACAAACTGGTTAGTGTCACTCTTCACATAAAGGGGAGTAGAATAAGGCCAGGCAGTGAAATTTGGGGACAATGTACCAAAGAACCACTGAAAAGAATCATATCATTGTGAATGCAACAGGACTACTAAGTCTTTCTGTAAATGTCAAACTGACATTGGCATTAAATGTTGTGTGCTGACAATTTTATCCATGCAATGTCACAACCTGCAATAAACCAAATATCATCATATTGGTAGCCAGCTATGTGCTTCTTGGGAACTAATTTTTCTTGCCCTATTGGACTAAAACTCAGAACCTGGTGACCACAACCACGTTATTATCAACAAGAGTTATGACTGTCATGGCAACTATGAAAATAAGAATTTAGTAATAAACCAAAACTATGATTCAATTAATACATTTTGCACAAACTGTTTGTTCATTCAATGAAGCTGAGTGTCTCAATGTGACTTAGGGTTCAGTCATATGCTATAGCTCATACCTCAGGGTGGAAAGGATGACACGATTCAGGTTTCTTTCTGTCTTTTTGAAACTTCAGTCTGTCACATTTTAGTGACTCATTGTGTTCAGTGGTGTCAAGGGTAAAAATAAATGAACAGAACACATTTGCATCACAACAGCCTGATGTGAAACAGAGAGAGAGTTAGTCGGTAACTTCTGTGTTCTGTAGTCACTAGTCTTATCCATACACTAGTCATATACTCTAATAAAATACTGTCAGAAAAAGTTTCCAGATATCAAACACCCGTGTTTCTTTTAGAAAGGATATACATGATCTCGATGGGATCCATAGTTACTGGAGGAGCACTGCTGCAGTCACACTTATTGTCCACAACAACCATGAAGAGGTTGCTGCTGGGAATCTGCTGTATGACAAAAGATCTGCAGCCCAATAACAGACAGTGTGAAAATATTAGAATATGAGTAGTGGCAGAAGTATACTGTTTAATATGGATAGATATTGTGAGTAAGGGAATTAATAATTGACAATGGCAATAATTCATCGATGCATTAATTTAAGGTGGTTTAAAGATGTACCTGATGCATCCTTCACAGTCAATGTTGCCTGTTGTTTCTTTGATGGTGCGTTCAGAGACAAAAGCAGGGTATTCTGTGTCACATGGAACCATCATGGTTTTACCACGTGACCTCTGAGCTGAATTTAAAACAGAGAAACCACAGCAGCTCAACAAAACCAGAGATCAAAATAATATTTTTAGCCTCTCATAAATTTACTTCTCACACATACAAGGTTTTAATGATCATCAGCTACAGTTACCTTTAACTGAGAGGTCAACGTTCCACCAGCTGTACAGGTTAAATTCTAGCAGAAAACTAATAAAAAAGAAACAAACAATGCTATTGAGGACATTAATAAGAATATGTTAATTAATATTAGTTAACACAATTTTAAGCATTTGTTAATAGTTAATTTATGTCTTTAAAAAAGAATACATGCAGGTAATAAAGACATTCATTAATATTTGTTACCATTTAAGAACATATTAACTAACATTAACCAGTGCATCTTGTTACTGGTTGTCATGTTGCGTTATGAACTTGTATTATTGCTTAGTTGATGCAATGATTATTTGTATATGTACAAGACATTCTCATAATAAACAAATATATTATCTTTAAATATTCTTACATGACAAGTTCAGTCAGGAGCCACTTGACTACAGAGAAAGGCTGAGAAAGAGAGACACATTTAGAATGAAATGAAATGAAACACATTTACACTTCTTTTTAACATCTACACATGACATAAGTAGATTTACTGTATCACATGATAAAATTACTGTCTTTAATGTCTTTATCTCAAAATCTATCTCTTGATATTCTCTCTCGCACACTTACATCTGATAAAGTACGTGCACTATCGCTGCTCCCAGCGTACTCTTTGCAAAGGGCCTGGTAATCATACAGCGTGATCCTGTAACATAAACAGGCAGCAGTCAGAGGAAAATAGCAACATCTTTTCAAGCTCAGATTTTACTGGCTCAGTGGTTTTAGGAAATGTAAAATTGTGGCTCAGACCTCTTGAAGGAACCCATTTGGAGAAGTTTATTCATAACAGCACCCTCCACCTCTCCAAAGAAAAGCCCTGTCTGAGAGAGAAATTATGGCAAAGGACACAGGCACACACTTCAAAAAATACAGTGTTTTGGGGAGAGCAAATTGAAGGAAATATCTGCTCATAAGATTATTAAACCTGCAAGAACTGACATATCATACTTTAACTTTAAGAAACACATTGTGAACACTGACATACCATATTTTGATATGATGTTGCTTGTTTACAAACAGTTGCTTATTTACATATCCTGTAGTTACAGAGGATCATGTCTACCTGGGGAGTGAAAGTTCAATATTCACTCTGACCTCAGTTGCTAAATGCTTCACCATATCTGGTGCAGCTGCTTGCTGCCGCCAGCTTTATGATGAGGTGGGGGCGACCCGATTGCCAAGTGATAAGGGCGCATACCATTTGGATGCGCATGCTCTGAACTGGCAACCCTGGCTCCTCTTTCCTGCATGTCATTCTCTGTCAATGTCCCATTTCCTGTCTCTCAACACAGTTCTATCTGTTAATAACTACTAGAATAACTATTACTATAATTACTTAAAATCCCTGTAGGTTCATCATTACAAGAGGCCATTTTAACACTACACATTATGGCTGCTTTAAAGATTTTTTTAAATTAATAATAATAATAAATACAGATAAATCACAACAGAAAAGCAAAAGGAGCACTGAGCTCACTGACAAAGTGCCAGAATATTTAAAAAATAAATGTCCTCCCTGAAACAATATTGCACAATTCATTTATCATTATGTTTTGTAAGATAGACACATACAAGTTAAACACGGTGAGTCTGTGGGTAGCCATCTGATGTTGTTGGACCATATCAATGGTATATCAATGGATTTTACCATCGCACATGTAAACAGAAGCAAAACATTTGCACATGGTCTGTCTTTATTATAAATACTTCCATTACCACAGTTTAACACCAAAATTCCATGAACCTGCATGAAACCAGGCAATGTTTGATTTATTTTGGCTTTGGTTTATAGATGTAAACGTATATACACAGACATGCACACAGTACCTGAGATTGGTCCTCTGTAACAAGAATGAAGCCATTGTTGTCAATGAGGTAACAGTTAATGTCCTGTCAGGGGATGAATGAAAATATTTTGTTATCAAAACAATAAAACAACCAGTAAAAAAAAGAAATTCAGAGGCCAGAGTTAAGTGACTGTTCTTACCTCACTATCACAGCTAATGCTACACTTTCCATCCAGAGCTGTACACTACGCACAAAACATAAGGAGTTTATTTTCATACCTAATCAGTCGGCTCAGTTTCAGCAAATTATATCAGACTAGTTGTTGTGTAGTTACTTGTCTGCAAGCAGTCCAGAATTTCCTCTGAAAGAACTCGAGCTTCATCTGGATCCCTACAGCTGAGAACAAGACCAAGCACATAAGAGACTGTACAATATCTAGAATTGAGCATTTACATAAAGATAATAAATCATAATAGCTTTATTTATATAGTGGGCTTAAGCTTTTATGATATGGCTGCAAATAGTATAAATGATAAAAATAATTATAATACAGAGTCAAACTGTAAATGAATATGCTTACAAAGGGTACAAAAAACAAAATCACTCCCTGAACAGTTGTCAAAATGGTTAAGAGCTTCTTACCTGCAACAATTGGAGATTTCCTTTCATCGAGCAGTTGAATTGCTGTGCTGGCCAAAACCACACTCTTATTTTCTAAAGCTAGAGAGAAAAAAACAGAATAAACTATAACAGATTTTTAAAATTTAAAAAAAAATTTTTTTTGCTTTACACTTTCTGTTCAGTAGATGGCGCCCAGTACTCAGCAGCCTCCGTCACCTGGCTGAAAAGACACAGCGGCACCAGTCCATTAGTTTACAGTAATGGAGTCCAGTCAGAGCTTTTCTACAGCCAGATGACTCTAATATTTCTGAAATGAGAGCTGTGATAGGACATTTCAGGTTATGATGGCAAAGCCTGAGTAGATGCAGTTATCATTAAACAGAGGAAAGGTGGTAAATGTCCTGGAGCTGAATTCTCTTTCCTCTGGCTGTAGACAGGGTGTTGGGCACATTAACTGAAGAAAAGCTGTGAAGGAGGTGAGCTGTGCTGCACATCCTATCGGTGGAAACCAGTAAAAATCATAGCAGGAAATGAAAATGCTGACTGATTAAGACAGGTGAACTCCCAAAAAGTACTTCTATATAACACTGGACTGCAAAATGAAAAGTATATTGAAATGAACTTAATGCAAGATGGCAGGAGTAGGCAGATAAATGGTCTTGAGTAGTTCTGTCTTGATATTTTATGCTGCACAGTGCACACATTAAATGTTGCGATCACTTTTCTTCTGTTCTGTGTACCTGTGCTGAAGGGGATGGAGTAGATAAATGTGCCGGGGACCTGCTCTGCTGCTCTCTTGTACCACAGAGGGAAGTGATCTGCATTAAACACACCCTCCTTGTCCTCCGCTGTCAGGAAATCTCTGAGGATGCACACAGAATGAAATGGGAGTGAGGTGCAAAGGATGAGATTCATCAAGCACAATCACGGCCTCGCCATGTGCCGTAAGTAATGATTAGAGGGTTGAGCAGCGGCAGCACTCACTGATTGGAGAGCTGGTCAACGGGCACAAACAGGTTGGTTCTCGACAGGCCAGTGCGTGTTCCCAGAAAAGCAATCTCCACTCCTTTGTCTGAGTTTCTGTTGGTGTAATGCAGAGAAGTCCCACATGACCACATTTGTGGATGCTTTTAAACGCTGTCCCTTTATATTTCTGATGGCTGGGAACGCTAAATTATGCTGCATGTGAATTAGGTTTTCCTTTTAAATTCATAATTCAGGTAAGCATTTCTAAAAGTGGACATGTAGTGTTTGTTTCTCAAAGAAAACTCAGATCTGCTGTTGATGTAACTAAAATGTGTTAAATATGTTCTTAAAGAAGATGATAGTATAAGGAGGCATAATAAAAAAAGACAGTTTTACAATAAAGACAGTTCTTCAAAATAAGCAGTTTGAAGTCATCAAAGAGAAATTTGAAATGGGTTTTGTCTTTATGTTTGACATTCTGTGTGCTAAATTATTTCTATAAAAGATTAATTTATAACGAAAATAATCATTGGGTGCAACGTCTTATATGACAAACATGTAATTTAGTAGATACAATACAACAATATGTACAGCACAACATGTTTCCATTTAATATAGAAACACTTTCTGAAAAGGTTTCTAAGTAATAATTGTTTATTTTCTTGCCCAGTTAGAGCTACAGCCAGGTCTGAGCAGCACTTCTACAGTTCACACTTATTGTGAAATTAAAAAAAAGTAGAAACAATCATTTGTGGTATTGTGGAGAGCTATGTACTGTAACAATTTCTTGCCAAATAAAATATTGTGGGACATGGGAACCTGTGACGGGCACATGCCATTATTTTTCACATGATTAAATGATTAACAGATTAATCAAAAAGAAATCAATTATTTCATTGATGGTGAATATAGTCACAGGCAGCTGCAGATCCACACACTCAACATACATTTCAGGACACACATAAATACATAGGACCACATAATAGGATTAAAAGAGCTTTAGTGTTTCCTTTTGAAATGTGGCTCCAGTAATTTTATAAGGCATATTATATAAATGGATAGACAGTAACTAATGGCTTTATTTATGATGAATCAATCATAGAGAATCCCTTTGGCTGGTGCAAATCCTGCTTTAACCTGACAACTTATTCACAATCACAACTACTATAAGAAGAAGTGTTGATTAATAATTTATAACATTTATAATGATGATGGCTCACAAACATTTACTGATGGCTTATTACAAAAGAAAACATTTTATCAAGAGCTTAAGATGCTTACTCTGACTTATTGAGGGTCAGTCCAGTCCAGTAGGCCTCTAGTGGAGCAGTCACCACAGCGTCAAATAAAACCTCCTGGATCAGCTCTCTGTCACCTGCAGAATGTAACATCAAGAGCTGATCAACAAATGGCAACCTTTTTTTTATCCAAAGCATCCTGCTCATTTTTGCTTACTATTACCATACTACGCCTGATTAATAGTTTGCCCCATAGTTAATACAGACTCCTTGTAATACAACTGATTGAGGTGTGACTCAGATGTGTCTCACATTTGAGGTGCGGTCGGCGTCCTGTCATGAAGAGCTTGATGGCTTGAATCTGGGTCAGGTGACGATGCTCATGCTGCTCCTCTGTGTTGCAGTAGGTCCTGTGGTTCAAACAGGGCGACACTGTTACATCACAGACCACAACATCCCTGATGAACACACAGGGATAACCTACATAATGCATGAATGCCCTCTTCCATAACCCCAGTGTTACCATTCATCTGCCAGGGCGACATCTGGCTGTTCCAGATCACGGAGCCCTGAAAAACACAAGTCAGTAACGCTTCAGCAATGCCAGCATGGGTAGCCTGCAACAATAAGCCCTCCCAAACAAGCAGGTCAGAGTGACATGTATCTTAACTGTATTTAGGACTTGCTAACAAATGAAATGACAAAATCAGAGTGATGTACCTGCTTCGACTGATACATTTCCTCTGAAGAAGTACTTTCCATGGCCTCTGGAAAGAGCCACTCCAACACTAGAAGCATCAAGAGAGGAGAGAACCAACTCAGTCAGTGTTTAACTGGGACCAAGACATAAACCAACATAAAGTAATTTAGGAAAGGAATAAAACTTATCTTTCACCTGAATGGAGTTCCTTTGATGTCAGTGTAGTAATAGTCATTGTGCATCTTCAGGACACGCTTCTAAAACAAGAGAAGAATAGCTCAGATGTGATTTACTCCTTTAGTCCAGAGACAACAGAAAGAACAACTCTCATGTGATAGGGAGACGCTAAACGTCTTTATCTGAAGCCTCACCCCTCTGTCCACCGTCTTCTTCACCTCCATTGAGAAAGTACCTGTCCTCCTGTTCACCATCGCATTGCGTAGCTGAAAGATAAAGCACACAAAGAGTGAAGAAGTCAAGGCTAGGTCACTGATCCAACAGGCTGTCAGTGACAGGAATAGCACTGTGATAATTATGATAATTGACACTGTACAGTTGCAGGGTGAAATTCATTACATCCAAAATGTTCCGTTTAGATTAAAGCACAGTCAGTATTTTATGTCATGTACAACTTTTCAGTATAAAGTATATATATTTTTTGATATTACTGTTTTTGACTCGTACAATGTCATCTTTGTCCTCCCACTCCACCTCAGAGAGATCCACACTGCTGTAGTTGGGCTTCCTCCTCTTCTGACCCTCCTGGTACTACACAGGGGAACACAATATACACAATTTAATGATCCCTGGGGCTTTTGACTAAGATTTTAACCATCATGTCAGCTAATCTAGTCTAACACAACTGCATGTGATACTTTTAAAATATATTCAACACTTTGCTTGATATTAAATATTTAAATCTATTTTTAAGAAGTTTCATTGTAATCTGTCTTCTTTGCGTTTCCCTGTTACAATTAAGACTTGTATGTTCATATTTCTAAAGCCCTGTTTTAGTGAATAATTGTTAAACAAATCATCTGTGAAATTAACACTGTCAGGTAAATTAAAAAGAATTAATATGATTGATAGGAAATCCACGCTCAAACAAGTCTACATCAACACATTACATTGTACATGTCATGTACTGCTATTGTATGTAGTCTGGTCCACAAGAAACAACAAGTCAATGACTACTACCACAGCACAGTTTTAGCCACATAGACACACCCAAAAAAAAAAAAAAAAAAAAACAAGAAAAAAAACAGCACAGACCAAAACACACACACACAGTTGCACAGAGAGGAATAGCACTAACACTGGCACACACAGATCCACTCGCACAGCCATAGCTCCTGAGGAACCAGCGGTCCCAGGGCGAGTGGCTGTGGTCTCTGCCAGCGAGTGTTAAGTTACCTCTGGGAAATCTCAGGCCAGCCAGCCCTATGAGTGGCCTTTATCCCTGCATGCATACATCAAAGGAAAAGGTGGGGATTACAGACTATACGAGTCCACGTAGCCTCCTAACCAGATAACACATTTGCCTCTGTGTGCTCTTGTCAAGGGAGCTGTTCACATCATTTTGGTTATGCATACAATTGCATGGACAAAGCAAAAAGGAAAAACAGGGTAAAGTCAGGGAATGCTACGAGACTGTTAAGGTGTAAAAGGGAGGTGAAGAAGCTGAGTTACCAAAGGCCTGAGGTCTGGATGTGTCAGGATGTAACCATTGTTTGTGATGGCAAAAGCATACCCATGGATCCCTAACTGGAGACACAAAATGAGACACAGAATGTGAGAGATATTTTACAAAATGAACACTTATACATTCATTTATTTAATTCAAGGAACAGCTGATCGTACCATATGTTTGGGGATGAGCTTCATCAGCTCCTGCAGAGGGATGTCTGTTCCTACGACCCCCAAAAGAATACCCTGGTTTTTCTGCATGAAAAAATTCAGAGCACACACATACAAAACTTTAGATGAAAAACTGCACAAATACTAATTTAGTTTCTCACATAGTCACTCACTCACCGTTTCATTTTTTGTGCTGAAGACAGGCATGGCTACTGTTGTCATCAGACTTGGGCCCGCTTTGTCGTTCAGCTAAAAAAATATAAGAATAAGGATTTCATCACTGCAAATAATCCGTCCTAATTGGTATATTGCTTTACTTCAGGCATTGTAATGATTTTAAACAAGTGCAACTGAGAGGTTGGACTACACATAATACGTACATAATTTACAACAGTTTAAAAGACAACATTATCTTTATCAGTATCAGTTGAAAACAATACACAGCTACATATTATAATGTGTATATATAGACAAAGTGATTTGTCAGGTTCTACTACAACTACTACAGCAATCAATGAGGTGGGAGAAGCACATAGCTATTACTTAAGAAGAACTTTCAATAACACTGTAAATTATAAGGCATTATAAGGCTGACCTAGCTGAAGTGAAGTTGATCTAAACTACTTAAAGTATTATAGTGTAGTAGTAATATAATATGAATGAATAGTTAAATGTATAAGTTATATAAAGTAGAAGTGACAACTGTATATATATGTTTTATAAATTGATCCAATCATTTAAGGTAATTTAATCCGAGTAACTAGTAACTACTGTACATCTTTCAAGTTAAGTAGTGAAGTAAAAAGTAAAATATTTGCCCCTGAAATAGTATAGAAATTATAAAGCAGCATAAAGATCAATCAAACGTAAAACAAGTACATCAAAACTGTACATAAGCAAAGTGCTGAACTAAAAGCACTAAGTTACATTCCATGTTATTGATAATCACCAATTTTAATCATTAAACAAACTTAAACTAAACTATTCAGGAAAATAGATTTAAATACATTTTGTTTTCTCAGCCAGTACAACACATAAGCACATTAGACATAGTCTAATGCACAAAACAACCAGTTCAAATTTTTACATATATAAAACAGAGCAGCTTTTATTCAGTGGGGAAAAACACCTGAAGGAGTTACATCTGTAGCTTAACCTAAGGTGGCTCGAACAGAATCAAACTGCTGATTTGACACTTTTTTCTGATGATTTGATTTTATTTCTTGCACAAAATATTTTAAAATGCAAATGCGGTCCTGTGGAAATAGATGTATATATGATCCTAGTTACAGCTTTCCTGTTGTCAAACCTGAACCATGTGATGTTCGTGAGGGCCTCAGAGGAGGAGATGGGGTCAGTTGAGGAGGACGACGGCTGACATAATTAAGCACATGAGCACCACTAAAGTAGGTCTGCTATTCCCTCACCTCTTGAGTTGATGTAGCTGAGTGTTCCTGTGTTCACATCAGTGTGTCTGTGTGTGTGTGTGTGTGGCTGATGTTCATTTCTGTATATGCATGCATACGAAGGAAACGAGCTGTGAACTGCAGTGTGTACTGGCTACCTTGACAAAATGAAGAATGGTGGATCCTTAAATTCATCACAACACATAATGGAGTAGAAAACACACACACACACACACACACACACACACACACACACACACACACAAATAAACACACACACACACACACAGGTACATCCATGCTCAACCACCAAGACCTCCATCTCTCCCTCTCTTTCTTGGCCTCCCCTCCAATGTCAGTTTTAATATGGGCTTTAGGAGATAAAATGCAATGATCCACAGAATGATGAATGGTGTGTCTGAGGCTGAGATACAACAGCACACACTCCAGGGGACAATCTCCTAACCCTTCTGTCTCTGTGTGTGTTTGTGTGTATTTTTGTGTGCATGCTCATTGTCTCCATACTGGAAAGAAGTACAATAAATGCTTCTCTAGTGTTTCTGTCCCTCAGAGGGAAGAGCTTCTCCTCACTTTGGACTTCTTAGGGAACATTCAACCATTATGTCGAAAGGTAGGAACAAAATGCAGCTTTTTGACTTTAGTTGCTTCTACTTCTAATATAATATGCAACAGTATAGGATTTGTTCTGTGGATACCTAATGATTTTCTTTCTGATCATAGTTCAGAGCTATTCCCCTTTTCTTATTTCAAGAAAAATAAGGGAATAAGAGACAGCTTTTGAAACATGTACATTGTAAAATAGTGCTTACTTTTAGAAAAACCTTAGTTTCCATTTTTGTTGTTTTTTGTTTAACTCCATTTCACAGACTTTAAAGTCTCAGCCATTTTTGTAAAACAATCTCCACACATCTTTCCATTTATGCAGCCATAAAATTTCCTTTTCTTTTTCTTTCTTTCCCTCTTCTATTCCACTTTCCCCGCTTATTTCTCCAACTATTGTCACTCGCAATGACTGGATGAGTAGTATCACATGAGCAGTGCTGTAAGGCCCACAGAAGCTGTGATGGTTGCAGTAGAAACACACAAAATCCAAAATGCTCAATCATTTATAGGTTATAATTGTAACTGTATATATAAACATCTTAGTCCAGGCCTGCCCCTTATTAGCCAACTCCTCATTGGTGACCTATAGCATCTGGAAAGGTCTTTTACAAAAATTTATAAACACATATTTTCTATTAATTTGACTCTTTAGATACTTACCTTATGAGCCTGTGAAAGCTAAAATGAAAGAAGAGAAAAGAAGACAAAAAAATGTAATCGCCAGTGAATTGAAATGAGCACATTCTGCACTGACTTTGTGTACACAGATGTCCATTGGGGGGGAAGATCCATGCAGATTAAAGGAGCTCATAATGAAGAATCATTCCAGCAGCATGAAGACTAATGATGAGAGAGCAGACACACACTTACTGCACAGTACAGGGATGGACTAAATAACACTAACACCTTACAATATAGTTTAATGCAGGATATCAACAGCACAACCTACAGCTTTGAAAAGTACCTGAAAATGGAATCACCACCTTACTGATACTTTCTCATGTGTTTGTCAATGTACTGGATTTTGTCCATACTGTCCATAGGAAGTATTTTTGCCCTCTTCATAGACTGCAAGAGTAAGGACTAAGGACAAATAATGCTCACACAAAATGTCATGATACTGCTTTAAACTATACTTACAGCACTGTCCACATACGCTTCAGTCCACACTGTGTCATGCTCGTGATCGATAACCTTTGGGCGGCTCATGACGTGAAGATACCTCATCACGTTCTCCTGAACGTCTGCTAAAGTGGAAATTTGACTAAAATATCCTGCAATGAAACACAAACATTTAAACCCAAATTGTATACACCTCCTCCACAACGTGTAGTCCTATGCGTGTTTAACCTGTTTAAAGCTACATACTAAAATATTACAATCAATGTATTACAATCAAGTATCTGATCAACAATGTTAATCTAAATAAAACTACTGTGAACAGGACTGTAGCCAGGATTTTAGAAATATTGGGGTTATTCACATATCCCCCAGCCCCCTCAGAAAACTTTGACCACACATACTTTTTATTATATTCCTAAACATAGTTAAATGTCAACACATTGCATCTGAAACACAGGGATGAAACCAAACTGTAAAACCAAACTTCTAATGACAGTGACTTCAGAAATGTATCATGGGCAAGACCTCAGTGTTCTCAACAGCAGAAAAGCCATCAGGAAAAGTAAGGGCCTTTAAATAGTTATTGATGGGTAGTGATGACTGTAAGATGCTTGTGCTTTGCATGTAAAATCTTTAAGTAAAGGAAATAGTAAACTAAATTGGGACTAAAGCTGTCAATTATGGAATAAAATGGACAATATTTCCCACTGAACTCTAGGAGTAGAAGTTGCCAATAAAACAATATAAAAGGAAAATACTCAAGTAATACTACTGAGGTGCAATACTTGTGTAAAAGCACATGCTCAGATGTAGGTATTTTCTACCACTGCTGATGTCCCTGATATTACTGGACTGTGCTGAACCAGTCTGGAGCAGGTCTCCAGCGCAGAGCGACACAAGAGTCATTTGACTTTGTGTCAGCTCCTGCTGTTGCTGACAATAATTCATTTTGGACATGCAAGGTTATTTCACAGCAGGGGTCTGTATGGGGAAGGAGGTATGGGGCTTGTCTCCCCTCAATCCCCCTGTGATCTGTTTTCCTGGCTGTGACTTTCCCTTCCAGAGGGCACTCATCCAGAGCGTTGACACGTCGGAGCCATCAGCAGCAAGCATCCAAGGGGGAGACACTCTGACAGGAAGAGGGATTAGAGCAGATTGACCTCTGACCCCCAAGTGCCACTTCATTGCCTCTTGGCACAAAGCATCTAAGCCACCACACAGACATGCATACACGCACATGCAGAACATACACGTCTGCGACCAAACCACAGGGATGCCCACACATCCTCGACCTATCATGTTAGTGCACATAAATGTCAGTATCAGGCCGTATTACCCACTTTGATACTGGGTTGTACTGGAAAGTGTTTATCATAAAGTCTCAAACCTTTGTTGGCACAGGCCATCCATTTGAGGTTATCAGCAAATGCAGACTCTCGTCCAATCAGGTAAGGGAATATCCGCACCTATACAGAGGACATATAGATGTCGACGGTTTCAAAGTTGAAAAGATTAACAAAACATGCAAAGTGATGTGTCTCCTCAGTCCTTTATCTTCTTGTCCTGATTCTATCTGGGTTGGGAGCAAAAATTAGCTGCATCTTTTTACAACCCTATGAGGAATTTAGCTGTCTTTTTCATTCTCTAACTTTTTCTGCCCGTCTTTGTCTGTTTTTAACAATTTTTTTCAATTTATGCAGTTAAATTCAATTAATTTTCCTTTGTTGGGGGTTGGGCATGAGGGCACGTTCCTCTGTCCTTTTAAAGAATGCTGTGTGACACTTTCACAAACCTGCACGGCTCATTGGCTCCAGATGCTTTGCTAAGCATAATGCATATAGGAAACACTGAATGGCTGCCATATAGCGGCCCTGAGGGTGTATGAGGGGGGGATGGGATACCCTGCCAAATACTGCCCAGTACCCTGCCAAACACTGCCAACACACATATGCTTGAGAGGACTGAACAAAAGCCCTGGAGCTGTTGTTTTTATTGCTCTATGAATAGCACAACAGTCCATTTCATTTCAATTGCTTTTAGGTCTCACAATGGGAGCCTAACAAAAGAGTTTAATCCAGTGTTGAGTCCAGGAAGAAGTGTGGAGAGAACACAGTAGAGGGGGGATGCAGACTAGAGCCTTTGAGACTGAGCTGCTTGTACATGTTCTGCCCTTGAAAGCGGTTAATTTCCCATGTTTTATTCCTCATGGGGGGAATTTTGCTGTGTCAAGTGTCAACACATTGAAAAACATCATATTGACGTAATGTGGATTTTACATTACAGAGTTATGAGTGGTAATGAACTAAGAAACCAATTCCTCAAAACGTCAAGACAGAGCACTAGCTGACATATAATATTAAAATGTACATCTATCCCTGAAGCAAGGAAAGTGCAGTGCAAGCAGAAAATTCAGAAAAAGACACGTGTAACATTGAAAATTAGGCACTGTGTGGAACAGAAAAGAGAGAGTGAGAGAGAGAGAGAGGGAAAGAGCGATGAGAGAGAGAGGAACTCACCTTTCTTTCCGGCCAATTGTGTTTCTCAAAAACGTCGTCGTACATTTCAGTCGCCCCGTCGGTCACAAGCATAATGGCCTGGCTGCACACACTGCCACGGCCAGTCTGGTTAAACTGCAGAAAGAAAAACACATGCACATACACAGAAAAAAGTCAAAGCCATTGATCAATCCAGTCATTATAATTTAAAGATTAAGCACACAACAATGTCTCTGTCCAATGTATGATGATGCTTTATGTCGCAGCTGAAATGCCATCGCTATAATAAAATACAGATAATGTCTCAGGAAATAAACTTGAAGAAGAATGTGTTACGCTTTATTCTCATGCCAGAAGATGCATTGTAGTAATTAAGTGGTTTATTGACCTGTAACAGAGTGAATGTGCAGAGCAAGTGTTTGGTGACATGATCACAGACTAAAACCTGCTGAGCGCATAGAAGTACCCCCACACACTCTCTTCCTCTCTTTCTACATTGTTTGGTGTCTTTTAAATTTATGTGCTCTGGTGTTCTGGCAACTTGTACAGTTTTTTATGTAATAAATAAATAATATAAAAATATCAGGAAAAAAATGACATCCTTGACGTATTTGTTTGTAAAAGTCTTTTTTTTCACAGCAGATGTTATGACAGATCATTGCTGATCAAGCAAAAAGTACAGGTAGAACTAATAACATTAAGAATGGCTCTGTTTTATTCAAGTGGCCCAGTAAGGCTTAGCAGTGGGGCAACATGTACCATACTAGGAAAATTAAACTGAAGGAGTTAAATGGGATTTAGCCATTACTGTAGACTGTTCTTATCAAGCTCTGGGGACAGTTTGCTGACAATGAAGGATCGTCAGCTCGTGTCATTCATTTGGGGTCTTAAGCTATAAAAGGTAGCACAAGTGCTTTTGGCACAATCCTTGAGAAAGATATGAAATTTTTTAAGCCATTTACCTTTTTAACCTTTTTTTAAGGTGTTCATGCAATCTGTGCTGCTGAGTCTTCAGTCTTTGTTTAAATGTACATCATACCATTAGCTTCAGCACTGCCTAGTAAATAAGAATTAGCAAATATAAATGCTACAGATAAAAGACATTATCAAACACAGGAGTCATTAAAGACTCTCTTGATATAATCTAATCAATCCCGAGTCCTTTTTTACACTAGAGCTCATGTTCTTGTTCAAAAATCATCCAGCTGAAGGATGGGCGAAATATTCAGTGATGGCAAAATATACTAAATATTTTATTATATGCATGTTGTTTGGTGGTTCTTTCACATTGTCCCCTGTGGAAAAAACTGCTCTCATTCAGTTGACTCGGTCTAGATGTGAAAACACTGCAGTGATCTGCTGGTGAAGTGAGTTTCTTTTTGATGTGGTCTATGATTAGTTGTATTCTGACTTTATTCACTGGGCAGTGGTGTGACAATGAATGTCACCAGTAGGCTACTGGCTACCTGATTACCATATTCATTGCAGGGCTTTAATTAATCTGACAAATGCAGAGGTAAAAGCTGAGCTCTCTCAGCTTCAGCGGCGCAGCCAAAGCTTGCCTGAAAACTGGGAGATAAAAGGAGAGCAGTGCAGCTCCTGGCCTTATCTGCTTTGTGTTCCAATCAGCCACGTTATTAATCATTGACATTAATTAGAGCCATTAATCACACTTCAGAATAGATGTGTCTGTGTTTGGAGGGTGAATGGGGATAGCACTGGAGCGTTTCGACAGGCGACACACCTCCCAACCGATCAAATGTATTTGACTAGACTGTGCCACTTTTTTATGATTAGCTGAAAACACGCAGAACATGCTTTACCACTCTGTTGTCAGGGAAAACAAATGTGGCTTGTCAAATGAAAACTTTCCTAATGTTCTGGTCAAGTGAATCTAAATGAAAACAGTTTATTTGTGATCCATGCACATATTTATTATATTATGACAAACAAATCAATGTATAAATGAATCTTTTAGTGAACACTCACGTAAACTCAACAACATTGTCATATTATCAGTTGATCTGCTTTGTGATAAATTATTTCAGCAGAACATAGACTGGGAAGATCTATGTTTGAACCGTAGCACCATTACACTGACAGTCGCAGTTTACTGTACTGGAACTTACATCATTCAGGATTGTGAACGCTTCAGTCAGAGCTTCACCGAGCAGCCCAATCCCTTTGGCAAACAGCTTGTCTAGATGTTCACGGAAATGCTGACAGATAATAATAAAAGTCAGAGAAAGAAAAAATGTTTTAAACATTACTCACATAAACTAACCCTGATACAATCCATGTACATTCAATATGTGTCAGTTTGAATAGAGACTCACGTCTTTATTGGTTCTGTCGGCCCGGACCAGTGTGCCATTCAAACAAGGCTCCACATAGTGAATCTCCTGATTATACTGGGGAAATATGGCATTTAGACAAAAGAGAATTAAATAAGCACTCTTTGGCTTTCATGGAAGACTGAGCTTTATCTGAAACCCTCAACAGAAATGTCTAAAAACATTTAATGAACAGAAACAGATTGAAATTACAGAGGAATGTAACTGAGAAGCACAAACATAAAAACAAAGACATAGACATATTCAGACACACACTGAGAAAAGGTGACAACTACAACTTACTGCAATGATGTTAAAGAAGTCGTCATCTCCCAGTGTGTCTAATATGGAGGAGACAGTCTGTCTGGCGATGGTCAGCCTCAGTCCTTTCATGCTTCCACTGACATCGACTAAGATAACGACATCCTTTGGAGATGTTGCTGCTTGGATGTACCTGTGATGTGAGGTTATGGGTTGTTACAATAAAGAAGGAATACTGGGAAAATAAATATACTCCTTACAAACTATGGGATGTACAACAATATTTTCTCAGATACAAGGATGCTTACCACTTCCGATTTCTACAGTCAAAGCCAATGACACCATGTTCATCTGGATGCCACTTCACTCCTGGGGAGTAAATCAAAAAGTAAAGTGACAGAGACAGTCAGAGGCAGAAAACAACAAAGTATCACAGTGGATAAGTACCACACAATATATGATATGTGAGAGTAAAGCAGCTGAATCTCTCAGTGGATCCCATTTATATCAAACCAAGTGCCATAATGTCACATGGAAAATGCAGGAATTTTAAACCACAGGGACAAATGTGGAAAACAACACATTTCATTTTGGACCACACATGATAAAGTATAGATTCAGTTAGTTTAAACTGTATATGTTTAAGTTTTGGTGATATTCTATATATGTTTTATTGCTAAAACTAACAGGTGTTGTCTATGTATCCAAAGCCTGATGCAACTTATTTCTCTGAGCCATGGATCTCCACTGTTGTCCAAAAACTATTAAAACGAACTCAGTGAACCACACTCTTGCACTGGGCAACATGTTCCTTCATTATGATGAACTCACACAGTGTAGCTTATCCTGAGTAAGTCCTAGACTCACCATCCTGCTGTGGGAAATATACACTTGTGCCAGAAATGTGGATTAACATGAGGATAAAAACACTCCCCAACAAATAACACTACACTGTTTATACCTTTTTAATGTTAAAAGCTGTTTTGAGGAAAAAAAGTTGCTGTCTTTTTGTGAAACTTTCACATTTTACTCCACAAATGATTACTGAAACTGAAAACATATAAACTCTTCATCTATCTACATTAATATATTGTCTTTCATAGAATATGGCCAAAACAAAAAGCAAAGATCAGTTTATTAGTGTGTGATCGTAACATTTAAATGATGAATCTATTAGTAAAAGACTGTAGTCATATGCTGCTGTTTGACATCTCTCCATTATAAATTTCCACTTGTACACTGAACATACAGAGTCTGAATCAATACAACAATATTATCAGTCATATCTCATCTCAGTGGCTTCGCTCCAACACTGCAGAGAGCTGAGCGGCTGTTTCACATCTTTGTAACGGTCTGATAACTTTGGTTGGATCCAGCAGCCATGCACTGTTCCTCAGTACAGCTGTAGGTCCACACCGGCAAATGCTGATTAATTACAGTCTGTGCATATGCATCCTCTCTGATGGTCTGTAAAATTACAACATTAGCCAAATTACCCTTTTAGTAATTCTAAATCATTTGTTCTGATCTTTTTTTTTTTTTGTTTTTCCTACAGTGACGGCTGATGGCTCCCATAGGACAACGCTTTCTTCTCTCTCTCTCTCACACACACACACACACACACACACAGAAATATGAAGCCACAATGACAGAATGACAGCACTCACCTGGGTACTGTCTGAAGAACCCTTTGGCACTCCCAAAGTACTGCCAGATGAGTGTGGGGTCTCTTTCAAAATTATCTACAAATACTTTATTCAAGGCCTCGGACCAGTAAACTCCATTGACTATGTCAGGATCTGAGGATGTGGGAAAGGACAGAGAGGAAACAGACAGAAAAGAGCAAATTAATTGGTGATAATGGTGACCGTCCTGCTCACAATTACCGAGGGCATAGTTGACCTTTGTCCCTTATTGACCCCCTCCCTGAAGAGACACAATGCCTGTGACTAAATCATCCCCTCCCCTCCTTCTGCTTGACGAGCCTCCCTTTGTGCTGTGAACAGAGACTTATGGGGAGTCCATTACAGCCAAACAAAAGCAGCCCAGCAGATACACAGGGAGTGAGGACACACTCTGTTGTACAGCAAGAAGTGACTGAGCAGCTACTGCAGATACCCTCACGTAATCTCCTGGCTGTTCCCTTACCTTTGTTGTACATGTTGGTGGGGACCTGCACCACACTGAGGCTCAGGTTGACTGACAGGTTATTGAAATGATCATTGGGCTCCAGGATGAACTCTCCTCCCAGCTCCACGTTATTGCCCTCCTCATCCACTTCATTGATCAACACGGCGTTGAAATACTCATACTGAGGTAAAGTGTGAATATGGAAAAAGTCATTGAAGTGATGATTAACTAAGACCTTTACAGATGGCAAGAGACATTTACATGCATTAATCTTTTTACAGTAATTACAGTATTTGTATTTATACAAACATTTCACATTTTTAAAGTCTGCCTTACATGTCCCTGTACACTGAATGTTTTTGGTGACTGTATTAATGTCTCCTCTAAATACTATCTATTATGAGACCCCTTCCTTGCATGATTTCAATATAAGTGATGGAGGACAAATTTACAATCTTTGCTCTCACTATAAAAAAAATCACTTGAAGCTAAGTAGTCTTAAAGACAAACGTTTCTCAGGCAGGTTGTGCCTTTTTTCACCTCAATCATAGCAAACATTTTTATCAAATCCCCCCAAAAAAAGAGAGCAGAGAAGAAAAAAAAAAAGCAACTGGCACACTAAAATACAAAACTTCCTAGAAATTTCCAATAGGCTGCAAATGTTTAGGTTGAAATCTTACAATGTATAATTACTTAATATTTATAATATTATATTTCTCATTCTATTAATTGGAAGCAATCTGGGTTTCAGTATTCTGCTCAAGGACTGTGACACATAAACATGAGGAGCAGATGATCATGAACGCCTCACACTTTACAACATGAGCTACAGCAACTCAGGATAAATAGACAATAATTATACATAACATGTAAATTTAATGTGAAACTATGTTCAGTTTGTGCGTTTTTGCGATTTTCTGTCTGTCAAAATGCATGTACAAGAAGGCACTTGTCTCTAGAAGCCACCGGATGTGTTAAGAGAAACGTCTGTCCATCATTAAATGAAACTCAGTAGTTTGTCTGTCCTCTCCTTCACTGCCTGCTGCAGCAGGAGGAGAACTACCTCTTCCTATCTGAGCGGCCTCTCTGTGGCCTCTGGTCCTTATTGTCTGCACTGAGAGAGAAAGGGAAAGAGAAGGGAAAGATGGAGAGAGGGAGAGATGGTGATGGACTCTACAGCATCACACTCGGGGGAGGCCGCACGGGCATCACCATCAAGCAGCTGCTGACAGCTCATACCACGCCTGAGCAGCTCTCTGACGAGCTGCGGCGGTGGTGGAGGGGGTGGGAGAGAGCTGCCGAGGGGAGGCAGCAGGGGAGAGAAACGTGCACCCTCAGCAAAACTGATAGTGCTGTAGAGAGGCACGTTAACCACCAGGGTTATTACTGTAGAGCAGGCCATGGGACACTGCAGCTCTCTGAGACGCCCCACTGACTCTTACACTGCAGTTAGCTGAGGCCCTACTGCAGAGCTCTGCCCTCCATTACAGTCTGCTGGGCCTTACTGTATATTCAAGCTCTGATATCTGGAGACAGTGGATCTCACTAAGCTTTACCTTGTACTCTGTAGCTTTAACAGGCCCTACACTTGTCTTAAACGCTTTCATGGAGACTAATATGTTCAGAAGCCAGCTTACCCTCCCTCATGTTAAGGATCAGATGGGGAAGTATTTTTTTTATAAAGTCTGAGTAAATACATTAGCAACAAGCTCATACACTTCACATCAGCAACAATTACTTACAGTACTCAGTACAATAATTTTGTATGTTAAGGTGCAGTCACACGGCAACTCAAAAATAAAAATGTGGATTTTAAAAACTTCTCTTCTGTTCACACACTAATTTCATGTACAAAGTAAACAAGAATTTGTAAATTACATAGTAATGATTTAATAACTTTTTTCTGATGCTGCAAACAATTTCCACAAGAATTCACAGTAGCAGAAATTAAATTCAGACTGTTCATTCTGTTTCTTGTTTATTTGAAATGCTAAATTATATGTTTTATTTCATATTTCTAGAACAGTTACTTTATGAGCAACTGAAAATGTTCATTATTTTCTGTTCTAGGTTGGTGTAAATATTAGAAGTCTTAGTTGTCTGTTAACAGACACTAAACCAAAGAAACATTACAGCAGATTCATTTTGAAGTAAGAGCCAAGTTTCTGTTGCTCCATCAGACCTGATCTGCGCACCTTGAACTGCGGACTACACTCAGGTCAATGCAAAACACCCGACTGTCCCGAGGCAAAGCGGCTGAGATAAGGGCGGCCGTCTTATCTCTTTGTGGTCAGTGAAATGGTGCATGAAAAATGTATGGTGTCAAAGGAGGCGAGGTTGGTTAAATGATGCCACAAGGAGGAATATCATGACATCACATCATTACTGCAGGTGGATATTGAATTTTCTTTACTTTTTTATAGCCTTTAAAATGAGATGTCTGTGTGATAGGCCTGTTCTGTATAGCAATAACTGTCTGCTGCTTGAATGAAAATGTTCAAACAGCTGTGCAACAATTTTACTGTAAGAACTTCATCCATTCTTAAATGCAATTAATAAAAATACATTAATTAATTTATCTGTGGCAAAATATAAAAATAAATCAATGCAAATAAACTATTCCAATTTCACAGACATATCATTTAAGTATTTCTAACAAATATTTGGCAAGACAGCATGTCGCACCTGAATTTGTGAGTCCTCATATATATTGTTTGGTGTGAGAATTGTCCATTAATGATTTAAGTGAAGATTGACATTTCTTTGAATACAAGTCAAATATAATCTTATAGAAAATAAGCAGTTGTACAACTAAAGCACAAATTTAAATCTAATGGTATTTCCTATCGGATGCATCTTAGAAGGATAAAACCAAGGTATTAAATTATTCTAAAGAATCATGGTCAAAAATGTTTCTTTTAATAAACAGCAGTGGTTTGAAGCTGGTGTTTAAGATGACTTGACTTGTGAAAGATGCGTGGACCCCAGAAACGGAGAACAAGAGAGAACAAGGTGACTGAAAAGTATTCACATGATGTAAAAGCGTCTATTAACTGTAAAGTGCTGCCGTTATTTTAGTGTTTTGCTGCTCTGGTGGGTTTCCAATCTAGAGCCAGGAAAATGAAACAATGCGTCGAGCAAAAGAGTTTCATTTGTCTTTGTCCATTGGAGAGAGAGAGAGAGAGAGAGAGAGAGAGAGAGACAGCACTAACCAACGACAGAAATACTGCATTCCCTCTGCAGAGACTTGGTGCACCCTGGAAATCTGCAACGAGCAACGACTACAATGTCCTGCACAGGACATGAGCAAATCATGTGAACTATAATTAAAAATACAGTAATACACACACACGACGTCCCATCATCCACTCTGCTTTTCCCTCTAGCCCATAAAACCGTAAAGACACAGGCCATAGGGCTGAGCTCAGAAATGCTAGTGGCCTACTTTATTTCAAAATTATGGATCATGCAAAAGGCAACAATACGCAGCACAGCATCTAAATCTGCAGACACTTCAGACACAGACAGAGTATTGTACCTACAGAATAATGTTCAATGATCTATCGACCACAGCCCCAGTGACTGTATGAGAAACTTAAAGCGCAAACATGTTTTTGAGCTGTGACTCCAGCCTGAGTTATGTCTGTATGGCGCTGCAGCCTTCAGCGTGTGCGCCATTCAAGCAGCATTATGTATCACAGCGATGACAGGACATCAGTGTGAAGGACGATGCCAACGCAATTAAAGACTTTCAGGGCCTATTACCCTTCTCTCACCTTGCAGCCGCTCCTCCCCAGCCCAACTAAAAATGATCCATCCTGGTCTAACACAATGACAGATCATATTCTTAATAATTAGCTCACGTTCCTCTTTTCTTTTCTTTTCAAACCTCACCTGCAGATCGGGATTATCCTCATGCTGATGATGCGCTTCTTCTGCTGCCTCCACCAGCCGCTGAGGGGAGGAGAAAGGCTGGTTAATATAAGAACAGATCTATTACAAAAATGTGCTTAAAATTATATACACGACCCTATTTCAATGTATGTAAACCGCATTGAAAATGGGCCACTTTGGACAGTCGCATATTGCACCAACTCGAAGTCTGTAAGATTTTCACAAGCTTCTCCAAAGGTCTAAGAGCCCATTCCCAGTGTTTTTCTTCAAATTTTATTTTACACTCCGCTGCTCTTTGTATTTCCCAAACTTGCTGTTTGCACGTTTCTCTGGCTCTCAATTATTTCAGCGTCTCCACAAATGTCATTCCCCCGAAGAGGAACCTGATCGAGGACCATAGCCAGACTTTGGATTAATCTTTGGATGAAATCGACAGCATGTCCAGCTTTAGCTTTAAACTCGATACAAGCGTATGTTGCTCAGAGTAATAAGGCTTCCCCTCCTTGGCAACCCTCACTGTTTTTAAAGGCAAAATAATGTGCATCAAATGTAGGGCACAACTGTGGAGTGCAGCTGGGAAGTGATTGATGGAGGCAGGTTGGAGGATTTCATGCCGTGCGCCAAAGCAGACATGGCTTCTGTAATAACTGGAGTCTGGAAAATGTGCTTGGCTCTGTGTTTCCGGGGAAATGCCACCTAAACGTTACGGTCACTCTCACCCTCGGAGCCAAGCAGGTAATTAACATCTGTCACATGTGTCAAAATAACTGCTGGCCTATATAAACACAACCGGGCTGTGGAGTCCAAATTCAATTGACCTCATGGTGAGTTCTCATGTTGTCAGCAGTTGGCAAATAAAATAAAAAAAAGAAGAAAAATGAAATAAACACTGTTTTCTGATTTAGGTGGAGAACAGTCTTGGTAGATGCATAATTTTCTCCACCACGTTATCGAGGTCAGCGACTCTTTTTTTTAAAAGCGGGTTTAAACATAAAGTGGATTTTTCTTTTTTTTTTTTACAACAGCCAAATTCCTGTCTTATATTGCTAACACATAATTAAAAAGAAACACTTTGATATGTATCCAATCTGATTTATTATTGTAATTTACAGGCTGAATTGGTATGAATTGTCGCCCACATGGGATCAGGCAGGGAGAGATAAACGTTATCATTTCCCAGCAGTCCCTGCGAAATGCAGCATTAAAGTGGTGACAAGCTCCTCTGTGCTGAGGTCAAAGACAGGCTGCTGCTGTGGGTCTGACTCCAGCTCGGACTTAGACTGGAATAAACTACACACACGACCATGTCCCAGATGAACCTTTTACACTGGCAGCAAGGACACATGTGATCTTTAAATACTGAACAATATTCTGTTTTTCCAAATGACCTGCTCGATTAAGGGACTGTGCGAAAATTAAAAAAAAAAAAAAATCCCTATAAATATTTTCACTGGACCCTATAAGAATAATTACAACAGCCTCCCTTTGTTATATATTAAATAATATAACATTTACACCTTAATATTTAAAAAAAAAACAATTATTTTCAGAGTCACCATATTTCACATTTAAAGTAGAATTAGTACAAAATTATGATCAATAAAATGCTGTGACATTTTAAATATATTGATGCTTCTATATTGAAATGAGAGTTGTTAAATGTTATAGCAACCTTACTGTAACAAATATCTATTTCCACAATCACTGAATGAGCAAAATATGAACAGGTGTTAAGGGGCTTAAATGCTGCAGTTTCTGTCTTCACACCCCTGATTCAAATGACATGAACGGTATCAGATGATATCGTGGTGATCGGACGCCAGGCACAGTCACAATCATATCATGACTTAGTCACATAACCAGGCTTTTTCAAACTTACCCTGGTGGCCTCTGCTTTTTTCCGGAACATTTCTTCCATCTTCACAGCCAGATTTTTGACCAGTTTAACACCATCAATTTCTTCCACTCTGACTGACTTTTCAAATTCTTTATATTTCTGAAAATAACCAGAAACAAGAATGTGGCATTGACAGAGCAGACAACTGTAAATCTTAAGACACTGGTTGTAGAAAGCTAAACTGGCAGCTGATAGCCACTGAACTCACATGACTGATTAATCTGCTAGTAGTTTAGTCTTAAAAATTTCATCTAATACAAGTGAGACTAGAAAAAGGAAACATTTAGATAATTAATTTTTGCCATGTGGGTGTTCTGCAACATTTGGGGGAATATTTTCACTGTGTCCCACTCCAGAGAGATTGGGAATTGTTAAACAAGGCTTATAAGCCTTCACATGTTGGCTGACAAGCTGCACGCAGCCAGTCTCAGATGAACGGCTGATAAAACCCTTGCTGCAGCACAGAATGATTGATAGTCTTTATCTGGTCTCAGTCATTGGCTGCACATGCTGCTTCTCTCTCTCGCATTGGCTGGAGATGGCCATGTTGGGTGGCCGAGGCGGGAAGGTGGGGGGCTCTGAAGACTATGCATGGTAAGAGGGTAATTGAAATGGAGTCAAAGCACAGGAGAAAGATAATAACGTGTCAGGCTTGGCCGATTCTGGGTAATGAACTACACCTCACATAATGCTGATTCTGCTGGATGCACAGGACCTCCAGTGATACAGAACAAAGCCAACCACAGCTCGGAGGAGTACAACATTACATAATCCCACACCTGTCTGAAACACACACACACACACACACACACACACACACACACACACACACACAGATCCAAAATAAAAACAAAAGCCTGATCCTCTCACGCTGACCAGTCAGCCGCGCCATACACGCACTTCCAACATCCTTATCTAAAAATAAACATAGCCACGATAGGCTCAAAGCACACATTCAAACACGTTTCACATTGTGTGGATAGGACGCACACAAAAACACACACACATCAGTACATGAGGCGACAAATTACCTACTGAAAGGAAGAGTGTGGGCTCGCAGTGGAGCAGAACAGTTCATTTCACGCCTGTCCTCCTTGCCTCAGTGCCCAGTTCCCCCTCCTCCTCCTGACTCACACTCCTCCAGTCATCAAGTGGAGGTTAAGCCCCATCCATCAAAAGCACTGATCATGATTATTGATTAGAGTTACGACCAATGCAGGAGTGAGGTCTGCCTGCTGGGGGATTGAAGAGCCTCAATGTTTCCCCCTTTTGCTGAAATCTTAGTGAAACTGTGTAATTCACCATAAAAGCATCTAATGATCAGCCTTAATGACCAGCCCCCTAACGACCCGTCAGTTCCCTCACGGCTCACTGCTTTGTGCTGACTGGCTCAACACAGCTCTCTCCAGACATGCCTCCATGAACAAGAACACAAGCAAAGTGCTTACAAACACACAAAAAAAGGAACAAGTCTGCGGGGCATAATGCAAAATGTTTTTGTGCAATGCACGGAATTAATATTTTGTAACAGATATGAAGGAAATGACACATAGTGCTTCATTGTCCACCACATGTTTGAATTTAAATCTTACATTACTGAAACGAGCTGTCACCTCAGAGCAAGGAGGGCTGAGGTTTGGACCCTGGAGCCGCTTTCTGAATGCAGTTTGAACACTCTCCCCATATTTGCGTGGATTTCCTCGGGGTGCTCCGCTTTCCTCCCATGCTCCAAGACATGCAGCAGAGCTTTTAGGATTAATCCTGCTATTGCCCTTGACCGAGGAACTGGTCTCAGAACTGGAGTTGGTCCCTGGACGAGGCGCTGTGATAGCCCACAGCTCCTAAAATAGTGAGAAGGGGTGAAATGCAGAGGATTAATATGTATGACAGGGGTTAATGTAGTAACTTAACCTGCAGAATGGAGGAAAAGAGTTGTTACACACAGGGGGTCTGAGTTGAAACTGATCTCTACAGGACTGATTAGTCCAGAAAAATGAAAAACCGTCCACTGAGGTCCACCATAGTAATTAATACAACTCTGATAATTAAACTCAACGTGGTCTTTTGTTATACTGAATCAATTATGTGGTCACTTTGAGGCTGTACTTTGGCTTGTTCTTGCACTGCACAGTGCATCTTTGAAAGGTGTCTCTAATACTTTTCTCTTTTTTTGCTGTGTTTGTAATTGATGGAGACAATACTCTGATATACTGGACACAAAACTCTAAAAACCCTTCTGGAAATACAGTTCACTTTGACATTACCACACCAATAGAACATCTTTACAATATACCAGCTGAAATAAAAAAATAAAATAATAAAACTTAGCATTTTATTAATAATATACATATTGTAGAGTTTTTGTAAGAAACATGATACAGGGGTTCTTAGTTTTCTTTTCTCTGCATATAACCTGAGGACAAGACATTACACATTATCTTCAGCCTGACAAAGAGAAAAGGCTTTTTAGTGGTGAGTTGAGACCTACATTTTTCAGTTTATCATGTCATTTGGCCTACTGTAGCCTGTAGCCTACTTTGTATATGTTGTATTTGCATGTTTCCACAATTTTTAAGAAACCAGGTCTTTAGTTTCCAATTCTTGGACAAATCCCATAAGTTCAAAAAAATCCTTAATATGTTGCACTGCATTTTGAGGAAATATTATATAAAATAATGCAAAGGATTTCCAGAACATGGAAAATGTGCCTTCTTTTTAACAATGCAGCCATAAAAATGTGGTATGTTGGGTTTGAATAGTTCAGTTGGTCTCAGCATCATATGATCTGCTGAAACGAGAGGACAAATGTAAAACTATCATAAAGAGTGGAAATTTCTCTTTTAAATCTAGGGCTTCGGAAGTGTTATAATAACTTTACACAATCATTTCATATTTTTATGGCTTTTGTGGTTTGTGTTCATGTTTTTATCGATTTGTCCGTCTCGTCCATTTTTCTCCTTTTTTCTCTTTTCTATAATGTAACCTAATGACATCATCAGACTTTAATGGCTTTTTACAATGCTAAAGGGCATGAATGCAATGTGTGCACAACTAGCAGCCTTAATGCATGTAAATTTAACATGGATAAAAGACACACACACACACACACTCCTCCCTGCAGTGCTATTTTCAGTGTTCATATAGTGGAGCTTCACCTCCAGCTGTTTACTTCACAGTCTCTGGTTTGGTCCTATTTAAGTTGATAAGACAGTTCACCATTCATCCACCTGAGCTGCCTCTGACCACCTATTTAAGCTGGATGCTTATGAACACAGAGTCCACCTCTGCCATCAAGTGGTCAAAAAGTTGAATCTACTGCACTGGATCATCACTCATTCTTTGTCTTCACTTGTTCATCATGTCAACCCACACCCACATCAAACTCCGCCACACGCTTATTTAATTTGTCTCCTTGTCACATTCATATCCAGAGGTTGAAACTCTTGACTCAAGAGAGTTAACTGGAGAGATGAGATGAGAGAGGAATCAGAGCTGTGGCTAATGGGCCGTATCAAGTACAAACACTCACGTGCACACACACACACACACACACACACACATACACACACACACACACACACACACACACACACACACACACACACACACACACACACACACACACACACACACACAGCTCTGTCTCTGCCGAACACACCTGAGTCTCGTCTAAAATAACGCATCAGTATTCAGCTGTGACACTAAAATGCCTCTGCAGCCATTACAGAGGGAATACAGCCTTACCCCATTCATGTGTGTAACTACATGACCATCAGACAAAAAGAAAGAGCACTTGTGTTCACATAAGACTGGGGTATAAAAATACCTTTTGTAGTAGTTGGGATCCAGAATACTTTGCAGAAATGGATTTAATTTCTCCACCAAATGCTGAGGCCCAGAGCTTTATGCTAAAAAAAAAAAAAAAAAAAAATCAAACATCATCGAGAAATACAAATAAAAAACAATTACATTGACAAGTAAAAAAGTGAATTAAATTTAAAACAAAAAAGTTATATTATATATAAGTTAAATATAGTATTTATTGAATGCTCTATGTCCTCTTCTAATCTGCTTTTAAATGCATTTTATCTCTCCCCATCTGTCTTTTTTCTGACTTCTTTTCTTAAATGATCAATCAAAAGAACGTTGTCATAGCCCAGTGGTCCTGACCTTGACTCTCCTGACAGATGATTGCTTGTAATTTTCATGATCTATGCTGTAGTTACTGGGGCCTCTGCTATTAAACTGTAAATGCATTTGACTAAATGTGGCAGTGAGGTGCTGTACCTAAAATATCTAAAACATAAAACAAAGGTGAGTGTAAACCTCATGCCGGAAAGACCTCATGTAGATTACTAAAAATATATATTCAATATGTCTGAAAAAGAGTTGCTAATTATGGGTTCTGTAGGTGAACTGTTTTCATCTGCAGAACCAATGTCACTTTAACCATAAAAATAAATGTTCTTTTTCTAAGCACTTTCCCAAAATTTAATAATTTGATTTCAGACGATGTCCCGTTTGCTGTTGGTCTCCAAAATCTTATGAACATTATGACTTTTTAATCTAGATTTTCCTGCAAGAAGTTTATACTTCCATAACCCATAGACCGTGCATGAAAAAATTATAATATAATGTCATATAATAAAGGTTTTGTAGACTTTAAAAAAGACAGTCTGTTGCATGGGGCTAAATTCAGAATTTTGAATTTATGTCTGAATTATTTGTCTTGTTAATTGTTGAAGGCAGAACTAGGAAACAAAATCCTTGAAGAAAGCTAGACCTTGTCAAAGCTTGCAGTTCACCATGCCTCCCAGTTTGCACCAGATATAATCTAACCTAAAAGGAAAAAATGGATTCAGAAGGTTCACACGTTCAGAGAAGTGTGAGCAGCTCATTATTGTTATATAGCCATCTGGGAATGATCCGATTAAACCTGTAAATGGCTGCAGTTGTGATTTCAGCTGTGAAAATGTATAGGTACCACAAAGATTTCTTAAAATCAACAATAGTCAGTTCAATTTCATTATTAGAGGCTACAAAAAAAGATTGTGATAAAAGATGCCTCTACAGAATAAATGACCCCACAAGTTTGAGAGATATGTTTATTTTATTTTAGGCAGAGCAACTGCCTGACAAGCCTTACATTATTATTTTTGACTTCTGATTTATATCACATTTAATTGTCATTAGCAATTAATTGATACAATGTATAAGGTAACAAGACAAGACAAAAAATCTTTGTTTTGCTCTAGGAGAGTTGTCAATACGCACAACCTGTGGATATTTTTTATTTTCCTTCTGCTTAAATGCTAAAATCACTTGTGGTGATTAGTTGTTTCGCCCCATCAGTATCACTCCACCAAAAAGTGGTGAGTTAAATCTGTAGTGAGTGTGAAGCAGAGGTCTGTGGTTAAACTAGACCCCACATGGTCACAAGGAAAACAACCAAGACAAACAAGGAAACAAACCAGTTTAAGATTGTAAAAGGCTGTACCTCTGACATCTGCATTTAAATACCACGTTAGTTATTTCCATGCAATGACAAAGTTGCAGAGCAGCTTCTCACTCACACGGACAGAGGGATCCCTTGCTGGGACCCCGCCACATCCACCACGTTCAAGCCGACGAAGATCCAGAGGAGGAGGAAGCTCGTGCTGCACATGTGGGAGAAAAGGATCCTGCAGTTTCCCTGCATCTCCAAACTCTAGTAAAAAAAAAAACAGACGCACGGTAAAGTCCCTGGCAGAGCACCGCGCCTGACTGCTGGACCCCGGTGTAGGCTTCTGCCAGCACGTACCCTACTGTATGTGATCATAGAGAGAGAGAGGGGGAGGGAGGGAGAGAGAGAGAGAGAGAGAGAGAGAGAGAGGGGGCATCAACCTCCAGCTCTTTGAAAAAGGAAAGAAACCACAAATCTCTCTCGGCTCTCGGCTGCAGGAATCACAGACCTTCTCTTCCTCAAACGTGTCGTAGGCTCCTGATTCTTTGCAAAGGAGCGTGAGAGGAGAAAAGGAGGTGAAGTCTGCAGGAAATGGGTCGGGATTCACTCACTTTTCAGCTCCAAGATGCGGACAAAGGACAGGTGTGTCGGACACGGAGCTGGAGCGGAAAATCACACCAAATTGTAAAATACTGAGATGGGGTTTTCCTCCGCTAAACACTTCTCTCGTGTAAGCAGAAAAAAACAAACAAACAAAAAAAAAGCAACAAAAAAACAAAAAACAAAAACAGCATTGAACTGTTCTCAAGTTGGTGGATTTAGCGCTGACATTGCATAATGCACTGTACTGTCTCCAATCTCCGCAGCACACTAATATTTAGCGTTTTTACAATAATTGAAGCGCGACTGTTGAATATTATTATTATGATTATTCTGCAGAGTATGAAGATAAAGCTTGTTAAAGCCTGTTTACATAAAAATGGCTCTGAGGGCGATAATGAGACTGCAGATGTTGGATGAAGGCTTCCGCACTCCCAGCAACACACACACACACACACACACAGTACAACAGTTTATCATGGGAGTCATTTGGTTTGGGGAGATGATCACTGAGTTCAAAATTAATTCTACCAAACGACCAAATGACAGATAAGTTGAATAGATAATGAATTTATAAGCTTTTCCACGTGGTGCCCATATATTATTTCAGGAGTTTTGGTGATTCAGTGCCTCTGCCGTGTAGTAGGTTAAGTACAACTAAACATAGCCTACAGTATGAAGACATTAAGTTTTGGTTACTGCTATAAAATAAAACCGGAAGTTGTCCTGTTCTCTCAATGCTGATTAGGAAGCGATAATGATGTCAGGGCAGCAGGCTGGTTGATGCACAATACCCCTCCCGCACCATCATCCCCACCACCACAGGGGTAGTGTTTCGACTTGAAGCTTTTATTAGTTTAGTAATTGCATCATACATCAAAGTTGTGAGGAGCCTCTACTGTCTGGGACATGCCGATAAGCCGTCCTCATGTTGGATGATGGTCAACATCATCCAGTCTCCTCTCTAACTGGACTGCTCAGCAGCACAGCTCTGAATGCTTTAATTAACTATCAGCAGAAAATAGCAGTTCTCCGTCCTGATACTGAGGGAAGTGCTCAAGTTTTATTCATCTGCATGACAGGTATTGAAGTCATATGTCCTTGAGCAAATAACGCCATGAGGTTACAAACCACAGCTCATCAGATTTCCGAAATGAAAACACACCTCCAGTTACATGGTCAACATATCATTAAAATATCCAGTGTTTTTATCTATAAAATAAAAAGGGGGACTGTCCAGGTTTCATTTTAACCATGGTAACTGTTGTAGGCTATAGGCTGTACTATTACAAACTATGGTGAAAGCTGGCTGATATGATTGGTGGGGTTGTCAGCTGTCCCTCAAAACATATAATCACCCACTGACTGGAAGCTGAAAGAAGCATTAAAATGAGATGAACTTTGTCTCATTGTTTTCAGACTCAATTCAGGGCAAATCTATAAAACTATATAAATATTGTAGGTTAGATCATTAAAACAGGGTGATTTGTATGAGACAGACAGAAACTATTGTGTTCTCCTTCAGCTTGTCACCTTATGTTCCACAACACAAAGAGAATAAGATTCCCATTGTGGCCCTGACTCACAACCAATGTAACTTGGCCAATGATTGCAAAGTTTTTGCTATTTTTCTACATGAAGCTTAATCAGAGGGGGCAAAAAAAAAAAAAATACACTGGAGGCTGAGCCTCTTAAAATCACCTGGTTGCTGGCAACTACTTTAAGCAACACACTCCACAATTCAATTGCTTTCACAGTAACAATGACTACAAAAGTATAATTGATTCAGATTTAAGCCAGCTTGGAGTCCACTTGTCTCTCTGTGCCTCAATTATTTATTCCTTTAGTCAAAATCTGTAAAGAGGTTTTTTTTCATGAAAGTATTCCAGGTTGTGAGTGTTGTCATAGGATACAGATAGCCAGTCAGCCAGCCTTTCAAACTGCTAGACTCAGTTTTTAAAGTTAATATCCATGAATTCACTGATTTATCCCCCATATCTGGAGAAGGCCGCCATGCAGCAGCTTAAGCATAGTAGTTGAAATTTAGTTTCCCTAGAAACAATTTCCAGCTCCTCTGGGAGGGATCCTGGGCCTTTTTTCAGGCCTGATGAGACATACCGTTAAGTCCAGCATTGTTTGGCAGGGAGCCATGGCCTCAGATTTGAAGGTTTGTTGTCTCTCATCCCAGCAGCTTCACATTCAGCTGCAAAACACCCCTGTATATGCCATGGGTCTGATGAAGCCAAAAAACCACATCATCCACAAAAGAGAAATAAATCTGAGGTCCTCATATCAAACACTCTGTTGAGATTGTGCCTAAAACCACTAACAGGATTGGTGACAAGGCACAACCCTGGCTGGAAACATGCTTCACCTATGGACACAACTGTCACACTGCTTATATAAGGATCAGATCTCTCATAATAACTCTAAACTCCCACAGTGCTCACCTCATGACCCCCCTGAAGGGTTAGCCTTGTCCAAGTCCAGAAAACAAATACCATACAAATTACCCTGGATGGGCAATGACCCCCAGTAATGTTATAAAGGTGAAGGGTTGGTCCAGCTGCTCCACACCCACCACCTTCACTCTGCGAGTTCACCTTTCTGGCCCATCAGAACACTTTTGCTAATTTAGGAGATCTCTTGGCCGACCATGACAAAAGGCTTTCTAGGTGTCTGTGCTTGCCAGTGAATATATAACATCTACAATCATAGATGTTGTCACATCTACAAGTCATAAACCAATGGGTGATGCCACAGTGGGTTATGACTTGTAGATGTTTTGAAGCCTTCATTTTGTAATTTGGCTGTTGCCATCTTGATTTTTTTGAAACCAGTGGAGATTGAGCCCATAAGTTCAGTAGGAAAAACTCTTAAAGAGGTAATACATTTGGTGAGAAGTAGGGCCATTCCTTTATAACCTCTATACAAACAAACTTCTTTTTCCAACTGGTGGAGTCGCCCTCATTTTTATAAACAGTGTGTTTTACAGAACACCCAATCGCAGGTTGTAGGAAGTGGGCCTTCAGGTTGATGGTCCCATGTACTTTTTTCAGGTCTGACCAAGTGTGATTGATCCTAGTCTGACCACCAGATACTCAACAGTGGGTTCCCTTCTCAAGTCTGGATCCAAGAGGGGCCCCTGGTTTCTGTGGTCATCTCCAGAATAGCTAGGTAACAGCCTCCTATCACGGTTTACCTAGACACAAACCCCTTCCACAATGTTAGGGTGTTGAAAAGGAGATGGATAACATGTCAAGTTGTTTTGTAAACAGATAATAGTGCAACTTTTGACAGATGGAAATGTAATTTAGTACCTGTTTTCACCATTTTAAGTGATATTTTACATAAATCAAAATCAACAGTGACATAGAGATAAATTACAGCCAGAACGTGGTTGAACTCTCAACCCTAACACAATTGTAATCGCTGTCTTGACTTGATTGGGCATAAACCTCTTAGAAGGTTAAACGTCGGACACCTGTTGTCATGCTCTCATGTTAAGCCTCAGGGCTTAACCTCACCTCGTGCCCTTAGGAGTCAGGGATAATTCATTTCAGATCACCTTCAACAGTCAACTTATATATATAGGCTCATATGACAGAGTGAACTCTGATGTGCAAAGATTACTTTACACATCAATGGACCATGTTGTTAATTTGTCTTATTCATGTACAGTCAGGTGTCTATAAAGGTTCACTGCCTTTGTATCTTATATACACCACTGCTGTGTTTAATATAGAAATGGCCATTGCAGTAATAATATACTGTATAGTTATAGTTATCAATCCTTACTTGATCTGAACCTTTAAACATTATGCCATCTATGAGACTTTACATTGACCTTTACATTCATTACTGTTGTTTTTTTTAGTTTAGCTTAAGTGTTACTCAGAATCAGTCTGGCTCAGTGTTTGATAACATGTTTGTTTGAGACTTACTTACAGAACACAGTGATCCTGAGTCCAGACAACACAGACAACACATTGCATTGTGTACGCAAGTAAAAGCTTAACCAGTCAGGTTACTTCACCATTGTGGGAAGACCAGTGGGGTTTAAATTTGGATCTCACTGCAGGGAGAATTTGTCTTAAGCTGAACTACAAAAAACAACTTTAAGACATAAATAGAAAGGGAAAACCATCAACAAGTTTGTTCTTATGGTTTCATTTACACACAGTCTCAGTAATTGTTTCAATTATGGCATGGAAAAGATAAAATCACCAAAATACCAATAAATACCAGGGGCAATTTGGTAAAAGCCTATACACCATAATGTTCATTCTTTTGCAGAGACTTTCAAGAGTATTGATTTGACATGTACTTGTTAATGTTGTTTAGCAAATGTTCCAGTAAGACATTATTTGTTGGTGAGCAGTATGATCCATATTTAAACATGCAAGCTGTGCACTGGGTTTGATGTATGTTTTCATTATTTTAATCCCTGATTTGCTCCCAAACAATCATCCAACCATCAGCTTAGATAAATTAAGTAGATGTATCTGTATCTGATGTTGTGTAAAACAGGGGGACTTCTTTGAGTCCCGAATTCAGACTAAAGTTAGCTTGCAAATTAAGGAACCCTTCATATATATATTATACCCTATCATATATATCTATAATATATATAACCTTATATATATAGGTGTCACATAAAATCAGACAACGAAACTATTACTACTGCCAGAAAAAGAGAATCTATAAAAACTGCAATTGCAAGGACTACAACCACGCCTCATCAGAAGACAAATATGTTTATTCTTTGTTACATTAATCTTTTAAAAAGTTCTTTCTCCTCTAACAACACTCATCCATTACTTGAATCTAAATAATTGAAATGCACTGCTTCAATAACAACATAGATAAGAAAATCAAGAGTCCACTGATGTTTTTCCAATTCAGCTGCATAAATCTTACACTTGTTATTGGTTTGTGGAATTAATATTTTCACCGTAGAATGATGTATCATAACAAGTTTAAAACATTCAACTCATAAGTTTTCCTCCATGTTTGTGTAAGGAGAACAATCTTGCTCACCACCTCTGGGTTTACGATACAGTCTGCATGGCCAGATCTGCCTTATGTTGCATTTTTTAAATTGGACTGAACAGTCAAACTGGAAGGTAATACCAGAATATATAGAATCATTTAACCCCTAATATGTTGTCATTACAACATCCATTATCCCACAAGTGCTCTATAAATAAACTTACTTGACTCAATGTCAACTGATTAAACTTTCACTGACCCCTGGGTTGTGTAAAGACACATGGACAGAAAGACATAAAAAGTTAGAAAAAGGATCAGAAACAAAAATTAAAACAAAAATAATCATGCTTTACCATCAACCCATCAATCTTTACCGTAGATGTTGTATATTATGACCCACTTCCACCAAACATTTCTAAGAAAGCTAAAATAGCACCCACTTTACCCCCTGTGAGGTAGGAGTGGCCAGAAAGTTTTTTTGCACTTGCTCAGTGGACTGATCCCAGTGAAGTCATCCTCCTTAAGTGCCTTTACAATCAAGCAAAAGGTGAGGGATCAAGGATCATCATTTGGAGGAATTACTCTTTGTTAATTCCAGATCTGGAGATCTTATTCTTAGACCCCATGCATCTAATCTCACACTTGGGCTGTCACATTCAAGTTGTGAGGTACTGAACACAAAGAAGCTCCAGGTGAAGAAGAAACTATCTGACAACCTTTTAAAGGTTTTGCATCCATGCAACCTTCTGCCTTTTTACCAAATGCTTCCTTCTACCTGGGCCCACAGGGGGAGCCCCCCCTGTCACGCACTGGCTTCATCATTCTCTCCATCATTATGGCTGTTTTCACTGGTCCAGCCATCATACTCAACGGTACAGTGATTATTGTGTCCCTCATGCACAAGCAGCTGAGGCAGCCGCTTAATTACGCTCTGGTGAACATGGCTGTGGCTGACCTGGGCACTGCCATGACCGGAGGGGTGCTGTCTGTGATCAACAACGCCCAGGGGTACTTCTCCCTGGGAAGAACAGGCTGCGTGATGGAGGGCTTTGCAGTGTCCTTGTTTGGTGAGTGAAAAGAGGATAGGTTGAGTAGTTATTTCAATATACAGCATTATGGTATATGTGAACCCTCCCTTATGTAAAATAAGATGTGACTGATAATTTAAAGTTCACAAAAAAAATACATTTTGGACTTATATTAAATATTTGTTCATTTCTCCAGGTATAACTTCTCTGTGCACAGTTGCTTTGATTGCAGTGGAGAGGATGTTTGTTGTGTGTAAACCTCTGGGCCAAATAGCCTTCCAAAAGAAGCATGCAGTTGGAGGTATTGCTGTCTCCTGGCTGTGGTCCCTCACATGGAACTTACCTCCCCTGTTTGGCTGGGGCAGGTATGAGCTGGAGGGAGTCGGGACGTCCTGTGCGCCAGACTGGCACAACCGAGACCCGCACAATGTCTCCTACATCCTGGCTTACTTTGCAGTATGTTTTGCAGTTCCTTTTGTCATTATCATGGCATCCTACACAAAACTAATGTGGACATTACACCAGGTGAGCATTTATACATTTGGTTTCCTCATGATGGAAAGTCACTGAGCGCATTTATTCATGTACTGTACTAAAGTACAATTTTGAGGCAGTTGAGTAACATTGTACTTTTCACTGCACTACATTTATCTTACCATTAGAATTACTAGTTGTTGTACAGATTAAAATGTTGCATTAAAAAATCCCTTGATAAAAAGCAAGTTGTGGTTACTTTTCTTCTAAATGTCTATAAAGTTAAATAATTTTTTGAGCTTAAATGATCCAATATTTTCGAAAAAAGAAAATATAGAAAATTCTTAATAATTGTTTACCAGAATATTGTCTCCTTCGTACTTTTACTGAAGTAGGATCTTGACTGTGGGGCTTCTACTTGTTGTATTAGTTCTGTTTTCATTCTGTGTTACAGGTATCAAAGATGGCTTGTCTGGAGGGCGGTGCAGTAGCTAAGGGAGAGATGAAGGTGGCATCTATGGTGATTCTGATGGTCCTGACGTTTCTGATCAGTTGGCTGCCTTATGCTGCCCTGGCCATGCTGGTGGTCTACAGCCCTGATATAGAAATTCACCCACTGGTAGGCACAGTGCCCGTCTATCTGGCCAAGAGCAGCACTGTGTACAATCCTATCATCTATATCTACCTCAACAATCAGGTATTGTAAAACAATCCTTTTTTATAATGGAGTACGTCTAGATATGATCAACTGCATGATAAATTGTAGGAGAAAAGCTTTTTTGATTGAAAGGGTTTTGCTCTTTTGGGGCCTCAGCACCATCTAGTGTTATAAAAAGACAGTACAGTACTTACATTAAAAAAGATATGCAGGAATTAGTGTTAATGTAGCAGGGAACTGCTGGCATTGGGTATAAAAACATAACTATCCCTACTTATATATGCAGCAATATGCATATATTTGGAAACCTCTGGGCAAATTACATTACATTGATTTTTTTATTGAGTGAATAGAAAATCATTATTTCATGTTAGGATTTGCAAAGTATTTTGAGAACTGGAATTGTCATCTGATGATAAATCAAACTGCTTCGATATATCTACTGTCTGAAACAACATTGAGAAATGGCAGTTAAGGTGAGAAGCCCAGAGAGAAAACTTTAAAAAAAAAACTTCATGCCTGCTGAGCAGGACAGGAAAGCAAAGCCCCTATGGCTGTGCAAGAGCGAGGTTTAGCTGATACAGGGGTGGTAGTGCACCACTCCACTGAGAAGCATCAGTGCACATTGAAGAGTCATCATTAAAACAATCTTGAGGTCATTGTGCTCTTTGGAAACCTCGATGTAGCAGAAATGTTTTTTAGCCTTCTTCAGATCTGTGGCTCCACACAATCCTGTCTCTAAGCTCTGCTGGCAGCTCCTTCCCCCTAAAGCTTTGGTTCTTGCTCTGATATGCATTGTCAACTGTGAGACCTCATATCGACAGGTGTGTACCTTTCAAATTCATGTCCAATCAGCTGAATGGACTCAAGTCAAATGTCTCAGCGATGATCTAGGGAAATGGAGGCACCTGAGCCAAATATTGAGTGTAATGTCACTGTGATATTTTAGTTTTTCATTTTTAATAATTTGCAAAGAATTCTAAAATAGTTTTCACTTTGTCATTAAAAGATATTAAGTGTAGAATAATAAGGGATTTCTTTAAATTGAAGCATATGGCTTCAACATAAAATGTAATACATTATAAGTTACGATAGTCCTTTATTAATGGGGTAACTTGCATTGTAAAGAAAAAGAAAAGACAAATTGTATATATAAACTGCTTTTTGAGTCCAACAAAAACAAATATTATGAAAGGTTGCTCAAGTCTCATGAACCATGATGTTTGTATATTCACATTTTATATCTATTTCAATACATACGATAGAATTTATTAATATGATTTGGATTTATATTTGTATGCACTATAATGCACCTTGTACCAGCTGCTGAATGATGTCTAAATGTTTATTAATGCATAGAAAAAAAGACAGTACAGCTTGTTCTGGTTGAATTTATGTTCTGTTTCATTTTGTTTTCTATAGTTTCGTAAATACGCTGTGCCCTTCCTGCTGTGTGGGAAAGAGCTGAGGGAAGAGGATGAGACATCAGAGGCAACGACTGTGGATACTGCAACCAATAAAGTATCTCCTGCCTGAAGAACACACAGCCATTAACATGTCTGAAATATGTATAATTCAGTTTGTACATCAATTTTGTCACCTGTCATACAAATATCAGTGATCCACACTGACCATAGTGTTTGAATGTTTGTGATTTTTGAACTGAGACATTTAAAGTTTGCATGAATTATGCCTGTCTGTAATGGTGTGTGAAAAGTGTCCAGTGTCTGTTCTCTAAAATGTGCAGAATACAAATAAATAAGAACAGTAATTCAGCATAAGTTTATTCAATGATGATCAATAGAAAATAAAATATCAGTATTGATTCAAATAAAGTCAAGGCCAAAATAAAATGAAAAATACATAAAAATGTATTGATACAAAACCTATAGGGTTATAGTAAAGCATTTGCTACTAAGAGAAATTATGTTTACTGAATAAAAACATTAAGGAGCAAATATCAAGACTTTCAAGTAGAGAACATTACCATGGGTCTTTCCATACTTTTGTACATATTTTACATTATCTTCTATTTAAATACAGCTTTCAGAACATTAATAGTTGTTATAGTAATTATAATCATAACAATATGAAGAAAACTAATAGAAATGTTCAAATCAATATGTGTTTCTCTGTAAACTGGTACTTACTTCATTTTATTTTTTTCCCTACCCACAAACAGAGGAACAGTGCACCTTGAAAATATTTTTTAATACTCTTTCATTCCCAGCATTGTAAGGTGAGGTGTAAATGACAAATATAGATTCCACTAAACCATACACACAGTCACAAAAAGTACAAAATTGTCTCACCTTAATACACAAATCTGTTTAGAAAAAGGAGAAACAATAGCACTATACAGTTACTTGTGCAAAGACAAACAGCTATGTGCTAATATTTAAATACCATTGGTATAGACTGAACCAAATTATTATTTTCTTTTTTTTCAGGAATCCCTGACATGAGGTAAAAGTAAGTTCTTTTCATCTTTAGTTTAACACAACTTTTAAAAGTGTTTACAAAATAATGCATATCTTCAGTTCATCAGTACTGTAATTGCTACGAATAGTACAATGTGCCTGTTATGTGCATTGGTCCTTTTATATGACAGTCATCTACAAAAGGACTAGAACACACTTTTTTACTCACAAACAATTCAAAGAGCCCTTTCAATGTGCACACAAAATGGAAAACCTACATTTTCATGACAGTATTCGGTTGAATTAGAGTACAGTACGCACTCGCCTACAAATCAAACACTCATGAACAACAGATCACATTTACCCTATCCTTGGTGCTAATTCAAACTCTCCATGGTAATGCCTGAAAAAGCCCATTTTTTAGTCCAGTATCGTTATTGTGACGCATCAATAAATGATAATTGATAAAAACAGAAAGATCTTCTGTTGTTTGTGTTCAAACTTGTGGGCATTGTTTGCTTCTTTTCATGCATCGAGAGGGGCGAGTTTTCCCCTCTGGTATCATTAATAAATATGAATAGAGGAAAAATACTAAATTCAAGGTTTAACTTAACTGAAGACTCCACTGTGGGACGCTGTGACAGACAGATAAGTTGAGACAATGATATGTTGTCACCAGTGCCTAACGAGGTATACTGTATGCAGGAACCAGGCAGGCTGAGAGAGAAAGGGGCGGGGGTTTAGTATTGCTTAGCCTCTCTCTAGCATCCTGACACCAGGACACCCTCTGTCCTCCCACTTATAACGCATGTCTGCATTGTCTTTTTCTGACCTTTGGATGTGTGCATGTGTCTCCTGCCACCACAGGTTCTGAGCCCTCGCACACTACATGAAGACTAAGATGTGACTGCAGAGATTCAGTACAAAGGTTTAATGGAACCACACTATGATCAACAAAGAGAAGTGTATGTCATGAAAAATCCCACAATGAGCAATGAGAAATTAATTAATTTATCCCTGTTATTATCATCCATCATTTTTCGTTCTTTCAGCAGCAAAAAGGCATTTCAGTAGGGGCTGATGGAACCTAGGTTTGACTCTGAAACCAACTAAAAAAGCAGCATTGTTAATGCACTATGCATTTTAAATTATTGTGCATGCCCTGCACAAAATATGCAAACAAATGTGTTCATCACATCTGTATAAAATTTCGGCACTGGATCCTTGAGGTTTGCCTTCTAAAAATGCTCCTTTAAAGGGGGCTTAACCTTATGCAACTGGTGTTGGTTTGATGAAGTAACACGTGTACTCCTTTGCTGAGAAATCAAAGCCATTTGCATATCCTGTGCAGGAGTGTTATCACACAAGCAGAACCTCTTAAAAATGCTGTTTCATAGGCAAAATAAAGGGTGCATATTAGCAAAGAAATAAAAGAAACAAATATCAGAATATTGTACTTAATAAAATAATGCATGTCTGCTTTTATAGCATAACAGAAGTCACAAGGATCCATATTGCTGATCTTTTAAATGATACATAATTACAAAATATAGAATATCTCTTTACAAAGTTTATTTTGTTATATAATACAATTTACAGCATATCAACTATGAAATATTAATCAGGCTATTCTAAAATTTTAAATAACCTGCCTGCTAGTGCATTTATCACAAATGCTTTTGTCGCTTCAAAAGTACATATCTCAAGTTGAATGATGCTATAAGTAGGACAGTTAGTTCCTGCATAATCTGGTACAACTCTACTGGTGCTCTTCACTTTTTGACTCAGCTGTAGCAATCATGAAACGATCTGGTCTAACAACGAAGGGATCAAGTTATTCTAACGACTAAGGGAGGAGATATGCCTTCCTATGCTTGCATTGAAAACTTGCATGATATGCCAAACCTTAATAAAGTGACTGAGGTAATGACATCGTACATCTGATTGTCATCACCCTTAAAGACCCGCCCTATAGAGTATCTCACACCATTGCCAATTGGTCCATCTTTCACT
Organism: Rachycentron canadum; assembly: GCA_038496675.1. NCBI lineage: Eukaryota > Metazoa > Chordata > Actinopteri > Carangiformes > Rachycentridae > Rachycentron > Rachycentron canadum. Next base: position 8,495,381 of record CM076649.1, on the reverse strand, counting down.
GGCATCACTGTCCTTGTCTCTGATTGGCTGCAGGCTGAACCTGTATGTCAAGGCCTTTGACATGAGGGTCCAGTCAGTCCCTCTGTGCACAGCCAGGATGGTGTCTGGCTCTGTACTGTGACCTCCATTTGCTGGCAGGTGGAGAACAATTAAATGAACGGGACTAATGTGTCTCTCTTCTGTATGCCTTTTGTCTTCAATGTAAAAGGCACTTCTTTTGGTCGGAGCCAACAGATGCATTTCTTTTTTATTTTCACTTGTTAGTCTGACATAGGTTCTAATTTGCAGATTTCTCCAGCCACTGCTATAAAGTTGTGATGCAAATCATCTCATCTGCCAGGTCCTCTTCATAAGGAGCTCTGGGTTCTGTCTCTGGCTCCTCGTCACTGTAGCTAGCTGCGGTGTCCTGCAGTTCATAGTCCCTTGGAGTCAGAAGGGGAAACACATTGACCCCGTTTACACCCGGGGCCATCCCTCCGTTCAGTAGGTGGCTGGCTGCACTTTCCATTTCATCTATTGTCATCTCACATGCATCTGCTATCTCATGCTTTGTGGCAGCAACGAACTTGGGATCCTTGGCGTATCTCCCAAGCCCCTCTGATATCAAAACCTGCTCAAGAGTATGTAAAGAGAAAATATGTTATAATGCAATATGTGATTTGAGCAAACAATCTGGTCAGGGAGGCATCTGCCTTCCCTGTATCAACAAATAGCCTCAAACTCACCGCTTCCACTAGGCTGGTTGCGCTACCTCTTTTCTGGTGGTACTGGTTATGGTACTCAGGTGGCACCTGCAGGTGGACAGGCGAGTACGTCTTCTGGGAGTACTCAGGGTCATCTGTGTACCAGGAGCTCTTGCGCACAGAGACGTGGCTGCTAGCAGCACTCCCTCTGTGTGGGTGGTCCACACGAATAAGAGGGGTGTAGTATGGCGACTGGTCTTTACTGGCTGGGGTGGCAGGCGGAGTTGCCCAAGAGCGGGTGGAGCGGGTTGGGGAGAGGCGGTGGGCTCTGCTGGAGTCCAGGCCTGCTACAGCCATTACCTGACAGGCAAGGAGAGAGCAAGGAATACAAGCGTTACACAGAGCTGCATAAGAGGAAGTCAGTTTTCCTTTTCACAACAGTAGTTAATTCATGACTTGATTCAACAAATGTCTCTGTTATTTAGTTATTGAAAATAGATGTGATGTGTTCAGTTTAACTTAAAGTTTGTGGCAACTCTGAATATTATCATTCAAATAATAATGAAGGTCAGTGCAAACAAGACCAAAAGAATATTTGTGAGCAAACAGCACATGTGACTGTGTTACCTGGTGCTGCATAAGGTGCAGTGGTAGAGCAGTACGCTGATGTGGAAGCTCGTCCTGGCTACTTTGTCTGCGAAGACACTCAAAGTTGAAGGATGGCCTCCTGTGACCTGAACAAGCCATCAGTGGACCCGTGAGTGACATTGTGCAGGAAACTTTACAGCATGCAAAGCTTGAACATTGAAAACACTGGAATAGTGGATAAATCATACAGTGAAAACAATTGGTGTGTGTGTATTTAGCAAATAAAAAGACAGCTTTGTATTCCCCAAGGCTGCATATGTAACATGTTGTTTTATATCTTTTCTAGAGCCTAGTAGTAATTACATGATATTTGGACAGGATAAATTAATAACTTAATAGCAAAGAAACAATGTACGATAAACACACAAAGACAACAAAAGGACAAACAGGACAATGTTTCACCAATGTTACATTCGACACAGGCAGGCGATACCTTGAGGTGTGGCAGGAAGCAGCCGTCTCTTTGGTGACCTGCGTGAGTCGCGGTAGAGAGGCTGCTCATCATCGTCATAGTAACTGTCAGGGTGATGGTAGCCTTTGGGAGTCTCATACTCTGTGTCGCTGTTCTGATACCTGTCAACAATTGAATAAAGGGCTTATTATGAGACATGCACTATCCCAAAAGTCTTATGACTAAATTTTGTGAAAAAAAGGAGGGTAAAATTAGACCTGGCTCAAAGACAGGGAATCAGAATGAGTAATACCTGTCCCCTGACAGCATACTGTCATCTTCATAAAACTCCTCCCCACTGTAATACTCCCCAGAGAAGCGGTCTTCATCAAACTCCTCCTCCCTGCGGATGGTGGGGTGGCGTCCATCCCCTCCATGGGACCTGAAGAAAGGTCAGGACACAGGGGTCATAGCATGCACACTGCAGCTAATCAGGGAAGGGGATGGGGGAGTGACTGGAATAGGGCCATGCACTGCCATGCAGACGCAAGCCTCCAGGGGGCAGCGATGCAACTGCGCACTATTATAAATATTAACTGCAGCCAAACCAAGACAACAGGCAGAAGATTTGAGCTGAAGAGCAGCACGCTGTCATCTAAACATCCTTTTTTATCAGGTTAATTAAAAGCCTCTCTCTTAATCTCTCTTGATAAGAATCCTGAAGTGAATTGGGTGTAGGACTGTGCAATAGGAGCATAAAACAGAACCAGTAGTGACATACTCTTATACTTCTTTCTTTTCAACCTTCTGGGTTCTTCTTCTTTAAAGCAAGCACATCACTGTGACACATGCACAAAGCAGGGCTGCTCTCAGCAATATGCTGGCCACTCACATTTAAGTTAGTTCTCCTTTCACTTTAAAACATTTACATAATAACAACATTTGAATAATAACAAGAAACGTGACTGACCAGTATATAGCTCATAACACTGACTTAGCGAGGGTGCAACCATTCATCGATCCAAAACCAAGTCAAAATGAAATTAACATATAACAAAGTCCCTCTTTTGTTGTTGAGACATACTGCTGGAGCCAAACCTAGAAAAACAACATACCTAACATAGGTCTCATAGTAGCGCCTTCTGTCCAAGAAAGCAGAGGGATGGTCAAGAGAAAGCATTTTGGTTAGGAAGGAGAAAGGGAGAAGGAGAAACAGAGAAAGCGGAAGAGAGAATGTGACATATATATCATACAGTATATGAACCATATACAGCATTCTCATATATATGTATGAGGAGGAGAGAGCGTGACGTCGACTCCAGTGATGGGTGACAATTCCATTCTCTTTTCTCATGATAAGATACAAACTGAAAATCATTTCTCTTTTGTAAAGTGAAACTGTAAATGAAATTGTCTCCCAAACTTATGGGGTAGTAAAGAAAAACAGACCCAATCCTGGAGCGGCAAACTAAACAGAGCATGGGAAGTCAGGAGATAAGTGTACAGTATGAGAGTGATACATTATGGAATGAAGGGTTTACAATAAAGGCTTGTGAAACGGGAAGGTTTGATAAGAGGTTGGGTTCTGCCTGTGGAAAGAAACACTTCTGCAACTGATAATCCTTAGGACTTGTGGTTGCAGCAAGCGCTCAAGGCATAAAGACTAATCCCATTGTTTTTTTGTTTTTTATTTCTTCGATCCTCAGTTATATGCTGTCATACAATCTGAGATAGTTGCAAGACTGAGAAAGCCACTCAGGTAAACAGGGGCAAGAGGAAATTCAAAACTTGTCCAATTGTTTATATATTGAAGTTTCAGCCTTGCACTTCAGGGGAAATCCATCATCCATATCTTAACTAATACAATTGCTGTCAGAGTATCATTGTGTGTGTATTGTGTGAATTAATTTGCCTTATTTTGTACCCACATTATCTCAGTGTGTTGTGTGTAGTGTTCACTGTACAAAAGCCCAACTTATTAGGAAAACACAGCTAGGGATGCAATTAATTTATTAATTAATCGGAGTCATTATCATTTCTCCAAATATTTCTTCAACATTTGAGCAAAATATATGGCTCTATAACCAGCAGCCAGTTAGCTTAGCACAACAACTGGTTGGTCAGCTGTTCCCTTATTGCTAAGCTAAGATGGCCATTTAAATTGAGTGGACAGATGAAAGAGTGCTATTAATCACCTAAGCTACATATAAAAGTGGTCATTTAAAGTTTTTTCCTTTTATCATTTGTTTTTTCATTTATCAAATCAACACAAATGTGAAATGGTTGTTGTATCTGGTAAACTGGTATGTTCTACAACTGAATTATGCAAAGTGATGAGTTGAGAAAGGACAGTTTTTCTTTCAATATTATAGTTTTAAAAGTTCTGCTGCAAAAGCCCATGGTCATGTATTTTACATGACCATGGTGTGATTTTACATGTTTAGTTCACATGTAATTTCAACATTTGGCATCTTTTGGCAGCAAGAAAAAAAACCCAAACAAAATGGGCACAATCGCTTCTGCAAAAAACTCGAAGGCTGATAATCAGTGTGTGGATACCTTTGACCCTGGGGTGTCCGTGGCTTGTCGTACTCGTAGTAGGAGCTGCGTAGACCTGGGTAGCCATTGGGAGGTGCATGTTCATAGTAGCGATGGTGTCCTCCATTGGGCAGACTGGACACATTGGCATTGTTGAGGTTGATGTTGGTGGATTTGGGAGACTTGCCATAGGAGTTGTGGTGGCGGTGGTGATGGTGGTGGTGGTGATGATGATGGTTGGGGTGGGACATTGCGTTGGCCCGAGACAGGCGTCCCACTGGCTGCTCCATGTGGGCGTAGTGAGGTGGAGGCTGCACCTGAAGGGGTCGCTGTGTGGCATTGGTCTGGTGGCCGTTGGATCGTCGATGACCACCGTTCATGAGATGGTTACCGAAGAGTCCGCCATTTCGCTGTGAAGGAATGCTCAAAGTAAAACCACCAGGGCCTCTACTTCTTACAGTGCAGCAGAACAAATGTGCCATTGATGTTAAGTCTGCGAGCTGAGTTTCTTTTCAGAAATTGTATGAGCAAAAATAAGTTTAGAAGCTGATTTTATGGCATATGGCATATGTGAGCAAAATGAATGCACTCTTTGTAGTTTGTTGAAACTGAAATGGAGGAAAAACTTAGGAAGCCAAAATAAACCAAATGAAACATAAGCTACTTATTGTAGCAATATAATTAAGAGACAGTGTATCTGCTTCAGATTTAGCTGAATAGTTTTCCTTTTATAGCGAGCACTTATGTAAAACCAGAGTATCAACTGGTAACTTCATTACAAGCACAATATGTTAATTTTGGCACAAACATTCCTCCTGTCAGGTAAAATTAAAATAGTTTACCCTATAAATTTCCTCGTCTTCCTCTGGAATAAAGTCTACTAGTTCGTCATCTTGCAGATCACATGATATCGCTCGGCGAATTTCGGGCCCAATATCATGCAGCGTGCGAAGGCCAGCCTGTAACCATGACAATGACAGGGCTAAACACTAACAGCTGGGACCTTCATCTTACAACTCACAGTATGAAAAACTGGCATCAAACAGTCATGACCACCACACATACTGAGCAAACACACACCTGTGCTGGAGTATGCAACACCTTTATAGAACTGACAGACTGTGTGAGATGAGAACACACAAGACAGACAAATGTGCTCTCTTGAATGCAACCTGCTGTGAATAATATTTAGCTGAAATGCACTGTGGAGCATCCAGCTGTGCTTTCTCTCAAATATGCCTCAGTGAGTGTAGTGAAAAGATACTTTTCTTGGTTCTCTCCGGTGCAGGTTTACAAAACTAAATTAGCACAATATTCTAAAAGATTTCATTATAAATAACCTAAAGGCTGCTCATGTTTACGAGTCTGACAATGATATATGATGGTACATTGAAGCCATATATCATACATTATAAGGTAACAGAAATGGCAACAAGCTTTGGATGTGTCGAATTTCATGAGTCGCCGAGTGAATTGTGCTGCACAGAAAACACATGAAATGGTGGCTGATGATGACACACGCTTAACATCAACATATATGACATTTAAAGACACAGAGACACAAATAACAAGGTCACACACTTGGAACACATAAATCACAGTTACAGATTCATACTGTACACCAAGATCATGAACGTCCTGCTGGATCATAAACCATAACATTAGCACAATTGATGCTATTTGAATGGAATGTACAAAGACACATTTTATACAGACTTGACTTAACAACATAACAGTGCTCATAAATCCATGTTTTCACACAGTGTTCAACAATCTCTCCCCTCTTTCTTAGGTAACACACCAACAAACTCTCAGAGACACACACAAACTCTGTGAGACTCACCTGTAAGGCAATGGCTGTGTTGTTCTGGGAGGGGTGAGCACCCACCAGGCCTTCCTCTTTACGTTTCTTGAATTTCCTAAAGTAGTCCTGTATCAGGAAGGTGGCATAGAACTTCCCCACGGTTACCTCATCATCTGAGTGAACAGACCACACAAATGCCTCCTGTGTCAGCAGGTCACTACACACAGTAATCTGGGAGAGAGAAGGAGAGACTCTTCTCCTCCCTCTTCGATCCTCCTTCAAATTCTGGGTTCATCACCTCAACACTTCAGACAAGTGAGGCAACCCCAGTCAACCAATTGAGTTTATCCAAATCATATACATCCATCTTGATGGTGTATATACTGTACCTCAATCAGCACCACCTGAGATCCTTCACTGTATTTCAGAAAGAACAAAAAATCAAATATATGCTATAATCAAATCTACGTGTATGCATGTATGCATATTTCTACTTTTGATCCAAATGGAATCTTTTTTTTCTAAAATTCAAATAACTTGACCCTAAGGTGGTGGGGAATGAAGAAAATACTTTCAGTTTGTTATCTATTCTTCCCCCATGCTGCGCTCCTAATAAAAAGGACAAAACGAGCAGAATTAAGGTTAAATTAGACTTTGAAACTACAGTACAAATTAAAAATTTCATCTGAGCAATGACATACAAGATAATGTGCCTGAACCTTTAAGGAATATTTTGCTTTATCAACTACTATTGAATAACCTTTAAGATCAAATGTTTTATTTTAGATGCTTTATGTTGGGAGACAGGGAGGTGGTCTTCATCTCCAGGAATGACATTTACTTGACTGCTTTAGCACATGCAAGCAAGCAAATCTATGCATCATACATGTCATAAATCTACCCCTTTGTACTCATGTTTGCCTTTTTTCTTATATCGTGTGTGCTATTCTGTGAGTACTATACTTGAAACTGCATATGGGCATGTTTGTGCATATACACTTTGTCCCATGATATAAATTTTTAAAGGGCATGTGTGAGAATGTGTGAGAATCATTCTGAAGCAGGGGTCTGAATCACTTTGAACAAGCACGCTGGGGACAGAAATCGGAGAGAGGCAACACTAGTTCCATGCCACCACCCTAAAACAGAACTGCTTCAGAATATTCTGAAGTGTTTCAGAGTTTTGGATACAGAGATATTAAAAAGTGTGAGGAGAATAAGCTGTGGAAGCTCAAGCAGTGAGAAGAGGACAGAGATTAAGACAACAGAGAGCGTCAGTGATGGAGATAAGACAGATAAAGGAGGAAAGAGAGAGATATTAGTGAGAAAGACAGAACATGCACTTGCACAGTGGTCTATAAGGCCATGCAAGCCCAAGCCCAGCAGACAGTCAGTGGCCTCCATCAGCACCCAGGGCAGGAGGGAGAAGCGTGGATCAAACACACATGGATAAAAAACACACTGCTGAGGGGGTAACAAGGAGAACGTGAGCAGAGCAGAAACAGCACAATACAGCTTTATTTGTGTGTGACAGTGTGTATGTGTGTGTGTACTGACTTTTTATTTATGACAAAGCAGTTTGGAGCTTCCTGTTAACTTTATGGAAACAACACGTGTTGTGTGGTGTGTGTGTGTGTGCAGGCAGCTTTAGCTTGTTTTGTGTGTCAAACTATAACATAAGGACAAGGAGATGTATGAGATTCAAACACAGACACGAGCCGATTACACTAACCACCAGCAGGAGGCACCACTTGATCCAGCAGCTTCATACTGGTCCTTTTCCAGATTTTCTTGATGACAGCTCGCAGCTCTTCATTGGCCTGCTCTAGATTACCTGCACCACAGGGAAACAAATGTCCCTGAGAAACCAACACTCTAGTTCACAGCCATTTTAAATCCACACAACTCCATAATTACAAGTAACAGTGAATAATAGGCTCAGCAAATGCCTCAGCATAGTATTTTATAAATTTTTAAGAAGACGTACAGTGTAATTTGATTTATATTTGGCTCATACCTTCTGTTTTGATCTTCAGGGCTGTTCGCACCAGTGCAAAGAGAGTGGCATTAAACATGACTGTGCCGTCACTGTTCAGAGGCATGTTCATCGCTACCAGCCTCTGAGAGAAGAGAGCAAATACAGGCCTTTAACATGATAGCACAGGCCAGATTAATGCTAGTATGTCTGTCTGACCTTTGTTAATTAGATAACATAAGAAGAATGGAGAGGGAGACCTTGCAAGCCACTCTGTGAGGGCACAGTTTTCCAAATCCAAGAGGAGGCTGAATACGACGAAGAAGGGTTACAACATCCAGATGCTTAATTCTGCCTCTGTATGAGAGAAAATAACACATCTAAGATGTTAAAACTGACAAATGACTACACAGGATTTTTTTTCAGATACTGTAGATAATAAAGCACATACTTGGCCTCTGGATCATACTCTGACCAGATTCTCTTGAATTCATCAAGGTGGTGAGGCCCAAGAATGGACCAATCACGCGTCAGATAGTCAAAGTTATCCATGATGACGGCCACAAACAAATTGATAATCTGGAAAGGGAGAACAAAATGTCTGATATACATTGTATGTATGTGTATGCATGCATCAGTGTGTTTCAAATTTTGCAAGACAGTTGACTTAAGCCATATACAAAAAACATTGTAAATATTGACTATACACCATGTTATATACTGTTGTATAACATTTTTTTGAATTGTACCTAAAATGTCATAATATTCCAATTTATTGCCTTCTTACTGAAATTAATCAATTAACCTAAATCACAATAATAAAAATTATCTTAAATAATTTTAAAATTGGGAAGTACAGAATGCAATACAAGCAGAGTAAATAAGAGAAAATAAGTATAACAAATTTACCAAGAAGGCGCAGAGCATGTAGAAGGTGATGAAGTAAACTATCGCAAATCCACTGCCACACGTCATCTCCTCCCCAGGGTTGTAGTCAGACTCTGGGTCACACAGTTTCCCGGGCATACAGGCTAACATGATCTCCTGCCACGCCTCTCCAGTGGCACACCTTGTAAATCATCAGACATGACAGACACAAATAATTCACACTACATTAGAGAATGCTTTAAACTAAACACTGGCATCAGTACATGAGCCCTGAGCTAGCATCGCTACACACCTAAAGAGAAGGAGCACGGCCTGAAGGAAGGTCTGGAAGTTGTTGTTTCTGTTGATGTGTGTGCCATCCACCATTGCAATCTTTCCAAACACCTGAAGGAAAAAAATATTGTACATGTGAATACATCTGCAACCTTGTAAACTTGGCCAACACATTATAAAAATATTTTCTGTAAATTAGTTACCAACCTGCATGCCGATGACAGCGTAGATGAAGAACAGCATGGCTATCAGAAGAGCAACATATGGCAGAGCCTTCAAGGAAAATGAGAGGAGAGGAAGTAGGAAAATATCAATAGAAGTGGCTTTAATATTTCCCTCAGTCACTGATCAGATATATTGTACTGCGCCTCACCTGGAAGGATTTGATGAAAGTCCAAAGCAGGGTGCGAATGCCCTCCCCTCTGCTCAGGAGCTTGACCAGCCGCATGACTCGAAACAGACGAAAAAAGGTGATGGAGATGCGAGCACTGTCCTCTGTATTCTGTGGAGATACAGTCCAGAGTCAGAGGAGAGCACAACAATAATGTATGCAGTGAACACAGAGAACCTGGCTGTGCTTTATGAGATGATCAGGTCTGAACTGAGACCTCAGCATCAAATACATATGGGCTGAGAAAGCAGCACTGCATTTTTATGTCATCAAAGGACATTACAGTGAAACTAGTTATGAATGTGAGTTTTTTCTGCACCTACTGTATATAGATATAACTTTGCACTTTGAGCCCAAATCTAATAAAAACTGAAACCAATACGAACAGTGCAGCTGCAGCTGATATGTTTCTGTTTGTCTGCATCCACAGCACTGTCAGGAGCCCTGTCACTGTTCAGACCTACAGGGAAGGAAGCAAGGAGGCAAAGCATGCTGGAGAAAACCTTGCCATACTTGACAGGACACATCTGCACAAGCATGGCACCCTCAGTCCAGAGTCACTGCATGCGGAGTCACAGTGGGACCAACCCAAATGGGTCGGCTAGGAGGTTCACAGGTCAGAGCTGGGTGACCTGATCCCAGGGTTCATCCATGGGTCACTACCCCACACAAGAATGGTGGCAGAGACCATGTAGCAGTGTCAACAGTGCAAACGTGAGGAGCGGCCCAAAATCGCTCCAACCTAACAGGACACACGGCGTCACGTTTGAGTGACACACTCTCCTTAGAAATAACTCCAAACATTCAGGAAACTGAAAATTATTTTTCAAGAATTTATGCAAATAAGCAAACAAACAAAAATGAGAAATGTAACTAGAAAATAGATAAAATGGGAACCTTATCATGAGAAAGTAAACAAAACGGAAATAAGTAATAGATAATAGGAAGCGTTGAAATCAACAGAAAAATACCAAACAAAGAAATGCAAATCTAAACATGGCATGGCCCTGACAGGGGAGGGGTGGAGGGGAAGAGGGGGTGGGTGGGAGCGGAGCATCTTACCCCCATCTCATCCACCTGAGGAGTCTCTGTTGGCTTTAAAATCAAAGACCTGTATTAATGACTTGAACAGTGCCCACAGGTCTCACACACATTGGGCCAAACACGTAAACATTGCATTTGAAAAGTCTTTATCACACAACGCCGGCACACGTCAGTCAAGACGTAGACAGAACAAACTCACTACTCTTCTCATTGACGGGACAAAACTGTCTTACTGTTTAACTATGACAAAGACAGACATTTATTGACACCCTATTGTACATGTTTCACTGTCTATTTACACTTAACATAATGACAGACATAAAACATTATCTTAACACTTTAAAAGACCAGGCCACACAACAGGTTTACAGCTAAACACTCCTATGTCGGACTAAACAAGTGCATGTCAGACTGACGAACAACATGGAATTACTTAAATACACGTAGCAAGACGTAAGACTGGCATACAACTTTATCACTCCCCCGGTGTAATGGTCGTTACTGATGGGACTCAATGGATTTTATGGTTGAGATGTCTTTGGCGAGCCTCAGACAATGTTAATGAGAAGTTAACTGACTGATATAACAAATGTTATGAATTCATGTCATGATCTGTCTGCTATTCTTACAGAGCCTCAACTCTTGTGTAACTCGTGTAACTCATCATACAGACTTCGTCGGATTCAGGCAAACACACAGCAACAAATGACTTGACTGGAGAATAGTCATACATTGTGTGCATAATGCATCATTAATGGACACGTAAGACGGCCACTCTCCACTGACTTATGATTTAAACCTACTATTTTGAAATCAACAGTTTAAAGTGGCAGAAACAAAAATGCTTGATTAAAAAAAAGTTAAAATAAAATAATTTAATCTGTAAAATCGCTCACACAAATCCACACTCATACAGGTTTTATTTGCAATTCATATCATGAAAAGGAAATTATGTCAGCGAGCATTTGTACACAGAGAAAGACCACAGGTGCAAAATAAAACAGAAACATCAATCATAGTGGTGGTGGTTAGACTGTATAATGATAATATGATTTTTTTTTTTTTTTACAGCAAAATGAAGAGCTTAATTCAACGCTGAAAAGAGTAATATCAGAAGGCTCAGCACTGAAATCAAAGAGATACTCCAGACAGATATGGCTTCACTCAAATCCTTCATCACGATATACTTCACAAAACCGTCAGCATGAGGTGCAAAATGAGTAGAAATGATAAAATGTAGAATTAGCTTGAGGAGGTTCTTTAGGTAATCCTGGCCACAGCGTTGATGGAGCATGCGTTCAGCATTGCCACGTTGCTGGGGAAGCACTGCACGCACACACAAGACATTTGGATGATGAAGGGCCACTGGTGAAATCATAGCAATGCAGCAACTCATGCATGTCAGTAGTGCCCTGCAACAAAACTGCCATAGCAGGGCGCTCTCACAGTCCGGTGCAAAAAGAATGAACGACAGAAAGGGAAGAGAGTAAGACGAGAGAGGGAGCAGAAAACCACAGACAGAGGCCAATATTGTGACAGAAAATAAAACCAGGGAGACTAAGTCATACTGAACTGGGAAGAGAGAGGACAGGCAGAGAGGCATCAAGAAGGAAAGAGTAGAGTTACTGTAGTGTTCATGCACCTGACTGGAGTCTACACACCTGCGCTACACAGAGCTCCATTCTGAGCTTTAAGAGCTCACTACAGGAAGACAGAACAAAACACAGAGACAATCACTCACAGAGACACAAACACAAGATCATCAAAGAACCTCAAACTCCAAACTCCAAGCCACCATTAGTGTAAATGTGCAAAAATCAATACTACTTTAGGGTCTTTAGGATCTGCTGATGATTTTGTTGATCACATTCTTACCTGATAACTGTAAAGTGAGAGGATGCCAAGACCTTTTCTTTAACTTTAGAACTGTAACTTAAGCCTAATTAAAGTTTGTGGCAGAGAAAGCCTTGCTTTATATCCAGGACACTACATGACTTGATCTGTTTTCCTTAGTTTTTATGCACAACACCAGCTGTATGTAAAGCCACAGTAGCCTACACAACTTTAAGGAAAGTGAATAGATAAAAAACATTTCTGCTTTTATTTAGATTTTATGGCAAGACTGAGTTTTGCATATTCTATATTAAAATACTCCTTAATGTTGTGTGGGATGGACATTTCCAAGCTCTGAGCTCCAGGGCCATTCTGTCTGGAGGTAAAGACCAAAGGGTATGGCAAGAGAGAGAGGTCAAACTTCACAAGGCTCTATGGAAACAACTGACCGGAGGGGAATGGAGTGGGTGGCCAAGCGCCATCTGTGAGAGGTGGGACATGGAAAGGATGTTAGGGGATAAGGTGAATGGTTGATGCTTCCCAGCATGCATTTGGAGAGGTCACAGTTGCCAGAGGAGAAACTAAACAATCACACAACTCATGGCTGGGATGGATAATAGCAAGCAAATAGCAAAGGTCACTTAATTAAAAAGAAAGCCTGATGTAGATCAGCTATTATATATGATTAAATGGAACAATATAATATCTGATCAAGTCAGTTTGCTATAGGACACAAACAGCAACAACCACATGCAATGCAAGCCACAAGCAAATGTAAATGGTATGTAGATGAAAGGTGCCTCACAATAACCACTATGAAAGCCCTTGTGAAATCAGCATCATGTCCCCAACATTCACAAAACATATACATACTACACACACATATAAAGCACACTTTAAAGTATGCACTATGCACATGTAAAACACACATGCATAACAGTAAATTACCTAAACACACCACCACTGTATGTTTTAAACAAAGTTGGTGCTTGTGTACACACTCATGCAGGCACATAATTTGGAACACAAACAGAAAAAACACTGAAAACATGAAATATAACTCCAGCAAAACAGCACTGCAGCTCAGCCACGAGAGCACTCAGGAGGGGGAGAAAGGGCAGGCCGAGCTGTGGGTCTTTAGTATACTGCACCTACAAGCACCATCATCACTATCTATTCCCTAGAAACTTGAAATTTGGTCACTCAGCATTCCTGGTATTTGTTTGTATCTGACAGTTTTCCATATTTGCTCCAGTTAATATCAAAGCTCAACAAAACAAAGTACATATTTCATTTTGAAGTTTTTGTGCAGAGACAAGCTATAAAGAGAGAAGCATTTTTTTAGTTAGGAAAAGTAAATGAGTAGTCATCCACTATTTTATCAAGCCTTGACATGAATTTTCAAAACTTTAGTCAGCACTGAAATACGTTTTGAATTATATATTATATATGTCACTGTCTTGTAAAATTAGAAATACCTACTCTTGCCCAAATCAATAAAACATTAGATGACTAATTTAGTTTTGAATCCATCGCACTGTAAAGGGGTCCCGAAGATAAAGTTGCTAGAAACAACAGATTACACACAGACAACATTGTCGCTCATTGCCATACTTGCCTCTACAAGTTTCTATGGAAACAAAATGAACAAAAGTAAGAATTAGAAAACCACGTGATAAATCATCCTGCTCTGAACCAAATGCAGTCCTCAGAAGTGTGGCTGTATTTGACACGCATTTTCACTGCCGTGTCCAAGGGTTAACAATCAGCATGTTTGTCAGACATTTTGTCATGATTCAAGTAACAAACAATTCTGCAACAAACTGACAGTAAAACATTTAGCAGAAGCAAGGTCCCAGCAAGACAGACTTCTAGATTTGTTTGGCGAAGATGTAACGGGACATAAATGAAAGTCAAACTGAAGCTTTATGGAAAAGACCAATGACACTTTAACAACTATGCTACAGCTATGCCTCTCCACAAATAACAATGCAATCTTTTCTGCTCTTAAATTAGCAGATAGCATAGCAAAATAATTCCCAAGTAAAGTGTAAGGGGCCACAAGGAAAAAAAGGTTTGGGTTACACAAAATTATGTTCATGTGTTTCTCAGTTCCTCTTATCTTCTTAAAGGAGCTATTTCTAAGTGTTGCAATCACTACATAGCAAAGTTTAGTCTTTATATCACTTTTTCCATTCTTTTTCTCTTCTCTTTCTCTGAAGTTAGCATACTAACAAGCCATCTCCAGCCCGAGTCACTGTACCCTCCAATCTGCTCTGAAGAAATGCTGCTCAGAGGACATATTACAACAACACAGCAAAGGCTGAAGCTCTACCAAAGGCTGATAAGTAAATGGTTGTTAATGCTAATGTTGGCTATGTAGCCAGAGCAAAGTTTACAAATTGCTCCTATAAGGGCTCCATTGGACAAAAAATAAAATAAGAAACTCACATTGCTTCATCTTAAAGTAAACCAAACTAATACAAAAAGGTTGGGAACCACTAGATTTAGATTAGAGAAAGAACAAAAATGTAAATAACGCTGTCGGTTGCTAAGCGGCTTTCCTGTAAAGCTTCAGTTCAACTTGGAAGGCTAGAAAAAGTTATACTTACATTAACTTCAGTGATAGCAATATCGACGACGCTACCAACAACAATTAAGGCATCAAATGTGTTCCAAGCATCAGCGAAATAGTGCTGTTGATGCATGACACAACACGCAGGGGTAAAGAAGGGAATGAAAGAGAGAAAGTATGAAAAGAAAGAATGAGGCAGAGGTTTCAATGAAATGGCAGGGTCAGGGGAGGACAAAAAGAGAGGAGATGAAGTGTTAAGAGAAATCAACACAAAACAGAAATAGAAGACCTGCCACTGAAACCTAGGCCAAAGAAAGAGGTTAGTGAGCAGTGAGGCTGGTTGTAGCTGATTTTACTTACATCAATCTCACTCAGAACAATGTCTACTATGCTGCCAATCACAACCAGGGCGTCGAACACATTCCAGGCATCCCCAAAATAGCCCTGAGTGAGGTGGAGTGAGTGGTGGGCAAGTTGGATGTAAGATCAGCAAAAACAAAAAGTCTTTACTCTAACATTCAAATTCAATCAAATCAACTATTGCTGGCAATTTGAAACACACAGGAACCCCCCTGCTGACTACTTCAGCTGCAGGGCTCATGATTATAGTGCATTTATCCAGATTGTTATTGAGCTGAGTACTCAATGCACACCAAATTGATGGTAATTCTAATATTACATGCAAAATCACTGCAGCCAAGAACTTGACAAACAGAATCAAGTCCGCACTCCACCCCACACATGGTCCCTTACTAGCATCCTGTCCTTCTTTGCAACAAAGAGCTGTTGTTCAGGCAGCACAGTCAAGGGCAGAATGGAAAAAAACATTCACTGAATATTAAGTTTTCATATTTTCAAATATGCTGCCCCTTCATTAAATATTAAAGGGACTAAAATCTTGGGGAAAATGCCTTTTTCTGATCTTGTTCAGAGTTCCGTGTGTGGATCAATACCACTCATATCTGTTAAATATGAAGATACTGACAGCAGCTGCTTAGCTTATCTTGGCAGAAAGACTGAACAAGGAGAAACAGCTGTCTACCTTTAGCACCAACATGCTGGAACACCCCCATTTCTAGTCTTTATGATGTATGTGGTAAAAATTCAAAATGTAATGGAAAGATATGAATGATTGATCCTCTCACCTAACTCTGCATGAAGGTAAATAAGAATATTTCTCAAAATGTCAAAATATTTCTTCAAACTTCAATAATAACATGCTTTTCAGTCTCTGTTTGAGTTAGTTGATTTATGACCTGGGGTGAGTAGCTGAGTGTAAAGACTGAGCTGAGCTACTCACCCTGGGTTTGAAAGCGATGAGTTTGAGAACCATTTCCACAGTGAAGACAGCAGTGAAAACCATATTGAGAATGTCCATTACATAGTTAAATGTCGCTGATTGGCCATAGTGCTGCAGGGAGAAGATAAAGAGGAGTGGTTTAAGAAAATAAGCATTTTTTAAGGATATGGATGGAAGTGAATTTTCAGGAAGATGGAAAAATAAACATGTTTGTACAGGGAAATAATAATAATAATTTTAAATTTTTTTACATTTTAAAACATTATAAAAATAGTAATAATTGACCATATAGCATCACATATAATATCTATGCAGTGTCATTACAGGTCAAAGAACTTTTTCTCAACTTTTGCTTTAAAATTAAATAAACATTAACAAACACCAAATTTCATGAATATACTATATTATTTTCACAACAATGTGAAATGAAATTATTATGTATTACTGCTAATCTATTGTTATAGTCAAGTGACAGCCCATGCTGTCGACAGAAACTGAGTTGATAGAGCTGGTTGGTTTCAGGGATGTACGTTGACTTCTTACCTGTACAGCGAGGCAGAGTGTGTTGAGCATGATGAGCACAAACATGATGTACTCAAACCCAGTGGAGTTCACCACATACCAGAACTTGTACTGGTATGGGTTCTTGGGGATGTATCTCCTCAGTGGACGAGCCTTAAGAGCGTACTCCACACACTGACGCTGCAAAGAAACACACAAATTTGGTTTTCATGTTGAGTTAAAAAACAACTTTCATACTCTCGGCTGAATCTAATCTATAGTTATAGGCCACAATGCTCCAAATTGTCAAATGGGCCAATTGAAAATTGTATTAACTACTTATTGTTAAGAAAATCATGCAACAGAATTTTCTTTAAAAAATGCCACTAAGTTTTGAAATCCACTGTAGCTTTTTAGGAATAAGTTAAAATATTCCAATTACAAAACAGATCTCAGTGCTCAACGTTTTATTCTCCTGAAGTTCTTTAGTTTTTGACCTAACACACACAATAACATGCTCATTTTGTGAACCTGCAGACACTGACCTGGTTCTTATCCAGTTCACAGTTTTTGTACTCTTTTTCTCCTTGTTCCTGAAATGTAACGATCACAAAACCTACAAAGATGTTCATCATAAAAAAAGCAATGATGATGATGTAGATGATGAAGAAGATGGAAATCTCCACACGGTAGTTGTAAATGGGGCCGAGGTTCTCCCTGTTGGAGTCGATGGCCTTGTATAGTAGCCTGAGAAGATACAAAAACAGGGAGGGAGCAGGTGACGCAGCCACACAGGCAACAACTCTTTAAACACAGATATGTGTGTGTTTCATTTCTCTCACTGCACTTTAAATATGAAATGCTCCCAGGCACACCTTTTACAATCTGACTTCTCATGTTAGCATTTGTAACACAGGGAGGTAAAAGTTTGAATCTTACGCAGGCCAGCCTTCAAAAGTGGACACAGTGAAGAGAGCCATCATAGCCATGAGGACGTTGTCAAAATTAAAATCACTGTTGTGCCACAGTCGTCTGTGGATTGTTGGCTGGTTCACATCGCCATCTTTATACAAGATGTAGGTGCCCCTGTGAGGAAATGACAGGTTGCATGGAGGTTAAGATCCAGACTAGGATTTTAAGAGCAAACTGGTATATAGGAATCAGACAAGGAGGACTAACTTGCACTCTTCTGGGCTGGACTTGGCTTCATCGGTGCAGCGATAGAACTTTCCCTGTGGAGAAAAACAAAACATTTTCCCTCTAATTCTGAATATTATAAAACTATTAACTCAATATCTCTTGTGCCATGTGCTGAACAGAGATAAAATTCAACCTCAGGGCTGCTGACCTTAAACAGCTGTACCCCTATGCAGGCAAACATGAACTGAAGCAAAGTGGTGACGATCATGATGTTACCGATGGTTCTGATGGCCACAAACACACACTGCACCACGTGCTGCAAGACGGGGATAAAGATGTTAACTGGTTGCATCCCTCATGAACAGAGCCGTGTAAGGTTATGGTTATTAGCAACTTTGTGAAGAGGCCACACCTTCAGGCCTTTGGCTCTGTTGATGGCCCTCAGGGGTCGAAGAACACGAAGGACCCGAAGAATCTTCACCACTGAGATGGCTGAAGACCTGAAGATGAAAACAAATGTGTGTACATGTGGCTTAGAAGCACATGTGAATTACAGAAAACAAACAAATGAAATAAAACACTTTGCATCTATTCATTGAATCCAGTGAAACATCAGAGCAGTTTTTTTTTAAATCTCTTCTGTGGAGTTCTGTCTCTTTGCCATTTGTACAATAGTCAGGTGCAAATGCATCAGGGTTTGTACTCACTGAATGCCAAAGGAGACAAGGGAAACTCCCACCACCAGCAGATCAAGGAGGTTGAAGTAATTCCTGCAGAATGCTCCTTTATGGAGAAAAGCTCCGTACGTTGTCATCTGGGGAGAGGACAGAGGAAGTTAGAGGAGCGAATGAAAAGGAAAAAACACATATTTCATCTAATGAACACCAGACACACACACAATTACAGAGGACACAGACACACATACAGTGCAAACATGTCAATGGAGAAAATACATATTCCCAGCACTCACTACCTTGCAGTCAAATGCACACACGCGCACACACGTCTCCACACTCTTGTAGATCACTCTGATTCGGGGTGGCGAGCTCAGAGCAGTGAAACAGGAGGCTAAATCTACCATCGCCACCCCCACGGCCCTCAACTACATGAATGTAGTAGTAAGTCATTCATTTCGCAATCTACTATGGAATGAGGCAATAAAACATGCATTTTGTTGCCATGATGTCAGGGATATTTACTACCTGCAAGAGCTCTAGTTATAGAGATTGGAAAGTTGAAATGGCCTTACTGTCACATTCATGTGGACCGTCATCTTAAAGCACATTCCATTATGTTCTTTAATAGTTCAGAATAAGGGGAAGCAGCTCCCAATTCAAACTTCAGAGTTCAGCAAGCAGAGAAGAAAAACCAGCCAAAATAACTCTTCTTCAAATAATAAAAGTCAAGGATTCATTTTCCAAGTGCATGTAAATGTGGAGCCCTGCAGAGTGAGAAAGAGGGGAGCGCTAACTAAGAGCAGTCAAGAATTTAGAGTCAAACAGCAGTGGTCTTGGCAGGTTTTTGTCCCAACAGCTGCAGACACGATCCCACATTTCAATGCACTAGGTCAGGGAAAGCAGACTGAACCATGCTCGGCAGGAACATGGTTGGTTTTGCCCCCTCTTTTATGGGTAATCTGAAGAGCAGTCAGTACGAGAGGCATGGCGTTAGCTTTGACTGGAGTTGACTTTACGTCTTTGAATGCCCCCCAAATCCCTCCAACTCTGAAGATGACCTCAAACTCAACTTCAGTCAATGCCTGAAATGTCTGAACAGCCCATTGAATTTTGTTGCATTGCACCATTGGTTGCATCATGTTTTACATATCTGCATCATGAAAATCATTTCAGCGATGACTGCCCAAATGACATGAGACCCATGTGAGTATAATGTAATGTTGATGTGATGTTTCCTTCCCCCAACAGGAGTTCTTTGATTAGTGTAATTTGAACAAATCTTGTGTTTGTGTTAGTGTGTGCAAAGTAATGACTCCAATATTAGTTGTATTTTTTTTTTAAAAGAGGTGCCGTGAAGAAAAAAAGTAAATAAGAGAAAGGAAACAAACAAGCCAGGTTGTACTGAGTGGCAGGTGACACACAAGGAGAGAATGCAGCAAGGCTCTCGTTGTCATTTAAGGGGTTACCTTCAATATGATCTCAAATGTAAACATACTAGTGAAGACATAATCTGCATAGCCTAGGACCTGGAAGGCAACGAGACGTTTGGAGTGTTATTGGGGTGTGGTTAGTCACAGCACGGACAGGGGACACAGGGCATTTACCTTCAAAACGATCTCAACAGTAAAGATAGCCGTGAAAGCATAGTCAAAGTAACCAAGTATCTGCAAAAAGCAATGTAGATGTTTAACAAAGACAGTTCATTGTGCAGCTTCATACATTACATGAAAACAAAATGAATGAAAAAAAAAAAAAACATTTGCAGCATTTTTTGGAAAGAGTTTTGTTAGATAAAACATCACAGAGTACATTTTTATTATGTGCATTATTCACTACTCATTTGTCATGCAGTGTACTGTAGGTCATGAATGGATGTAACAATGGTTATCATAATGCATTCAAAATAATTGCAATGCACGGAACACAAATTTAATTTCCTCAGGGTTTATTTACACAACCGTACTGGTGTTTTTGCCTGTTTTAGCTCATAAAATATAAAATACATGTTTCCATAACTTCCAACCAAAGTGTCCAGTACTATGTCTCAGTGCAGCCAGGGGTAAAATGGGTTTTCATCACTGTGATGAATTGTTTATATTCATTTTCTGTTGAGTGTCAGAAAATTAAAACAGGGACCATTTGTAAAAACTCAACCTTCTATCGTGCATTTAAGGATACACTGACATCTCAGACATGTGAGTCAGTTGCTCATAAGCTATGCTCTTAGAACAACACTTCCAAGGGACAAGTGTGAATTTGGTTTCTTGGATTATAAAAGGTTGCTACTTCACCGTTAAATCATGATCGTAGGAACAGACCAGCAAGAACATGGTGACCAGAACTGCCTTTATATATAGACAGACCATATTTTCAACTATTCATGCTGGTGTCCTGACAGGAAAAGTCTTTGTCCTGACAATTAAACTCAATGTATGTTCTGGAAAAATAACAGCAAGTAATCTTTGTAAAATGTTTTGTCAAGGACAGGATGGATGACGTAGATTGTATCCAAGGAAAAGAAACATTTTCTCTCCCTCAATCAATTTCTCACTCTGTTTTTCACTCTCTCTCTTTTGCCCTCTATGTGAATTAATGTACAAAAGGTCTAGCTGTAGCCTCTCAAAAGAGATTCATTGGCAAATTGGTAGAGTTAAAACTCACAAACAAGATGCTAGTAACCAGATGTTTTTCCTAAGAAACCCCATAGAAATTATTGTAAATGAACTTCTTTGTGTCATGTTTTGCTGACTGATGTGTAATTCAGTGTTGCCAGCAACAGATCTCAAGTATTTACCTTTGTAATCAAACCTGTGTCAAAACACAGACATGATAGTAAGAGTTCAATCTATCAATGTACATTACTGGTCAGTCGTAATATGTATGCAACTTAAAATAAAATAAATAAATTGACTAAAACATGCAAACCGCCAGTGCGGTCATTTAAAGAACCAAAGATTTATGAAAAAATTGGTCCTCAAATGCTTAACTTGCATTGTTAGCAGAAAAGTGATTTACGAATAATGTAACTTCACCCACTCTCTTTTATAGTCTGTTAGAAGATTTTACACATTTCTGCAAAGGTTTGTCAACTTACAATATTGCGAGCTGAGAAGTTTCGGATGGGATCCTCGGCAGCAAGAGAGACGGAGCTGAGCATGATGAACACCAGGATGAGGTTGGTGAATATGTGGTGATTTATGAGTCTGTGGCAAAACACACGAACCCTAGAGGGCAAAGGAAACACAACACATTAAGAGGCCTCAGTGCGATACGAGGCGCTGACTGTTTTTTTACGTGTGTAACGTGTGCAATGTCAACGTGTCTTACGGGTTTGTGTTGCTGAAAATGAAGAAGGCACTTCCCTCTGGGATAGGAGTGATCTTCTCCTTCTTTACCAGCTCAGAGATGGCTGGTCGAGGCCCTGATGGTACCTCTGGATCCTCTTCCTCCGCTGCTGTATCATCATTCTCCTCCTCCTCATCCTTACAGTCAAGCAGAAAGTGTGAAATTTGTGTCAGTGTACATAGCATCTCAAAGTGTAATGAAAGTCACATTATGATTCAGTGTTTGAAAGAAATTGAGGCTACCTTGTCATCTTTATCATCCTCCTTTTTGTCCCTGTAATAAACAGATTTTTTTATGAATGATACTCATCTGAGCATTTAATATCTACGTCACACAAAGACAGCTCAAGTAGTCACCCTTTCTTGTCTCCTTCGTCTGTATTGAGAGACTCCGCATCTGCCAAGTTGTCCACAGCGATAGCCAAGAAGACATTCAGCAGGATATCTAAGCAAATTGTTCAGTAAAGGAAACCTCTCTTCTTCAAACATCAGAACAACATCAGAACTACACTATTAGTTGGCAATTATTGAAACAAGATTAGCAATGTCATTTATACCAGCAAAATTGCTGCAGCAACAAATTATCAGCACATTCTTTCTAAGTGTATTTCAAACACAGGGCACCATAAACAGACCTCTGAAGCAGCTATAGTATGGTTGTGTTAGTATGAGTGAGCAAGGATACAGTTTCCACAGATAAAGAGGATGATGAAGTAAAAGCAAACTATCATCCCAGAGGAGGAAGGGCCCCCATACGCCATGATCCCATCATACATAACAGCGTTCCAGTCTTCTCCAGTCAGGATCTGAAATCAATCACATACACGCTTTTTTTGAGGGAGATGTACCAGCAGTCAAATTAAACAGGAAATGTGCAGACAAAACTTTTTTCACAGCAGCTCAGCTCCTGACTGGTTCCAGGGAGAGGAATCACATTACCCCTTATCCTGCCCTCTCTCTGTTGGCTCCCAAATCGCTTTAGGATAGATTTTAAGGTTCTATTATTTGTTTTTAAAGCCCTCATTGGATCAGCTCCCACCCTCCATCACAGATCTTCTAACACCTACCCCTATACTATATCCAGGCCCCTTAGATCGCCAGACATGGGCCTCCTCACCGCCCCTTACACTCACCTTAAACACAGAAGTGACAGTGCTTTCTCAGTCATTCTCAGATTTGAAGTCATCCATTCCTTCAAATCTAAGTTCAAAACACTTTTATTCTTCTTATTCTTTGAGCCAAGATAAGTTGTTGCCCTCATTTTGGTCTGCTCGCTTGTCTTGATGTTATTAATTGATTGGTTTTCCTGGTATTGTATAGAATTTTGTCTGATTTTTGATTTAGTCAGTTGCTTTTTTAAATGTGCACCATAAATAAACTTGAACATGGACACTATGCATACCTTACCTTGTTTTAAGCAAAATTGAAATTATGAAGACTTCATACCAAGAATGGAATGTAGTCACGAAAATTTACTAAGGTCAATGTAAAAAAGAAATACAAAGAAATTACAGTTGCATTCATCCATTGCTCAAAGCCTGACTGATAGTGGATCTTTAGATAGTGGAGACAACTTGAAACAGATCCCTTAGTTAAATGACTGTGACCAAGATATAATGTGGGACACTATACATTTTAAATAATCATCATGTCACTGCTCTCTGGTGGCCAAACTATGAAATGGTGACATTGTATATAAATTACTTAAATCTAAAACCCAATTGGAGTTCATGTGCAGCAGCGTCTTGTATCAGGCAACACACAGAGATGTTGATATATCTCCAATGAGCTAAGCCTGTCTGATTTATTGGTCGAGCTCTATTTCTCTTCTCTTTAGTCTTCAATGGTCTAAAACTGGTGGTCTGTTTGTGTATTTTCCACCAAATGCAATCATGGACAAATTTGTGTTTGTGTGTTTGTCACTCAGATGGGTGTGACTGTGTTGTAGAGTTATGTTATCATCTAAATCTTAGTTGAAAATGTAATTACTTGAAACACAGTGAGAAGAGCTTGGGGGAAGTTGTCGAAGGTACTCCTCTTGGTCTGGGTTTCGTCAAAGTTGAACTTTCCACCAAACACCTGCATGCCCAGCAGGGAGAAGATGATGATGAAGAGGAAGAGCAGAAGCAGCAGGGAAGCAATGGACTTCATGGAGTTGAGCAGAGATGCCACCAGGTTACTTAGAGACTGCCAGTGCCTAAAAGGTTGACGAAGAGAGGAGAGACAGGTGATTAGGGGAACACCACACACACACTGTGAACAAGCACACGCACACAAGCACAGCAGGATAATGGTCATACCGAGTGACCTTGAAGATCCTCAGCAGTCGGACGCAGCGGAAAACAGAGATACCGAGGGGAGACATGATTTCCAACTCCACCAGAATGGTTTCAGTGATTCCTCCACACACCACGAAGCAGTCAAAGCGGTTGAACAGTGACACAAAATAGGCCTGTAGCCCCAGACTGTACATCTTCACCAACATTTCACATGTGAACAGGGCTAATAGCACCTTGTTGGCTACATCTGAAAGCCAGAGAAAACACACTGAAGATTTAATTTGTTTGACAGTGTAAAACACTCAAATATAGCATATTATAAAGTTCACACAGCAAAGTCATTAAAAAAGATGCAGAGGTTTTAGCCTTTTTGAATGTATATATAGAAAAGACAGATAGAAAAGTGATACATTTTGCTTTAATTTAATTTAACCTTCATCTGATTGTGGCTCTGGCTCAAAATACACAGCAGTCACTCATGGTGTTAAAACATTCAATCATCATGACATGATAAATGTGCTACTTTGATTAAAATCTGTGTTTCAGCATTTTGAGATATTCCAATAACCAGCAAATACATGAAAAGTGGACAGTTATAATAAAAATGGATGCACTATGGCATAATATGTTCACGAACACAGCAATGTTGTTCATACCCTGCACTTGTGTCAGCCACAGGGGCTGGTTGTAATGCTCTGATGATATGGTGAGGGTGTTGAGGAACACCAGGATGATGACCAGCCAATAGAAAGGCACCGATTTGACAGCCAACCGGCACTTCCTGCGGCAGAACCTGTTCCAGCGGCGCCAGCGCCGACTGCAGGGGGCAACAATAATTAACAAGCAACATTAATACAAACAATAACACCATTATGACTCACTTTATGAATCAGAGGAACACAGGCTCTGGTCACATAACTTGTAATGTCCAAATAATAGAATAAATTTATCACTTCAGGGTTTTTTAAAGATATCACTCAGGTGCATTTGCATTAATAAGAAGAGAGCAGTGGACAAAAGGGAGAAGGACCACAAGGGAACTGCATCAATATAATTTTTGCAAGTCATACTGTACAGTAAATGAGCTGAAAAATACTACGTAAGGCTATTCTCTAAAAATACCACATAGTACATGCTGACTTTATAAAAGTTGTTGATTTATCATCCACCAGTAAAGTCTCATTAAAATACAGTAAAATGAAAGCAAAGCACTTACAAATGAAAATTGTATCATCTAATGCAAGCACAAACTTATGGTAAGAGCTGTATGCAGCGTGCAGAGACAGACCTAAGGAAATACTGACCTGAACTTTGACTTTGAAATTTTTTGACTGAAAGAGAAAAAGACGAATTTGACAAATGTTGGATATTTGTTAAACGATTGAAAGCAAGATGAACATTTTTCATTGATCACAACATAAGATGTTCTGCTGCAAAAGTCAGTGGCATTGTAAGGTAGGAAAAAAATATCAATATGTACTGTAAGTAAGATGTTTGCTTTAATCATGGGATGACTTCTCTTTGACCATAAATCCAAAGGTACAGAAAGAAGCACTAAATGTGTTGATGACTGTTTGTGCTGAGATCCTGTGATGTGAGAAACAGATGTTTTTTAACCCTCGCAGTCACACTCGAAGGCACAATCTGATGTACTGTAATTTAATGTAATAACAGTGCTCGTCTTTTTGAAAAGAAGAATTGCTGTATGCGCTCACCACAGAGGTCCGCAGCATGGCGTCTTTTCGTCCTCCCCATTTTGATTCTCTGTGTTAACAGACTCCGTTTCACTGGCTGGAACGCTCGCTGCAGCAGCAAATAAAGTAGACACACATAAAAAAAAAATCATATGCACCTCGCAGTGGTACAAGATTCTTCAGATAAACACAGTGCAGCGTATCCCAGGGGGAAAGTTTGGAAAGAAATAAAACTGCCTGCATCACATCAGGCAACTCTGACTGGAGTTTCTTTAAAATAATCAAAAAGATACAAAAAAGAAGACTCTATATCTATAACTCTATATCCAAGTGCAAAGAAAGGTGAAACTTTTTTACTCTCCGAGGTCACAGTGCAACTGCAAAACTACCTCATGGAAAAGAAGGCGCTGTGGCTGTGCATCACTGTCATCATCAGTATCATTTACCAAGTGCTGAAAGGGAGCTGACATGGAACAGGCGAGTGGACAGCTGCTCTACAGGGGCTGACTGATGCAGACAATGAGGAGTGGAGGGAAGAAAGGAGCAGGGTAAAGAGGACAGAGCTCTTAAAGCTGTCTCTGAAATGCTACACTCCAAATACTGGTAGTGCTTTGGAAAGACGAAGATGATGATTAACTGTGTGAAACGTCTCAGTGCTTTAACTCGTATAAGGGAGCATGGTGTGTGTGCTGCTGCTTAGCTTATGTAGACGTGTTGGCTTTGATTCCTGAGTGGTCGGACAGCTCTCAGCTCTGAAAATAGTGCTGACTGCCGGAGTAGTGATCTGGGTTTAGCCCTGTTTCCTATATTCACACTGAGCCCCAGCTTTTGAAATGGGACATGGGAAGGAAACTGGGCGGGCCTGCTATCAAACACAGCTGTATTACTGCTCCATATCAGACTCACTGAACAGAAACAAGATAGGCTTTTTCATTTAGTACCAGTAGACCTTAAAAATGGGATAAAACAGGAGGAAAAAGGGGGCAAACACAAACTGAAAGGCTGTGATGCTCAAACACAAGGTTTAGCACAATATTAAAGCACATAGTGATGACGTATTACACACACTCACAGACTCACTCAGCAGTCATTCCAAACTGGACTTTTTAGGCACCTGATCATCTTTAAAATTGATTTCCTAGTTTCCTGCACCATCTATTCTCCAATAACATGCTTGTGAACAACACAGCAGTGATGATAGGCTAACTCTCTCTAATTTTTTTCCCTCTAGTGCAAGATCAAAATTATAAAAGCAGTATGGTAGCTATCAGCAAACACACCATTTTTGCAAAAATATTTGGTTTATTTTTAGTAAAACATTTTCTGTATGAGATCATTCTGAGAATTAAACACTATACACATGAAACACACAAACACACACACACACACACACACACACACACACACACACACACACACAATAGCTAGAGAACACTGGAGGGAAAGCACAGGATTTACCATGAGTGTCGGACGACTGGCTGAACCACCCAAACCTTCCTTTCTTCTTCTCAGTAAGGTCAGCCAGAGTCACCCCTTCATGTGTAATGCATGCAAACCCATGCATTCAGACACAACGGCACAGCAGAGGGACATGGGGGGGGGGG
>CM076649.1:8431089-8462810 GCA_038496675.1 Rachycentron canadum | reverse complement strand
ATATATATATAATAAATAAATTATATAATAATATATTATAAAAAATATATAAGAGTCCAATTTACTTTTGATATTATAACTAAATTGTCCTGATAGCTTCTTCACTGTCCTGGTACTTCTATACTTTTACTGAGGTGGATTTCAAATGCAGAACTTGTAATGAAGTATTTTTACATTGTCTTATTTTACTTAATGCCAAGTGTTTAAGCAGCCCCCGTTGGAGAGAATAACCTGGCCAGGTTGAGTTTGAAGAGACTTGCATTTTATCACCCACACGGTACGTGACATCCACAGACATGCTGTGAAAAAATAAACGATGAAGCAAAACCGCAAAATGTGTTTTTAGATAGAAACACACAAGCTGTGTAAACTTTGCTGTTAGCAGAAAATGAGTGGAGTGTGTCCTTTTTGTCATTGTGTTGAAACTAGAACTATGCTGATGAAGTTTTTTCCCCATTTGACGCAAAGTGATTTCAGTAATATCATGAGAGCTCCAGGGTAGAAAAAGCCTGTCTGAGACTTTATCTGTTTTAGTTTGTGCAAAATGTAATGCACATAAGTTATTATGTCAACTTGTCTTGGCAAATTGTGTACACCTGCTCAGCTGGGCACACATGCTGTCAGATTACAAAATTTGTCCTGTTTCATCTTTACTATCATATTGAAATGCCTGTTGGTATTTGTTGAAGATCACTGTGCAATGTGCTTTTTAGGTTTTTTAGATAGAGATTTTTGTCATAATATAACAGTTTCTTACAATATTTAAAACACACAATGTATAATATATATAGACACACACACACACACACACACACACACACACACACACACACACACACACACACACACACACACACACACACACACACACACACACACACACACTTGATTTGATTTTATATGATCAAGAGGGGCGTACCTGTGCCGGGAATAAAGCAGGTTGCGTGCATTTTGCCAATGAAAAGCTCCAGGCCAATAATAGCATAGATGATAATGACAAACAAGACCAAGAGGGCAATGTGAAGGAGAGGGACCATGGCTTTAATGATGGAGTTCAACACCACCTGTAAACCTATGCAAAGAAGAAAACAAAGACATTATATGAAACCTGGCTGCACTGAGTACAAGTACATGCACAGTAAGAACACAGTCTCTATTCCTGTTCTTACTTTTGAACTGCCTCAAGGTAAATGTATAAAAGGTTTTTAATCAAAAAGCAACAATACTGTGTTCTGCATGTTTTCCTTCTATCATCACTGTCATCTTTTTTTGTGAATCAGCACTACTTTATTTGTCAAGTTTGAAGCCACTTTCAGTCTGTACTTCTAGACTTCTACAGTACATCTAGAAACCATATTTAGTTCATAAATATGTCAGAAGTGTTTACACTGAGTTTGTTTGTTTTTATGAAACACAGAGCTCATGTCTCTAAGGCACTGATGTAGAACTTGAAAAACAGTCCTCAGGGATGGCACACAGACCATCTGGACCCTACCCTTACTAGGGGGGAAGGACCATTAAACAATATATACAGAAGATATGTAGCAAATGTTATGTATTGGATTAGACTGCATGTGCGTTGATGTGTGGAGCTCAGCAGTTATCGTCCTTACTGGGTACTCCTGAGACCAGCCGCAGGGGTCGCAGCACACGGAAGGCTCGAAGGGCTTTAACATCAAATCCACCTGGTTTACCCCCATGCCCATGCATCGACGGATGGCTGCTGGCTCCGTCACCTTCTCCCTTCTCATCTTTGGTCAAAAGCTCCAAGACAACACTGAAGAGTCTGTCAGAAAACAAACGGAATAAAATTATTCAGATGATGGAAACATAATACTTGAGTGTTTACACATGAACTGAGAGCATCTTTATATCATGTTATTAGAGCTGAAGTGAGTAGACGTTTGATCAGTTGGTAATTTGACAAAAAATAATCAGCAACTGTTGCAATAATTGATTAATTATTTCAGTCCATTTTCAAGCAAGAAATGGCCAAACATTCAGCAGCTCCAGTTTACACTTGATACATTTTTCTTCCAAATGTTCTGTCTGTCATTCACGATACTGAACTATTTATCTTCGGCTTTTGGACAGCTGCTTGATGTCACCTTGGGTTCTACTACTGAAACTACTTTACACTATTTTCTGAGATAATGAGCGCACTGTGTTAAATAGTACAAGCTCAGTATTTGTTAATGCCAAACAGTAAATCGCTCCCTCCAGTGATGGATTTAAACTATAAAATCCATGATTTGCCTTCCATTCTTTTCTGCAGCTTGTAGCTGACACTTTCAGATTATCATGCTAAAAAAATAGTAGTAGAAATGCCGCCAGTTTTCTTTACAGAAACCAATATCTGATTTCACCAGCATATAATAATAGCACTATGTGTATCAAATGTAATGCACTTTTTAATGTCAATAGATGGTATGAATTGGTTACCAAACACATATTCATATCAACTGCCTAGTGTTTTTGAGGACTTGACATAATAATCACCAATTATTTCTTTTCCTAAGCAGATTATTAGTGATACAGTACTACGTTATACAAGTCAATATAAAGCCTGCGGAAAAGCTGAGTGTGCAGGCAAATATTGCAGCATCTCACCTCCTCTGGCTCAATGCCCAGTTTAAACGTATAAGTAGCATGTTTGTATACAGCAGATAAATGTACCACAAACAGTCTCCCACTGCAGTTCTAAATTAAAATCAGCAGTGAACAAATCTCTCACCATGACAGTGGATGCTTCATTACAGTCAGTTAGACATTCCTCACCTAGCCTAGAGGGGAAATCATCTCGACACATCACATCAAAGCTGTGGACTAAAAGCGGTGAATGAAGCTGCCGATCGGGGCTCGAAGGAGTTCTGAGGGCCTATAAGCACAGTCTGCTCAGACTTATGTTACAGTGACTCACAGCTGTAAGATTGACCGCCTGCCACTGGGGTTTCATTGCTTACCCAGTCATGTTCAAACGACAGCCTTTCACATATCAACACCTTTTTTACTGAATATACCTAAGGAGAGCCACTTTCACAAAAGTGATACATTTGACTCCTTCACCAGTGAAGTCAGGTTATGTCTCCCAGTGTCTCTCCTCATCATTTAATAGACTATCTAAGTGATTTTACATGTTTTAGCTCCAATAGTAGAAATCTATGTTTGGTGCTGGGTGAACATTGGATTCAGTGGTAAGAGTAAACAAAACAATACATTTTACATCAAGCTAAAATTTTCTTTTCAAACTATGCTCAAAATTTAAAACATGCCTCTTTTGTTTTTCTACGTGATTTTACTCCCACGTTGGATTAATAAATCTTAAATACATTTCTCACCACTCACTTTTTATTTTTTCTCCATGAGAGGAAAATTATGCCTTACAAGCCCTTTTCCTGCATTTCCACATTTTTCTTTCAATGAGTTCAGAGATTCAAACATACAAACATATTGAAGACTCTGGTGATGTGGACTGAACTTTGACCTTTGATATGGATTTATGAAGGTGTTTTAGAGCCATAATGAGTTATATTTTGACATGAAATACAGACAGCATTATTCTTAGTGTGTGTCATTTCAGTGATTTAGCAGCAATGGTCACTCTCCACAGCAGGAGCAGCTGTCTTTGCATTTGACTGCATGGCAGATCAACCTTGCATGCTGCATACAGACAGAGATTTGACCCAGCTACCAACTGGACTGTGTGTATGAGAGGAGAGATAGAGACAGGGGAGAGAAGGAGGAAGATAGAGGAGAGAAAAAAGGTGTGATAAGGATGAAGATAACGGATGAAGATAACGAGAGGAGAGTGTACAGGGAATGAGGACGACATGAGGTGGGGATGTGTAAATCATGAAGTACAGCCATTTGAGAGATCAAAATGGAAGGGGGAAATAATAAGAAAGAGCTGCTGAGACAAAGCAGAGCAGGAGACAGTCAGTGAGAGGAGAGGGAACGATGGGAGGGAGTGTTGGAGAAGAGATGAAGTATGGAGAGATGGTGACTCACTCCAGTAGTGGTAAAGCTCTGATTTATTCTCTCTGTCTTTTCTGGGTCATATACTGTGGGTGTATGAGGGTCTCTATTAACCACTTGGAGCAGAGGCTTAAGCAACTTTAACTGTAACGCTGACTGCCTCGCTCAGAAACACTGTAAACTGTAACTGTCAAACTGAGATCAAAGTGCAAATTCAAAGACCATTACTGAAATAAAAGACCTTGTGAGCTGGTCTGCAAACAATCATGATATGATATAAAATGATGTAGAGCAGACAGTATGTTTCCTTAAAATAAACTGAACTGAAATAAGTGAACTTGAGGACTTACCCTATGACTACAATGACGAAATCCAGCATGTTCCAACCATTTCTTACGTACGCGTTCTGGTGCATCACCAAACCATAAGCAATAATCTTCAGAAAGGTCTCGATTGTGAAAATGATGAGGAAGGCATACTCAACTGTTTCCTATGGATACACAAAAAGAAAACAATAGCTTGTTAATAGGAATTAGATGTGATTATCATAAAAACATGAGCATGGTAATAACCGAGTGTGTCACATGGACAAGACACACATAGGCACAAACACTAAAGGACAGACATAGAAGCACACACACAGACGCAAATAGGAAACAAATTAATGTGATGTGAGTATTTCAGTCCAGGTCTGTGGTATTGATGAATGTGCACCGTAATGTAAACAGAAATACATTCTCTGTAGAAACACCAGGGACAATGATGGAAATAAATACAGGGCCACATACTGACCTCAATATAAAGCATAATTCTTCTCAATCTACAATAATTGTACTAATGATGTTCTTCCCAAACACCAGATCATTGCTCTGAAGGTCATAGGTACCTGTTCATTAACAGAAACCTCTGACTGGTTTTAATTAAATGAAAATTAACTTTTAAAAGAAACAAGCAAAATTATATATTAAGCCATTGTCACACTGCTCCTTTATGAAGCCTGGGCCACAATTTTCAGTAGGTCATGAAGACACATCTATACTAACGCTGAGTTTTAAAATTCCCAAATTCGCCACAAATACCAAAACACAAATTCTTCTCAGTTACCATATTACCCCTTATTTTCTGATGTAATGTCTTATTCTTTTGTACCGTTTTGCTGCTGCATTACCACAAAAACCTAAACTGTAAATTTGTAATTTGCACTACAATGTTGACCAAGCCAAAAGCCAAACTAAAAGGTGCATGTTGTTACATAAACACCAGTCACAGAGAAGGGATCAACAAATGGGATCTAACTCTCTCTCTCTCTCTCTCTCTCTCTCTCTCTCACACACACACACACACACACAAAAAAAAAGTAAAAACACTAATTTGGTTAATGTGTCTCTGAAGTATTGAACAACATCACTTAACCAGAGCAGCAAAGTTTCAGCTTGTCCCAACCGCCTAATGATATATACAACAGTTTTATATATATATATATACACACACACACACACGATATGAACCCTTCGTTGTTTGTTTGGAATACGAGAATAAAAATAAGGGAATATATGAAAATAAGGTGAAAGGTTGATGGATTTTGCACAGGTGTAGTCGGCCAGTAACCTTTTACAACTCAGCATTGTGCCTTTGCAGAAGAAGACAAGATAGAAGAATGAAAAGGAAAGCAGGACTAAAAGGGTTTAAACTCTTCATTCACAAGGCTGATGAGAGAGCTCTCAAAGCATGGCCGTATCTGAGCGATGCAGTGGGTAAAAGGCCACAAACACACTTTGAATAAAACTGTCTGTTTTTAGAGGGTATGCAGAGATTAGAGTCAGTGATGTAACTCAACATTGCGCCTTTCTCAAGTTGTTTCAAAGACAGAGAGAACACAAGAACATTAAGCCATCAGGTTAAGGTCATCTGGGAGTGAAGCTGAAAACAGAGGCACACGTGGTTAGATAAAGGTGGTATGTGTATGTTAGAGCAGTAAGATGTGTGAGGCGCTGGAGGTGGACACACCATGGGGTGACTCAGCTGTTTAGGGCAGTCCTGGGACTTCCCTGGAGATATGAAACCAGAGAGAGGACCTCTTCATCCTTTATGCATGAGGCAAGTCAACATAAGCTCTGCACACAGGCTAGTATTTGTAATATCAGTCCACCCATAGAACTCAACACTAAATGTCTTAGAAACAGTCATTTAACTTTGCGCATACGAAGCCCAGTGCATTCTTATATTGTACAATATCAATGGGGAAGCATATGGGCCTAATAGGTCTTGGTATTTGAAATGTTATATTACTCTCTTTCATTTAATAGCTTTTCCCTTCCAATTTCAAATTATTCTCAATCCAATCAGACTTTATATTTTCTGCCTCTACACAGAGAGAAGGACAGCTGCCTCACTCATTGGTTAGGACTTCATAAGCGGAGGACAGACGGCCTGAAGCCCCCACAAATGGGACCAAATATCAAAGTTGTCTCAATATTGACATCTTTGTGTGTGTCGTATGCTATTTTGCTGAACTTTGAGCTGGTCACCGCTTTAAACTGTCCAATGCTGAGCTAAAGACCCAGCTCTAATACTCATAGTCTGCTACTGCACAATACAGACAAATGCATACACAATATATTGTTATACACATAATAACTGTTTCCGCCTGAGGGAGCCCGTAATCCCCTGCTCTGTGTTCTCTGTGGACACCATAAATGCAAGAGCACTGTGGGCTGCGGGGCTCGTTTTCCCAACAGTTTACTGCCGATTGTGAAAAGCACTTAGCCCAGAATGAGAGACATGGGCCTCTTTGTTACTCAAGTAAAAAGGTTGAGTTAAGCACACGGCTGCTGCCTCTATGACAGAGCAAGCTGCAGGGAGCAGCGAGAACAAAACAATTCATATGAGGATGGACGGAAAGTGACAGAGAGACAAGTGAACAATTTTAGAGGCATTTACAGACCAAGAAGTGACAGTAAACTGCTGCAGTAATATGCTAGTGTACGTAAGGCCTTGATTTTAATATTATTCAGAATGTCTGTTTATACACATGCAAAGATCTATAAAAAAATGGGCATAAATGAACGATATTATGAAAAATATAATATTTTTTATTTGTGGTATATAGCAGTAATTGTAAAGAAAATTAAACCAGCATGTAAACTTGTCAAAACACTTTGAGCTTTCAAATCGACATTATATTTATGCAAATTGCTACTCAGTGGCTCATGAAAGCATGTTAACAGCAAATAATAACTATTCCCTCTCAATTAACCAACAATTTATTCATTCATCAGCAGCATAGAAAGAGAGAGCAACCGAGAGCAAAAGAGTGAGAGAGTAAGAGACCTACTGTAGTATGTCCTCTTTTCTCATACAGTATATGCATATTATCAACATTTAATATGTTCACTTCTCATGCTCTTATTCCCTTGGTATACATCACACCACATGATGCATCATAGACTCAGACCCACACAAACACGGCACATGTTAATGTCCTATAATGCACGCAAACAGTGAACCCACAGACAGCAGTGTAACATACTGTAATGCACGTTCCTCCTCAGCTCTCACAGCTGAGCAGGCCCTTGAGTGAGTGAGTGTTCATGTCTACAGGGACAACTCAGTCCATCTCACACACTGGCAGAGCTCAACTTCACCATATGACAAAGGATGCTAACCCGTTGAACCAAGCATCCCTCTACATGACTCGCCATATGACTGAGCCAGGCAGACAGTAGTAATGTAAACTTATTAAGAATTCAGATGAGTCTGTTTGCAATGCTCAAGAGAGCCTGTGTATCTTCCTCCAGACTACACACACAATAAAAAGCTAATTTAATTTTGTACAACAAATAGAGTCGAAATAGAGTCATAAAAAGACAATAAAACACCTTGTCTTGCAATTATAGTATGACTGATTGTACATTACCATTTATTATCTACAAAAAGTCATGTTTTACACTACAGGCTCCTGAAGTGAGACCAAGAGAATGAAAACTAATCACAGCCCTCCAACATATTACAGAAATTGAAGATTAAACACTTAAATATTGACTATTGCTTTGATAACTACAAAGCATAGCACATTTGAAGGAATATTTTGGCGATTTGACATTCCTTATGCTAAACTGAGCTGATGGTCTACTGGCATAAGCTTTATATTTACCTAGAAGTGGTATCAATCTTCTCACCTCAGCATCACATTAAAGAGAACATGATTATCTATTTGTATTCTACATATAGATGAAAATCAACCCCAAGACTACATGACTGCATGAAAAGGTTAAATTAATCAATTAAAATTACATAAAGGCAAGAAGGCACCTTACTGAATCTGATGCCTAGGTCCATCATTATCTTTATTAACTCATAATGAGACACTGAACCATTAAACTGTAAAATACTGGGCAGTAAATTTGAATAATAATAAGTACAGGGCTTTTGCTTCCACCTAAGGGACAGATAAAAACCAATAATATTAAAAAAGCAAGGACAGAGCAAGGACACAATGATAAAAATGTACCAGGCAGGCCAGTCAACCTGATGGACAGCCTGTAATAAATCTTGATACTTTATGTTAAATAATGAGGCCAGGAAGACACTGGGATGAGGCCTGTGACCATAAAATATCAACACATCCTATGACTAGTATGAGAGGGGAACAGAGAGACTGATTGTATAAAAATGAAAATGATGGCAAGAGTCATTTACTGCACTCATATTCAGTATGAATGGGGATCTGGGAAATGGGGATTCTGGTGATCATTGTATGGTTCATGGCTTTCAGTTAACATGAGTATAATTCTAATCTTAATTTTGTGTAAATGTTTACAATAATGGTACATTGTTACATACAATGATGTAATATTCAAGTTTCACTCTCCACTTTTTGAAGAAAAGCTGTCAACTGTCAGAAACCAGGACATAAACAGTATATTTGTTAGGGCTGCAATGAATGATTTTGATTATCCATTTCTTAATTACTTATTTTCTTAATCTGATTTATCACTCAATCTTTCAAATGAAAATTTCAATTTGCCAAAGGTTACAGGTGTCGCCTTCAAATTCCTTCTTTTGTGCAATCCAACAGCCTAAACCCCAAAGAGGATTAAGAAAACCTGAAAATATTCATACTTGAAAAGCTTGATTGTTTGTTGCAGCTCTAATATATGTACATTAATTTCTCTAACAAATACATTGTGCCGTCTATTTCATGTGTTTCTGATATATTTCTATATGACCACCTGAGAGTTACGTGTGCATGTATGAAAAGCCACATCTGAGCATGTGGCAACAAGCCCAGAGTAACATGAGTCAGAGTGACCTCATGCATGTTTGATATCAGTGTGCAACGAGAGCGCTTACAAGCAGAGAAAACAAAACAAACTATAAGCAGTAATACCAATATCAAAGCAGCACAGCAGTAGCACAGCAGACAGTACACGCACTCAGTGCATACAACAGCTCGGAGACACAACAGAGCAGCCAATACATGACTGTAAACTGAATAAAACTCCACAGTTGTCAGTCATGGGACAGTTATAGAGGAGATGGTTCCTGAGTGTGACAGAAATGTAATAATGTCATTTTGGATCTGATTCTACACACAGTGAGCAGGCATATATTCTGTAGGACTTCCCACATCACTCTCTGCTATATCTCCCTCCCCCATGCTCTCTCCATCTCTCACCAACTCTTTCCTTCCCCTGTCTGTATAGATCAGTCAGTGCCATCCAGCCAAGCCAGGGGGGTGAGGGCAGCCAGCATTTAGTGCTTCTTCACCGCCTACTCCTGCAGGTTTGCACAGTAAATAAGTGTGCTTGAGAGTGCAGTCTATATTGGGATGGCTGTACAAGTGTGTGTTACGCATAGGGTTTGTCTTTATCTTTTAAAAAGGTCTGGTACATTACCAGCTGATCAGCTCGTATATATAAATTAACTTAGATATAAATAGAGCATATTTTATCCATCCTGATATATTTCTCGTGAGGGAAGAGTTTGCAGAAACTTGTGTGTTACATACGTCTAACTGTTCAATAGCTAAGGAATAAAACATCGACTACATTGACTACATCCAATAACAGTAACAAAATGTCTTATTTCTGCCTGAATGCATTAAATTTAAATCTAGGAACCCCACCACAAAATACAAGACCATGTACTGCACATCTGTTCTAACACTATGTTCTTTATCACTGTATAGCTGTGCCCATGTGTTTGTACGTGTAGTTTGTGTGTAGTGTATGTGTAGATACAAGTTTATATGTGTGTATGTGAAGTACTATGGGGGCGGGCAGGAGTTGTGTGAGGATGTGGATGTCACACTGCCAAGGAAAACACTACAAGTGCAGGTCATACCCACACTACCAAGTAAATATCTTCACAAAGAAAGAAACATCACACTGAATATTTGTTGCATAAGGTGGTTGCTGATGTATTACTTAGTTTTGCCCTAAAGTTACACAACAGTTGAACAGGGATGCAGTCACTGACTTAAGATTCGTTCGTTTTCTCGGTTCCTAAAGTGCTGCAGGTGTCAGAGAACAGAGAGTGTTGAACTGTCATCTACAATACAGCCTGTACACAGCAGCCATGTGTCAGCCAAAGGGAATCAATTTAGTTAGGTTGCAAAGAGGTTTTTAAAGTTTAGATGGCAAAGTGGGAACAGAGCTCATTAGCAGAACCATCAAAGCTTCTCTTGATGTTGTTTAATTGTGTTAGTTTATGCATGTGGCTGTTAGTGTGGATAAAGAACCATATGCTACATTTTCTAACTAAACACTGCAGCACCTGACAGGATAAAGCATTTTGGTCAAGCTCACGCACTCAAAGATGTACACAAACAGACACAATTTGCAAATTGCAAGACTTGCTCGTCTTTTTAATTTGTGTCTCATCTTCTGTGAAGTGAACCTGTGAATGTTAGCGCTCCACTAGTGTTCAGTGAATCTGTAAAAGCACAGATTAATGTCTGCAGATGTGTCCATGCAAAGGCAGTATGTGACATAAACCAAAACAATGGCTGAATCAATCACTCTCTGGTTTTTGTGTCTCTCGTCAGTGTTTAGTCTACAACAGCTCCCATTTTGATTCCATGTCATCTGAGTTATTTTGTCTCGTGTGTTATATTCAACTTTCTCACCATCAAGTTCAGTCACACACACACACACACGTCCGAGCATTTGCGGACACATACATTTGGAGAGTCAGCCAAGTAAAAATAAGAATAAATATTTCAATAAAACAATTCTAGTTTGGTGTTGGTTTAATCTCAGCAAATGAAATGATAAAAACGTACAGATTTCACATTAGCAGTATAACCATGGGAGCGATGTTGCCATTACCGTAGCACGGTGCGCATGGTACAGTATGTTTTAAAAACAAGCCATAATCCACCCAATCTGCTACATTTCAACACTAAATACAATTAAAACATTGGTGTCCAGCTCTTTCTGCATAGACTACTTACTCTATGTTTAGAGTTTTTGCATTTCAATCGATTGTTTTGTCATTTTCCTGTGGGTGAAGAAGTGGGTGCACATTTATCAAACAATCAGCCAGCAGTTTTGGTGCAAAAGGTGAGCAAAGTAGTACGACATGACAATTATTCCTTACACAAACTGGGAACAAACTAAAATCAGCCTTGAAAAACAAAGTCCTGGACAATTTCACGACAGTATTACAAGCAAACTTAAGTTATGATGGCCACAGCTACACATGTTATATCATTCCAGTCCTTCTAATTCACCTGCTTAGATTGTTGTTGTCAGCAACATTTAAACATTTAATGTCACAGTTTGTTTGATTTAGAATCAGTTTATTTAGTTGTTACCTTACAATGTGTCACATGTTATCAGAAGTTATTTCTTTGCCTTTAAGTTACCCTGGTTGTTTTAGGAGGTCACTTCCTGGTCAAGCAAAAGGTGAGGGTAAAGGCTGAGGAACCAGATCATTGGAATGAACCTGTCTGACGCGTCAATTTTGGGTCTAAGTTTGTTTAGTATTTAGTTAGAGTTGGCGTGTTTATACCTTTGTGTGTTAATTGGTTTGATCAAGCCAATATATATGTTACCTAATGTCTCATTGTTATTTTGTTTAACTAACCTTGTTTAGATTATATCTATTTATATTTAGAGCTATAGTCATATTCAAAGTCATAGTCATAGTTAGAGTATGCTGTCTCAGAGCGGTAAGAAAGCACCGATATATCTCTCTGTCATGTAGTGTAGATTTGATATTAAGTTCAAACATGCCATAATGTGCAAATATGTGAAATGGAAAATACTATTACATCATTTTAGGCATCTGAAACATTATTAGTACAAAACAAAGCATAGAGACTCCAAACAAAAAAACACAGAATTCATTGAACAGTTGCATTGTTGCTTGCAAAGCCTGAGAAAACATTTAGTCATATATTGTCTCTTGTTCTGCTTTAAGGAGGCCTGTTTGACACACATGCTCTGCTTCTGTACTTTATTATGGATGCACTTTTACAAAATATCCATGCAGCTTAGATAACACGGCTCTGACTCCCTCTTTACTGTCTCTCTCTCTCACCATTGGTGTCTCTTCCTTATTTACACAAACACACTCTCACATTTGCACTCACACACGTGCAGAAATACACATTCAAGATAACAAGCAGGGACAGTACTAGTGTGAGCCACAAATGAGCAGTTACGTTAAGTGACTAAACACATACTTCTACCATCATCTCTATGGGATTCCACAGTCCAGACGTTGCTGCTTGTGCCAGCCATTACACACACACACAGCCAACTGCTTCATCCCTGACACACATGTACTCATTTACACTCTTCTGCAACACAGTTGTGCAGCCAAAAACTCTGGCAGCAGTACTATATGTATGCTGCTATAACATCTGTATCTGTGAGATAGTTTGAAGGGCAGGATGGACAATATTATGCAAGAATTGACAATATTACCAATATATTATCAAAATATATTATGAGCTAAAAAAATCTTCACCGTATTGTGCATCTGATATTCTTTGACAAAAACAACTGGATGCCTCAAAGTGGCTGAATGTCACACTGAAGCACTTAGTGACTGTGATCAGTCAATACGCATTGGCTTCGAGTCACAAGTTTGGCACTGTGATGGTATATATTTACATCAGAAATGCCTTCCTTTTGGTTGGTAGATGCTCATTTTTTTGTGCACAGTGTGTGTATTTCATACCAATAAACCAACTTATTATAATGGACTGGGTAACAACTTAATGTAACTGTTGTGTTACTGAGCTACTATGTTAAGACTGTTATGTTTAGAAGGTAGAAATTGTTGATTTTTGTAGTAACTGATTTTTCCAGGTTGCCAGTGAAGATAGTAGCACTTGGTTATGCTGTAAAAGCATTAACTTTTGTTGCCGCTGGCTACGACCTCAAGCTCCTGTCCTGTTGCTTCATTAAAGAGGGACACTACAATATATTAATACTGTGCACTGGTTTAACCTCTGTGTTGTTGTGCACAGTTCATTTGAATTGGTCTTAAATTGTGATCATCTGGACTGACTGTTGATGTTCATTCAGCTGATAGGCTAACTGACGACAGAGCTACGTGGTTAGTAAATCTCCTCCTGAACTCCTGCTACCTGCTGGTCAACAGAAGATGCTTATGAGCACTACAGCAGTGAGCCAGCTAAGCTTATAAAGTTTAATTCTAATTCACAGGCATAACTTTTTATCATCATATCAAAATAAGTTTAACTTCTGAAGATAAATACTGTTTTTTGTGAATATTTTCATGACAAATTAGGAGTTATAACAGCTCTTCTATTTTCTACAAGAGAGTAAATAAATATAAAATGAGCCTTTAAGCCTTTGTCATGTCAGTAAAATATTTTACAAAAGGATCCTTGATGTCTGTTTTTGTGTCATAGATGACAAGCCTGAAATTGCCATTACTGTTGGCAAGCTTCACTTGCTAAGGGGGACAGATGTTCATAATGACCATCTCTGATCCCCCAACCCCAACACCAACCTCATTTTGTGTAAACCACATTTGCCCTGTTAGCATATGGTGATAATGGAAAATTTCAATCATTATATTTAAGAAAATTTGTTGTCATAATTACCCATATCTAGAATTAAACCAAGCATTTGTAGCAAGTGTGTTTATATGTGTTTATATGTGTGGACACTGATAGTCCCTCACATTCAGAAATGATTCATATTTATAAATGCTGACATGCTCAACTGTAAGAGCATCTGAATGTGAAACTGATTCAAGCTGAGCGTACTCTGCTGGCATACAAATGACCTCTCTATTGGTTTGTGCATGGACATTTCAGTCTTTACATTAGTGTCCTTTTGTCCCCAGTAAAATAAATAGCTCCGGAGTTATGCAATAACAATGATACGGGGAAGCACTACATGATACCAGACGCAATTTGCTGCATGCTACCTTGCGAAGGATGAGATGTATGAATCATATTCACCATGAAAAGGTCATTGTTTTGCTCAGCTACCTTCAACGGGAGCTGCCTGGGGTGTTGAGTCTAAGATAGATAAGTCAGAAATGACCTTAAAGCAAAGGCAAGAGGGTTGCAGACTATTTGTCTGTCCCCTAGAAAAGGTGGGGGCCATGGGGATACAGTCACGTGCAAGAATGGGTTGTGTGCACTCCTTACTATTACAGTAGAATGACTAAACAAGGAAGAGCAATAAAGGAGAGGGCTAAGCAAGAGACAAATGAAGAAATGACTGCACGTTCCTGACAGGGTTAGTTGTCTTCACGTGTGTGTGTATGCATGTGCTTGCTACATCCTGTTACTCACTTGTGCCTCCTGGTGGTCGCAGGACCCCAATCTTTTGCCCTGTGTTCTGCCCGAGGAGGAAATTGCTTTCTATTTATAATGAGCTGCTGCATTTAACCAAGCCTTACTAACAAGACGGGCAGACTCATGCTATTAAGGCCTCTATGACTTTGCAGCAATGCACTGTTCTAACTAACAGCATCTCTGCAGCACCTGGACACTATCTACACAGTGCTGCACGAATAAATGAACAGAAACTGCTTCTACCTTCTACCAACTGAAAATTAAGGAAGTGAACGATTTACACACCAACAGATGGCAAAGTCAGTTTATCTGCATCAGAGTTCCCGTGGCTCTGTGTGTAGAAAGTTATACCACATTTTAATGTTTAACTGAGCCTAAATAGTTCTGCTGCCTTGTGATATAATTTGATCTTTGCTTTACACATCAGACCTCTCAGCATCCCACCTCAGGTTTCATATCAGTCCTCAGTCCACCTGTGAGGCTGCAGAGCAGAGTGGTGTGAAATAGAAATCTTCACTACAGCCCTTACTGCTGACTACTATAGCAAAACTAGCTCAGCATTTTGCTCTCTAGCACTCCTCCTGCGAGTACAGCTTGAGTCCTGTAGAACAACTAAGGCCAA
Organism: Rachycentron canadum; assembly: GCA_038496675.1. NCBI lineage: Eukaryota > Metazoa > Chordata > Actinopteri > Carangiformes > Rachycentridae > Rachycentron > Rachycentron canadum. The sequence continues at coordinate 8,447,421 of CM076649.1, read as the reverse complement.
GCTGGCACACCTGCCGTACAAAATATTCTATTGTTCAACCTCTACTGAAAAGGGAAAGATTGCATTATTCCCCCTCTGCTATCTGATTTAATGTCAACACTGCATAATTAAAGTCCTGTGCAAGCAATGTGAAGCTGTCTGTAGTGTTAGAGAATATTCAATACAGTAACTAAAAGCAAGAAACATCTGTAATGCAGTTAAAGAAGACTCTAGGAGCATTTTTACATTTTTTAACTTACTCGTAGTGACTATAAGAATTGCTGAAACAAAGCCAGCATATGATAAAATCATCAGCTTGTCCTCTCATTTCAATTTAATGATCTTGTTCATGAAGCATGTAGGCCACATCAATGACACTGTTCAGTTCTGAGCCATCTGATAGGCAGTGCATAAAATATGGCATTTTACGTTAATTCTTAAGAAAAGACTGAGATGACTCTCCCTCCTTAGAAAGCTTAGCTGTTTAGTTTGATGCTATTTGGGTATTATTATCATCAATGTTGCTTTGTTGTTCTTGTATTGTATTATATTGTAGTATTGTTGTTATAAGGTTTCCAGAATTTCCTCTGCCACACCCTTGAAGAAGGTGAAGCTTTATAAAAAGTCAATTCACACAAAAACACACAGGATTTAGCAACATGGCAGGTTGTGATGCAAATCAGTAAAAGGTCCCCAAGTTTAGAGACAATAAAAAAAGTTACCAGTATGAGATAAGCGCCTGTCAACACTAGACACATGGTCAATTATCAGTGCGAAGCCTGGCACATATTAGAGAGTGGCATCTGTCACTGAGAGCTATTTAGCTCAACAGCCATCTAAAAGACAATAGAGCTGCCATTCAGCTGAAAGTAGCTTCTCTAAACAGTCAAATTAACACATTTATTCTCTGTAATAAAACTACAAAGCCAAAGCAGAGAAACGCCCTAATCTAACTGTTTGTCCGTTGATCTCCGATACTAAAACTCAGGGTACCAATCTGATACCACTGATCTTTGTTTCCTAAATTTTTATTTAATTAAAATGTATATTATAAAGCAACCTTTTCAAATTCATGGCCTACCTGAAAATCTCAAATCTCTTGGCAACAATGGCTTAAATATCCTCTACTGCTCATTCAAACTGAGGTGACACTATATGATGTGGTCTGGCAGCAACAACATAAAAGTTCCTATTACTGGCTTATCACAGCGATGGGCTTCAATATGACAAAAAGAAAATGAAGAGAATTTTTCAACAATGTTAACATTCATGTTGATTTAATTTTAAACCATTTAAAAACATTATTTATATATATATATATTACCAATTTTTTTTTTACCAAAGCTGTTCTGTTTTGCAAATAATTTGTCAGTAAACCTTCGTAATACCTTCCAGGCTGACCAGAGGGCTCCAGCCCACAGGTTCAAATCCACTGTTATTGTATATATTATAGTAAATTTTAGGGAATAGAGTAAAGCTTTGATAATTAATCAGCACTGCTGCTCACAATAAAGACTTAATACGACTGTCACATTAAAAAAAAATCATTCTCCAGCACATGAAGACATTAAACAGTGATGATCTCAGCAGTAGCTCTACACATTAAAAGTAAGGTCATATTAGTATGGTCAGTGTGGTTGCGGATATCAATGCAATGGGTCATTGATGCATCTGTAAACCAAAGACAAAAAGAGAGCTAGGGGTGTATACAACTACTCCAGTTCAGCGAGCACTCAAATCTATTAGTATAGTCTTTTAAGTCTCTTTGTGATCCATTTAGAATATACTGACATTATCATCATTATTGACATTAAAATATTGTTTCAGCAATGCTGATCCAACTAACCTCACAACATTTCACCTGTTTCTTTTGCCATATTTGTTGTGTATAGATGCACATTTTCTTCCAGGTCTCTATTTGGACAATACACCCCTTCAAACTTCACTCCAAACAAAACTTGACAACATACTGTAGATAGCACTGTATCACTGTAATGTCCCAGATGGCCCACTTTCCTCTGATGCACCACTGCTGTGTAAACAAACACCCTGAGGTCACCCTCCAGGAGGTCAAACTGGGAAGCAGTACACCTTACTTTGCTAAAGTAGACCAGGCACACTTTTAACCAAAGCTGCAGCTTATCTTGCACAACGGGTTCAACAGCATAACAGAATGAAGAACATTCCCGCCAGTTACAGCTGGCTGGTAACCTTTTTCTAACTTGCTCCTGCTCTCAGACGAAGCTTTCAAGAACATTCAAATGTCTGCAGACACACTGTATAAGCTGCTCATGAATCATTGAACACTACAGCTAAATTCTGCTCATGTAAGGACCACATTCTGTGTGTCTATCAGGCTTTTGGAGAGTGCACTCATCCTCAGCTGTGGAACAATGCTTACAACACTACATCACCCATAATTCATCACACAGACATAAATGCACAAGGTGCACAGAGTGGTGCAATGACGAGAAAATTCTAAAAATAGAGCTGAATAAAACCTCTGAACAGGAAAACTATGACATGATAAAGCACCAATGAGGATAGTTGTCAAAGTGTTTCTCTGTGTGGCTACAGCAGATACTGAAGACACAGAGTCTGTCTACTACTGTAAAATCTCCAACATCTTCATTATGAAAAGATGATACAGTCAAACTTTATCAGCATCAAGGATTGCAAAATAAAAATGCATTTTATAGCTTATTTTTAAACTATATAATACGGATGAAAGCTAACCAGATAAATTACAGTAATAGGTACTAGAGAAAATAATGTCCTTTTTCTCCTTATCATAAATATAGCACAAAATCTTTTTTTATTTACAAACCTTGCAAAGAATGTATCCATGCATTCAAAGATAACAACCCTTAATTCAAGTCAGACAACAAGAGGGTCTGAATATGTGAACTCAGTCCGCATAAAAAAATATACAGCACAAGAGCAGTTCAACTCTGATTGCATCTGCTGAGTGGAAGTAGGAGCAACAAGCACCTTATGGAAGAATGAATAATATAAAGACAAAAAAGGGCTACTCACCAGGTCATGGTTTGTAGAGTTGGAATCATCTTCAGGGAACGGGACATAGACAGCTAAGGCCATACAGTTGGCAAAAATAGCAATTAATATAAAGATATCAAATGGCCTGTGAAAAGAAGTTAAGGAAAACACAGAAGATATAATAAAAATGTAACAAAAATCAGCATCAATCACAACTTCTATATAAAGGTATGAATCACATGGCAAACGTAATAAGCTAGGAAAGCAAAAAAAAAAAAAAAAAAAATGTTTATATTAAATAAAAGACCCAGTCATCCTTTGGTTGACTTGATCTATAGACATAAGACACACATTTTAAGCGGTCAAAAGCCAAAACATTTGCAAACCATTCTACTATGCTGATGTGTAGTGAGATTATCTCTTAAACAAATTTCTTAAAATTAAGCCTCAATAGTCAGATTCACCAGATTGTTACCCATAAACTAAATTATTGCAACAAAGAGACAACTGGCATCCTGAAATTGATTAATTTTTCATTAAAAGAGTCATCTATCTCGTGTATCCACACATTACAACAACACAATAACAATGACAATGTCACTGTAGCATTTCCATTCTCAAATGTCCAAAATGACCAAATATGTTAATCACAACTCTCAGACACAAGCATGCAGTATTATTGCAGCACTGCATGCAGAACAATTTAGGACACCTGATACAGCTACAGCTGCATTCTCTGTGTAAATCCCCAGTGACTTTTTTTCAACAACCACACAAAGGTAGATTATGAAATGTAGCCTTGTGATTCATATTAGGCAATCTCATTTGTACCATCTGATGGCTTTTGTGATGACAACATCTGCTTAAGCCACAAACCCACCAGACTGTCACACAGCTGTGTTGTGCCAATGCTGAGTTACTTAGTCTATAAACTACCCCACCAGTATTTTAGGATTCAGCACACTGACTATGTCTTTAGTGGGAGAAACAAGTTTCTATATATTTTAGATTTTCTGCCTGAGACAAATGAGAAAACTACTTTCTACTTGTCACAGCAGTTTCTCCTAACAACATTACAATCAATGCTACATTCTTTGAAATGATTTTGTCCTGTTTTTGTTTGTTTCCCTTTCCATCATGCTTCAGTTAGCATCTATAAAATCAACAGATGAAAATCTGGAATTCAAAGATGAAATCAAGAACTTCTCCAAAAACATTTAACCCAAGAGAAAATAGTTTGTTTCCTTTTCTGTTGTTTTTTTCTTTTCTTCTTGTCGTTGCCTTTAAATAGTCCTACTGTGATTATTTTAAAAAGCACTATAATCAATATATGAACAGTGGTAATTACCACAACAAAGATCCAACAAAGGTATACAGTAGTATATTTGAATAGGTAGTAATTTCCAAACTAGCTGATTACTATTTGGTCAAAAATGTCATCATGAAAAAGTGCTGCTCAGCACACAAGGTGATGTCTTCTATTGTCTTGTTTCGTTGGACCAACAATACTGATATTAAATGAAAAAAGGTGAAAATGACCACATCGTTTTTTTGCTTGATAAATTACTTAAAAGATTAATTGTCAAGATATTTACAGTTGAATTTTCTGTCAATGGACTAATCTGTTAATTAAGTAATAATTTTAGCTTTAAGGACTGAAAACAGATCAAATCTCAACTTGACACATTTGCCCGTCACCACATAAAGTCCCTGTAAAGGATACTTCCACTCCACCAGGCTGATGCAGGCCCTGCGTATGGGGTTGTTGAGGTTGAGGCAGAACAGAGCCCTCGGTGGCCTGCTGTTGGCGTTACTGCCTTGTTTCTTGCTTTTGGCATACTGCTGCCGCTTCTTCTGTGCCAACGCACCTACCGGGATGGTAGTGGCTGCTGGGGCAGGCGGGGCAGGAGGAGCGGGTGGTGCTGCGGGGGCTGGGGCCGGAGCAGGGGCAGGGGTAGAGGCTGGAGGGGCCTCTGGAGCCGCGGGGGCTGGGTCTGGGGCAGGCCCGTTGGCGCTCATGGTGCGGGCGTGGCTCTGTGAGGAGCATCCAGCAGCATGGATCTGCCAGGGTAGACAGGGAGGCTAGAAGAGGGCAGGATGGTCTGACCAATGAGCTGGCACGTCACCAGGGTGAGCGACTCTGGTGCTGCTGGCATAATTTGCCCCTGAGAATGAAAAAAGGTGAGAAGAGATGACATTAGTTCATTCTGCACATTTTCTAACAATAAAGACAGAACTGATATTGCTTGTAAGTAAAGACAAAGCACATCGCATCTGTCCTCAAAGCATTATATTGGCTTTCAACACACTTTGGAAGTACTTCAATGTTCTTCTGCCTGTCTATGAATCTCTGATTGGCCTTGACCCGTTATATGTTAGACCTGCTTAAAGGCTACTCAGACCTCTGGTCAACTAGTTTTAATATTCCTGCTCTACCCAGAGTCAATTCAACGTCTGGCAAGGCTCCTTCAGTTTTTATGGGCCTAGATGTTTTAACATCTTGCTTCCTTCAGGACCTTTTTATTACCTTTTAAATTGTCTTTAAACATATTTTTGTTTCCGTTTAATAATCTTTGTTGTGAATGGCTATCATTATCCCTCTTCTTCTTTTCTCTCCTCTTTTCCTTTCTCTTTTTTTTGAATATGTTGTCTGTTTCGAAGTCCAGTGTTGACAATCCAGCTCAAAGACTGACATATGTGCATAATGGTGGAGTCAAATCAATGTGTCTTTCCCAGTGATCTGTTGGTACAGCAGGGGTGCACTGAACCTCTGAACGGTGGAGATGCTCCAAATGGGTTCAAAGGCAATGGAAGTTGGAAGGTATAGGTGTTGTCAGTATTGGTACAGAACATTTTGGCCTACAAATAACCATATGAGAACTTTTATGTTCAGTTTAGAAAAATTAGACTTTATGAGAGTGAAGACATTAAAACACACACACACCAGCAAAATGTCAGAGATGTCAAAAAAAAAAAAAAAAAAAGTACTGGTATTGGTCTGACCTGGACTGATCTCTTGAAAGACAGCAATATATAGTTCCTCATAAAAATCCTACTGAAATTATTCCACAATGTCACCACGCAGGAAACAGACATTGTCTCTTAAACTACGGAAAATATGGCCTGGTTCTGGTGTTGCCATCAAGAGTCTAAATTTAGTAAACAAACCAAAATTGCCTGAAAGTGACCATATTCCATGAGGGAAAATAGAAGCAGATGATATGCTGCCCATGCCAAAACACACACACACACACAGACAGACAAATTAAGCATGTACATTCAGAGCTGCCACTCTCAGGCATCACTTGGTCACATCAGTTGTGTAAGTCCTTGAACTGCAAACAGGCCCCGCAGAGGAAGAAACAGAAAAGGTCACATTGCAGTGATGCTCAAAGAAGAATTAATCTTTATGTTGCACAGGGGGATGTGATATGAATGTTATTGCAATGTAAGACTACACATTTATTGGTGAATCCACACTGCCTGCTTTATGTCTCCTTTGTGCTACGCTGCTGCCTCCATGTAGCCGAAGCTAGTACAAGCTCAGTGTGTGAACAATGCGTATTAAATGCGCTTTTTTTGGGGGGGGGGCATTAATTTCATTGCTGCATCGGCACCGTCGGCCGTGCACCCACGATGAAAATGGACAGCCACTGACATTTCCATGATCGAGCTGTGTCCATGTTTCTCCCCGGACACCACCAAGGTAAGATGTGGTGAACCCCCCACCCCCACCCCCCAACCCCCAACCCCAAAAAATAAATAAATAAATAAACGCTGTGAAATGACAGCCTGACTCCGGGCGCTCATGGAGAAAGCTGAGCAACGCGCGGCCGTCAGCTGGTCCTCGCCGCTCCGCAGAAACAGCTGGCAACGTTATTACAACAAACCTCAATCAGTGCTGCTCTTTACACTCCAGGCAAATATAGTGGCCGGTCCACATGACCAGAGCCAACCTCAGTTTGCAGAAGGGGGGAACGAGCCTGTTATCAGCCCTGGTCAAATACATGTCTTTATTGTTTATGACAAGGCGATGAATCCTCCTCTAAATCCACCAAACACCACAGCGTCGAGGGGGAAAGTGGCCATTAATAACTGCTGTCCTCTGAATATAAAGGAAAAGGCTTCTCCACTGCCTGCATGCAGGAAAACGCAGCCATGCTAAGAGGCTAACTTCAGTTTGTGGAGCAGAAACCGCACCGAGCTGTAGCTACCTTTTCTGAAGACTTCACAATTCAGCCTCGGTCCTCTCCGCTCGGTAACACACGTCCAGTGCCTCGGGGGTTGGTGAAAAACGCAGGTCCGGTGTGGAAAGGCGGTTTAAAATACACCAGCTCCCGGAGCAGGAGAGACACATCCAGCCTGTGCATTAATTAGGCTCTTCCATGGTGATGGTGGAGAGCTGGAGACAGGAGGAGAGTGCGCACCAGACAACAGAGCATCCTCGTCCGCTGCCTGCTTATCGTCACGGCGCCAGTGAACAGAGAAACGAGTGCACATCAGAGAGCAAGCTCTCCTCCTCCTGGCCCCAACTCTCCTGCTGCTACACGAGCCCCTGCTCTCCTCAAACCGGCTGTATGGCAGGTCCACAGTGTCACCTGCTCCTGCTTCTTAAACAGAAGGTGACACCTCTCAAGCTGGGCGTCAGCAGCACCCATTAATCACGTGAAGGTCACTAGTAGACTAAAAGCTCGATGAGCCTTTTTTTCTTCTTCTTCTTCTTCTGTTTTATACACATGCATAGCAGCTCCTCATTAAATACACTGGACCGCTAAAGGCTTTGTTATTGGTAATAAACCATGCGTTCATGATTTGTAGTTAGTTATAAGCCATTAATAAGAACATCTTCAGTGTGAAAATACCTCTGGTTTGTTTATTTCTGTTTGATAGTAGAAATGTTGGTAAACTTATCAGATTTGTTGATGGCTATAAATGTTAATAGTCCTTAATTAAAGACTTCCTGCTATCTATCTTCTGCTTGTTATGGTATCTTCAGATAAGGCCCCTATGGAGTCCAGTGCAAAGATTTAGTGCTACTGTATGTACTGCTTTTAGTGTTTTGCATCTTTTTAACATGTAATGTGTCTTTGAGCATCTTTAAAAGAGCTCCATAAATAAAATGTACTACCATTACTATTACTATTATCGTTATACCATACTACACCGTGCTGCTAGTTTAGTATGGATACCTTAACTCACAAATGACCATAGTATGGACCATGATAAAATTTGATATGGAGGGCATTGATGAATAACAGAGTGCCAAAGTAGATAAAAGCAGAAAAAAAACATATGGCAACATTAGGCCTATATGGAGCGCAACACCAGTTGTTGCAATGCACTCTTTAATAAGAGCCATATGTGGGCTGGCGTCCTTAATTTGTTGTGTTGGATGAATGGGTTAATAACTGGACTTTCCCCCAGACCAGGGTCTTGTGTGGATCAGAAGCTGATATTTATTTATTTGTTGACTTAGTATTTACATATTCAATTTTCAGTCACAGTTTGGCTACGTTTAGGCAACATAACTAGGTCTAGGAAAAGATCATGTGTTTGGGTTAAAATATGTCCTTTAACAATGTTCAATGTGTTAGAAAGCTTTTCGTACAGAACATCTCCCAGGGCCCTCATTGAATAGGAGAGGAGAGTTTAACTCCAGAAGAGTTTAAAACCCTAGTGTAACTAGTCACCTGGGTGCAAGTAGCATTGTTGGCTACAGACAGTTGGGTGCTTGTCTCAGCCATGTTACAAGTACATAACAATACAAATAAATGCCGCACTGGCTATCCACCCTGAATATAAATGGCATTGTTGCCTACAGACCTGGGGGCACATTGCATCTGCCTAAAGATAAATGAAACAGTGAAAGTTTAATTTATTTAAGATCTCAAAAGAATCTTTCTGCACCTGTCCACCTGCACAGAATTTAAGCATCCAAAGAGTCTGTACCTGTGTATCATTATTACTATATGGCTGCATTACCATTGAATGTACTATTTGAGGCAAGAAAAAGTGACAAAAGTATGCCAGAATGATATATGGTCTATATAGATGCTTTATACAAAGATAGAAGTTGAAGTGTCATCGAGTGATGTCTCCAAGTTATAAACTGTCTCTGTTTCTGTATACAGCAGATATAATGATAGTCTAAGTATCATTCAACTGAAGTGGACATCACCCAGACTAAATGTCTCTTCTGTGAAAGTCAGTAAAAATATGTTTATTCCCCTGGTCTCACCTTCCAGACTGTTACCATTGGAAAACTACATTTCCCATTTGCCTCCAGTGCATGCGTTCATAATGAGAAAGTAACACCATCCCGCCTGATCTAGTTTTAACATCCACACCTCTCTCCCATTACAGTTGCTCTTTGTTAACAAGCAGATTGTATACCAGATGTATGTAAAACCATACAAGAAATTCTCTTTAACCTAGTGTTTATGTAACAAATAGAAATATATCTCGTTCATTCGGACATGATAAATTTCTCTATTGGCAGCTTTTGTTCCAGAGTTTAACAGAAATTAATATATCACACAAATGTTAGAGATAGCTCACACTTAGCAAGTGTATAAAAAACATCGTCTCTGTCATTATTGGTAAGCGCTGCAAATCATTATCAGTCATTTTCAGTCCAGCTCATCAGCTTTAGATCTCAGTGGACATGGTCCCTACCATAAACAGCTTATTTGTTAGTCAAGGTCTGTCTTACAATTACAACAGCAACAAAGAGCACTTGTGTCTGTCACACAATTGCTCATTGGCCCACCCTTATGAAAAACTAATGACCAATTGATAGCTTTGACCCACAGGAGACCCTTTAAAAACTCTTCTGTGGATTTTATTTTCACTCATTTGTCACTCTCATATCAGGCCTCTCACAAAACATAAGACAATACTGTTTGAAAAGACTGGTTTAGCAGTTGATTGTAATTCTAAAGTATTCTAAAGGTGGTTTGACACAAGTATTTCCTTTTCCATGTAATGCTTTGATTAATATTAGCAGTCATAGTATAAACAGAAACAGAAGCTGATAGAAATGTTTTACTTGCAGTTTGCTCTAATGGCAGTGACCACAGTTTTTTGCTACTGAACCATTATTGCCAATGTTGCGAAAAACCTACCTTGGAACCAAGGCCTCTGCTTCACCTACATGTCCCAGCTGACAACAAAGAGCGGAAAATAACCATCTTCTTATTGGTGTGTTGGTCAGTGAGTGAACTCCAGCAGCGTTGGTGAGAGATGGAGAGCGACTGGGTGAGGAAGAAAGGACAAGGCTCACAGTATCACCTTACCTGTCTGCCCAGGATAATGGTTTCTTGAATCGTCTTGAATTATTCACCTATGGATGCAATGTGTGTGTGTGTGTGTGTGTGTGTGTGTGTGTGTGTGTGTGTGTGCATGCATGTGTTAGTGTTCATACTCAGCACTGCCTCTGCAGGCTGAAACAGGGACTTTAATGACTCATTCACGCTTTGTGAATCTCTTTCCTGTGACCCCAGGCAGGCCTCCAGACTCAAAAGGTTTGGGGGTAATTAACAGACTGCTCAAAGAAAGACTTAAGTGGATATCCCAGCTAGTTTCAAGCTACAATTGAAAAGTATAAATAGGCAGTGCAGAGCATTGTGGAGACATGGTGCTGGGCCAGTCTAGGCCCCTACCTGCATAGGCAGCAGCAATGTGGAGTCATAGGACAGGGTACAGTAGAAATTACACAACACACTTGCACATCTGTTTTGCAGCAAACTGTTAGTTACTCGTGTCAGCTTCATATTTAGCATAAAAATCTTCTCATAACCATCAAAAGAAAGCAACTAAGTACACCCAATAAATTTCTATATTCATTGTTTCCGAATGACTTAATAGCATTTGAATCCAGGATGTCATCATCATTTGTGTGTAATGATTAAAATTATATGTTATAACTGGGAAATATATTAGTGCTGCTTCTTTTCTTAACCCCACGCTTAAGAAATGTTCCTTTTTTTTTTTTTTTTGCTCTTTTCTCCTGTTGTTCTTGACCTGGTTTACTCTGTACTGATGATTTCCCTACAAAGACTGTCATCTTTGGTAGTGAGAAAATAACAGTTACATGTTTAAGTGTTCATGTGTCTCACTTCTCCTTCAAACACACACTATAGTCCCCAGGAGGAAAACGCAATGCAGTTTTTTTTTTTTTTTTTACAGAAAATGGAGTAAAAACACAGACAGAGGGTGCAGTGGCCCCCAGGGATCATGGATGCCATTTGGCTCAGTACAGCAGTCTGCTCCCACCTCTGATTGGATCTGCTTCTTCGTCTGCTGCACCACCAAACTCTCCCAACCACAACTGACTGAATTAAAACATATAGAGAGTGTTTTAAATTTGCTTGATTCATTTGTAAACCAGTAATTTGATTAGTTTTGGGCTGTCTTGATATTACAGTACAAGATAACACTCTGGGTATTATTTATAGATGCTTTATTTTAAACATACTATAATTCATGCACAAATGAGACAAATGTAAATCTGCACAAAGCAGAATTATATTTGCACAATACAGAATTATATTTGGCTCTGAACCATGTTGTGGTGAAGGTCCTGTGTAAATGTTGTGTTTGGCCAACCTCTAAAGGGATTATGATTTGTTGACTCAATAAAAATGCACCATGTGTTTAGTTTACACATGCAAGTCACTGCAAACATCTGTTATTTTTTTCCATCTCTTTGTAAATGCACTGAGCTTTTACTCTGTCCTTTATCCCTCAGCCTCAACACCCCCTCTCACACCCTCTCTGTCTGTAGCTCTTTTTAAATCAGATTGCAATAAATCTATGAGCACTTCACTCGTGTGCTCCTAAACTGTAAAACTGTTATTTTCCTTTCAGTCCTCATTTAATCTCAGTCTTATCCAGGATTTCTGTATTCTGGATCTACACAGGCTGTATTTCTGAATTTTTTTAAAAATTATTTTTACAGTCACATGGTGTTAATAAAGACTTTGCACATTTGAAGCAACTTTAAATATGACCATGTGCCCTTGATGTCATATACCCAAGCCTGAACATGCATATAAAACCTGGTTATTATTGTAGCACATTGATGTGCACTGATGCAACAATCAGTGCTTTTGCATGTTTATGAGGGCTGTGTGTTTATGTCTGTGTGTGTGTGTGTGTGTGTGTGTGTGTGTGTGTGTGTGTGTGTGTGTGTGTGTGTGTGTGTGTGTGTTTGTGTGTTTGTGAGTGTGTTGGTGGAGCTGCTTGAAGGAGAGCAGTAGTGATGGAGCCTGAAAGCCCTGCAGCGCAGCTGTTCTCCCAGTGCATCGTCAACTTCACTGCTGAGCCCACAACACACGCTCAGCCCTAACCCCTGCTCACACACTCTCCTCTCCTTTCTGAATCTTTTTCTCTCTTTGTCTCTTGTCTTTTTTCTTCACCCACTTTCTCTGGTTATCTTAAGATTTCCATCTGAATCTTTATATCTCCCATCTTCAAATCATTCCTTTAATCCACTTTGCTTGAATAATCTAACTTATTCATCGATTCCAACACCACCATGTATTGACATCCTCTCTCTGCAGTTCATTTCTTTTTTCCCTATATATGCCCACAACCAAACCCTGAACCTCTACTTCCAGGATGATCACCCAGTCCAGCTGTGAACAGCTGTAGGACTGAATGCTCTGTTGATAATTCAATCATGAGTCCTTTTCTCTTGTCTCATGCACTGTCAGGGGGTGGGGCCTTCGGGTGACAGACAGTTCTCAGATAGAAGGGCAAATACTATGTCATCATGGTGACTGCAGAACAATTTAAGGAAATGGAGTGATAAGAGCAGAGTGGAAGAGGCTCAAGCCTGAAGGAGCGACTGGCATTAAAGCAATGTACCAAGATTCATGGATGTGTGTGAGAAATCCTATGCATATGAGTCTGAACATATTCCGGAGTTCATTTGTGTGTGCAAGTGTGCACATGTGCACATGTCATCATGCATGAGTGCATGCGATGGGCACATACATGGACCTGTATGTACAGTAAGTGTGTGTTTGTGAAAGAGAGAGAGTGTGTTTGCATGTGTGTCAAAATTTGTGCTGCCGTTAAAAGCTCTTTACTCATTTAAGCCAAACAACGCTCAGCACATTTTTGTTTACCTGAGCTCTACATTGTGGCAGGCGAGGCACACACATGCTCTGTGTTATATTAAGGCATTGTTTCAAAAGTGGTTGCTTTGCTCCTCTTTTTCTGCCAGAGAGATTAAAAATAGAAACATTCATGCTCTCTGAATGTACTTTCCCTCCAGGAAGTGTGCAGTTGTGGGTTCCTGACATTGGCTGCACACCATCACGTGCTGTGCTCTTCCCAGGCTACCATTGGCTGGCACCTGTGGGGCTCTGTGAAGGAAAGCTTTTCTGACAGGACCCAGGAGCCCAGAGGAGTTGCTGGAAACTGGGAGAAGGACAATGTCGGTGGAACCAGGAGAGCAGTGTGGAGGCTTGCGAGATGGTATCACCATTGCTGTGAGCATGGAGGTGCTTGGAAGTGACCTCCCAGCTACTGCAAAGGGCAGGAATCCACAGAGATGGTCACATGGCTGTAGAGGTGCAGAGGAAATGAATGAGGAACAAGAGAGGATGATGATTTACAGCAGTGATGCTCAAAGAGCACGTGTCATGATCATATAAGTTCAGGTGACACCTGTGTTCCTGTTGCTAAAAAATGTGGTTTAATTCTTTAAGCCAATGCCTGAAAATGCATTTCTCATTGCCATCTGACCCTAAAAAAATCAGCATTCACTTTTGTATGAATAATTCAAAAATCATCTCTGCTGAATAACTATGTTATAGTTCTAATGTTTTATTCTACTTCAGTTATTTGAACTAAACCATTTCCATGGTGGCTGTAATACGTTGTTAATGTGAAGACAGTGCCCTCTGGTGTATACAACTGGCCTGTAGTGACGGGCTGCTCAAAATGGAGCAATGAAAAATAACAAATGTTCATGTGACACATGCAGGATAATGTCTTGCTGATGTGTCTATGTAACGCCACACTGATCCATTGCGTTAATGTTTTTGTTGACCTTATACGTCAAGCTACCACACAATACTGTCCAACTGATCTATTATAGCTCAAATAAAATATAGGTCCACAGTGAGTTAGTGTGAGTCAAAATTTTAATATTGATGCTACCTGTTTCTGTCTAATGGACAATTCTGGACTATATCACATTAACAGCTGTAGACTGACAGAATTTACAAACACACACACATACACACATACACACACTTCTTTTAGATTTTATCGATTCTGATCAGCATCACAAATTTGATTCAGCAGACTGACCAATGGAAACAGGTCAAATGTACTATTAAAGACTTTCCCCTAGATGGCAGGCCGACCCTTTCCAGAGTAATTATCCTGTCAGATGCTTTTTGTGCATGACTACACTAAAGGTCAAACCAATATTTTTGGCTTGTAAAAAAAATTAGTTATAAAAATAATTTCACTGGTCAATTTTCTTGATTTCTTGATTTTCTTCTATGGATTGCATCCTTTGAGAGTAAAGGCAAAATCTTAGATTTTATATTGGATACAACATAATTTATATACAGTTAAATATATTGTGGTGAAAAGCACAAAATAGTAAATATATTTGGTGTGGCATAAGGCTACTGTTCTTTATTTAACTGCACAATCACATCCGGTTTCAAACCATAAGGTAAATACGTAAATGTTGAATTTTAGTGAGAAAGAATAATTAGAGTTATTCTCTTTAATTTTCATGGCAGCAGCTCTCAAAGATAAAAGTGTGTAAGTGCTTTAGTAGTGTACTGTGGTGTGCTGTTTTATCCTCAAGGTATTTAATGATTATCACTCAGCAGTTAGGTCCAGGCATGTCTGTATTTCAGGTCTGTGAGGTCTGCAGAAAGAACACAGTGTCCTTGGTCTGTGGAGTCGTCAGGCTCACTAAGCATCAAGATTTTGGGCAGAAGACAGAGTGAAAACAGTGGGTGAGGAGGTGATGCAGACTGAGCAGATGTAGTCTGAACTTCACAGAAGTAAATTTCCAATCTAGGACCCTACCACTGTATAAGAAAGTATTCAGATTATATGAAAATGACAATTGATTGCACATTGTTATACTATTATATAAACACAACACAACTCTGTAGACACTGTAAAATACACTAAAATACAATATGATACCATTATTTATTAATGATACAAACTCAGATAGAAACCCAGTGACAAAAATGAAGAAGGAAAATTAAATATATACTACGATGAAGACATAAATGATTGTGAAAGCCAGACCAAAAATTGATGCAGTTCTTGTAAGAATTTGTTGACTTGTGTTGATTTATTAATGTTTTTTAATTGAATGTCAAACCTTTTGTTTTTGTATTTGTTCTTTGGGAAAATGTATCTATTGAGTTTTTGTAGTTGCTTATTTTCTACAAGTTAAGTTAAGTTACAAGTTAAGGGTGTTAAAATTTAAAATTCTCTACCTCTGTCTATTACTGTTTTTTTTTTTTTTTTTTTTTTTCATTTTTCATATCTGTCATATTTCTACATTCTGGTACAAACAAACCCTGGCCTGTTCAAACATGAGCTATGGAACATGAATCAGGTGTTTGGTGTGAATAAATAACAAAGAACAATCAAGCATCAAGCTCTGAATTATTAGTTTAGACATTAAAGTCAAAGTGAATCAGGGTGAGATGCTTCAAATGCTCCTCCCAATTATCCTGACACTCCTTCACACACCACACACACCCGCACACAACACACACACATGCCTCTACCACCTCAGTCACACAGTAACCAATGGAATGAATGCCATTTGATTTTAGCAGAAACACCCAGTCCACGTCACTGGGTCCCCCCTCCTCTGCTGTGTCTGTGTGTGTGTGTGTGTGTGTGTGTGCAATGTGTGCATCTGTGTGTCTGCACACCCACTAGGATAAATCCAGCTACTCCTCCATTCTCCCTCTCTTTTGCTCTGCCTCTGCCACACCACACACACATACAGGTGCTGCTCTTTGGCAACCCCCACGCTCCCTCTCTCTCACACACACACATTCAAAACACACAAACTCTACAGAGGACCTCAGTTGGTTCACTTTTTCTGGTGCCGTGAAACTTGACATTTTGCCTTCATGGAGGATTACCACAAACCTGACCAGCAGACAGTGCAGGCGCTGAGGAACATCGCCAACCGTCTCCGAATCAACTCCATCAAGGCAACGACTGCAGCGGGCAGTGGGTGAGTCTCCACTGACTCACATATAACATCTGAGACTGTTAATGAAGTACTTATATATATATATATATATATATATATATATATATATATATATATATATATATATA
>CM076649.1:8417100-8431025 GCA_038496675.1 Rachycentron canadum | reverse complement strand
ATATATATATATATATATATATATATATATATATATATATATATATATATATATATATATATATATATATATATATATATATATATATATATATATATATATATATATATATATATATATATATATATATATATATATATATATATATATATATATATATATATATATATATATATATATATATATATATATATATATATATATATATATATATATATATATATATATATATATATATATATATATATATATATATATATATATATATATATATATATATATATATATATATATATATATATATATATATATATATATATATATATATATATATATATATGTATATCCAAATTTGATATTTCCATGTAGAATACACAGATGAACACCAACATTGACATCGCCTGAGCTATGTATGTGAAGGGCCAAAGGAACAAAGTGTCCTCCCTTTGTTCTCCTGCTTTGGTCTGCTGACACAATAATGTCAGTTTAAAGTTGTCCATTAATCTATGAATTGTGCTTTTATTAATTAACTGAATGAAATGAAAATATGTACACAATTCTAACATTATTCTGCTTTATTGAACATTTATTTATATTTATAAAGTATACACCATGTTGCACACATTTCAATGAAAATGTTTATTTTTGAGTGCAGTCTAATTAATAAACGTAACTGTAAGATAATTTAATCAGAGCTGAGTTTCAAATTGAATAATTTAATCTTTTAAAGTGATATTATTTTTTATATTCTGCAGAATGACTAAAATGAAATTGACTCTTTTCCATTTCTATTATTTCAAAATCAAATATTTACTTATTATATATTGTTTGCAGGATAATTATTGTATTTCCTCTCTAATTTTGGAAAGGTAATATGCTTCCATGCTACACTGGCCACAATACACTGCCATGTGCAATGTTGCGTGGAATGTGTTGCAGACATATTTGAGCTTTATATTGGTGCTACAAGCACAATGATCCTTTTCAATGGAGATATGATTGTAAACTAAACTGAAATCTCTAATTAATAATTTAATTAAAAATAGAGTTCTATTGCAGTTTACTGATTTATTTGTTCAGGGCAGATGTGGCATAACAGCAATTTGTAATGGAAATGTGTCTCTACTGATCAGTAGAATGATTATGGGCTTTTTTTCAGTTTCTAATGCTTTGTGAGGGTCAAAATCTAGAGTCTAACTCCCTGTAGAGAAGTGACACAATTCACAATTAATTTTGTTGCATGACATAATTTAATTGCCTTATTTTAAATATTATTTTTATTAAAATAAAAGCTAAGTTTTGTGTGTGTCATATTGGTACATTATCAGATGGACTACATGTGAGAAAAGCAAATAACCATCCATTGATATAAGCGCGCCAAAATACTTTGTCTTAATCCTGTTCCGAAGTACTGGATGGACCACTTAGTGCTTTAGTGTGAAGTTTAACTTAGTGGATCTATGAAATTACTTTTTTATTAAAGCTGAATTTGTTGTAATGTTTCAACATAATCGTAGTATTTTCAAACAGTTCTCTGTGTCATGTGTTTAGCCCCTTTGCATGAAGTATACCAACCTATGGAGCTCTATGATTTGCTCTGTTAGCTCTACTAGCTACTGGCTCCATTAGCACTTATTGAGCATACAGTGTGTGAATGCATTTCTAATAGTTTTGAGTTTTGAGGACTGAGGTGGCTAGAATCTGCAATAACTAACAAAAGTTCAACTTTTTGCCCTATACTCATGAGGGTGTATGTATGTCTGCTACTATACATTTACATTAGACAACATCTATATTTATTATTTTTCAACATATTAGCATTTGTAGTCTACAATGAAGCTATATCATTATTTGACCATAGTTTCTGCTGCTAATAACCTCTTAATGATAAACCTATTGAAACTGAGGCAACAGTGTTCATGTCTTCATGGGATTATAGTACATTCCTGTGTGCATGTGCATTCAAATATCCATTTAAAGCTGGCATGTAGGTAAAAGCACTGTCTCCTCTGTCATACAGACACCCTACATCATGCTGCAGTGTGGCAGAAATCATGTCTGTGCTTTTCTTCCACACTATGAAGTACCGCCCTGAAGATCCCAGGAACTTCAACAATGATCGTTTCATCCTGTCCAAGGTGACAGCTTGTAGTCCTACTGGTCTGAGCAGGAGGCTCTATTTTTTGTATTTATGTGTGCTTAAATGTCTGACCTTTTTCTTTCCTCACCTCAGTATTTTTACTTTTAAATTTATGATCGTTTATCCCACAGGGTCACGCTGCTCCGGCCCTGTACTCCATGTGGGTTGAGACAGGTTTCCTGAAGGAGAGCGAGCTGCTCAGTTTGTGCCAGGTTGATTCTACCCTGGAGGGCCACCCAACCCCAGTAAGCTGTCACATACTGTACCACACCTCAGGAATCATCTCGTGGAGTGTAACCAGTGTACCATCTTTTTTCTGATAACATTTTACACTGTGTGTGTGTGCGTGTGTGTTTCAGAAGCAGCAATTTGTTGATGTAGCTACTGGCTCCTTGGGGCAGGGTCTCGGTGTGGCTTGTGGAATGGCTTACACTGGGAAATATTTTGACAAGTCCAGGTAATCCTTCATACCTACTGACACAGAAATAAAAACCTTACTGTATTTTGACAGTTTTATCAGCTTTATATGCATTTTTCTTGTTTTTATGAATTCAATATTACTTGCATTTATTTAAAAAGTCCCGCCCTCTGATGAATAAACACTAACGCAAATTCATTTGACACGTAATGCCAATATTAACAGCATTGTTGTGTGTCTATCCACTAACTAACATTGTTGAGTTATCTTGAGCTTAATGTTCAGTCGGCATCATATTTCATGTTAGTGTCTAGTGATGAGGATTTTCCAGATTTTGTGGGTGTGTGCTGCTGCTCCATGCTCTGCTCTCACAATTCTTCTGCTCTAATAATCACAAGCCCAGCAGTCACATCTCGGTTATTTTTACCATCCAAGCAGTTTTCATCTCAGAATCAAATTTGGATATTGTGTTTTCAACCAATTATTTTTTTCTTAGTCTGTTATTATAATTTGTCATCGCAAACTAATTCTGTTTTCCTTTGTTACTTTTTACCTTTGCAATGGTGATAAAGTAAAAAGTATTGCTTTGCATAAAACAGCTGCTGTATACAAAGGGCTCACCTGGTAATATTTGAGACTGAGGGTCAACAAGAAAATTAAAAAACTAATTAAATAATTTTTCCCATTTAAAGGAATCTCTTGGGTACTTTTGGGGAGTAGATTTCAGAGACAAGTGTGAAATTCAGATACCACACCTTCAGAGGCCTGGGGAAGCTTTTATCATGTCACAGCTGGTTACCAATCCAACTGTCAGTTAATGGAAAATGAAACGGTCCGACTGGAAATGTGTCAAACTGTATTTTCATGAGATTCTTGTGAACACACCACCCCCCCCCCCCCCTCGGTCTTCACCTCAGTTATCGTGTGTACTGCCTGCTGGGGGATGGTGAGATGTCAGAGGGATCTGTCTGGGAGGCCATGTCGTTTGCCTCCTACTATCAGCTTGACAACCTGGTGGCCATCATGGACATCAACCGCCTGGGTCAGAGTGACCCTGCACCCCTGCAACATCATGTGGAGAAATATCAGAGACGTTGTGAAGCTTTTGGGTAATAATGCATAAAACTGAAAATGCAGAGTAATAGAGGCTGGTTAATGTGTGTGTGTGTGTGAAAAAGCTACAATATTTGTGTTCATGCCATTTGATCATATTAAGTATGTGTGTTTTAATGTGTGGCTTTGATGTGTGTGTATGTGTGTAGTTGGCATGCTATAATTGTGGATGGACACAGCGTAGAAGAGCTTTACAAGGCTCTGAGCCAGCCACGCCATCAACCCACTGCCATCATTGCTAAAACCATCAAGGGAAAAGGCATTCCAGGTAACTCTCACTGTCCACTCCTCATCTGCATTTCTCCCACTCTCACACAACTTCAATGCAAAAAAGAGAAAATCACATAAATTTTCAAACCTGTCTGCAGCTCTATTACCAATTAGTGTTTGAATCTACCAATGCAGTGCAATGTTTATGTGGTTACAGCTGCAGAAGACAAACTAGGCTGGCATGCCAAAACTCTGCCCAAAGACATGGCAGAAATGGTTATGAAGGATCTACAGAGCCGCATCATGAACAGCAGCAAACACCTGTACCCACCTGCTCCCATCGAGGACTCCCCACCAGTTAGCCTGAGAAACATCAGGATGCCAAGTGCACCAAGCTACAAGGCTGGAGAAAAGGTTTGTCATTTGTAAAGAAGTTCTCCCCTCTCTTTTCTCAAGTATGTTCACCCAGAAGTCCACTGACATTACAGAAGCAAATGAATGAATGTATCACAAATACAGTCTCTCTTTCTATATTCTATAGATTGCAACACGGAAAGCATATGGGATGGCTTTGGCCAAGCTGGGCCGCTACAATGAACGCGTTGTGGCCCTCGATGGAGACACAAATAACCTCACCTACTCAGAGATCTTCAAGAATGAGCATCCTAACCGCTTTGTTGAGTGCTACATTGCACAGCAAAACATGGTATGGTCCCTCATGAATACAGTGTTTTGTAAAACATATATTTATTAACAAAGCCATCTTTATTCTGTTCATGGTTTTCTGTCTAACATTCTCTTGTTTTTTAAAACTTATTAGAGAACACAAAGGAAACTTCCCTTTGTCTCCTTAGTGTGGTGATTTTGAGGAGTAATTTGTTCTTATTCTCAGCTCTGCATCTCACAGCTGTGAGTCACAGTCTGTGTGATTTAATTATACATGACCTGTCTATTCATAATGTATAGATGGGAAAAAACACAAATATGGTCATTGTGGCTGCTGCTCACACTAGTGGTTTGCCAGTTCCTTTTTTTGCATTAGTCATTCATTTATACAACCTTAAATGAATAAGATGTGATCAGATGTTATTTCCTTGTGCTGTTAGGCACCAGCAAAGGCCCACTCCAATGTAGGTCAGGCATGTGTATGATGATAAGCAGTTATGACAAGTGTATTCAGAAATAAAATATTAATCAGTGTAGAGGATGGGACCATCTGGCTTAATGCATAAGAAAAGTCAAATGTTGAATGGCACAATGAGAGTGGCTAAATCAAAATTTGTTATTGATCACGCCTTTCCAGTTTATTGTCTTTGATTTATACAAGAGTATATAGATATATAGTATATTATATATTATATATGTAAGTATAAGAATTTATCTAGCATCACGTTTGACCTTTCACAGATGTTTAGTTGTTGCTTCTGTCTGAGCAAAGAAAGAGGACGTGGGATTGGCAAGATTTTTGTAGACAGGACAGAGGAAATTATTTCTAAGGCGAGGTATGCCACTGATTCTACCCATATGTGAAAAAGTCTCCAGCGATTTGTGGAAAAGTCTCTTCATTGAGTTTCTACTTAATATGGTCCCTATTTCAAAGAAACTTTCAACTATGGTTTGACCCTCTAGGAGATCTTTTTGGGATCAAGCATGTGTGACCTGTGTCCATGTAATTTAGTACACGCTTAAAGGTTATATCACTTGTGCCCTTGTAGAGGTACTGAGAAATAATAATTTCCTTTCCCAGGTCAGTGTTGCCATGGGATGTGCTGCTCGTGACAGGAATGTTGTCTTTGCCAGTACTCTTGCTTCCTTCTTTACCCGTGCCTACGACCAGCTTCGCATGGCAGCCATCTCAGAAAGCAACATCAACCTGTGTGGCTCCCACTGTGGCCTGTCCACTGGTTAGTAAACTGTTGCTAATGAGCCATGCACATCACAATCCCTCCCACACTCCTCCCTCACAAAATTCACTTTTATTCCTTTACACTGAAACCACTTCATAGCACTCAGACTGTCTATCCCAGACACCATCCACAATATCCCTAATGCTGATAGATATGTAAAAGTGTGTGTGTTTGTGTGTGTCTGTGTGTGTGTGTGTGTGTGTGTGTGTGTGTGTGTGTGTGTGTGTGTGTGTGTGTGTGTATTTGTGGATCCTTTCTCTCTTTCCCTCTAAACATGTGTTTTCCTTATCATTAACATCCCTGACCCTACAGCTAGTGTTCAATCCCCCCTTTCTCTCCCTTCCTGTCTGCCCTGGAAGCTGTCTGAAGGGAAGCAGGTCCCTCTGTTAGTGCAGGTACACTGCATGCAAGTTCTGGCTTAATGTCTGTTGATTTATCTGCATGCACTGACTCACCTAACCAGTCCAGAGCTTGTATTTTGATTGTTGGCTGTATGAAATCAACTATAAATGTGTATGTTTTAGGGGAGGAAGGCCCCTCTCTGATGGGTCTAGAGGACATGGCTATGTTCAGGGCCCTTCCCACAGCAACCATTTTCTATCCAAGTGATGGTGTGTCTACAGAGAAGGCTGTGGAACTGGCTGCAACCACAAAGGTACCTAAAACACATCTGCATCCCCACAGTACCAGTGGACCATTATCTCTTTACATCAGAGGCTGTTAGCTGTTATAATTTTCCCCTTCATCCAGGGTGTTTGCTACATCCGAACAAGCCGCCAAGACAGTGCTATCGTCTATAACAGCAATGAGGACTTCCATGTTGGACAGGCAAAGGTGAGACAGTTTTTGTGTTAACAGACAGTAAGAAAAGTGACAAAACTGCTCTAAAACACATACACATCAACTCAGGTACAAAAGTTCTGTCAACATGTAAAATTATACCAAATATACTGTATGTTTTTCCTTTTCCAGGTGGTGTACCAGGGCAAGGATGACCAGGTGACTGTGGTGGCAGCTGGAGTAACTTTGCATGAGGCCCTTGCTGCAGCTGAACACTTAAAGAAAGGTGCAGTATTTTGGATGCAGATACACATGTGACATCCTATATGACTATTGAGTTTTAATTTAATACTATTTCACCAAATCTGGTGATTCATTATTTACCATGTCACAGCTAGCACTGAAAAAGATATACTATATTCATTTATTAAGTGGACACTTCAATCTAAACTATTAATCACGCCTGATGTTTCAGTGTCACCAGCTGCAACACTGATCATTACTGTGAGCAATAAATGTGGCTTTCAGAATCTATCCTCTTCATGATTTTATGAAGACAACAATCATAAATGTTACCTGGCTTTCTAATGCATTGGCAATATTTTATTTGTATGCTTATATGCTGTATTCCTCCACTTGATTAACTAATTTCCAGAGAGGATCTCAGTCAGGGTCATTGATCCCTTCACAATCAAACCACTGGATATTAAAACCATCATCGATCACACACGTGCCACCAGAGGACGAATCATCACTGTAGAGGACCACTACTATGAAGGTATGTTTCCCAAAAAGTTGCTCATACTGTTCAGCTTCTGCATATTGTATGACCACTACTAATCCAGCATCAACAAGCTTCTCAGCATATTGCAACTGGGGCCCCGTCATTGGTCCATATCCTCGGGTGCTGTGGTGGCATGTTTTCATTGGTGCAGCAATGGAGACGCAATGTGGTGGCATTTGCTTATTGGCTGAGTGGAAGACTGACTGTTGTGTGTCCTCATTCGAGGCAAGGTATTGGTATTATGGTGCATTTTGTAAGTGTGAGAGCCACAGAGGCAGAGTGCTGTCAGATTTCCTTAACTGAGCATGTGCCCATGGGGTTCACTGTGACCTAGATAGCACAGACAGCCATGCCCTCTGCCTGTTAAGAGAGTGGGGATGGGTGATGGTATGGACTTGACTGGACAAAGAATATTTGGCAACAGTATTCAGTCTGATGTTGAGTCTCTCATTCATTTTACATCTGGACTAAGAGGGCTGTGGTCCGGTGGAAATGTACTAATATTTTCTTGTCTTCCACATACTGTACTTGTCAGTGGTGAGCTATAATTATTAGAACTGGGACTTTGCTACCTACAAATTATAAATGTCCCCACAATGTTCTGTTGAGTAAGGGGTGAATGAAGACACCAAGCACACCTATTCAAGAAGCCAATGATCATTTCCTTAGATTTCCATAGCTATGAACTTGAGACTTCAGGAAGGCCAAGAGCAGTGATTTTTGGTTCCACCCACTATAAATTAAAAATGTTGATTAATTCACCTGTCACTTTCTAAACAAATGTGTGCATCTGTGGGCCTTATAAGGAAGTCCTAACCATTGAGTCAGGTAGCTAAACTTTTCTCTGCCTAGACACACAAAAAAAGAACATTTTGATTGGATAAGTTTTAGGTCAGTAACACTTTTCATTTCTGAAGCCAATTTGATAGAAAATGAGGCAAAGATTATAATCAGAAGATTTAAATTAAATATTAATATATGTTTATACAAGGCCCTGTAATGTGATGTGTTAACACAATTTTTAGACAGCTGGGTGGCCTCTGACCTTCAAGGAGCATTCATCTTTGCTCTTTATCTGTCTCATATGTTAAATTGTTCATCCACAGGTGGCCTTGGGGAGGCAGTGTGCTCAGCAATGGTCAATGAGACTGGCTTCAATCTGCATCGTCTGGCTGTGTCCCACGTTCCCCGCAGTGGCAAACCACATGAGTTGCTCAAGATCTATGGTATTGATCGTGACGCCATTGCCCAGGCAGTACGCAAGATGCTCAGCAGTTCTACCAACGCCAAGTAACTTTCTCCCTGCCCCACCCATCTATCTGATCGCACCCCTGCAATTTTAGATTAATAGTATGATTTTTGATTCACATGACACCCAGCTCTTTGAATTCCTTCACTGTGAATGCCCCAAAGTGTTTATTAAAGTAATGTGATTTTGTGCTGTACACTTTCCACATTTACCTTCATTTCATGCATCCATCACATCACACAGATAAAAAGGACACCCAATTACAAACACATAGATACTCATAACATCAGCATTGTCAAGATTCCAGTTCAGTATTCAAAATGTGGCCATAAATGACTCAAAACAAAACAAAATCTAGGCTTTTATGTGTGTGTGTGTTTTTCTTTTTTTTAATTCCCTTTGATGAACTTAATTCAACTGGAAATGTTTTTATATTATTCTGATGTAGCTCTTAATACTGGGTGGGGCATAGTTTTAAAGCAGGTGTTTATCATAATAGCAGTGAGAGAAAGAAGCTAACCAAGTTTTTGTTTGTAGAAGCTAGTAGAGAAAAAATTCAAACAAATGTATGTAGGTTATAAAGAACAGTCACACAAAACCACAATCACATTTCTAGACAATTTCAAGTTTTGTGGTTATATCTTCTCTTCAGCACTTTTTTGTTATTGACTTAATTAATTGACCATACAGCTATACACCTCAGTGTTTTTTTGTGCTAGCTGTACCTTTGGACCATGGCAGCAGTGTGATAATAATCATGACATGGTCAGTGACATCATCTTTTTTTACATAAGGTGGCGGGTCAAAGGTCCCTCTAGTGCTGATGCAGAATGTGGTTGGAGTGACTATGAAGGTAGAGTTACATCTGACTTGTGAACCCAAGCTCAAACACTTTCTTTGTTACTTGAAATTTTGTATGTACCTTTCATGTAATAAAGTCCTCTGCATTTGACTTTGAGCATTCACAATAGTCTGTTCCTTCTCCCTGAATATTTGTTGATGTGTGTAGTTTAAACACTGCACAGTTTATACGCAGGAATCAGTACTTAAACCTTTAATTAGAAATATTGTCTTACTAAGTGATACAAAAGCACTGGCATGAACATGTCTTAGTACAACAGAGTTATTTTTTACAGGTCTGTGTTATTTGCTTCACAGTGATTTCTTTGCTGTATATTCCTGAGCTCAAAACATTTTTCACAATATTTAATAATTAAATTCTTATCATAACAGACTAAAACATGCATCATGCCATTGAAACATATGACTTCCTGTTAGAAATCAGCATCTTTGAGTCTAAAGTTCATTAAACCTCTGCTCTTTGATATTGTAAATGTAACAGTATCACTGCCTATCATTTCCCCATCTGTGGTTTTTTACTACCAATGCTGTTTTCTTCTCAGCTTCCTGTTCAAAAGAGACAAATAACAAAAATTTTTAGATGATAAAAATATTATTACTTTAGTAGAAACATTTTTTAATTTTAATTTAAACCAGTTTTCCCTACCTTAGAGAGCAGTATTTCCGTATTGCTCCACTAATAGCAAAGATTATGATTCCACAACCATGAGACAGTGTATAGACTGGAAAAAAGCACCATATTTAACTACAAAATACTATTAGCATTATTCCCAAGGCATTTTACGTATGTTATATGCTGAAAAGTCATGTGGGTTTACCGTGATAAGAGTTGAGGTTCAGAACGGCCACAAAAAGTGCAAAACAAAATCCCCAGAAAACATCTATAAGTTAGAATATAGTGATAGTTTTAATGATGAATAGGTCTGCATGTGGCACTTATTAGAATTAAATAATTTTATCATAGGGTATTAATCTATTGAAACTATAAATTAACAACTCTAGATTTTCTAATGGATTAAATATTTTTATAGGAAATTGATACAAAACAAGATTCACTGTAACAACACCATAAACCATATAATTAAAATATTTTTAATACATTTGGTAGTTACGATTACATATTTAGTTGGTGATATTAATCTGTTGTAAATCAATAATGAACCATACTGGAAGGAACAAATCATAATTTGTGCACACAAAAAGGGGTGAAATGAAATATATGAAGTACCTTTTTTTTCATAGGGGGGTCCTTTACATTTACTAGCATGAGCTGGCAGGTCTGATGGAAACAAAAAAAAGAATATGAGACTGTCACTTAAAATACGTCAACTGAAAACAGGAGCACCCTTATGGTGAAAAAAAGAACAGCAATGCATGTTTTTTTTGTTTGTTTGTTTGTTTTTTGTTTTAATATTTGTGTCAATTTTAAAACAAACTTTATCTCACCAGCTATTATGCCCACAATCTCAAAGACTATGGTGAAAAACACAGCAAGAACTGATGGGATCATGAGTGCTGGAAATGCAACACAAATATGCTTAAACAATTACAGAGCCCGTGTAATAAACTTAAACTATACCAAAAAAAAAGAGTATGTTTTAGGTTTGTTTATAAATTATTAGAATTATTATTATTATTATTAGAAATGCCCAAAAAAGTGTACATGTGTGACCATCACAGAACTTGTCTGTCTACTTACAGCAGAAGGGCCTATAGAGGGCAGTTCCACATCCCACACCAAAGCAGATTGCATAAAAATGGTAATATTTGTCTGAAAATGGTCAGAAGATAGATAGATAGATAGATTAAATAGATTAAAATTAAGACATATTTTCTAAACATGGTGAATTTATTTTAAGACATTGAGAGTTGCCACTAGTGTAGACTATGAAATTTTACATACAGTGTTTGTAAAAGTCAATGTAATCCCTTCCATCTCCCTGAAAAAGAAACACTGATTGAACACTGATGATTTCCTGGTAGAGGTGTATCGGTATAAAGAGTTTGATAAATAAACACAAAGAATGAGGGAGAGACAGCAGCACAGATAATATATAGTATCACAATATAGTATAGAGAATGAGAGAGTGGATTACCATTATCGCAGGTGGAAGACCATGAGAATCAGAGACAAAGTTCAGCTGCAGGCATAGTGACAGTAAGAAATCAAGAAGACAACTTCCTCAAACTAGTCAAACCACTCTGTTAAGTAGTCTGTCGTACATAAACAGTAGGGAAATCCCAAATATGTTTATGTTTTGCTTTCATATTCGTATAGCACTGTTTTTTGTGGCTCAAGTGGGTGAGGCTCAGAGTCAACAGTGATGAAGTGTAAAAATAAGCAAACCAAGAAATGGACACATTAATACCTTTTGAGGGTTTTATTGCTCCCTCCTGTGCTACTGACTAAGGAGGTGGTACTGATCTTCTCATTTCCAACAAATGGACTCAACTGTCTCCTGCAAACAAATACTCTTCATTCGAGAACCATGTTGCTGTGGTGAAATGAGTATGGTTGATTTCGTGGATGTGCTAGATACGTTGTTGTCTTCTATTCCCGTCCATGGTTGTCCACTACTCATCCTTGGCGATATAATGTTTTGCTTTCACATGTCTCTCTGACATATATCCACATGGCTAAAGGAATGCCACCTTCAACTAAACTGCTTCAGCAGTCTCTTCAGCAGGATATCAAATTCAGCTTTTCATCTCTTACCCCAACCAAGGTTGCAAGAAACCTGGGTGTCATGTTCGATGAGCAATTATCCTTCTCTGACCATGGTGCATCTGTGTCTTGCATCTCACCTGACTCAGCATGCACCCAGCTCTTGGTCCAGGCCTTGGCCATCTCTTGCCTCGACTACTGCAATGCTCTTCTGACAGATCTTCCTTTGTTCACAGTGAAACCCTTGCAGATGGTCCAAAATGCAGTAGCCCATCAGGTCTTCAATCAGCCAAAAAGAGCACATCAGCTCACTACACTGTCTACCCATTGTTGTTTGAATGAAGTTCAAGTCACTAAGGCTTGCCTTCAGAGTGACTTCTGTATCTGCTACTTACCTCTACTTGAACTCAATCATACAGCCCTATGCTCCTTCTTTGAACACAGAGGTTATGTGGCATTTCCATCCCTGCAAACAAAGCAATCACATTTCAGGCTATTTTCATCTGTATTTCTCAGATAGTGTAACAAGCTCCTTAATCCTATTAGAGTAGTGGTGTCTTGCTCTATTTTCAAGAAGCTTTTGAAAACTCACCCCTCCTAAAACCCTAACATGTCTAACTAGCATGGACTTTTGTTGCACTTTCTTATATCCTGCACTTATGTAATTAATTTAGATGTAGTGTTTGATTTACTAGATCTATTTGATTTAATTATAGTTACACCAAGTCATTCTGCTGCTCTGAAAAGTGTTTGTCAGATGAGTCCATCTAATGTGGAGCTGAAACAATTAGCAAATCCACATTTTAGTGTAGTATCAAAAAATTATTCTCATACTAGATAATGGATTGATTGTGTCAGCTGATAAATTAAGGGATAAAAGTCAAATATTGTATTAGCCTAGTTCCATCATTTTATAAATTGGAAAAAAATAGACATCTTAAAACTTTACTGTGGGCTCTGAAAATGTGTGCTTCGTTACATTTTCATTTTCGGCCAAACTATGAATCGGTCAATAAAAAAACATTAGACAGACTCATCCGTAGCGGCAGCAATCGTTGCTTGAAGCCACAGTCACCGTTTTGGTATGTCTCATTGGTTAGGGTTGTAGTCCCATCACGGACTCTCTAGATGGCGATGTTTTCAGAAAGCTATTGGCTGATACCGCGCAATGCATTCTGGTACTTGACGTCAACACGGCGCTCTACTCTATATCTGGAAAATGAAACTAGGAAACCTCAAATTCATGACTATGTAACAGGCGTGTATTTGTCAGGCTGAGAAAGCGTATGACATGATGTGTGAGCAAGGGTTAAACTCATGTTATTTATATGTCAAATGGTAATAAGATTAATATTAGTAGGGACATGGGAAGGGTAAGGTACCTAATATTTGGTGGAAATTGGACTCCTCGGCGGGGTTTATAGTTGGCCCAACTCTTTTTTCTCTTATAATAAATGAAGTAGTGATGTTGGTAACTTGAATTGAAGGGACTTGAACCCAGGGCATGTGGGCCACATATTTATTTATTTATTTATTTTAAAGACCAGACTTCCAATAGTACCAGAATTTGTATTTTGAATATTATACATTTTTCTACATTACTTTTTAAAATTTCTATAAATTGCAATTCTGTAATATTTTCTGTAATTTATATCTTATATATAATTTTGCATCCTACCTATATTATAGCTCCTAGGTCTGTACATATTTCTAGTTATATTTCTTGATGGAGCAGCTGTGACGAACCAAACGTCTGGGGATGAATAAAGTATATATATATATATATATATATATATAT
>CM076649.1:8316770-8412109 GCA_038496675.1 Rachycentron canadum | reverse complement strand
ATATATATATATATATAAAGAATAGAGTATTTTTGCTCGTTAGACTCGTCGCTCCAGCAGGTGGCGGTAAAGCACCTGAAAGATGTTTGGTACCCGCCAAAACATCGTTAGAAGAAGAGGAAGAAGAAGAACCCTTTCCAATCGATGATCTCAGCTTAAGTTTCCTCTGTCAGCTTCAGGAGGAGGATAAAGAAACTCATCGAGAATGATAAACGTGTCCTCCGGGCTGAGCGTCGGTGAAGACTGCGGCGGAAAAAGACGAAGAGACGCGAACGCTATTTAAGTCCCGACAATGTGGCTCAAACAAAGAAGGCAGTGATTTGTGATCTCGGTGGTTTTTCCCCCCCGCCGCTCCTGCTCGCCAGGGCTGGGTCCGTTACAGTCCTGAGTCGGCGGCTCGCCAACATGTCCACGGAGGAGCAGGAATATCCCGACGCCGTGCTGGTGACCGAGGCCGGGCCGCAGTGGCTCCGAGCCGAGGTGGAGCGTCTCGCCCGGGAGCTGCGTGAGACGACCCACGAGAAGATCCAGGCGGCGGAGTACGGACTGGCGGTGCTGGAGGAGAAACAGCAGCTCAAGCAGCGATTTGATGAGTTGGAGACGGAGTACGAGACGGTCCGGCAGGAGCTGGACCAGCTGAAGGAGGTAATCCGAGGTCATAGCCACGCAGCCGGACACTTTTAAAAGTGCTGTAATGGAAATAGTATCTAGGCGTAAAGACTGCATGTAACCTCAGTGTCATGCAGCAGCGGCCACTGTTCTGCAGCCCCACTTTTTAAACGTGTCAGTCTGGATCCCAGTCTATGGTCTGAGCTATTATAAGTTTTATTGGTGTCACACTGGACTCAGTGTTTGAAGCTCAGCCAGAACTTCACCTCATGACTCCAACAGCCATCATGTGTCATCAACTTGATTTGCTTAAAGCCTCTTGTCATATAAGGTCTGTGGTAGATTATAATATGGTAACTAAGTGCAGGAAAAAATAATAACAATAATAATAATAATAATAATAGTAAAGCTATAAAATTGTCATAACTTTAAAGTCACTTGCCCGTACTTGCTCTTGGTATGTATGGTTGAGGCCTTTATATGTCACATCTACAGCTGCAGTGGGTAGTAAACGTACATGCCTTTGTGGCCAAGCGGCTGCTGGTTATCAGAAAGTAGAGAAGACATGTGGTTCAGTCTTATTCTGTGGCTCAGTTCACGCTGCTTTTTATATCTCTGCTGTCTTTGGAGAGATATTTCGAACCTACAACCACAGCACGATCTGGTTTGTTTGAATTACCACCATTTTGTTGGATTTTTCTGTATAGTTTTGTCAGCAAAGACCTTGGTTTACATGGAGGTTTTCATGATCTCTCAGTTCTTTTACTCAACTCATTTTCACTGATGATTTGAAGTTGTAGTATATCATGTGCTGCTATATCTCACAGTTACTGAAGCTAAATGTTGCACTAATTGAGGAAAACCTGGACAAACCTTATGTGGGTTGAGGAAAAGCAGAACCCCCTAAAGCTGAATGTAGGGGGCTAATACACCCACATGACAAATATTAGATGAATATTAGAAGAAGCCACAAAGACCCAAACTTCTGGGAAACTGACTGTATTTCAGGAGAGACGTTGGGGTTTTCCCTTCT
This sequence comes from Rachycentron canadum, assembly GCA_038496675.1. Classification (NCBI taxonomy): domain Eukaryota; kingdom Metazoa; phylum Chordata; class Actinopteri; order Carangiformes; family Rachycentridae; genus Rachycentron; species Rachycentron canadum. The sequence continues at coordinate 8,410,467 of CM076649.1, read as the reverse complement.
GCTCGTGAAGTGTTTGTCAACATTTAAAGGAACTGCATCCTAAGGCACTTCCACATTGGTTTTTACATATTCAGCATTATGGTCACCACTTGTTATCAACAGTTCTTCCATTGTTCGGTCGTAATAATTTAGCATATTGGGACTGTTTTTACCGTCCCCCAGCTCAGCGAGTTCTCCTAGTTGGTGTTTCAAAGCCATAAGCTTTATACAGAGAACTGCTATAAATGGTGAATAAGATTCGCTCAAACAGAAGTCAGGCACTTACTTATCCTGAAAAAAGACCTGTTTAATTGCAGGTGTTACAACACATGTCTACATTTAACGTGATTAGGGCAACAACTAATGATTATTTTCATGACCAAGTAGTTGGTTTATTTTTTTGATTTATTTTTCTTGATTAATTGATTCATTTGAATCATTTGGTCTCAGAAATGTAATAAAATAACCTAAGGTCATGTATTTTGTTTTTTATGACAAAATGGCCACATTTTTAATATAATGAGTATCATATATGACAGAGAAAAGCAGCAACTTCTCGCCTTGAAGAAGCTACAACCAGAGTCAATTAAACAAAAAATTATTTATTGATCATTAACATTGTTTTCATTTGATTTCTCTCTAACTATGTCATTCTGTCCATTTCCTGTGGATCTTTGAATCATTTAGTTCTGTATTTATGGCGATTGTCATCCACATCACCTTTTTCATTGCATAGATCACAGTCCAGTCATCGAGTGACTCACAGCTGTGGTCACTCTCTTGGTGTCTCATGAATCTGACTGTTGCGTGTCACTGAGGCAGATGCAGGAAAATAAGTTATCCATCAGCACTCTCTGCGTATTTAGGCTCCTGATCAATTCACAGCACCACTGATGTATCAATTTGAGGTTTGACTGAAATTGCTGAGGGGGTTGTGGGAAGGAAAGCTGCAGCTCTGTGGTGGCTCTGTGGACTTCCGTGGACAGTAACTGTTACATTACCAGTTTGGCCCAGTGTCAGTAGATGTTGGCTGGGTATCTATAAGCCTTTAAGTCAGAGACCTGTGGGACTCTGACACCAACTGTCATCCTATTAACCTGTTCTCACATTATCCTGACTACCTCTTAACACTGTTAACCTAAGCCTTGACACTTGGTATCTAGCCATCGGTGTTTACTTGTATAAGGCCTTGCCCACTTCTCTATTGTGGAAAGACAGACCTGAGAATACAAGCATTTAAATACATAAGTAATATGCTCACCAGTGTCCTGTGAGTTTAGTTGCAGATACTGTGGTCTAACATGACTGAATAAGCCACAAAACGCCAACTCTGTGGATAAATTGCCAGAAATGTCTGTTAGGTTTGTCTGATGTTGCAATACATTTTCAAAAATGCAAGCAAATAGGAAAAAATATAAATTGTTTGCAAAGCTCTGTGAAAATAATACATGTGGTAAAAAATGAGTAATTGAACTAAATGCTAATTGAGCCAGAGGGAAAAAGACCTGAGGGACATATTAAGAAGTGCTGTCCCCCAGTCCCCCACAAGTCAAATAATGGGCAATATATAGGTGATGCATAGCTGTAGAGTGAGGGAGAGCTCTAGTCTGAAAGTATTTGCAAGTTATGTTGTTAAGGTTTGATATATTTATATTTTTTTGCATGTAACAGTTTTTATTATTGCTATAATCAATGTATAGAAGTGTTAAGGTTATTATCACACACATAACTTTAGTATTTTTAGTTGTTTTCATCTTTTAACTGTACTACTAAACAAAAATTTTGTTTTCTTGAGTCAGGTTGAACAGAATGTTTTTTTTGTTTTTTTTTGTGAATGTGGACTGGAAGGCAGCAGCTTCCAGTTTGCTCCAACTTGTCATATGAGCATGTCAAATTCAAATTTATTCAGTTCAAATGTAATCAGTGCTTGCAATGTCTTTTTTCCATGCTTCATTGTTGTTTAATGTGAACATCATTATGTAAAGTGTAGCAGCAAGGGGGCATGGTACGAGTGCAAGGTCTACAGTAATAAATGCAGCGTAAACCAGTGACTGATGTGATATTATATTTGGTCAGTGTTTTTACTGGTCATTTATTTTCATTCATAATCTTTGATCAAAGGAGTATTGGTTCTGATGTTTATTCTTTGTCGGTACCCAGGCTTTTGGACAAGCTTACTCAACCCACAGAAAAGTGGCAGCAGATGGGGAAAGCAGGGAAGAGTCACTGATCCTGGAGTCTGCCAGCAAAGAGGCTATCTACCAGCAAAAGGTCCTAGAGTTACAGAATGAGCTCCGACAGGCCAAAGCCTCCCTCACCAGTGCACAGGCTGAGAATGATCGCCTGTCCTCCATTGCCCTGGAGATGAAAGAGGTAATAATTTGAATATATAAATATTTTATGCTCTTTATTGTATTGTAGACTATAATCTATAATGGCAAAGTGATATTTATTTAAATTCAAAAGCTTAAGTTATTAAGCCCCATAATTAAATAATATTGCAAACACAGGCAATGAAAATTGTATTTCACTGGGTGATTTTGCTTTCATGTACTTTTTATATGGTAACTTGAGTCTGTTGTTTGAGTTTGTGTACTTGACACGCAAAATCCCCTTTCACACTTGTTAAATAATGCTTTTTAAAACATATAATTAGTTATAAAACTGAAAAGAATAAAAATGATCTTAGTAAGTTAGTAAAGCTAATTGAAGTTGTTAAGTGCAGTGTGAAATCATCAGTAGTTGTCTGGGGGAGTTAATGCTTGTAGTGGGGGAGGGTCTGTTACCAAGTTTGCATTGAGCCTAGCAGGAAAGATGATGTAATAGTCCACTGTGACTGACACAAAGGATGTCCTCCGCCAGGGCTTTCTGTAGCATGCATTGGTAAGTGGACCATGTCCTCCTTTCCTCATTACATTCCCTGCCAAGGTCTTGCCTCAGTGGTATGCCAAACATGCTGACATGCTCATGCACAGTGACCAGACCAGTATAAGATTTGTAGTTTGCACTGTCTGGGTGGCGCTTTACTCAATTGAAGATAGTGAACGTTGATTTTAAATTCCTGCATCCTGCCACAACATGCTAATATTTGCCTCTTGCCCTTCTCTTCCTGTGTGCAGAATTCAGAGCTGGCGGAGCTGCAGCGCAGTCAGCTACGTGATGACATCAGAGAATACAAGGTGCGAGAAGCTCGTCTGTTGCAGGACTACAGCGAGCTGGAGGAGGAAAACATCTCTCTTCAGAAGCAAGTGTCTGTGCTTAGACAGAACCAGGTAAGACAATACTCACTTTGTTGCACATCTTGAACTGGATGGAAATAATGCTAAATTAGTAATGTAGTCTAACTACCCACATGAGTGCTTTTAGATATAACCACAGTCATTGTGTCATCTACTTCAAATGTCAGAAAGCGACAAAACACCTTGCTGTCCCAATACTAAATATTTGGCTTATAGTATATATATATATAAGAATTACAGTGACACAACCGAGTAAAATTATTGACAACTTCATTTCTATTTTTGCTCACCTGCACAGGTGGAATTTGAAGGTCTAAAGCATGAGATCCGCCGTCTGGAGGAGGACTCCCAGTGCCTGCATAGCCAGCTGGAGGAAGCCATGCGTCTGAGAGAAATCGCTGAGCGACAGCTAACAGAGGCCTTAGAGACGATTAAAACAGAGCGTGAGCAGAAGGCCAGCCTGCGAAAGCAGCTCTCCCACTATATGACCATTGGCAACTCTGTGTACAACAGCTCTTTCAATATCTCCATTGACAACCTGAAACTCCACGAGGATCCTTCCACCGTCAATGAGCCTGACAATGACGACCTAATCAGAGGCTTTGAAAATGGTTTGATGAAGACAAGTGAAAGTGATGAAGACAACAGAGCTGCTGGGAACAAGAGAGGAGAGGCCTTTAAGCCGACACCCAGCCTGGTGGACGACCTGCTCAGTGAGCTCAACATCTCTGAGATCCAGAAACTTAAACAACAGCTTGTTCAGGTATAAAGTACACAAGATGCACTTTAACCGTGAGTCAATACTCTAATTGCGATGTGTTGCTTGATCCATTATTTTAACGAAAATAAGTTGAGAACAATGGATCAGTAAATTCAACTGTAAAGTAAAGTATACTGAACATCATACATTATGGCCACATCTTTTAGTGGTTATCTGTGAATATTCATCTGCCCTGAAGTTTATTCACTCACTTTGAAAGCTCAAAACAGCCTCTTCAGCAGGGTTTAACAAAACCAAAGTATTAGGTTAAATATTAATCTGAAATACATCAACATCGCAGACATATTGTAGAATATTAATACAAAAATGGACAGTGCTGTGTTTCAGATGTTCATTTTCCATGTTAACATTAATTGCAGTCACCTGTTACTTATCTGCTCCCACTAATGCAATTGTCTATTTATTGGACCAGAGTAGACAAAACTAATCTACTGATACTCACTACTCACTGATAAATCTCAATAGAATACAGAAGGTTCAGGAAGAAGCATTCACTGACTGACTTTGATTTTTAGGATTAGCCCTGAAGTTATTGAATTGATTTTTACTTAAGTCAAAATACCAAAAGCTTTTTTTTTTTGATCAAATTATACACAAAATGACTCTGTACATCAGACACAGTCAGAGCTTCTTGAACAAGAAGCAAAATTTGCTCATTTTATGTGGCTGTTTGCTGAAAATGTTTTGCGTTCTGTCAGTCCTAATCTTTGATTGCCTTCTTATATTAGGTGGAGCGGGAAAAAGTGGCCCTGATAAACTCTCTGCAGGAGACCCAGAAGCAGCTGGAACAGGCCTATGGTACTGTGTCTGAGCAAAAGGAAACGGTCAACAGACTGACTGAGAACCTTAGCGCAATGAGGAAACTTCAGGCCAGTAAGGAGCGCCAGTCTGCCCTTGACAGTGAAAAAGACAGAGACAGCCATGATGAGGGAGACTACTATGAATTGGACATCAACGGACCTGAGATCCTGCAGTGTAAATACACTGTGGCAATGTCTGAGGCTGGGGAGTTGAGACAGGAGCTGAAGACACTGAGGGCGGAGTACGAGGAGTGTCGAACCAGGTATGAAGATGAGCGAGCTCAGATGGAGAGTGATGTCCAGGATTTGAGGTCAAGGTTGGCATCCCTGGAGAAGATTAGCCAAGCTGACAAAGCGGAGGTGATTCGCCTGGAGAAGGAGCTCCATCTGACCAGTAAGGCCGCAGGAGAATCACTTGGCAGCCTTAATGTGGCCCAGGATGAGCTCATAGCTTTCAGTGAGGAGCTGGCCAATCTCTATAATCATGTGTGTATGTGCAACAACGAGACCCCGAACCGTGTCATGCTCGACTACTACAAGGAAGGCAAGGTCATGTTAAGAAGGGGGCCTGAAGGGAAGGAACAGCAGTCTTTCATACTTATCAGTAATGAGCTGATCCCTGGGACTGAACCTGGAAAGTCAGACTCTAGCGGCACCATGGTTTCCCCAGCTCCAATCCCAGAGCACCGCCCAGAACCCATGAACATCTATAACATCGTAGCCATCATTAGGGATCAGATCCGCCACCTTCAGCAGGCAGTGGACCGTACCACAGAGCTGTCACGCCAGAGACTTGCCAACCTGGAGCTGAGCACAGTGGCAGACAAAGATAAAGAAGCTTGCATGGAAGAGATCCTCAAACTAAAGTCCTTGCTCAGCACCAAAAGGGAACAGATAGCCACTCTCAGGACTGTACTGAAGGCCAACAAACAGGTCAGAAATCCACTCTGTGTGTGTTTGTGCATGCTTGTATGTATGAATACCTGCTGTGTATGTTTTCTCAGAGGAAGGATGTTCATTGTCTCTCACTCTGACACCTAAAACAGAATGGGATCATTGGCTTCAGCTAAAAGTAACCACTGAATTTAGACTTTACCTACATGTGAGAAATTAGTAATTGTATAACATATTACTCTCTCTAGACCGCAGAGGTTGCTTTGGCCAACCTGAAGAGCAAGTATGACAGTGAGAAGGCCATGGTGACTGAGACAATGATGAAGCTCCGCAATGAACTCAAGGCGCTGAAAGAAGATGCTGCTACGTTCTCCTCTCTTCGAGCTATGTTTGCTACAAGGTATTATTATACATAATCACTGATTTACATTCAATTCCTGCTAAGTGGTGGTCCAGGGCACACTATAACACATGCACAATATGCATTACATTACAAAAATACCAATTACATTGATTTACCTTTGTTCTGATTCTTTTCATTGACTTTTCCCAGTAATGAAAAAGAACAATTCAATACTTCAGTGCTTATTCTGCCAAGTTCTGTGCCCAACTGAGTGTCTGTCTTTGTATGTTGGTGAGAAAGACGCAAAGCATTGTGGGAGCAGTCTGATGTAATACTTGCTCGAGTCAGCTAGCAGAGATCTCATCCTCCCATCTGGAAAATGCTGTCTGGGGAATGGAGAAAACATGTGACAGCAGCATCAGCAATCCAAGGCAAACAGCCCCACCTGCTGGTGATAGTGCATCTCTCATTTCTTTCTCTCTCATTCTTTCATTCTCTGTCCTGCTCTTTTCTCTGCCTCTCCCCTCTCTTTGGTTTAGGTGTGATGAGTATGTCACCCAGCTGGATGACATGCAGAGGCAGCTGGCTGCTGCTGAGGATGAAAAGAAGACCCTGAATTCTCTGTTACGTATGGCCATCCAGCAGAAACTGGCTCTAACTCAGCGCCTAGAGGACTTGGAGTTTGACCATGAGCAGGCGCGGCGCAAGAGTGCCACAGCAGTGAGAGGCAAGGGCAAAATAAAGGGCAAAAGAGGGTCTTCCAGCCATCACGTAAGTCAGAAGATGTACTGCAGAGAACTCTTGGGCCACAAAACATAACTCCAGACTTTGGGTTCTTCTGCAAGTCTGGCCTTGAAAACTTCCACATGGTTTTTCAGAGATGTGTGTTTCTCTTCGTATTTGCATACACTCTTCTTCTTTTGAGCTCTTGTGTAGCCCTTACACATCTAACAGACTACATGACTTAGTGCCATTATTATTCATTAGTACTTTTTTACTGTACAGTATATTATGGTAGTCATAATTTAAATTAGTTGCCATACTATTATGCCATGCCATTTTAGCACTGCTGGTCATGGTACTTTTCTGTCCTCTGCTTGCTGGGCAAGCTGGGGCATACTAAGTGTACACACACACACAGAAACTCCTTTCTTGTGACATAATTCACAAGTAATTTCAGTTAATACTACAAATCCTTTCTCTGTTAATTAATTTGATCAATATTCATATTCATGTATTTGATATATTCTTAGATTGTATAGATTTGTGTCAGAGTACAAAAATATGAGAGAAAATGATAAAACATTCAAAATAATTTGATGGAAATTGGAATATAGTTTTGAGCTGAAAACATTCCCCATGGCATTAGTGACTCATGTTACGACTGCATGCACATATCTTGCTTCCCACAGCTATCTTTTCTGTGCTAACTTTCCCAACTGCTAACTTCATTAATAAATTTTATCTTACTAATGTAGTGAAAAATTTTAATCAGTTTAATCAATAATACCAACAATCAATATAATGTGATTTTTCTCCTGTCTCATCTTTCCATTTACAGTAACTCTGTCAAGCCAGGTGGCCTTATGGATGTCCGTCAGAGTGTCTGTGAGAGTCTATGCTCCTGGGTTCTTCAGTCTCTAATCATGGTTCAAATCATGTTATTGCTTAAACAAGAACATAACAGTATTTGCCAAGCGCCTTTTTCAGAGTGCCAAAACTGAAATCTCTTAAAGTTCTGTCAAATGATGTGACTGCAGAAAGTATGAGTCATCACATCAGCTGCCCGCTGCAGTTCCTCAGTCTTCCAACAATATGCACCACTATTATTACAGAACCAGTGGAAAAAATCAAGATGGGTGTTTTGCTGGTTACTCATTGCCTGTGTTACCCTGACTGAGCACTTTTTGTTTTTACTTATTTGCTCTTAGTTAATTCCTCTTTCTTTCTAAAGTCATACTAATTGTTCTGAGTATTATACAATGTTTTACTGTATGTGCACATTTTATGACACTATCATATGATTCAGCTTTTTATCCATATTTCTTTCATTACAACAAAAGCAGAGTATGTGGTAATTCTTTTTAACACAGTTCGTTCAACCAACTAGTTGAACCCAAACAAAAGAGACAAATAAGCTTTTTTTACCATAATTGTTTTCCTTTTAGCCTTAGATTTAGGGGTGCCTTTCAAATTTTTTGATAATCATGTCTCCTCATTAAAATATAATACAATGCCTTTTTTATGTAGTCAATTTATATGATCCTGCAGATACGGAGCTTCAACTTCAGGGTCTTAACTAAATTTTGTATAACTGGGCTCCTCCTCTGTGGACAAATGGCAGAGCTGTTACAAATTTCTGTATGCTTGTTATGACTGAGGAAGAGTATTAATGCAAAACTTATTTAAAGATTTCTAAGTTAAAGTCAGATGTTAATGTATTCATAAACTTTATTCATGAAGGAGAGTTTAAAAATCTATTGTCTGCTAACAGTAAGCCTGCAGTGCCATTTTGTGTCGTGTATACAAGTGCAATTTGCAAGCATGGCATGTTTTTGCTTTGTAAAAAAATATTTTACACATTGTTGCTCACATTCTTGGTCCTAATTGATTTTATATGTTTTTACTATAACTGCAATTATATTTATTTGACACTGCTCAGACAACAGGATGTCATCATCCTTTTTGTTTCATAAGGGAGTTTGAGTAGAGGTGGCGAATCCATCAGAATTTCAAGAAGACTAAACTGTGGTAAGACACTTAAAATTCATGACTGTTGGCTACTGTCTCTGCTTCCAGTTATGGCTGAGGAAATAAATCTAACTTTCACAATTCTTATGTCTTTGTTCTTTTTTCAATAATAATATATCAACAATAATCTTCACAACAAAAGTGAATTCTTTCTTGACTGAAGTATTAAAGATTACAATAGTCTTTGAGATACACAGGCTTAATACACACAAACTGATCCTATTTTACTTGTCACTGGTTGGAGCAACATGTATGGTTACTTGGGATTAGTATCGGATGTATGGCTAAATGCAAGGTGTATTAGTGTACATACAAACATAACATGAAATTAAGTACAAGTAAGTAAGTAAATATATGTAATAATAGACCTCATACCTAACAGTGGTCCTATACAATAACAACTTGCAAAATTAAAGTTCAGTTCAGTTTTACAGTACAGTACACCTTTTGTTTGTTTAGCTACATAGATCAAATTCTGTTGTACATTATAATTTAGGGTATAGTCTTGCTACATCTACTCCCGATTCCAGTGAAAACTAAAAACTGGAAAGGGAGATTTTTTTTTTTTTTCTTGGACGACGTCGACGTAAAATGCGAGTGATGTGACGTCAGAGGGCGTGTCCAAGCAGAGGACAGAGGGGACTCTACAATGGGAGGTTCGTGACTTTACTTCAACTAACTTACGAAGAAATAACGCTCATTTCAGCCCGTATTTAGACTCTTATTTTGCTTTAATAGCTTCCCATCGGGTTCAAAACACAAACAGTATCAGAGCACGAACGACGTGACATGCTGCCTGCTTTACTAGTGACAATGTAACGTCTCACTCCAAGCCATGTTGACGTTTCTGAAAAGTTTTTCGAAGAATATGTTTGACAGGAGACAGATACTTACATTTCATTTCATCACTGTTCAACATGCCGGTAAAATGACCATTGAATGTTTGTCGCAACATGACCAAAGCCGGGCTCCACACTCCTCTCTTGCCACAACTGACAATGTCAAACTACTTGACTGCAGCCTGTGTTTTCCAGTTAAAAAGTTAGCTTGTTTAGCTAACGATGTATATGGATCCACGGTTTGGATGAAGTACTATATTTTTCATTTCCCTCTGGTAACATGCACAGACAGTTTCCATGAGCAGCTGATCGAGGACAGCGCCTTCCTCAAAGCTGACCGGAGATTGGACACAGAGCTGGTGGACAAACTCATCCTGCAGCTCAACAGAATCTACCCGCAGATCCTCACAGACAAGGAGGCCACCAAAGTAAGCGCTCATACACAAATACTCCACTGCCATGGCGGCATGTTGGAAGTGGTGCACAGACTCACAAATAAAAGATGCACCACATTGTAAAACTACTAAACAAACAACGGTTTCATGTAAATCAATGTTTTATTTACACAAGCTTCTTTACGATGATTATTATTTATTTATCTCAAAAGTATTTATCATACAGCAGCATGATATTTTATAAACTCATCATAGGTTTCGTAGGTCTTTGCAGAATCTTGAAAATTAATTTGTGACTTTAGCTGTGATGAAATAAGAAATACATGATTTCCTCCTGGAATTGAGTAAAAAAAATGAAGTACCTGAAGTTATGTACTTACTTTTATGACTTCCGTACATGTACTTAGTTATGTTATATCATTACATGTAAAATTATTGAACTTAAATACTTACTGGCTGTGTCACGGAAATCATGTCTTAGATGCTCTAATTACATATCAATCCTTTACTTCAGACAGTCGACCAAGAATACTTGAGTACAAGCTCAGTAAGCACCGTAGGAAAGAATAATTCCATTTGGGGATCAAAAATAGCCTCTTATTATCGCTGTTATTGTTATCCAGTTCAGAAACTTGGATGTGCCCACCAGTGTTCGACTGGGGGAGCTCCTAACAAATCTGCAGGGCAAAGGAGAGGAAGCATGCAAGGAGTTTTACAGGGCTCTCCACTTGCACATAGAGGAGGTATACTACAGCTTACCCACTCGGCTTCGCCTTAGAGGTGAGTCTCTTGAAACTTCTTTTTCATATTCAAAAAATAGATAGATTATACAATGGAGTATAAATATTTAATTGTGTATTAAGTAACCTTTTCTGATTCCAGATACCTTGGATCCAATTGCATTTCCACATGTCCAACAGAGATATATTCTGAATGACAGAGGTACATTGTGAAAGAAAAAGATGTTACTGTGTATGGGCAATATCAAAATTCAAACTTTTTAACTATTCAAATAACTGCTATCAAACGATTGACAGCAAAATCTAAAAATAGTATTTCTTTTAAGAATAAAATAAGTAGATGTTTAGTGATAACCAGCAGAAGATGGGGCAGGTAGTTATTTAGCAGGCACACCAGATAATTGATTACTTTTACATTGTCAAGTGTTTACTTTTTTCCAGGCCCCCTTTTCTTTCTGGGCTGTTTCAGCATTGCTGTTGGAATGGCCATGCTTTATTACTACAGTGGTAAGTTATTTTCCAATTGTTTAACATCACCTGACATTGCAATTGTGGTGATTGGATATTGCCAGTTTTATTGGATAGTTCATTTGTATCAGCCATGTCCATGCATGTTCAACTGAACCCCATGTTGTTAACGTTGTGTAACAAAGAAAGTTTTTTTTTTTTTTTTGTAGAAGCCAAAGTGACAGGAGGCAGTCGTGCCCTCGGGATGGCTGCTCTGGGTCTGAAAAGAAAAGCTCAGGAGGTTCTCATTTGGTATACTGAAGAAAGCCTCTTGAATTAGAGGTGATTGCTTCACACCAGGTGTTTCAGTAGTACTGCTCTAAAGAATACTATTTATACCAAAACACGTCTTTTCAAGGGTTCAATTCTGATTTTGTACACAGTTTTATAAATTATTTTGTTATATTTAGCACTTTGCCCCTCTTTTTCTCACGTTGTCTATTCAAATAGGTTAAAGGAATAATTACATTCAACTGAGGTCAGGGACTACAAAACTCCAAGTTTCAAATGTGGTGTAAAGCAGGCTCTGCCAAGTTCAGGTGGGTAACACCTAAAGTAGCCTATTTTTTTTTTACAGTGTGCTGAACTATATACATATATTTGGGTGATGGGGAGTTGTGCTGCCTTATTTACAATAACTAAGCATATCAAGCACATTGAAATAACTTCAGTGTCCACCCCGAATTGATTCAGACCGGAACATGATCGCCATCTTGTGGTCAGAAGAGGAGCTGCAGCACCTGTGTTGTTTTCAGAAGTCTGTTTTCAGTCCTCTCGAGGTTCTGCGGTTCACATTTAGGCAAAACAAGCAAAACAAATAAGTCCGTCCTGTGAAAAAACAGAAATTATATCGCGCAGCGCCTGCATGGTGATATCTGGGGAGTTTAATCGTGCCGTCACGTGATTGCGTCAACCAATGATATACCACTGTACCAGCGCGGTGCATTGTAGGTAGGATTGCGACCAAAACAAACCAAAATATGCAAGCGTCGAATAATTGTGACAATAAAGCGCTAACACAGATCAGTCACATTTTAAGGAAACATACCAGAGTTGCGTTTTGCTGATATAATATTTTCAACTCGGCAATGCACCGTAAGTGAAACTAACTCGTGTAAGTCGGCCTATATAAAGTGACGTTGTCCCCATTAGATGTGTGTTGTATGAAAGGAGAGAAGGTTAGCACTCCCCTTGACAAGGATGGAATTGGCCCCTGTGGCCTGCAACACACATACGGTTAAGGCATTGCCACCTACTTCGTGGCATCTCTAACCAAGTTTTTTTTATTTTTTTTATTATTACTTTAATATTGATACATGCTGCGAACGGGAGTAGTAGTTCAATGTTCTACTACTATTATACTTTTACTTCTCTCAAACCACACCTCATGTATTAACCCAATACTAAAAAAAACAGGAAGCATGACGCACGAAAGCCTGACAATTTCTCCGTTTCGTTGTTTCCGCTGGGTTAGCCCAGGATGGAGACATTTATTTTTCCGGTGACCTCCAGTAGCCTTTAGCTCAGTGGATAGCTTCAGATTTTACATTTGATCTGCACTCTGTCAGAAGCAGTAAATTCAGTTTGAGAGAGATTTATTCCAGCTCCCATTATTAATATATTGCGTCCTCTACTGTGGATGTTTGTTGATCTTATCGTGCCTTTTTGCATTTAGTTTTGGGATGAGTCTATTTAAATACAAAGTCTGACCAGTAAATGAATTGACCCCAATATGGCAGACGTAGGACATTTGATGGTTTTTTCCTCAGTGTCAAGATCTGATGAACATGTCATGACGGTGCTTTGTTAAAGTCTATTTTTGTGTGTTGGAGGGTAATTCAAAAGAATTTCAAAAGGCATCTCAAAATACTTTTGCAACTTGTATTTGTAACACTTTCATTAGTCACTCAAGGAAATATTGGTGTTTATATCGTGTCAGTTGATGTGTACTCATGGAGCAGTGCCTAACAATCACATTCTGTGTTTACTTTGCCATGTAAAAATGCCTTATTGTTTGTATTGTAAGACTTCAGTCTTTGTACAATTTAAAAAAAAATATGCATGGTAATATTACACAGGACAATAAACACATCTTGTTACTTTTGTAGTTTTCTTTACATTTTCTATTCAAAATAGTACTCGTACAAGTGCATAAAACAAGATCATTTAGCAAAAGCTAAGAAAAATGTTTGGTCCTTTAAAAAACACATAGAGACACTAACTAATACTGTATATGTGGATATATATATAAACATTACATCAATAGACTTTGCATAGAACTTAAAAAAACAAAGCATTTTATACGTCTACTTAATCGGATGAGGTTTAAAACATTGCAAAACATTATCTTTGCCCCATAATCAAGCTGTTTTGTAATACCTTGATCTCAGCAGAACCAACATGGGTCCACTTGCATTCAGGAATTTGGCTTATGCTGTGGTTGTTCTTATATTTTCTTCTTTTCTGTACACTTACAGTAGGCTTATTGGCTTAAGCTGCCAGATACTAACACATTTAAACTTCCCAACAGTAGAATGTTTGTTTTTTTCCAGGAAACATTCACAGTTGCTGTGGTGATACACAGAATATTGCTCCTATGTTTTGATTGTTGATTTGTAGGTAACTTATCTGCATCACTAACCTGAGTATTATAAGAGGTAACAAAGGAGAGGCTTGCCGCAGCAAATGAAAACTGACCACACTTAGACTTAGACACATAGACATGGTTTGTGACAAAGGGAACACCTTTAACACACACACACAGATATGTCAGACATCAGTCACTTGACCTGCGGGGTACATTGGGTTAATTGGGATTGACTTACAGAATAACAAAGGCACCTGCATGCTCTTGAATTTGGTGAAAAAACCTCTTGTCCAAATAATGTGAGGGTCCATTTTCACTGTCTTGATCAGCAGGCGTGACCAGTCATCTCATAGATGCTTAACCACCTGAGTTGGGCCGCTGGACACCGAAGGCTGTGATGAAGACGTTGACTACGACTATTACAAAGACAAAGGCTGTGGCCACATTTTCCATGATGTTCAGCTTGTAGTGCATGCGTTCATCGTTCAGGTTCCACTTAACTGGTGACAGAGAAATGACACATGAACACATAACAGATTATTCTTGGTCAGTAGTAATGACATCCTTTCCCCAGAAGGTTTCACTGAATGATTTGCAGGGAAGTAATGATTACTGACAACCGTCATATAGAGTAACAGCATCTGACAGCACTGGCCTCGGGTGAATAATTAGCTCTTCCTCCATTAGAACATTACAGGCTTCACTGGTCTGAGAGATGCATCTGCATGAGTCTCATTTTAGTCGTACTTGGGTATTTTAAAATATTCTATGACATCATACATTTTTCTTCCTGCTGTGACTCTTTGAACTCGACTCTCCACAGTTACTTATCTTGGAATGAGGTGGCAAAACAATATGTTACATATTTTTAGTATGTCTTGATATTAGAGTGCATCACAGATTATTAAAACTCTTTGAAGTATATATGCGATTTTGGGCTAAATAAACAAAACAAGACTTTACTGACATCATCCCCTGTGACTGAATGAACCTTGACTACATAGAAGTTCCTAAACAGAAGATAGGAAATCACCTCCAAACATACCTATGAAGATGAGCATAACTCCTACCACGATTTGTAGGATGAGGGAGATGCTAATGAGAGTAATGAGGGGCACGTAGAAGGTGAAGTCTGGTCCTTGCTCCAGCACAGCCTTTAGCTGTGAGGCGTTAGCCATCAGTAGAGCCACGTCCAGCATGCTTTCTGCTGCACTCTTCTTATTGGCATAATTGTTCATATTCAGGGATTGCCTCCTAAATCGGTCTCGCAGTGGTACCTGTACAGAAACACAAGCCTTGTCATTAGTGTAACACAGAGAATCAAGTAATCAGATGCCACTAAATAATTATGTGACATAATCTCTGGGGGATCTTTATTTGTACTTATCTAACTTCATACATCTCTAAAGAAGCTTCAATCATCAGTGGGCTGTGGTTTTAGAAAACTCAATTCTTTTAAAATTTTTGTACTTCCACGATTGTAACACTCACACTGCCTTTATTTTCCAGAACTGAAAAGAATTTTAAAAATGTCTCTAACACGGATAAAAAAGAAAACACTGCTAATATTGTAACATTGGACTGATAAGAAATATCACATTAAACTGACTTAACTGCGTGGTAATTGTTTTGTAATACCATTTAACATGAATGCTACAGTTAGGTTGTATCATATTCATGTTTGAATTCCATTTTCTGTTTAACCATTTGTATTTCATAACTGAATGACTTTGGAAAATACAGAAACCCAAAACTATCACAAAACTTTTGGCAGAAGAAGATAATAATGGAAGTGAAATTGTTATGCAATAATTCTAACAGGGACTGTTTCACTGAAAAGGTCAATGAGTTGGCTTTAAATCCAGGGGTCAAAAGTAACTTCTCCTATCTTTTAGTTAGATTTGGCCAAGTCTGGCATTGTAAATACAATAAAATGGCCTCCACCTAAACACAGTGGAAAAACTGAGTGAAGAAGCACTTTAGCAATTAGCTTATACATTGTACTTGTGAAGGCACACACGCAATAATTATGATCACATGCTCATCAATATTATTACTATTATTTTTAAATATTTTGTTATTTCTTAAGTAAATAAAACTAAATATAAAATATGTCCTCGAAAAAGTTAAATTGTGCATAATTTCATGTTTCAATATTTGCCAGACAGACTAGTTAATCTAGAAGAGGTCATCTCAAGGAAATTCATTTGTTTGTTTTGCAAGTGAATTATGGTAAATGGTTAATTAAAGAGCTTAGAAATTAAAAAGCTAAGAAAGGAAACCAGAGTCAATACAGAGACTCCTCTCAATGCTTAATATGAGTCTATTACAGTGCTTAGGGTTTCATCTGGGTAGGGTGTAGTTCAGCACTCAAACAATGCTACCCTTGCGCCTAGGCAGGCGATATCATATGCTGAGGTTCAACTCAATGTTCCCCTTTCCTCACCTTTGAAAATATTGATTACGGAGGGAAAAGATGCACTTGTGGTGTACCAGATAGTAAGTGTACTTTCACTTCTTGAATTATTACAGCTTTACAGTAGTTTAAATTTTTGTAATTTACAGACCAAGTTCTAATAAATTATATAACTATATAATTACACCTAACTTGATATCTATGTTATTATTCAGACACCAATTGTTACAATCTGGCTATATACTGTTTTATGCATTTTTGAGACTATTATTGTAAATCATTGTTGACCTTTTTGTTCATTTACAGGTGAAGCTCTGTGTGCAATACAGTACTGATTATTATTATTTATTTATTTATTTTCCAACAATGAAACTTATGGAGTCCTGAAGCTAACAATATTTCTATTATTATTTAAGATTTTTCTTTATCTCGTAAATAATAATATAATGATTGAATGAGAAAAGAAATGCCCATCACAACTTCCCAGATCCAAAAGTGACATCTTCAAATAGCCTTTTTTGTTTGATTAACAATATGCAACACAGATATTACTGTATACAATTTAAATTTAAAAGCATCTTAATTTTTGTGACTGACAAAAAAAAGAGTTCCATTCTCTAAAACTATTTTTTTTTCAGTTGACTTGAAAATGTATCTACTTAGTCCATTATAAAACAAAATAAGATATTTTGGGGAAACCTACTAGTCCAAGAGCACAGACACTTGGGCAGGCTTTCCTAATAAAGACAAAGATGAACTGTCTTATGTCTGCTAGAGTTTGACAAAGTTACAATACGAGCAGTTTAATCCCATGAGGGCAAATAATAATCCTGATTTGGTCCCGGCCTGAATTTGACCGCCTGGATTCCTTTACAGGGAAATGACACTGAGTTTACATGGTCCTCTGTGCAGCCTGTTGTTACATGTAATGTGAACCTTTGCAGGCTGTTGAGGCAAAGTCCAACACACACACACACACACACACACACACACACACACACACACACACACATACGACAGACTTTGCAAACTGGTGAAATGTTCAGATTAGTTTTGAATTTGGAGCTAATCCAAAGACCTAGCTAACCGGTCACATTAGCCTGACGGACTCTTGTCCCGCCGCTAAGATGAAGCCGCACAGAGATGTCTGAGTGGATGGGAGACGAGGATGAAAGACAAGATAGCCATAAATATCCGGTTAAAACAATGAATACAACTGCTGTCTACTTGTAATTCGGCCGAGGGTGTCTTTCCGTGGGAAGTCACCCTCGGCTGAGCCTGGACATTGGTGGTTTAACATTACAAACCACGAAGCTGTGCCCCCTGCCTTTGTGCCGGGGACCAGTGTCGCCTTACCTCCGCCCCGCTGTTTAGGCCAGCATCCCCGTTCATTTCCATGCCGGTTGCCATATTGTGAACACGCTGCCTTATGTCCCAAGTCGAAAGATCGTGTATGTTGTGTGAGAGTCTGCGATCCAGTCGGCGGGGAAGCAGCTCATTCTTTATAAGAGCTGCTGTGACGACAGGAGGGCAAGAAAAGCCCCAGACCACCGCCCCCCAGCTGGGTGGAAGTCCTGTGACTGACAGTAGGCAGGTCAGGACACCTCAGCTTTCATTTTACACGGATGGACCGAAAAGGGCAGATGTCGGACAAATGACCGCAATGTTTGTATCGTAATTGTTGACGTTCATTAACGGGCTGTACAGGCAACGTGGCCCTTTACTGCCCCCGTGCGTGTCGATGCGGTACTACAGCCTCAACTATCCCAACTCCAGCAAGAGCATCGAAACGTGCTGAAAGTTTGTCATGAGTAGACTCAACGATTATGCTGCAGGATATCCACCATGTAAGCATAGCATCAACTGAAAGAGTAAGGGTGTTCAATTTACTTTATGATACTGGGTCCCTCTGCAAGATATCAGGGCCCTTACGATTTCAGTTCCAGTTTGGTCATTTGTACTTGTACTGTTATCACACAAATGTATGATAATTATATTATCACAGTTGGCACTTTGGCACTCTTGGTCATGTAAGGACACAAGGGCATCTTCCATTGTTATATGCTGAGCGACAGCAAAGTAATTAAATTTATAGTTAAAAAAACAAATTAAGAGCCTAAATAAATGAATTGATTCTGACATGGGAAATGTTGTAAGATGACTTCATGTGGTTAGATGATCTTCACCTTTACACCTTTATCAAGCCAAACTAAAACTTTGATATCCTGAGGGTCCTCAGAGATAAAGCAACTCTTCCTGATAGCCTACCAGACTTCATGTTATTTTTGAATCACATTAGACACTTTAGCAGTTGCTCTTTAATGAGTCATAATGGCTACTACATTTGTTACTTAAAGCTATTGCAAGCTTGTTTTCTACCACAAGCGTATCCAGTAATTTATTTATGTATTTCAAGCAAAGTTGACAAAGCCACAGCAGCTTGAGCTTAGACCGAGCTTGGACTGAGGAAACACATCTGTCTTTGTGTGACCACAAAACACCACTCGAATTCTCACATCCATGGTGTCTCATTGTAAACTTAGGCCTGGCACCACCCACCAACTGGTTCCTATTATTTCCACCAGTTTCCCTGGGGATCTGGGCAGGCTTTGTGCCTCAAAGCCAAGACCATAAAATTTCAAGCAACCCCTTGAAGTTGATCCTTGTGGGATAAAAGTGTACTTTTGAAGTAATAATTCTGATCTTATTATTCTTGTTTCAGTTTCAGAGTTTATGATTCTAATAAATGAGCCTGGTCTAAATGACAGCATTTACTCTAGATTTAATAAAATATTTTCTTTACTGTGGGAAATGTTATTATAAAATATAGGCTATAGTTGTATAAATAATATGTGCATATGATAAACTACCTTATCTTTTCCATATTGCATAAATGGAGGGTCAGCATGAAGTAGTTAAAGATAAAGCTTTAGTGTGAACATGACCCAACACTTGCAATTATTTTTAAAGTGCGCATGCGTATAAACACTATAAAGAGTGGTATAAAAAGGGATACAAAACACATCCATTAACCCACTGTTAACGAACCTATAATTGTGTTGGAGTGTGTGTATTTGAGAGAGAAATGTCCTAAGAAGGCGAGCCTCTTGGCACGGGGACCACGTGGAGGAGTGAAGCCTAAAGATGTCCGGTGCGTCCTATCCAGGGGCCCATACATCCTAGCAGCGTCCCGTTTGGTCGGTAGGTTTTAACAGTCATCCTCCCATTGGAGGCTCAGCGCGTCACGATGAGGGCGGACAGTGGTGTGGTCCACACAGCCCGTGTCCGGGGAGGCTGTGGGTGCCGCCTAAAAGCGTGCCGAGTTATTGGATACGTGTTGTTGCTAGGGGCGTGGGTTGCGCCGTGAAATATTCTAGTTTCCTTTAACCCCAAAGTGATGAAATCCACTCAGACAACAGTCGTATCAGCTGGACGAGAGATGCGCTGAGAGCCGCCTGCTCCGACCTGAGGGAAACTGTGCCGCAGTGAACATAATCTGATAAGCGCTTGTGTCCATCCTGCGCTCGGCTCCAGGACAACACTGTGGAGAGATGGGATAAAAAAAATAGTATGTGCGGATAGTTAAAGAAACAATGCAGAGATGCTGAGGTCACACTTCTCAGAGCTGATTCAGGCTTTTACCCGAAACACCTGCTATTTATTTGCATCAGCGAGAACCCGGCTCGATGAGCGTTTACCGAGAGTGACAGCTGCGCACTTGGCCGTCCCGTGATGTGTCTTTGGAGGGATTAATGCGCGGCAGAGCCTAAACATCCTGGCCTGTCCACTGTAGGCCAGTGATCTGTCTGCGGATATCACTTTTTTTCAGGCTGGTATGCGCTGGAGAGGGGACCTTATGCAGGAAAGTGTTTTCGTGAGCTCATAGGTTAAACTGGCAATGACATCAGGCTTAACTTGAATAGCTCTGTGCTGTAATGCAGCAAGGTGGACCCGGGGCGTGAGGTGGCAAGGAGCAATGCACGCATCTTCCGAGCCGGAAATTTCTCTCGGGATGATCTCTGTGCTCAACAAATTCAAGGCATAGGGCCATACTACACCCTGAGCTGGAGAACTGCGTCACTGCATGCGAGTGTTGCAGGTAGGCTGCAAACTCTCCCACCGCCGGGAGAGGAGCATGCTCATCATCCTCCCCGCACTATGTCGCCGGTAGGCTGAGTCTTTAACAATTTAGCGGGGATGGATTCGGCAGACGATTCAAGCAAAGATCCGCCACTGGGGTCGACATTTTCCTCGGCACCCAATTTAGACTCGGACATTAATGCAAATGCCTGTAGGCCTATTTATGAGAACGGGACAGACCACCATGTCAACATACAAAACGCAGCCCTGCGAGGAGCGAGTGACCCCAGCGCATACCCCTCCACAGACTACCGGGGACTCATCCGCCAGAGGTTCATCCGGAGGAGTTTGTGGGTGTCGGATTCTGAGGAGCAGCCGATGGACACGCCGGAGTGTGTCAACAGCAGCCCGGTGCTCAACATTGACCTACGGACCATCGTTGATCGGAGTCGGACCAGGGTTTTTCACGGGCCCCGCCTGGGTCTCCAGGAGACCCCCAGCACGGAGAGCCATGTGGAGCTGAAGGAGAGCGCCGCGGACAGCGTGAGCACAGATGAGGAGAAAGGAGACAGGAGCGAAGCCAAACCCAAGGCTGAGGTGCCCTCGGATGTCACAGGTAAAGCAGGAAGTGACGAGAACGAAGAGGAGCCCGGGATGAAGGCTGTGTCCACCTCACCCGGCGGCCGCTTCCTCAAGTTTGACATTGAGCTGGGAAGAGGGTCCTTCAAGACGGTCTATAAGGGTCTTGACACCGACACCTGGGTCGAAGTAGCGTGGTGTGAACTTCAGGTGAGCTCGGTGATCATTCAAGTGAAACATCAATCAGCCAATAACATCCAGTTGTTAGAGGAACCTATAACATTATCTGTGGTAGGCTTGTAGGAAAGACACAAAGATCTCTGGTGAGCACTGCTGACCAACATTTGGACAATCAGGAGAGGTAGAGGTCACGTGGGTCCCCAGCACACACAGGACTAGTTTAATTCAACTGTTTAATTTATCTGAAGTCGAAACACTGAGTAAATAATAATGATCCAGTCTGACCAGATCATATCTAACAAACTCCCAGACCTCGATTACTTTCAGGATTTTCCATGCATTTGTTGCCTTTTGTCCTCCCCTCCCAGGTTCTGCCAGGCCTCACTCCGAGTTATGAAGTATATCTCTAACCAGTGAGCAGCTAGGCCTACATGAGTTTGTGTCATAAACTGTCTTATAGATTATATAATTTTAATTAAATGAATAGTTAAGTTTTGTGATTTTATTACCTCATTTTGTTGACATGCTGTGGTGTACAGCACCCAGGTGAGATATTGTTTTACCCCATTCTGTTTTCCATCTTCATTTTATTTATGAGCCATCATTGAAATATTTTTTCTCCCTGGGGAACAGAGTAAAAGCAGTGTAAAAGCATATTGTTCATTTTATTGTTACAGTGCAGAATGAAGAGAGAAGCTTTGTATCACTCATGTAGCTTTTTGTCAGTACTCACATTACACCAGGCCTCCCTCTCATTATGGAATGAAATGTAATCACCATGTTTTGTGTCATCCAGATTTATAGTTGGTGTGAGTTTTTTAATCCTTCTGAAAAATACTTCAAAAACACAATGAGGTGTTCAGTGGTAAAATTCAGATGTTTACAAGAACATTATAAATTGTTTATTCTTCTCTTCTGAATACTTCCTTGACTAGTCTTCTGCTCCTCAACAGTGTCCAGCCCTTATACACAATGCCAACAGATGAAGATGATCACAAAGTATTTTAGCATTGTTTAATATACAGCAAACACATGGCTTTGTAGCACTGACAGCCTGCTATATAACTAATCTGTGTATGTGGTAATCTAATGATCAGTTTAGATGTGATATACAGATTAGCCTGGAGGCAGACCTGTAGACAGTGGTTGCCCTTTCAGGGTTCAAAATGTGCTAAACTCAGTCCAGAGCAAATTGCTGCCAGGAGATTACTTTTTAAAACACTAACTGACATATATTACTATATTGTGAGAATTACTACCTTTGTTGGCATGAGTAAGTAAAAACAGCAGCACTGTGGACGCACACACATCCTAGATTTCAACAAAACCAGTGTCTCTGCAACTTTTAAAGTTTCGGATATACGAAGGGGCATGTTATCAATTGTTTTGTGTCAGCCACTGTTTTAACAAGTCATTGTTCATCTTTTTCATGTTAAGTCCAAAAACAGGTTTTGCAGTAGTATGCAACATTTTTTTCCAAGCAAATAATTTAGCAAACTTTAAGCTGCTTGTTGTATTGTTTTAGTCAATGCACTGGCTGGTTTTGTATACTGGGGTTTAGATGTTTTGTATGTGCCAAAAATGTCAAAGTGCTGAGGCTGAGTCAGCACCCCAACATAATTTAAAATCTTTAATTTACATAAAATTATCATAATAAGAATAATGTTTGTGAGTCAGCCCCAGTTAATTGTGCACAGGGCAATTTAGTGCTGTCATCCACTGCATGGGTGAGACAGTCCCAAACAGAGCCGAGGATAATGTAAAATAGAGGACGGAGTGACAGGTTTAAGCCATTGGTTCTCTATTTCAGCAATGTGTATTGAGTAAGGGTACACATTACTCACAATGGACATTAACACATTAAAATCCATTCATTAGATATTTAAAGTATATCTATTTTTTTCAATATTAATTGTCATCCATCAGAAGAGACATCAACACTTCTCTCTGTTATAAGCATTAATTTAAATAATTTTAAATCGCAATTAAGAAAGGCATGTATCATTTATAATAATCACTATAGCAAGTGTATATGCACAGTAAGTGTGTGTATATTTGTATTTGTGTAGCGTCTGAGCAGGTTCTTAGGAGAGATCTAGTGATGATTCAACCATTCATTCCCTGGAGGTGAGGCCTTGCCCTTCAGAGCTTCTGTGCCTGTGTGGCTCAAGCTGCTGTAACTCAAATGCTTTGTGTGTGTGTGTGTGTGTGTGTGTGTGTGTGTGTGTGTGTGTGTGTTTAGGGCCAAAACTAAGAGTGAGACAGCAGAAAGCTGAATGCTTAGAGAAAGATAAGTCAGACTTGAAGAGGAGCTGGTGCCTGGTGTTGAGAAGGCCAGCCAACTAGTCTTGTTACTTATTTATCTACTAAATGACGATCAAACATCTGCTGAGCAAGTTGTTTACCCCAAATTAACAAATTATGCAGTAGGATTTAGTGAAATGCCAAAAACACTTTTCTACTTTAAGATCTGTTATTATTTCTCTTGTTTGATGGGTTAGTAATGAATACTAAACAAGGATTTATACCCCTGTGGTATTACCACACAGATGTGTCTGGAGAGTGAATCCTGCTGATGCAGCCCTCCTCTCCCCACCAAGACAGGGAGAGAGGGATAGGGCGGGCTCATTTAAGGACAGCATGTAAGAAGTATAGTACTGGATACACAGCAAAGCAAGGTCCATATTTTATAATAATTTTATAATAGTGTCATGTGTTCAACAGTCCACACTCCATTAGATACAAATATCAATGCTGACAATCTAATTTTTTTACCCAGTTTTATTGTACAAAACCACTATTGAGTAAAGCAGATTCTGTGTTGTAAGTGCCACACCCTGCTTAGATCTCATCTGTGCATAGCATCTTTAATAACCTGTTTAGAAAATAAGGGGATAAAGACAGAGAGATGACAAAAAGTCTAATAAATTCGTTCTCACTAAGAATCAGCATGATAATGGTAGCTAAAGCAGGAGGTGTATCTTTCATAATGCTTTACATAATGTGAGATGCATTAGGTTGCACACTGCTTAGGTCTCTAAGGACTGTGAATGAAATCTAAATCCCCAGCATCAGTCAATAATCAATGCTGAGAGATGTACAGTAGGTTATTCTGCACCCAAGACATTTAAATGCAGCCTCATTGTTCCCATTAAAATGCGTTTCTGTAAAAGAAGTTAAAAATCTGGAGGCCATGTAACATTTGTCTTGGATAAAGCCAGTGGATTGTATCTGCCATGCTGACTGGAGAGGAAGAAATGTAGAGGATGTTTGCTGTCAGCTGTTTTACTATTTATACAACAGTTCAGGGAAGACAGGGGCCAAAATATTGATCCAGCATACACAGATCAACTCAGGTTTGTACACCCAAAGATGTAAGATTTAAACTTTAACTATAAACTCTCAATGTTCTTTTTTTCTTTCATTATCAGGTCATTAGCAGGTAATTTGATACATTAAAAATCTCATGTTTTTCCGCCATGACAGACGTGTCAGCTTCTGTACTTGGACGATTAAATAAGGCTTTTACTCAGTCTCCCGAAATTAAACTCTGGATTCTACTCATAAGTCTGAGGTGTTTTAGTGCTGTGTGTGTTTTATACACAGTGGTGAAAAACGAGTAAATGGTTTAGACCCCCATGTCTACCCACTCAAAATACCAAGGTTGTATTCACTCTAAACGTGAGCCACAGGCAATTCTGACAAAGCTCTACTCCTGAAGCAACACTGTGCTATTTAAAGGAAGTTGAAAAGGAATTGTATCTATCCAATTATCACCTTATACAACAAAAACTCAGAAAATAATGGCGATTCACCCTCCTCCTCCACCATCTCTCAAACCTGTTAAATTTAGACAAATTGACTATTCCTGGAGCTTGTTCTCAGATAAGGCTCCAAAATACTGAGAAAATGAAAAGGAGAATTTGAAATTCACAATTTCTCATTTAAAAAAACACTATTGTCTTTCTTCATTTCCCCCAGGAACGGAAACTGTCTAAAGTTGAGAGACAGAGGTTCAAAGAGGAAGCTGAGATGTTAAAGGCTCTCCAGCATCCCAACATTGTGCGATTTTATGACTTCTGGGAATCACCTGTGAAAGGGAAGAAGTGTATTGTTCTGGTGACGGAACTAATGACCTCAGGGACACTAAAAACGTAAGATTCACTCTGAAATTCACAAGGAAAACCTTTTCTTTAACTGGGTTTATGTTTGAGATATCTTGGTTTGCTCTCCATCTCAGCCTATGTCCTTTTCAACTCTATGTTTGACTGTAAATCGCTGTTTATAGGATTGAAATATTACTCTCTTATCGCTGCTCCTTACAGTAACGAGCATTAGACTGTCTACATCATATGTATCAAGTTTCATATCAACTGGATGACACTATTACTATTATTATTACTATTATTTCTCACTTAAAATATAATTAACATAAATAATCGGCCACAGAATGTGACCTTGTTTTAAGGCAGTCATAATTAGGAGATTAGTACAAGAATAGACTTGTCATCAAAAATTCTTATTAAATGTGTATTTGCAGCTGATGCTTAATGAAAACAATAACAATTAGCTGAGGAGAAACAGCTACTTGGAAACATTTTATTAGCACAGTGGCTAACTTGGGACAAACCATGATATGTCATTTTGCCAAAATGCTTTTGTCTGGTGTCAACTGGAAAATCTGTCATTGAAATTGTATTTTTGATTATCCACAGGTATCTGAAGCGCTTTAAGGTGATGAAGCCTAAAGTTCTTAGGAGCTGGTGTAGACAGATTCTCAAAGGCCTCCACTTCCTCCACACAAGGACTCCCCCAATCATCCATAGAGACCTCAAGTGTGACAATATCTTCATCACTGGTCCTACAGGCTCTGTCAAAATAGGAGACCTGGGCCTGGCAACACTGAAGAGGGCCTCCTTCGCTAAAAGTGTTATAGGTTAGTCATTCTCAAGTTAGCAAGACTCTGTTTTATTGAATTGTAACAGAAGATTTATTCAAATCTGCAATAACCTTTTTGGGCCACTTGGGGGCAGCAGAAAGAAACTGTTAAAACGACAGCATCACTTTTTAAGTTTGAATCGCAAAATTAGCTGATGATGAGACAGCAGATAAAGAGCAACATTAGAATTCATTTGAAGTTGTGATTTTGTAACCTAATGATTGTAACACCAATGCCTTTAAGCTCTGTTTTGGTCTCCACCAACTCTTAAAGGAACAATCTGACTATTAAGCTCACCAGGTAGATTCATAACTATCTCTGTCTGCTGATTGGTGCTGGACATGTGTAGTGCATGGTGAGTTTTTAGAGATTTTTCACTGAAAAGAGCTGCCTGCTGCAGCCTCAAAGCAACGGAAACGAGAGAGGTGAGAGATGAGCCAAAACGGTGAACAGTGAAGCAATGACCTGAAAGAGTCTTGAAAGCTTCTTAGAGCTGCAGAGTCGGATGATAAGTCCATATGTTATTAAATGTTACAGATAAGAATAAATAGATCCTTCCCAGTGCACAATCTTGGTAACTTTTGTCTCATAGGAAATAAATGTACCATGGGACAGTTGTCACAGATTATTCTTCAGCTGGGCACTGAATCCTCAGAATTATTTTCATCTTTACTATTACTCAAAATATTTTATACTCACCACTGAAATCAAAATGTAGTAAACACAAAACAAGTAAAACACATAGACAGGCAGAATCTTGTGTAATCAAATAGATTTACTGCAGAATCAAAGATAATACAGTACAGCAAGTCCAGTTCATGAACACAGACTGAATTCAGATCACAAATGCTCTGTCCTCTTTTGTGCCCACCTATGTGACGTCTCTTGTTGCCCCCTGGGAAACCTCCTACCACCAGATTTATGTCCTCACTGGGTTCTTACCCTTACTTAGCCTATCCTTACCCGGTCTCGCTCCCATCCACATTTCTTATTTAATAGTGTCACAAACTTCTCTCCTTTCTAACATAAAAACAGAGACCCAGGGGCATTTTTGTTCAAGTTGCACAGAACAGCCAACATTTAAATTCTCCCCCTTCCAGAATATTCTCTTTCTCTGTCATTTGAGCAATTAGAAAATTATTGGAATCGTGATTTATCTGACGTGTTGAATTTCAGTCCTTGACGCTGGTATTGATCCCAATGAAATAGGATGAAACACTGATAACAGTGTGTGATATCATAATTTATGACCATCTTTTGAATTAATTCTCCAGGCACTCCAGAGTTCATGGCCCCAGAGATGTATGAGGAGCATTACGATGAGGCTGTGGATGTCTATGCCTTTGGGATGTGTATGCTAGAGATGGCCACCTCAGAATACCCCTACTCTGAGTGTCAAAATGCTGCACAGATCTACCGCAAAGTCACCAGTGTGAGTTCACGTTCAAAGCTTTTAAACTCATTGCTACTGGCAACTATTTCAAGTCACAGACAAATTATTTTCACTATCAGCCCATAATTTTTACTTTTAATTGACTCACTAATTTAAAAAACATCCCTACCTATGATAATTAGGCAGGACTGTTGGAGTACTGCAACATTTAATTGTGGAATTAGTTGATGCAAAAACTGAGCTTTCATTAATTAAAAGTAATTATAAATATTTTATGACTCAGTTATGGCCTAAAAATGTGCTTTGGATTAATGTTTGCACAGACAGTACCTCTTCTGTGATGCCGTCATGTGTTAAGTACTGCTGTTTTGAGGGTGACAGTTGTTAAGCTGGGTTGTTAATGTTGATTTGTTTTGCAGGGAGTGAAACCTGCTAGCTATAGTAAAGTCAGTGATCCTGAAATTAAGGAAATAATTGGGGAGTGCATATGTCACAGATGGGAAGAAAGGTAAGCGGACCAGGACTTTTGACACTGTCTCAGAGCAAGTGATGCATTTCATATACTGGTAGTGGTTCATCCTTAACACTGTGTTTTGCTTCTATTTCTGCAGTGTGACATAAATGTGTATAAATGTGTCTGTATATGACTCTGACAAAGACAAAGTAGTAGTCAGTAGCTGCTGTTTGTATGTTTTCTGCAGGTACTCCATCAAGGACCTCCTGAATCATGCCTTTTTTGCAGAGGATACAGGTGTGAGGGTGGAGCTAAATGAAGAAGATGATGGGAAGAAATCATCTATAGCTTTAAAGCTGTGGGTTGAGGACCCTAAAAAGTTAAAAGGAAAGTACAAGGACACTGGTGCCATTGAATTTACCTTTGACTTGGTGAATGAGGTTCCAGAGGTTGTCGCCCAAGAAATGGTAAACACATTGACATTTACAAAAATAATAACTGTATTCTGAGAATGGAAATAAACAATAATTGTTCTTTATTAGTGGTTAACTTTATTATTATGGGTCTATATTTTCCTGAATGGGTAGTAAATGGAGGTCTGAAACCAGGCTGCTTTTCTTTAGACTAGTTCAAATGTCTCTTCTCTCTTTTGACCTTGGCTTGGGTTTTGTCCAGTTGGCCTATGAAAAATACTTATCTCTGATTGGCTGTCAGGTGTCCAATAAAACCTTCAGCAATTCAAAAATAGTTGTATTTCAGTGTGTAAGAAATATTACCATAGCAACAACACCATTGCCTTTTATGACTATGACTATTATTATCAGTTTATCTATCCGAACTGCAGGTTAAACTGGCTACAAACAAACTGAATGGTGATTTGTGGTACAAGCACAATAACACACACTGCGATAGTGGAGGAAATACAATCAGTTGCCTTTGATATATCACAACAACTTGTTATGGATTATTACATGTTGTAATTTTACTATATAGTGTAGGTTCCTCTGATGTAGTTTAAGGGTCTTGTAATTATGCACTTGTCTTAAGTTTGGAACACAATCTCAGGCTCTTTTGATTATGTGTAATATAACTGGCAGTTATATGTTATATAACTCCTGCAATAGTTAGAGGAGGTGGTCTGTAATGTAGTGTCTGTAATGATAGACTTGAGACATGTACTGTATTGATTGAAACTGGAGCTGATATTTCTTCCATGAAAGCTTATGGAAAAGCATGGAAAGGCATTTTTGGTTTGGGGTAAAAAGTTAATGTTAATTAATTAATTTATTTCATAAATTAAATTACAATTTTGATGGAGTTTGCTCTGATCAGCAGTGTGTATCTCATCTGTGTCTTCTAGGTTGAATCTGGTTTTTTCCTGGACTGCGATGTGAAGATAGTTGGGAAGTCTATCCGTGACCGCGTGGCTCTCATCAAATGGAGGAGAGAGCGGACTGTCTCACCAGGAAATGGTGAAGCTCAACAGAACCTGCTGCAGGTGCCTAGTACTGGTGTGCCACAGGGAGCCACATTAGCTACCACAGATTATGAAGACCAAGAGGTGGAGCAGCAGACCCTGATTTGCACTGTGCCAACCACTTCATCTACCACATGTGAGGACCTGAGCAAAAGCACACATGAACATATCATATGACATAGATCTTCAGTGTGTTGTACCAAATCTAACCTCTGGTCTAACACACTTAGTCTTTAACAGGAAATCAGAATCAGTGTTGTCTTTATTGCCAACTAAGTTTACACATATGAGAAATTTAACTTGGTATATTGGTGACAAACAGTGATCATAAACAAAGTAAAAAGACAAGAGAGTAAGAAGTAAAAAGCACTTCTTACTCTCTTGTAATAAGCAAAAACTAAGAAGTGACTGTGATATAAACCGGTTAAATTGGTATGCATGAATGTAACAGAGAAACATGGCCTCTGACTAACAGCTATTAGTCAGCAGCAACACATCATCTACCAGCTTTTGAATTTTAATGAGATGCTACTCCACTGCCTTCTACCCCTGTCCTTTCTCAATGTCTGTCCTTTCTACAGAGGGCATCGTAGTGAATCCTAATGTTTTTTTCCTCCGTTATTCCAGCTGATAGTGGAGTGAGTTCTACCATGCAACTTGATGATCTAAGCAATCAGCAAAATGGGACCTACCAGTCTCTTCCAGAGCCCATTTCCACTGCTCAGATGATCTACAGTCCTCCTGCACAGGCTAATCCCCAGATGCACCAGGGGCCCTACCAGCAACCCACACAACAGGCCTCACATGAAAACTATATACAAACATCCACGCAATTACACCAGGGGGCCTATCAGCAACCCACAGGTCAACTGCATCCTGGGGCCTATCAACAAACTGCAGCACAACTGCACCAGGGGTCATATCAGTCTCAAACAGTGAGTAAAAGCATTTCTTATTTCTGAAGCAAATTTCTGAAATTTTAATTTTGTTTTCAGTGTTGTTTTCTGAAATAACAACATTTTTATTTTCTTTTTTGCAATGATACCTGATCAGCGTCACTATAGCGACCCCTTTGTATGGCATGACAACCTCCTCATCCCTGAAAACGCAATGTGTTTTAGGCGAGGAAGCACCTCCCTGGTTGAGATGTTATGGTGTAGGACACACCCTCTCACCAAGACAATGAGTCCAAGCACCTGCCAATGTTCGTCACAGGATCTGCCTTCAACAAATAGCACAGAGAGCTCAATGCATGCCACAGACTACCTATGCTCTAACTCTACCCACAATCCGTCATTATCATCTCCTCTCTTGTCCCCCCATCGACACTCTGATCATGACTCAGCAAGTCATTTTAATGCACCTCTCCCTCCCCTGAATTTACAACCTCCCTCAGAGCTCCATCCTACTGTCCCTCGCAGCCCACAGCCCCACCGCCACTGCAAGGCTTGCATGTCTCTCCTCCTGAGGGATAGGACAAAGGGAGGAGGATCTCTGGGACACACACACATACGCTCATTCTCCACATCAAACCAGTTCAACCCGGGCTCTAAACCAGGCTCACCCCCATCTCCTCATCTGTCAAGGACTCCTTCAGTCACTCTGCATCCTCTTTTGGCATCACCCTCTCCCCCATCATCAAACAGTCAAACAACCCCACTTAATTTAGCTTCACACACACACACCCCATCACAAGTTGTGCTCCCATGGACTTTGTATGACGGTGCAGATCTTACTCTTCTCAACCACTGTCTCCATCACATCGTCAGTCGCAGGACCAGTTCTCCCATCCTCTCTGAGAGAGTAGTTAACCACCCAATGCACAGCCATGGGAGTGCTACCTCCTCTGTATTTGAGCAAATAGACAAAAGTCCAAGCGTGGAGGTCCCACCCTTCTGTACCCCACATCTGGACAGGAACCCGCTGTTATTGCCTCAAAACAGCAAAGACAGACTGGATCCACTGGTATGTTAGAGAGGGAGATTTCATTTAGGCTAAATACCACCATAGCAGCAGCCTGCTGTATCGTTCATGAATCTGCCAGCTGCTTTGCTCCTATGGCTTTTCCATGATAATAGCAAAGTTCTACCACCAGCCCCTGCTCCTGCTTAATCCCCAATAAAGGATTAAAATGTCCTGTCTCAATTTTAGATAAAGTCAGAACATAGCAGGTCAGTGTGGCAGCATATAAAATAATGTGCTAGCAGAGTTAAAAGCATGTTAGGTGGCTGAAGATAGATTAATGCTGTAACTCCCATTTTCCATTTCAGCTTTGTTTCTTAAACTTTGCCAGATGCATTGCTGCTTAGATACATTGAACATTTTAACCTTGTGCTAGGATTTATTGTTGTAAATACACAAATTGATCCTCTGTTCCACAGTGAGTCATATCATATTCAAAATAGGGTCCAATAAATGTCATCTCTCTTATGTGTTTTTGACAGACAGTTTCTGCTCCAGCTACGCCAGCCCCTACTGCGCACCAGAGTAGACCGACAGCACAGAGCTTCCCAGCTGCAGCCCCCACTCCACAGACGCAGGTCACTGTGCAACCCAGCCAGGAGCAGGTACAGTATGCATCTAACTGTGACAAGATCTGGCTATTGTAGCCCACTGAGTCATAAAAATATTTATTATTGTGCATCATTTATCAATACTATTATTGATTCTTTCATTTAGGTCCTTAGGGAAAAAGTACCTTCAACTAATTAGATAGCTTTGATAAAGTACTAGTATAGTGTATTAGAATATAAATGAGATTTGCATTGCGGGCTGATTTAAATCAAATAGCAGACTTTTTGTTTACAATGACTTGGCATTTTTGGAATTTGGGCTAGCTGTATACTTACTGGCGACTCCATTAATGTTGCTTAATTTTACCTCCAAAATGACTAATTCTGGTGTAAACATTCTGAATCAGCTGTTGAGTGGGCTATAGTCAACTAAAACATACAAACAAGGAAATGACTATGCAATTTAGTGGCATGAACCATCTGAAAACAGGGCATCTCGGGCATCTGTGTGTCAGGTGGGTAAAAAGTTCCTGTCTATACGTGTGTGTATCTGAATGGCTTTTCATTTTGTTTATGTTTCCTTCCCATTTGTCTTTCCTCCCTGCAGTGCCATCTCCAACCAGCTGCTGTCCTGCCCCAGGTAGAGTCATCATCTTTTATAACTTACTGTGGGCTATAGTACATGCACTGCAAACACTCAGATAAATTGAATCATATACAGTCTACATACCCTGCAGCACAAGCTGGGCTTTTAAACCAGAATATCTTGTCAGTTTAATGGAGAATTAGTTGGTGTTTCCATCACAAAAGTCAGAGCTTCCAGTCAAAGTGAAAAACACATATTTGATTTTATTCCTTAGCACTTGTCTGCTGACCAGCCTACATCTCATCTGAGTCCTCCTGACATATCTGCCAGTTTTCCACAGTCAGTCTCCAGTGCTCCTACCCCACTTCTGCCCCTCCAGATCAGCACACAGGTGCGTTATGGTAGAGATAGACACATGAGGCAG
Organism: Rachycentron canadum; assembly: GCA_038496675.1. Classification (NCBI taxonomy): domain Eukaryota; kingdom Metazoa; phylum Chordata; class Actinopteri; order Carangiformes; family Rachycentridae; genus Rachycentron; species Rachycentron canadum. The sequence goes on along the minus strand of CM076649.1, from coordinate 8,377,571 downwards.
GAGTAACATAGAGAAATTGGTATAAAGTTCCTCCAAAGGTTAATACAGGTTACAGGTTTGAGTAATTCATAACGGGCCTGTGTGAATGTTATTTCTATCACCTGGTTGTCTTTGTTCATTGTATATCCATTTTCCCTCTTTCTTTCCCAGTTTTCCTCACCATATCCTCTTGTTAAAACAGGGGGCCACATGCCCTCTACCTTCTCACCAGCTCCTCTGCCATCTGCCTATAGCAGCAGTGGCTCTTCTATGTCAAGCACCTACTATTCACCTTCACCCCACCATCCCTCCCTTCCTCTGACCCCTCATGCTGCCTTGCCCTCTATACCTACACTAGGCACCCCTCAGACTCCTCTGTCCACACCTCAGCATGTGCCCAGTGTGGCACTCCCAATCCCACTTCTTAGCATGGCCATGCCCCCTGCAATGTCTCAGCAGCAGGGTGGCCCTCCTACATCTCAGCCAAACCTATGTAGCTTCCATACCACCCATCCCTTACCTCTCTCCCAGGTACGAACCACCCCATACCCTGCCCCCCACCCTGAGCAGGAAATGGCTGAGCAGCCTGTCCAGGTGAATATTTGACTCAGTTCTCACTGTAATGGCTGGTCATGGGAAATCTGTAATACTAAGGTGGCAATCTGTCTTAATCGTTGGTGTAGTGCATGCGAGACATGCATTTGGGATTTAAGGGTGAACAATAATTGTACCGACAGCTGAATAATTCCCATAATGTGCTATTTTTTTTAGGTACAGACGATTGCTCCACAGGGGAATTTGGGAGATGTTCAGCTTTTGGCTCCAGTCCATCCTGTCTTGTCTTCTGTTCAGACTTCTCTCTGGGGAAGTGGGGTAGATGCAGAAACTGCTGCAGCTGGCCTAGACTTAACTGTAGGTCCAACAGTTCCACCTCCAGTTCCAGCCCCAGCCTCAATCTCAGTCTCAGCTACAGTTCAAGGCGAAACCCAAGCACCGGCACAAACTCCAGCTATGGTTCCAGCACAAAACCAACCACCAGTCCCAGTATCAGTTCAAGCTGCAGCCATCACTCAAACTCCAACTTCAACTCCAATACAGATTCCAATAGCAGCACCAGCTTCAGCCTCAGCTCCAGTTAAAGCACCAGTCTCTACTTCAGGTCCCACTTTTGAATCACCAAAAGTGTCATCTACAAGTGCAGACACATCTTCTGTCATTGGTAAACCCCAGCACTCACTCCCAGGCTTAGTCTCGGCCCCAATCCCTGTAACTTTAGCAGCCCCAGTTCAACTTGCAGCCCCAGCTCCTGTCGCAGCTTCAGCCCTAGCTCCAGTTCTGCAGCCTACTGGCATCCAGACGACAGTCTCATTGGCTGAGTGTGCCAGCCTAGCCACAACTCAGCAAAACCTCGAAATGACATCGACGTCTAGTACCCTTCAACAGGAGCCCTGTGTAGAGGTAGGGATAAAGCCAAAGTTTGCACCTTTTTGAGTGTAAGACTGATCTACGCACATTTGCTGGATGTTCAAGCTTGCTGCCTTTTTAATTACTTCACATCAGTTTTCTGCCCCTATGATAACAGCTGACTGAGATAAGTCATAAGGTCGAAAGCTAAAACTACACATGAAAATTAACTCCACTGCTTCATAGTGTTTCAGTGATCCAGTCCATATAAAAGAAAACCTTGACTCCTTTTTTTCTGTCTGTTTTTTCAGGATGTGCTTCAGGACAAACCTTTATCTTTACCCAGCTATGCCTACGACAGGTGTGTGTCTTTACAGATTTCCTTCTCTTTGTAACTTAATGTGATGAAATTGTGTCACCAACCTAGAGGTGATTAAGTATCTTCATCTTTTCTTTTTCATAGTCTCAATTCTGATGTGGCATCTGGTAAGGAAACAAGTGACGGCTATGACAGCTTGGCTAGTGGGGGGAAAGGTGATGGAAAACCGAGAAAACACCACCGCAAGTCTGCACGTACACGTTCCCGGCAAGAAAAGACCAGCAAACCCAAACTGAGCATGCTCAATGTGAGTCATTTTGTAATTTGTCACTGATGATTACAATTTCTTAAAACCTTAATGTTTCTGATTTTAAAGTGTAACCTCTTCCACCATAGGTGTGCAACACTGGTGATAAAATGGTCGAATGCCAGCTTGAGACTCACAATCACAAAATGGTGACATTTAAATTTGATCTCGATGGAGATGCTCCAGAGGAAATTGCCACTTACATGGTTTGTTAACAGTTTGTAGCTTTTGTTTTTTTGATTGGTTATGTTTGTGATATTATCCAACAGTTTTTAAAATTGTATGCCTACAGGTAGAAAATGGCTTTATCCTAATGTTAGAGAAGGAGATCTTCATTGACCAGCTAAAGGACATTGTGGATAAAGCTGAGGACATGCTAAGTGAAGACATAGAGGGTGAAAGGGCTTCTACCTTGAGTTGTAGTCCTCAACAAGGCCAAATGTCTGAGGGGGTAGTGGGAGAGGTAAGGCAGGGGTAGATACAGATATGACATAGTCATGTACATGGCTATAAACAAATAAATACACAGTGGTATATTCATGTAGCTCACATCCATTGATCTCTCTGCAGAGTCAGCAGCCTGGAGCACCTCAGCCTGTCTATCAGCAGAATGGTAAAACAAATTTTCCTTTCTAAAATGTAAACATCTGCATGCTTAGTGAATCCCATTTGCATGTGTCGCATTCACATTGGGGTGGTAATAGTCTGAAATCTTGGATTGCAGTTCTTCATACAGGAAAAAGATGGTTCATAATCTGCCCTGTAGAAGAGACACCCACATCCAGCCAGGACACACCGTCTGAAGGCACAACTACACAGTCCCCTGGGAGTTCAACCACCACCCAGCCTGCTGACAGTGGCATTGCACGGCCATCTGCATCCAGAGGTGACTTTGTTTCGACAGAGCAATTTCAGTCTGACAGCTTCATGGGACAAATGCACCACCTACTGGCGGCTAAATTAAAGACATTCTTCAGCTTTTGGTGTTGACTTTCTAAAAATCTTTTTGAATGTTGTAATCTTTTATAAATTCGGCTTATTTTCCTCTCCTGCAGAAGAGGGTTCATCCTCTACAATGTCTGGCGGAAGTGGAGGCTTCTCCTATGACGTGTATGGATTCTGTAGTCCCCCAATAATGTCTAACACGGACCCACTACTTTTGGCCACTCTGTCACCTCCTGTGTCTGCTCCTCCAACTCTTCAGTCTGTATCATCAGTGGAACCTGCAGGCAGCTTGGTGCAGCCCAGTGTACATCAGGCCCAGCCAGCCAGGGCTCAGCCTTTGCCCCCGGCATCCCCACATACGTCTTTCCCAGTGGATGAGTCACAGGGATCCCCTCTGGGCCCAGTCTCACCAGTCCATGCCACTCAGCAGATGTCTGACATGACTTGTCCTGTCTCTCTGGCTGAGGAGGTGCCCTGCTGCCCTCTGGTCATGCCACTATCTCTAGATGTGAGTAGTTCACAGGCTGGGTCTCCTCTCACGCCACTTCCCCTCCAGGAGCCAGGTTCAGCCAAAGAGGCGATGTCTGTCTCCTACCCCTCTGCAGCACGAACTGAGCGACCACAACAGCCTGTGGTGCTCCACCAGCCATTTTCCAGCATGGGAGGGACGAAAGTGTCCTCACTACCCCAGAGCCCAGCACCATCCCAGCAGGCAGCAGGGCCCGGTGAGTCAGATGGTGAAGGACGACTTGGCCGAGGGGGCTTTGTGGACAGCACCATAAAAACACTGGATGAGAAACTAAGGAACTTGCTCTACCAGGAATATGCTCCCATGTATCCATCAGGCAGTGCTGCAGAGACACCGGGCTCTGGCACTGAGTACATTCAGTCTCCTCCTGGTCCAGACAGTGCCACAGGCGGGTCAGGAAACAGCACACCAGGGCCAATGGGGGAGGGACGTTACAGGGCAGGAGAACAGCTGGTATGTACATACTTTGAATAACATTAAAAACCCAGTCAGTAAGTTCTTGTGATATAAATTTCAATATAATAAAAAGGATTTAATAGACAACAAAGTATTGTGTGTATATCAAATTCTCTTCTATATATCTTAACATTACTATTATTATTATTATTATTATATGACCAACTTAGATTAAGTTGGTTTCTACATGTATTCTATTCATGAAAATAAATTTTGAAATCTGTTTCTATTCTAACAACTAAAATGATGTTTTCACACATTTCTAACACCATTTTTTCTTGCAATCATGTTTTTGCATTGGGAATCCATTGGCAATATGTCTGCTATTGTAAATGAAAAATAGAATTTATTGCCATAATCTGCATTCTGCAATATATATTATGAATATTTTGTTTCATCTATCACCAAATACAAACACAAACAGATTGTTAGAAATCCTTGTCAGCAGTCCTCACCATTTTAGGCAATATGAAGAAGTATATTACTGCACAATGAATAATGGTTTATATTTGTTTGTAGTTTTATCATGTGTTTTGCTCATCTGTCACCCTGTCACCTCTTTTAGCCTCAAATTCCAGAGAGAATGGATAGTTTGAGCACACTGAGTGACTCAGCCGTGTGTGGTATGTACAGTACAATCAGTGTAACAAAACTAGCATCATTAACTTCTAACTGAATTTATGTGTTGCTGTTTATTACTGCAGTGGCACAGCATTCACTGTTTTTTGTATTTTTGCAGCTTCTCTGTCAAGAAGACACGTTCCTCACTCTGCTTCCTGCTCTGGAACGAGAGGTCGATTTAAGGTATAATAGAGAGATTTTCCTTAGATTTAAGGGGAAACTAGTCTGTCTTTCAGATTCATTCCGCTATTCTGCTCTTGCACAAGCATTGTGATGCTGTATAAATACTCTTCTGTTCTTTGGTTTCGGTAGATCATCTCTGTTCCTCCTGAAGTGGCCAACAGACGAGATGTGAAACAAAGAAGCTGGAGCAGTGCTGCCTCACCGGCACACCCTGTGGGATACAGTGGGGACTATGTTCAGGGCGAGTCCATGGTTGCCTCCACCACAATTGGCCGTTTCTCTGTGATTAGCACTGAGGACGACATTACACAGAGAACACGTTGCAGCCGCTACTCTGCCCCACCTGATTTCTACCTGGACACTCCTCCATCCATGGCCAAAAGGGGCTCCCTGCCTCGTGCCCTGACCTCAACCTCTGTTCCTGTGGATGTCACGGTCCATGCTCGCTTCCTCTCCTCAGACTCTGGGGCTGAGAGTAGCCCGGCAAAGCTGGCTTCTGCCACCCCATCTCAACATACACGCTCAGAGCGCAGAGGAAGTGACCTCATGAAGAGGGCAGTGGCCTTCCTCCGTCGTTCAGGGCGCAGCAGCAGTGTGCAGAGCTCTGACTCACCAAGTAGGCATGGAGGCGTGCATGGCTCAGCCTATGGCAGCAGCGATAATGACTCAGAGATGGAGGACTCGGACATGAAGAGGGAACTACAAAGGCTCAGGGAAAAGTAAGCAAAGGCAGTGGTTTACTTTCAGCCTTATTTAGTGTTTTTACATGAAAACATTTTGTCATTTAGCTTATAAATGACCAGTATATTCCTTCCTTCATTCCTCCACCCCCTCAGACATCTAAGGGAGATCTCTGAACTGCAGGCCCATCAGCGCGGAGAGGTGGAGCTGTTATATCGCCGGCTTGGCAAAGCTCCCCCCCCTGGCTTGGGTCTCTCACACGTTGCACCACATGCTGGCCGTAGAAAGAGATCCAGCAAGCACAAGCTGAAGCCTGGCAAACTCCTCAGCCCTCTGGTTCAACAATTTAGAAATGTCACAACCAAAACAAGTGACTCCAGCAGATCCAGTCAGTATCTTTTCAGAATCTCCAGTGTTATAAGTTGAAAATTTACAGCAAGAGCAAGGAGTGTACGATTCTGATGCTTGTGTGTGTGTTTGCGTTCAGGTGCTGCTACAGGTACAGGTGAGCCCACATTGAGTTTAAATGGTTCTCCAGCCAAAGGGTCTTTCCCCACTCACGGCAGGGCACGATCGTGCACAAGCCACATTCCCAGCTCAACCTCAGAGCCTGTGCAGACTCAGCAGCCCTGTTCCCTCAAGGGATCTTTGTCATCCGATAACATTTACGCTGGATTACGCAGAGACGGCACCGGCACACAAGCTCCATCCGGACAAGGTAACCACCAGCAACACAATGTTTACTCTAATACTAGACTGTAAACATTTAGGTTCACCAGAGAATTAATAAGCAACACATCTTCACATCTATGTTTTATTTAATAAGGTTGGGTATTGCAATGTGTACTCTTCTTACCCTGGTGTCTTTCTCGCTCTTTGATTATACTCCTCTACAGGCTGGTCTAATTACCCTCAACCATCTGAGAGAGTGACCTATAAATCCAGTAGCAAGCCACGAGCTAGATTTCTCAGTGGGCCTGTGTCTTTGTCTATCTGTTTGTATCTCCTCTCTTCTCGCATAGCGTCACTTATTTGTTTTCCGTATTTTCTATTCCTCTTCTTTGATCTCACTGATATCTTTTTTTCTGTCTTTGCCAAACTGTTCTGCAACACTGCTGGGTTTTCATTTGCTTTGTCTAATTCTTATTACTTGCTTTTACTTTGTATTTATGCTTGCACAGAAAGATGTTGTTTATTCAAACCCTCTGGAAAATAAAGTTTGTTTTGAAGGAGTGAGCATTTGAGATTGATTAAATTTAGCTTTTTTTCATTTAAATGTAATTTTAAAAACCTTTTCTCCAAACGAAGACTAAGATATTGCTCAGTGTAATAGTCGATGATTTTTACGGTGGTTTGGACAATCAACATTCTTTGTAATAGCAAAACACTTTATGTCACATTTCCAGCATCCCCTACTGACTTATCCACCCTGCGTTACAAGACAATGGACTTTTGCATGCCACATGCACCCCACACGCATTTCTAATCTATCATCTTTTTTGACTTCTCTCTCTTCATATTTTATCTTATCTCTCTCTCTAACAATCCAATACTGCACTTCAGTATGACTCTCAGTCTCTCACCTAGACTACCTGCATGACTTTTTTTAAATGCACTAATAATGCAATTATAAATGCTTTTCTCAGGGGACTTGTTCCTTTGTTTCCCTATTTACTTTTATTCAAGTTTTTTTCTTTGTTTTTTGGCAGTATTCAGAAGCTTTGTTTTGCACAGCATCTTGTAATTGATCATCATTACCAGGTGGTTCTGATGATAACTTGTATAAGGTTTTTTTTGTCTTGTAGGGTCAACACTGAAGCGACTCTGTCTTGGCAAAGAGCGTGGCAGCAGTATGTGGAATTACAGTGTCTCACTAAAATTAGTTATTTCAAAGTCAAGTTACTTAGCTCTATAAACATGGCATGGTGGTGTGTGGGTGTGTGTGTGTGTGTCCTGTCAGGGTCTGCAGCCGGAACAGGGGCTTTTAATCAATCACAGCAGCCGCCTACCGGTGCCACACCTCCTCCTCATCAGCCAGTGATGGGACTGGCCCAAGCTCAGGCCAATAACAGCAACAACAAGACAGCCACATGCACTGGCACATCCATGACTGCCAATGAAAACAATCTGCCTGAAGACTTGCAACGGCTGATGGATGACTGGGCCCAGGAGGTTCTTATTGTCACCCACAGGCCACGCACTAACTCTCTGAGCATCAGTGGGCAGCACCTGTGGGATCAGGTTGTACCTCGAACGCATAGACAACTGGCTAGTGCTTCAGATGTAAGTTTCTTACTGTCAACAAGTATATATATAGTATCTATCTATCTCTCTATCTCTCTATCTCTCTATCTATCTATCTATCTATCTATCTATCTATCTATCTATCTATCTATCTATCTATCTATCTATCTATCTATCTATCTATCTACATCTCTATATTGTACAGATATACAGAGTTTATCTCTGACACACAGATTTTTCACACAGTAATTTGCTAACCCTATTTCAGTTGCTTAATGATTGGAATTGGAATTGTAAATGTAATTAAATGCATATTACATACATACTGTAAGATTACAAATAAATGCCTCACAAGTTTCTGCTATTATACCACAAGGAAATTAAATGCACACGGCATTCATGATTCATGTGTTGACAGCAGTACAACATTGAGGAATCCTACAGTATCTCAACCCCACAGACATGAATTCACAAGATTCACAGACGCACACACATTTACACAAACAAGCTGTAGCTAAAGATAAGCTTGAAAGAATAGAAACGTCCACTGGTTGTCAGGCAGCACACTACGTAGTATGTAGTTTGTGTATTTACATATTATATCATTTTAAAGGTAGTTAATCATTGTTGTAACGTTGAATCTCTGTCCACTATCTAACCCCCTTAGATATCATCATGGACAGCCTCTGGCCCAGAGGCCTGCAGTCTGCTCCTGTCATGGCCTGACAGCCCCTCCACAGGGCCCCACTCCAGCTATCAGCCACACTCCCCTGCTCCGATAAGGGCCTTGTCCTCCGTCCCTCTCCCTTCAGGAGTTTTTGCCTTTCCTGCTGTGCCCTCAGCCCAGGACGAGTCCAGTCCTGCTCCAGTTCCATCATATCAGCCGCCTGACCCAAAAGCCAGGACTCTCTAACTTGAGTAGCATTGTGTCTTCCAACTCTATTACCAAAAAGAAATCTCATTATACTTCTAGTCAATCTTATGTGCATATACTGTATATATTTAACCAGCATGTATGTAACCATATGTACATACTTGTCTCTATTTTATGTTGTTTCATTTGCATCAACATACCTCATGTCCATATTGCAGTACATAATCCTTGAGTGCAGTGTAATGGTAGTAGTATATTTAAAGATCTATAGTTAAAAAAGCAGATTTTTGTTATTGCTTACATATCTTTCCACTCACTGAATGTACATAAAGTAGTGTTCAATCATCCTGTGTTTATATAAATAGTTCATGCTTGTGTTGCGTATATCACTCCTACATAGAAGCTGCCGTGTGTATATATGAATTCTTGTTAGTCTGTACATAGCTCCTGTGTTTGTACAGTTAACATTAGATGATCCATAGGTTGGTGCTGCAGCTATGTGTCTTAATGCAACACCTTATTAGCCACCATCATGCCGTCACTGTGAAGACTTGACATCCTGGTCACTAGGACCAGTTACTTTACTCTGCTCTCTCAGTCCAAGGATAGGTTTCATTCCTCATCGATGAAATGCTTCCAGCACAAGCGCTTGAAATATCCTTAAGAGATTTGAATGAACTTGAACTTAATCTTCAGGTGAAAAAAACACCTGTGAGAGTGCCTTCAATTGCAGTTTCAGTTTTCTGAAGAAAAGCAAACACTAGATATTCTATATATGATTTCAACTTCAAAGATAAATTATGTGATCTGAATAATGAATGTGGATTAAAACATTTAATTTAGCAACAGAATTTAATTAATCACAGTAATCTGGTCATGTTGCAGTTAATAAAATATCAGATTGTAAAAAAAAATGTTCAAAATGGAGTTAGGTCATAAACTGTGGGTTTTTTCTTGTTCACTGAAGACATTTTCTTGTAGGATTGCTTTACCAACTGCACCGCAGCCTGCATGAATACACTGATATTCTGAATGTGCACAGGTTGATGTGCTGAGTTACAGGAGGATATTGTTAAGAGAAACTAGCATTGAAACCATAGGACAAGGAGGGCTGAAGGACTCAACATACGAGTCAAAATCATAATCATCCCATTCCTCTGCTAATGCAGTCTGTAGCTTTATATATTGTTGCCTTTGTGGTTTTTAAAGGATTACTGTGTGGTTGGTTGTTGTTTGATAAACGCTGATGACATGACAATGTTAGAGACACAGTCATGAAGAATGTGAATTATTGAGAAGCAGCAACTGCTTGACATGTTATTTGTACAATGCATAGGTTTAGTAAATTATGATTATTAGACGCTGGCCTCACACTATCACCTGGCTTGTACATCTAATTGTATGCATTACGGCTTAACTCAAAGATCTCCAGCAAATATTGCACTATCACTGTTTCCGTTATTCTAATAGTAAAGCCTCAAAAACAACACTTTCAATACTTACTTCTCTTGTACAACCTCTTTAATTACCTCCTAAAATAGGTTTTTGAATGCATCAGTGTTTGGATGTAAAAAATGAAAAAAAAAGCAGTAGCAAAAATCTATGTAGTCAGAAGGCAGGATGGACATAATGAGTCAGACACAGAGAAAGCCATTGTAGACACATTGCTTAAGTGTAGACTAAATTTTAAGTTTTTTTTTCTTCTTTTTCACTAGCATACAGTTGGGGGTCTCTCAAAGTTAGATTTAAAAAACAGTGGTCAAAATGAGGCAAAGATATCCTGACTGTTAGTCCTCATTATGGGTTTCAGAAAGACTGGAGCCTGTGTTTCCCATAATACGTAACAATAAGTAACATCTTTGACATCATTAGAGAAGCCAAATTTGGGAGAGCATTTTCTATTGCCACAAGACATTATACAGCAGTTTGCACAGGCTTAGTAGTAGCCTACTTCTTGTAATGAGTAAACTGAACTTCATGTAAATTTGTGCCCCTATAAAATCCCACCAAGTTTGCACAGTGTGACAGTATTTTGATTTAAATTGAATATTTGTCATAAAGGCAGAATTTATTTCATGATGACTGATGATAATGTGTTTTTCTTGAGATCATCTCTATTTTTTTTGTGCTTTACACAGTAATTCCTGTCTTTGATCTCTGTAATGCTTGCAGTGAAGGCTAGTTGTATGTTTGCTTTTGCTTTTGCCTGCTGTTCCCCCCCCCCCACACATACACACACACACACACACACACACTCTCCTGACCTCGTCAGATCGGTACTCTTTCACAAAAGCTGTAAATACTTGAAGACAGTAATAATAAATTCATTTTTGCTTGACACTATGTAGTATTAGTCACTTTCCTGTTTCATTCACATTGCACACTGAACAGATAAATCCAGGCTGTTTCTGTGTATCTCTTTTACTTTAAATCAGTGTTGTCTTCCAACAATAGTGTGTGTGTGTGTGTGTGTGTGTGTGTGTGTGTCTGCATGCACTTGCATATGCAGTGTAGTAGGAGTAGGAGGAGAGAGAAAGGATAGTTTGACCTTTTTTGTTCTGTACACATTAATGCTGTCCTTGATTCAGCTGCCTGGGCTGCACTCTGCTACGAGCCATCATGGAGAAAACTGTGGTGCAACTCACCCTCTTTGGACTTCTGCTGGTTTTGGTTAACACTCTGCCAAACAAGGTAAGGTCATAAAACCTAAAAGACTCAGCACCACACAGCAAGGAAACACAATCTATTAGAAGTATTTATATTAATGATGGTTCATTTTCAGTGACAGTAACAGATGTTTTTTTTTTGTCAGTTTAAACATACTGGACTCATACTGTTTTTATAAACATCAAAAAGCGCAGGTTGAAGGACCTGCTGGTTCTCTACCTCTATTGTTTCATTTTGTGTGTTTGATGTACATTTGTCATGATGGGGAATTAATTTGTCCACACAGTCACAGTGGAGGGTCTCAACTCACTTTCACAGACTTTTGACTATATAAGGGTTAATGTTAGATTCAGGGATACTTTAAGGCTAGAGTAAGTCTTCAGGGAATGAATATAGTGTACTGCAAATATTGTGCACAAACACCCACACACACACAACAAGTATTGGGACGGGTGCAAAGTCATTGCCATGTGATATCAAAATTAAAAATAGCAAGAATGGGGTGTTTCTGTGATTAGACCAATGAGATTTCACTGATGCCTCCCACCAATACCTTTACACCCTCATCTGATCTTTGATCAGCTCACCTTCAGCCAGTGATCAATGAAGCCCTTTTTTAAATTGTGAAATGTGCCTCCAATATTTGTTCAGGATGACTGGGACATCTACAGCTTTCACATCAACTCTACAGTGACCAGTCGTTATTCCACCACTGTCATCACAAGCCGTGTGGCCAATCGTATGAACGAGTCAAAGGAAATAGAATTCCAGGTCCGGATTCCCAAGAACGCCTTCATCAGTAAATTCAGAATGTATGTGAAACAAAAATGAGCTTTGGCTACTGACAGGAATTAACACGGATCAAACATTAACAAATTATGAAAATAAGTCAAGGAAATTCAGAAGTTTCTATACACAATCTTCTTCTTGGTTTTATTCAGGTTTATAGATGGACAGATGTACGATGGCATTGTAAAAGCTAAGGAACAAGCTCAGCAGCAGTACACAGAGGCTGTGTCCCATGGCCAAAGTGCTGGTCTTGTCAGGTACATGGATCAATTTATTGCCAAGTCTCATACAGTTGGTTTGAAGACTCTCATGTGTCCTTTGGTATAAGGTAGAAGTGTGTGTGTGTGTGTGTGTGGTGTATGTGGGTGGGTGGGGTTGTGGGGGTTGGGGGTGGGGGGGGGTGGGGGTTGCAATGGAACAATCTCAGAGGGAAAGAAAATCACTCACAATTCAGACACACACTAAAGCCAAGTCCCGTGATGAGGAGCAACAAAAAAACATTAATAGTATATTAAAGGGTCACAAGGCAAAGGGTTGGTGGTGGCCACAGCTTTATTGCTATGATTATGGTCTGTGTTGCAGTGCTGTGGGGAGGACCCTGGAGGAATTTAAGACCTCTGTGAATGTGGCTGCTCACAAAAAGGTGACATTTGAACTCACATATGAGGAACTGCTGAAACGGACACTTGGCAAATATGAGCTGCAAATCCACACTCGCCCCATGCAGCCAGTCAAAGACTTCAAGGTTTGCCACTCCTGTTGATATCTATTCATTCTAACAGCAATTTTCATGGTCAGAGCTTCTAATTAAAGCATTTTATTCTCAATGCCAGGTTGATGTGTACATTCACGAGAAAGCTGGCATCAGTTTCATTGAGGTTAAAGGAGGACTAAGCACCAAAGCCCTGGTTAATGCCATTACCAAAACACAAATGGACAACCAGGTACAGCATACGGTGACAAAGATTTAGCTTAAATCATCAACACCATACAGAATCAGTATAGATCAATTGAATCAAATTTGATGGAAGGCAAAAGGCCAACAAAAACCATGTCCTTGATTAATCCTGTTTCCAGGCATGGGTGCATTTCTACCCCACAGAGGAGCAACAGAAAACATGTGACAGCTGCGGAGAGCAGGGTATGAATGGAGATCTGGTTATTTTTTATGATGTCAACAGGGACACCTCACTGGGAGTAATCACGGTACAGTGAGAGTTAATTTCCTTGAAGACTATTGACTTTGATTTATTAAGTTTGTACATAAATTATCCATAAGAGCTTAAAAAATGCTGTAGCCTACTTCCTTAAAAGGATGTTGTATTTTGTCTTGTCCTTCCAATCTAATCAAAGTTTCTTCGTACTCCTCTTAAGAAATCAGATGGGTACTTTGTTCATCACTTTGCTCCAACTAGTCTTCCCCGCATACCAAAGAATGTTGTCTTTGTTATCGACCAAAGTGGCTCCATGCATGGCAGAAAAATACAACAGGTATAGTGTTAGGAAGCATTTTAGTTTTTAGTTTACTGAATGTTACTTTTACAGTGAATTTTATTCAGTGCACAATATGAGAACACACCTGAACAAACATTATTACACAGTGTCTTGCTTGAATAAAAGTTCAAATACATAAATACTTTTTTTCCTCAGACCAGAATGGCGTTAATCCAAATCTTGAATGACCTTGCAGAGGATGACTACTTTGGTCTCATTACTTTTGACAGCTCAATTTTTCACTGGAAAAGAGAACTTGTTCAGGCCACCAAGGAAAACATAGATAATGCCAAGACATTTGCAGAGGGTATCAAAGACAGAGGAGGTGGGTTTTTTTTCAATAAATGTATTTATTTTTGGATGTCATCATTTGACAGCAGAAAGTCAGGAATGAAACATTTTATTCATCTCATTTTAGCCACAGACATTAATGGAGCAGTGTTGGAAGGAGCGAGAATGCTGAATGCACATCCCAGAGAAGGTTCAGCATCTATCCTCATACTTCTCACAGATGGAGACCCAACCACAGGTTATCATAAAACATATTAACATGGATACTTAAAAAATAAGTACAATATATGGTCAGTACAGTCTTATGTCTAATGATCTGCACTTTATTGATCTGTCTATTGTCCTATTGTCAATACTGTCTCCTGTCAGCAGACTAAAACTCCCCTGTGTGGGATTTTGATGATCATGGACATTTACCTTAGTACAGCACTAAATGTCTTACAATTACATCTGTGCACATTCTGTAACATTTAATTATCACAGGATAGTTGTTTGATTTTACAATGTCAGGAAATTTGAGCTCAACTTGCCTGTGTCTTGTGTCTTGTGTCTTTGCAGGTGTGACAAATCTAAAAACAATACAGACAAATGTGAAGAAGGCTATTGCAGACAAATTCCCACTCTACTGTCTTGGTTTTGGCTTTGATGTCAATTTTGACTTCTTGAAGACAATGTCACTGCAGAACAATGGTGTGGCACGACGGATTTATGAGGACTCTGATGCTGATTTACAGCTGAAGGTATTACTAAATTGTTTGCATACACATAAATACTCTGTTTACCTTGTGATTTTGCTACATTTTCACAGATATAATTGAGCATGGTTGGAAGTGGAGATACAAAACATTCATATAGTGTCCACACTGTGTCTCCAGGGTTTCTATGAAGAGGTGGCCACTCCACTGTTGACAGATGTGACAATGATCTACATGGGTGGGACAAACCTAACTCAAACTAACTTCAGTCAGTATTACAATGGCTCTGAGATAGTGGTGGCTGGTCAGATCACTGACAATAACATTGATACCTTCATCCCACAAGTTGTGGCCATTTCAGTAAGGATCAATCCACACTGCACAGCTGTAATCTTCTCAAAGTTTTTGTGAAAGTCCCTGTATATCCTAAACAATTCTACATAACAGGGAAATCAAAGGGTGATATATTCTGGATCAAACTCCACTCTGGATCCCACTGAAACATTATCTGACGGCCTCATCCAGAGGGTTTGGGCTTACCTTACAGTCAAACAGCTTCTGGAAAAAGAGTGAGTGTAATGTCAGCCATCTTTTCTCTTTGTTCATGTTATTTATTGAATGTCTGCAACCCTCATATCTCAATTTAATCAATCAATTATTGAGTCTGTGAAATTTAAGAAAACATTTGAGAAAAGCCTTAGGTTAAGCTTAATCTCTTAAAATTACTTGAACCAAAGAATATTTATTATGTTTGCTATAACTTAAATTGTTTTATCAATTATCAAAATTGTTGTTGATTGATTTTATGTCAAACATTGGCTAAACCATATTGTTGCTGTGCCTGTCTCACTTTCAATTTCTCAGTACTCGCTGATGTTTTTCTGATATTTAAACAGTAAAAATGTCAGACAACTATTGAGGACTTTGCAGTATTGATTTAAAACAAAAAAACAATTTCATAAAACGTTACTGTCATGTCAGCTATCATATTAAAAATATATGAATACACATCTCGTAACACAGGTTGCAGTTACCTGAACCTGAGAAGGACAAAGTGAAGAAAGAGGCCTTGGAGCTTTCACTGAAGTACAGCTTTGTGACCCCCCTCACATCTATGGTGGTCACCAAGCCACCAGGAGAGAACACAGATGTGCTTCATAAACCCAAGGAAGGGGAAAGACCACAGATGCAACAACATGTAGGAAATGGTCAACCCTTTCGTAAAGGGGTCTTTGGTGCTAGAGGGTTAAGCGGTCACATACAATGTGAGTAAAATTTAATAGTACTGAGCTTCTCTTTTATCCTTGTTCCACTTATTAAGTTTAATAAGAACTATAGATCCCCTGTATTCAGTCTGTGGGTATTGATAAATCGAATTTCAAGTGTGGGATGTGGAACTGAACTGAAGTATTTGAGCATGAAATACAATTTCTTAATTAACAAGTATCAACTGATATTTCATATTGTATCTTGATTTCATGTTCTTTTCTTTTTAACAGCCAGACATTGGAGAATTGGTCATGTAGGTGTTCTTGCCGCAGGTAATAAAGGTAAGTACATGACTGTGTATCAAGATTTTGCAACATAAAATATGGTCCCAGTCACATTTCCTGACTGACAAGTGAGTTTGTAGAAATATAACTAAGGCAGGATGTTTAACATAACAATGGAATAATTAGCACATACAAATGTACACAGATCAGCCATAGTATTATGACCACCTGCCTAATATTGTATAGGTCCATGACCCATTGAGGCCTGGACTCCACTAGACTTCTGAAGGTGAGCTGTGGAATCTGGCACCAAGCAGATTAACAGCAGATTTTAGTCCTGTTACTAAGTGCAGTCTCCATGCATCACACTTGTTTGTCCAGCACATCCCACAGATGCTGGATTGGACTTAAATCTGGGGAATTTGATGCCAAGTCAACATCTTGAAATTGTTGTTGTGTCACTCAAACCATTCCTAAACAATTTTTGGAGTGTGACGGGGTGCATTATCCTGCCATTAGGGTTTCATTCTTTGAACCACCTTTGGTAGGCACTGACCACTGCAGACCGGGAATATCCCAAAAGAGCTGCCGTTTTGAAGATGCTCTGAGCCAGTCGTCTAGCTATCACAGTTTGGCACTTGTTAAGGTTGCTCACATCCTTAAACTTGTCCATTTCTCCTGCTTCCAACACCCAAAATACCCCAGCTACTGACAGGTGCCATTGTAATGAGATAATCATGTCACCTATCAGTGATCATAAAGTTATGGCTGATTGGTGTACAGACACATGCTGGAAATTTAAATATCAAGGCATTGACTTGTTTATTAGCTAAAATGAACACTTTTCTCGAAACAATTTTCCCATTAAACATGTTTGTTGATATAAAATCTTAAAAATAACATACATATATGTCAGATTAATTTGAATATCAACCAAAAGGTTATATGAAAGCAGATACCAAATTTTGATACAATTAATTGATGTCTGGCCAAAATATCACTTAATATCTAATATATTTTATCAGTTTACATCTAAATGCACAGGCAATCCAAATGTTTATGTTTTACAAAATATATTTATGGATCAGTAATAATTTCTCAGCTTTTGGCCCATATTGATAATATAATAACAGCCTGGTGCATTGGCAGCTGGACACCAGGTGAAGGTCAGGACCTCAACAGTCACAGGCCATTAAATCTTTTGAAAGGATATTGGAGAGAAGTGGGAAGTGTCCAGATATGAGCATTGTGAGGAAGCCTTATGACTGTTACGTGTTTTTTTATACATCATTCAGCCTGAATTGTGACTGATATTGTTTAAATAAGTGGCACTCTGGCTAATGCCACAGGTCATTCAGTCCTTGTGTGACCCAGGGTGCTTCCATACACTGTACAATAAACGATAACACGGCCTTGGTCAGTTCTGGTTTCTGACACAACAGAACTCTTACTTACTATAGAACTTACTATACTTTTATAAAATAATTTTGAGATAGCTCTCTAACAAGTTACAATTACATTGTTTCTGTTTCTGAGTAAATTCTTATCTATATACATATATCAATATTACAAGTTATACTGTAGCTGTTACTCAAATATATTTTTAAATAGACATTGCATACAAAGTGTAAAATGACATGAAATGAAAATGTGCATGTGTCGAATTCTGGTAAATTCTTAATAATTAAAATAAACTCTTTATATTTCAGTTTCCCAAAGACCAAAATCAGGATCCAGCGGTTCCGTCTTTCTCCACCTATCACAAAGTCGAGGTTAACCTCTATTTCTGGACCAGTTCTGACCCACATATTAGGAACTAACCTTGTTCAACCAATGTTCAAATAATGTTCAACCAATTTTCAACTAGTAAACATGGAGGCAGTGCATACTTCCACCAAGGCTGGACACTCCTGTAAATCAATCCTTACAACAGTCAATCAATCAATGATTTATAAAGCAAAGATCTTATAGCCAAATGCAAAGTTAAAAAAAAATTAATGAAACTCCTACAAAATTTTTCAATTTTCCAACCAGATTCAAACCAAATTCAACCAAGTCTTTTTTTCTTTTTTCTTTTTTTTTGTTGTAGTTTTTGAAGTATTGTAATAACTTAGAGCAAAACATACAGGGCACAAGGCTCTTTGTGAAGGTACTGTATAATGCCATACCCCATACCATCCTAGAAATTTATACTGCAAGAACATTTAGTGTATTTGTGTATTTTTTGACCCATTGACATTTAAGTATGCCTAAAACATGATTTAATGTGCATTATATGTTCTTTTACGGAACTAATTTTAATACAGGATTCAACTGTTGTTTTCCTCTAATGGCATAGGTTTTCCTTCAGCGGCCTATGATGACTTTCATTTGGATTATATGCTAGAGTTACCAATAATAAAGCCCAACATTCAGCCAAAAGTAGCAATCACTGGTGAGTACTGCATAATTCATTGTGTGGTTTATATAAAATCTATTACAAAATGGTACATAGTATGTTAATTCATTAGGGGGTAAAAAATATAAATTGCATATGACTCATCATGCAGCTTGCAAAATTGTCAAAAAAAAGACCCAAAGGCAAATATATAACACTTGCAAATAATCTCTGACCATAAAAAAGTACAAGTACAAAAGCAATTTATTTTCTGGATATATGTTTCCCTCTGCTGTGTGACTCTGTGTGTCTATCTCTAGTTCCTCTTTCTCACAGGTTTTTGCTGAAAACTGAGAACCAGTCACTTCCACTATGCTTTGATGTCACTGGAAATATTCGCCTTAAGTTACTTCACTATCCCAACAGGGGTCAGTAATGTTCCCTTTGTGCTATCATTGTTTTCCTTCACACTCTTTAACAGTCTTGTCAGTATGATTATATTATTACCTTTTACTCTCCATATCTAGTAGAAAATTGTTATCCCTCATTTTGTCCCATGATGTTTGTGTCAATTATAAAATATGTTTTATATATATCTATATTTATTACCTAGGTTGAAGTTTGGTGTTAAGTTGCATTTGTTCTCTTGTACTAGAGTTTTCTGTAAATGGTGAACTTGATTCAGTGGCAAATGGAGGCTTCACAAAAGTTGTCATCCACTCCAAAACTGACCAGTATATTGAGGTTTACACCAATGAAGTAACTATACGAGATGGGCAGATACTGACGCGCCACACTGGAGAGGATATTATCACAGCTGGAAGGTGACTTTGCATTGTCATGGTCAGGACTTACACTCAGTGGTGTGTGTAGGTCACATGAGAGCAAGTGTGGTTCAACATTTGGGGAAACATTTATTAACTTCCTTGCTGAGATTTACATGAATAGAGTGCCTCTACTCTCATATCCATACACAAAGATTTAACCAACCAACAGCAGCTGTCTAACTCTATCTCTGTGGTCCCCCAGGATATAGTCTGTCACACCAATTTGTTCTTTGTACAATTTTTTTTTTTTGTATGTACCAAAAAAATGACAACTTATTAACTACATAACTTCAGAGGCACTGGTAAGCAAGGAAGGTTTCTTCATCCTTGAATAGAGAAAGATTTTTGGTCAGTTTTCTCCTGTTTCTAGTCTTTACACTAAGTTAAGCTAACCACCCTCAGGCTGTATATTTACTGTTTGGACAGGAGTAGGGGTACCAGACTTCTCGTGTTCTGAAGTCTCAGCAATTGAACCAATAAGTATTTTATTAGGAATGCCATGCTAATTGTGCAGAAATACTAAAACCCATCACATCAACATTAATTGAAACTCAAGACTTCATATCTTATCTACATGTCTTACACAATGTATATATAAATAATGTAATAATTGATAATGGTAATTGCATGAATAAGCAATTGTACAGGTGTTAAAAAATAATGACCTGTGTTGGTGCACAGGGCAAGTGAAAAAAAGCCCCCCCCAAAAAAAAAAACAAGATGCATATTTTTTCTAGTGTGACAGTGATTAAGAGGAACAAGGAAGTAGATCTGGCAGTTGGGGACATTCGCATTGTCATCTTAGTTCATGAGAAGGATGGTGAAGAATTCCTTTGGCCAGTTTTAAGACAGAAACCATCTGACAACAATGCTGAAGGAATACTAGGTAGGTAAATGGGCTGTGTGTTTTGTATGCATGTGTTTTGTTGTTTTGTTAATTAACAAACAGGAATATTTTCAATTGTGTATCTTTAAGTGCCAACTTTTCAGTGTCATTTTTTTATTACTTGTTCTTTGTGTGTCCAGATCTAAAACCAGCAGTTTATGAGGAGGTGCAGCTAATTCCCTCAACAAAACTGAAGATCAAAGGCCAGGAGATTGATGTTACTAGGTACTGTTAGTTGGTATGATAAAATGAGTGTGAACTGAGTGTGCTATAATTACTATTTCCCTGATAGACAAAGGTATATCACCAATTGTGTCTTTGTGTCTGTATAGATCCAGTGCTGTTGACTACAGTATTGTCTCTCCCACATCAATGGACTGTTGGCTCACATCTGCTGAGACTGTGCTGCAGAGGCCCCTGGATGATTTCATTGTTGCACAACTTTAACTTGAAACCATGTTTAATCACTTTCAATTTAGAAAAAGCATAAAACAAATGCATTTCATTATTTCAACCTATTACTAGTCAAAACAAATAAATAATACTGCAGATCTTTGGTTGTCTTGAACTTAAATAATTATGTATCTCAGATTTGTCAGACGGTAAACTTGTGGATTTATAATGTCATAATTTTGTAATAATAACAACAAATTTATAATAACGACGATAATGACAACAACTTACCTTCCAAAATGGTCTGAATGCACAGAGTTGTTAAATTTGGGCATCATTCTTTTTATTATTCTTTATTATTTGCATAAAATTAAAATGTTAAAATCAAAGAAACTCAAATGTCATCAATTACTATATATAAAATGTAATTTTCAAGTGACCCAGGACTATGTCAACTCACTATCTGTGTTTTTATCTACTAAAATGGTCAAACACCACATCACTGCTACAGTCTTAGTAAGAGACTAGTTAGCAGCAGAGTTGAAGGACAACTATAAAGTCCACATCTCTTGTTCAAATATCCTGCACTTCTGATAAGCATCTTAATGCTTTTTAGGTAAAGATAAATCAACATTGACCAGTAACCAGTGTATAAATACTTGTAATCCTCAAGTGGTGGTGCCTCATAGCTCCAACAATCAAGTCTGTTGCATTGATATACAAAGAACACAAATTTTTTTTTTTGGGTTTGAAAATATTTCCCAGGAGTAATAGAAAGACAGAGGTTTTGGATTTAGTCCCACAATATGTTGTCAAACCAGTCAAGCTACTATATGTGAGCTGTGTGTAGTTTTGTTTCATTCTGTTTGTTTTCCCTTAGTAAACTGCAAAGGTACATGAATTCTTCTGAGCAGAGGCCATAAACTTGTTTGTCAAGGTATTGGGACTGTGAAAGAAGCACTCTTTGCCAAATCGACAAAACAAGACAAGCAACATATAAGAAATTTCTGCCAATGAATCAACTGTGAAGTTTTAACAGTGTTTAAAATGCAGGTCTGTTTATAAAACTACTTTAATCCAATGTTCCAGTCTTGTTTATAATAAAAAATAGATGTGAACTTTGACCCATTGAGGTTGTGCTAGTTACACAGTAATGAAGGAAAACAGAGCACGGAGTGTCATGTTTATGATCATTTCAACATGATAAGGGAAAGTGCTGACATTAAATCAGAGGCAGACAAATGAAAAGAAAAGAGAAAAGAGAGTGAGAAAAGGGAGAGAGAGAGAAAGGGAGGTAGGGAGGTAGGGAGGGGAATCTCATGAGTCATGACGTTGACAAACTGTAAATGACTCAAATGACTCACACACTTCCAGTGTGTTCCAAAGTGTTAAGCTGAATGTCCTGTGAAGAGGAAATGTGTAAAAAGGGTCTCTAAACACAGTAAGTAACCTAGATGATATTTCTTTAAATGTAATTTGATACAATTATGTTAATTATACACATTTATCACATAGCACCATTTGCTTGTATGATGCCTGAAGGTGTTTTAAGGAGGGACTATTCAGTTCCCAGTTACGATGTGGTTAAGGGATTTGTTCCAACAGAAAACAATTCAAGCTAGTTTGCTTTAAGTTTTATTCACAGAAAAGAAAAGTGTCTCAGAAAATTTACTTTGGTATTTATTTACAGTATGTCTCTTTTTTTTCCCCAGACCATAAACTAAGGTTAGACCCAGGTTGCGTCAACAGCAGCTTGTTATGATTCACTTCATTTTAATCTGCAACCTGAGATCATGATGGGGAATAACACTCTGGACTTGCTCAACATTTTCATGTTGCTCTTGGAGAGAAAATCTTTCTGAGTGTCCCAGGACAAAATGTTTCTACCTGGATGGTTCATTTGGTGGGTTTTAGTGACTGCAACGACCTTCACCCGTGGTTTGGAGATTTCTGGCCATGACAGTGATGAAGTCATTTGCTCACAGGTACTCTCAACGGCACACTACTTTGACACACTAGAGCAGACATTTCCTGTGCTGTTGACAGATTACACTTTTAATTTCCTATGTTGATCTACAATGCTCTCTCAATATTCCCTACTCATTGATTTTGCGTTTCATTATCAAACATTTAATTAAAAGTAGACAAAAGGGCTGTAACTACCTGGCAGCTTGTCACAATATAGGACTGTTGTGTGTACATTAATCCCATAGGCCTCTGGACAGCACATATTAGCTTTTCAGACAGATTCAGTGAAATGTAAAATAGTTTGCTCTAATTTTGCTTCCTTTAAGGGTTTCTCTGAATGCACCATGAAGGATGAGATACCGTTTCTGCCTGATACTGACGGTGTGGATGTTGTAAACCTGACAGCATATTTCAAGCTTTGCTCAAAGGGCAATGAGTCGTGTTCATTATGTTTGGTGATAGACACAGATCTCCACATCCATCTGGATGACAACACAGAGTATGAAGGCCACTCTGGACTTGATGAGGAGGAAGACAGCGAGGTGATGGAGAATCTAAAAGGTATAAACTAAAGCTACATGCAGCCCACTCTCATGTCATTACTTGCTTTTAAATGGCCATACTAACAGTTTTGCATGTCCATTAACCAATCCATTAATTAGTGTTTATGTCATATACTATGTTGGAAAAGCCATCCAGACAGCTATTGGATTTGTTTTGTTTCAGTAATGCATGGAAATGAACTTTCAGGAACTTTTAATTTGGTTGGAAAAAGGCAAACCATCACAGTTTGGATAGTCTTTTCAATGGCATCAAATATCTTACAGTGAGCTGTTAAAGAGCATGTTGTGGGATGTTGGGAAGTCATTACTAGACAAATGAATGAGCAGAGTGGGCAGAGCGGGTGTGAAAAGAATAATGTGAAATGAATGTGAAGAATCCTTTTCAGACAGTAACATTTCTGTTTTGGCTGGTTCTAGACATCATCTCTGACATGTTTTCTCTGTTACAACAGCATCTGTGACAGTGTGTTACAACACACCATCTACCATGCCCTCGTGCAAGAAGGTGGAGTTTACAGTCAATCATACAGCTCTTACTCAACACAACCAGGCAAAGGTATTGCTCCCTGTTATGGGTATAAGATCTTTGCTGCCAGTCTACTA
The DNA here is from genome assembly GCA_038496675.1 of Rachycentron canadum. Taxonomy (NCBI): domain Eukaryota; kingdom Metazoa; phylum Chordata; class Actinopteri; order Carangiformes; family Rachycentridae; genus Rachycentron; species Rachycentron canadum. The sequence goes on along the minus strand of CM076649.1, from coordinate 8,353,983 downwards.
TGTGCTCACTTCCAGCTACTTTGTCTTATAAACTCCATGTGTATGTGTGTGTGTGACTTCTGTAGGTGTCTGTGGTGATTACTGAGCCCTCTGGGGTTTCCTTCAGCAGCAAAGTTTTTGTTTATCCTCACAAATTACTACATCTAAAACAGGAAGTTGTCACTCCTTCTCTAGATAAAGGTAAAGTTTGTTCTTGTATAGGTTTAACATTCAAGGCCCCGCTTACCTGTTTAAAGAGTCCACTTCAAAAATAGTAACACAGCGTGACACATACTGTTTTTCAATCTGTCCTCAGTGTGTTCCCAGGAGCTGAACAAATGTGTAAATGAGTGTCGTGGTAAGAAAAAAGAATCACATTTATTGTTTTTCCCTGTACTCATTTTACACTTGTATTTGTCTTTTGGCAGTAACAGATTTATTCTTTTTCTCCTTTTTAGTGCCTGAAATAAATGTTTCAATTCACAAAGAGATGAATTATGTGGAGCTGCTGTTTGATAGGAGCAATAATAGCCTCCCTTCTGTGTGCATACAGTATGAAAAGAACGGGACCTGTCAGGTCAGTGTTATCAATGCCTATATCCGGTAGCGGTTACAGTTTGCTATTTGTTTGGTACAGAGGTGGAAGAACAACTCATTCTTTACTCAAGTTAGAGACGCAAAAGCACAATGTAAAATACTCACAGGTGGAGTTTTACTTCAGTGTTGGTGCAAATATTATCAGCTAAATGTGGTAAATGTACTAATTGCTGGATGCCTTTTTTAAGAATCCTACATTACTATGTCATCCTAATATTTTTAATCATGTATTATTGTAGCTGGTGGAGGTGGAGCATATTTTAACACATTTATATAATGTTGGGTAGTTTAAGAGAATTTAGGGAACTGTGTTTTAATCTATTGCAATTCCTCATATCTTATAAGACGATCATATGTTACTGTGTATAAAATCCATATTTGTAAAGTAACTAGTAACAGCATCTGTCAGATAAATGGAGTAAAATATATTTCTCACTGAAATGTGACTTATATATAGAGTTTGATGAGGAGGACCATCCCACTCTATTCTGTGACCCACTGCATGTGTATCCAGGTACTGCCACTCACATAACATCAACAGTGCTGTGTCCTACACAGATTTAAATGACTAAATGTTTGTGTGTTTTTAGGCTTGGTATGACCAGAATTATGTCCGCTCTCGAAACTGCCCCTTCAGAAACATGGGTGAGGAGCCTCAAGGTCTATTTTTCAGTTTAACCTTACAGGGTGTACAGTGAGTAGTTAATCATTGGTATGCTGTTGTTTCCTGTATGTCTATTCTAGACATATCCCAAAGGAATGTGTGGGAGAACTTGTCAGTGTTGGTTGACCATCGTCACTCAAACAAGTTTGGCTCCATGCTGTTGTGGAACATATCTGCCCCCTGCAGGCTGAAGGGTGAGGTGTGGCCATGTCACAAAGAGAACAGCTGCAAGGAGATGAAGGGCTTCAGACAACAACTGGCAGATGGCAGATGGAGACAAAATGGCAAAGGACTGTGGGTAAGGAAGCCCCCCTTTATTTGGGTTTTAACCCTTTAACAACAAAGCTCATGCTTTTATTTCTACTCAATCGCTTGAGAATATCACAGTATCTAACCATTATTTTTAATTGATGTCATATCAGGTTACGAGTAAAACATGCTTTTAATCACTGAACCATTATGATATGATATGATCTTTTATTATTAGATAATTTAAATTCAAGCTCGTCAGTCCTGGGTGATGGATCTCTCCTCACCATGAGGTTTCTCATTTTTTTTTCCCTGTTAAAAGAGTTTTTTGTTTTGAGTTTTTCCTCAGTCGATGTGAGGGTCTAAGGGCAGAGGATGTTGTTATGATGCTATGTAAAGCCCTTTAAAATGGACTATACAAATAAAATTGCCTTGTCAGTATTACAGAAATTCATACAATTTAGCATGAATTTCTGGAGGTGTGACTGGGTGGCAGTACAGTGTTTAACAAAATAATAGAAGTTATAATTATGTCCTCTTCAGGAGAAAACAGGAGTATTTGAGGCCATCGACCTTCAGCTCTCACCATGTGTTATGGTAAAGTATTCTCAACAGCCAGACAAACAATAATATTGTATAGATTACTGATGCTGAACAACTTGTGTTAATCCTTTTGTGCAGGTGAAAATAAATGGAATGGGACATGAGCAGGGTCCATTCTGCTATAATAACAGTAAGTCTTACATACTTTATAACATAGAAAGATTAGTTTGGTTGTTTAGGATTTGGTTGATAATTTACTGTATTCAGCTCACAGACTGGTTATTAATGGACCTCTGTTTTCAATTCCTTGAAGCTGACAGATGCCGCTGGAGTCTCCTGGTTATTGGTGTTTTGCTGCTTGTTTCCTTGACTGTGCTCGCATTTTATTTACTTCACGACTTTGTCAAGAGTAAGTTGTTTTTTTTTTTAAATATAAAATATTAATAATAATTAAAATATCAAAATATATGTAAGAATACCAGATAAAACCTACAGTGCATGAAGATGACAGAGCAGTGTTTAATTTCTCTGCTCTGGAATTTGTAACCAACTTGAAAAATCGAAAAGCAATCGAAAAATAACGTGAACTGAATTTCCACTGCTAACCACTTAACACAAAGGCTACTTTCATTCCCCTCAAAGACCAAATCTTGCTTAGTAATTGTAGGAATTGTTCATGAAGTATACATTCATTTGTGCATTTTAGCCACATGTATACTATATATATATATTTAATGTTAATTTTCAAAATTTTGTAGAATGGGTGTGGAGCTGGCACCATGGCAGATTTGTGAAAAGTGAGTGTGTGTTTTTTTTTTTTTTTTTTTACATTTCCTAAAAAACAGTCATGATGGGCAAAACCAAACCCTGACATTCATCCTACTGTTTTTTCTGTTTAAAGTTGACAGAAAGTGTCATGTGGTGCTGCTGAGCCCCCCAGATTTGGATGAAGGTGTTTCAGAGTTAGTTTGTCAACTTGGCTCTCTGCTCTGCAATAAAGGCTTCAGTGTGTCTGTGGACCAGTGGAGCAGGAAGGAGCAGTGCACTCTGGGGCCTCTGCCATGGTTGCACTCGAAGCTACTGGAGATGGAAAACCAGGGGAGCCGAGTTGTGGTAGTTTTGACACGCAAAGCCATAGAGAGGACAGATGAATGGATGCATAAACACAAGGAAGTTATCAAGACAAATGGGGAAGATAATGGTCTTCCTCAGATATGTTCCCCTTATTCGGATCTATTCACAGCCTCCCTGTGCATCATTCATGCATTCAAGCAGCTGGGCAGGGCTGCTGACCGTTTTCTTCTGGTGAAATTTGACTCCCATTCAAGCAGTGACAGGATTCTACCAGAGCTTCTTCAGGGACTGCCCCTGTTTCAGCTTCCCTTTCAGACTCAGGCACTCCTAACTGAGCTAACTGTGGGACAGACTGGGAAACTGTGTGTAAAGACATGGACAGGGTGGAAATGGGGTGGCTCAGATGGATGGAGAACAAAGACTAAAGAGGGACCAGACCAGCAGAAGGCACCACTATGCAAATACTTTGGAGTTGAGAAAAATGTGGAGACAAAGCCTTTAAAGAACCCATGACTGCCATGAAGGACATATTTATTCAAGTCATGGATGAAATAAAGATCAGACACTGGCAATAATCTACTTACTGTATATTATGGTTGTTGTCAACCAGTAGGTGATTCTACTTCTCAATATTTCCAGGCCAGATATGTTCACATACATTGGCAAGACAAAGTATGTGAACCCTTTGAAGTGACCTGGTTTTTTTACATTGATTGGTCAGAAAATCAGATCTTCATCTAAGTCGCAAATATAGACAAACACAATGTTCATTAGCTAATATCATGCATTTTTTGTCTTTACTGAACACATTTGTTCAACATCTTTCCACAGCAGCTCTGACTGGGTTAAAGTCTGAGCTCTGACCAAGCCCCTCCAACATGTGTATTTTCATAGTTTCAAGTCATTCTGTAGTATATTTACTTTGATGTCTAGGATTATCGTCCTGCTGCTTCTACTGACTTTAGGTGCTGGGCAGTCACCTTGGTTTTACCCACTAAGACACCTTGATAAACCTGGGACTGCTTTCTCCCTTAATAATGTCAAACTGTCCAGAACCAGAGGTGGCAGAGCTCACAGTACTTCACCTGTGGGATGATGTTTTTCATGTTCGGATGTTCTTCCAAAACAAATTCAACCTGTTTCATCAGTCCACAAAACACTGTCCTAGTAGCATTTTTAAAATGTTTGGCAAACTTTGGGTGCACAGTGATGCTTTTTCTTTTTCTGTAAAGCTTCCTCCATCATGTCCACAGGGCACCATGCTCCATGCAGATATCCAGGAGATATATTGTTATCATCTCCATTTATTGAGAGTAAATCTGACTGTGGACTGATGAATATTTAAACTGAGATGATTTTGTAACACATTCAAACTTTGTGCAAATCATCCATTCTTGATTGTAATTTTTCAGAGAATTCTTTTTTACTCCAATTGACCCTAAATGTTAATGTCATTAGGGTTCACATACTTTTCCCAGCCTATGTTGTGATTGTTAGATGTTTTAAATATGGACAAGAGCAATGATTTTTCAGATATATTTATACATAAATGGAGATAATAATTCACCTGCTTTTTTTTGATGCTGTAGGACTGTGACATCTTAGCACTGCAGCTTTTAGCAAACATTACTGAAGCAGGTGTTTTGGACTGTCATTATCTGTGGTATTTACAGTGCATTTTTTCAGCCCCATGATCAAGCAAATGTCACCCAGTGCAACAATGTAGCTCTTTTTTTTTAATTTTAAGTTGTTTTCAACAACAAAGAAGCTTTATGGCACAAAGGAATGAGCTGGACCAGTCATTGGGTTATCAGTATCAATTAATAGTTTGTTTTTGGTCTTGAATCTGGTGCAAGTAAATTATAAAATATAACAAATCTTATCCTTTAAGCTGCAAAACGTTTGACCTAAATGCCTACAGACTGAATATGTCCATGCACTGTGGGTCTGTGCACACTTGTCTATAAATAAATTTGCCATTTGTGTATGCAAATCTCGGCCTGTGATTGGTCGGCTAATACCGTGCAGGGCGGCGGGTCTAATTGGTGCAAACCGGTGTCAGTTTAAGAACAGAGAGAAGCGCTTGTTAAATTATAAATGACATTCCCTCGGGGCGGTGATTAGAGGCTGATTCGTACCCGCTCGCTCGGGGTGTTTGGATCAGAGTCTGTAATTAGATACAAAGTCGCCTCTTGGGAGCTGGAACAAGTGCGTCTGCGGTGGTTGAGCCGCGTTGGTTGAAAGTTTTACTCGAGAAACCACAGCCCAAAGTCAGATCATTTGGAGGAGGTAAATAAATCCCACTATCCCTCTATAAATGTTGTTTTCAGGTCGATTTAAATGCTTGTTGACTGTTCCTGTTAAACTTAGCGTGAGTTGATTTGTTACCTCATCTGGTTTGTATAATAACAGACGAATACCTCAGCAGGTTTACAGGCTGCTTTCAGAGCAATAAGTTAGTTATTAGATTAAAAATTATATTTTTTATAAAATAAACTGTGAGACAGCTGAGCCGGAACTGGCACATATGTGCCACAACAGTTGTGGGAGATGTCCTGGGACCAAAATAAAAGTAGTCAAAATTTGACTTTAAGTTTAGAAGTGAATAAATCATGATATGTCATTATTATATGTTGAAGCAGGAGTGGTGGTAATTTTACATGTTACTCTCACACTGCAAGTTAAGTTTATAACAATACATAACGATCCATCACATTTTATAAGCAGATCAAAAATGTATCATGAAAAACAATTATAAGCAGATATAGTAAAGTAAAAATAACATAAATACCGTTTAAATTTAGTAAAATAATATCAAGTAAAATGAGCTGGCAGGGCCACACACAGACATTTTGGGGGCAGGTGTTCAAGTAAAAATTCATAATTCTTATCTCAAAATGATTACATATTTATTCATTTCAGCATGTACATGAGCATCAGATGTTTAATATTCAACAGATTTCAACAAAATGATCAATTCCCACAAAGATAATATTCTTTAACAATGACCATGTTGACATTTATCACAAGCACAAGCAACACCAAAGAAAACCATGCCTGCATGGGTTAGGGGGAAATAGAAGGAAATCAAACTCAAATGCTGTTATTGGTTGAGAACTGGTTTTTGGCGGAAACTGATGCTATGGACCAAATTGAAAAACAAATATTATATAATCTTTTTATATAATACTAAAAAAAGGTTAAAAGGGCACTTTCCTGATCAGAGGCCAAAAGCATCACTTGAGGTCTATCTCCGCTGTGAACTGGAATTTCTCAAATAAAGAGCACGAGCATTTGAGTAATTGTATCAGTGTTGGCATAAATAGTCATACACACTCCCAAGGGCGATGGGATATAAACTAAAGTACATTTTGTCTATGGAGTTTTCTTTACTTACATACCTCGACAGTCTGTTCCTAGTTTTTATGCTCCCATTTTTCAAGCATCATTTTTACAGACCTGGATGTGGTATTTTGTAGGAGATAAACAACCTTATCTTCTGGACCAGACGGGACAGATGGGAGACAGGATGCTTCATGGGATCCTGCTGCAGGCTGCTTGGCTGTGTTGTCTGTTGGCTGTTCAGGTGCACAGCTGTCCCGGTACCTGCAATACGTGTTCAGGCCCAGAAAGTGACCAGTGTGAGGAATGCAAAGCAGGATGGACACTTCATAATAACACCTGTGTAGGTACTGTATACAAAGAAAGAGTCTGGAGATAATCATACACTATATATCTACGATATAAGACAAGGAGAATAGTCATTGAATTTATATATGTTTTTATCTGTTTCATAGACATTGATGAGTGTGGCACCAAGCTGGGCAACTGTCCCCCCAACACTTTCTGCTTCAACACTGAGGGGTCTTTTGAGTGCAGAGGTCAGTGGGTTAGATTTGGTCTGAAAAACATAATATGCTTTCATTTAGACAGGGAATCAAATAATTAATTGTAATTATAATTGTGTAATTTAATCAAGTTAAATTACAGAAAATAACCAAATACACCTCAGAAAAGTGAAGAATCCTCATTATTTTTAAACTTGCTGACAACACAACACAGTGTGTAAATGTATGACTCTTTCCTTAGACTGTGACTTGGCCTGTGTGGGCTGTATGGGTAGTGGTAAAGCACGCTGCAGAAAATGTGCTTCTGGGTACCGACTGACAGGGTCCAAGTGTTTGGGTAATTACAAATGAGACATAGTTTTAAGTATTATTTCATCAGAATGCATTCATTCTGTGTTTCTGTGGAGCAGCAGTAATCTACAAGTGTCTGATGAGATTATATCATGTGCCTTTTGTTGTCATGCTCAGATATAGATGAATGTAGTGACAGGGTGCTCGCCTGTCCCGGCCTGGACGAGATTTGCACCAACACAAAGGGCTCTTTCCGCTGTGACTGTGCGAAAGGATTCATCCGCAAAGACAGTGTTTGTGTGAAGAAGCAGCTGCCTAGTGAGTCTCAAAATACACACAGGAGGATGTTTACACCCACACCTAACACCCTACCTCACTGCAACAGCTCACAAATCTATTTCCCCCTGCAGGTGGTGAGGAGAAAAGTCTGTTTGAGGATATCCAAGATGATGAGGTGGAGGTACTGCAGCAGATGTTCTTTGGGGTGGTGCTTTGTGCTCTGGCCACACTGGCTGCTAAAGGAGATCTGGTGTATACATCTGTATTCATGGGGGCAGTGGCAGCCATGGCAGGGTACTGGCTTTCTGACAGGGGAGACCGTTTGTTACACGGCTTCATAAAGGGTCATTAAAGCTCAATGTATTCAAGCAGGTGAATCATATGCATTCACTTTTATTATGAACAATATAAGTCTTCATTATGAAAATACTTCACAATCTTTCTATTAGAGACATTATAATGGTAACCTTATAACAACTACAGAATCACAGTGAAAATAATGTTTCTCGATCAAATCTCCAAACATTATTGTTTTAGCATAGATTTCATAAATTCCATTGACCTTTCGGATATAAATTGTCATCACATTTTATCTTTCTAGATATTAGTGTGACATTGTGTCATAATTCATGTATACATTGTACAGAAATGTGTTTTGTGAGGTCACAGTGACCTTTGAGCAAATTGTAATCAGTTCATCCTTGAATTCAAAAGTGAACCTTTGTGCCAAAATTGAAGAAATCCCCTCAAGGCAGTAATGCCTTTGTATTGTGTTCTCGAGAATAAGACTGATCGACGGGCAAAGACAGACAACCATAAGGCGCAATGGATTAATAATTGACTTCATACTCTTTCTTTTCCATTTCTGCTTTTGGAGCAGCCCACATACAATATCCTCAGATGAAGCTTTAATAATGATGACAGCATGACATTTAAAATTATTTGAATAAAAAATTGAAACAAAACTTCAATTGCCTGTTTGTATTTTACATGTTTGCATTAGAATTATAACACTATGAAGATAAAACAGAAAATCACAGAGACAGAAAGAAAGTCACCTTTATTTGATGGATATAAACAAGCTGGCCAACACTCAATAGTAATATTCTGATACAGCACATACAATAGCAAACTGGGGCACTGAGGACAGCCTCCTAGGTTTAAAAAACAGAAAACATTACAGAGTATCCATGCGTCATTCAAAATCTTTGCTCAATCTCGCTTTTTTCTCTAGGGACTTCCTCTGATAAAGTTTTTTTTTAAATAGATTTTTCTCTTGTGCATTCATAACACACACAGACACACACATACAGACACACCCAGAAAACAATAAATGCAGTTGTGCACACATAAATACACGCATACACACACACGCACACACACACACATACACACTCACATCTCTTTTCTGAATACATTTACACCAGCAACCTCAAAAACATGCTGCACTCTCACAAAACTGCACAGGCTGTCTACTAAGGGGACACAGTAAGTGAGACACACATCACTCTCAAACACAACATCACACCGTCACAATGCACGATGCAGATGCAATTAATGTATGAGGAATGATGCTTCATGGGAGATTAGCTCACGTTCACACAAGTAATCATTCAGCATGCTGGACACTCACATTTAACTTGTTCCTAGGTCTTTACTGTACAGCTCAAAACATTTACTTATACAAATAGTACAGTCTCAAACTGGCATATTCAAGAAATAAAGCTAACTGAAATACAAAAATGAATAATAAAAAAGTAAACACAATATTTGTTCTGTCAAACAAAAATGTTTCTGGCATTGGTCACAGTGATTTGTTTAATCCAAAGTTCTTAGCGACATAAAAGAAAAACAATCTGTATACAACAATAAAGTGAAAATGTATGTTAGGCTTTTCGTACTTTTTTGAAGGCCTTTTGAAAATTACTGGTGAATCTACAGGCCTATCAGCTCAAGTCTCCCTACACGACTGCTTCTAGGCACAGATGCAGACTTGACTTCTTGACTCCACCTCACACTGAGTGCAATGTCAGTCATTCACAACCAGGATTAGTCTTTAGTCTAAGCCAAGGAAACCAGCCCCCACCTGTAAGCCCCACGTCTCCTAAACCTTTTTGACACAACAGTTGAGAAATCGCTCTGCATAGAGAACAGGAGATTATCCTTACATCATCACTTTCAGTTGGCACATTATGTAAAAATCAGCATGCATGGGCACAGTTGAAATGTTCAGTGTTGTCTACCATGTAAATCATATATGCTATTTCATGGTAGGAGAACCCCCTACTTCAAGTATTCAGTAGATAAGGACCTGAAAATGGAGGATTCATACTCCGCCCCCCTGATGGTGAAGTGAGAGGATTTTCGCTCCTCTGTCTGTTTGCATTGTCATCCCTTTTTTAACCTTTCTCTTTTCATTTGTAAACACAAACACCAACGTTTCACACAATCTGTTGATTCTTGGTCAGTGACAAGAGCTGTAAAGGCTCATGGAGGAAGCAGACATGGAAAAGATGCATTGATCACCTCCATATGCGAAGATGGGTGGGTGGGGGGTGGTGGAAAGACATTTATATACAACAATCAACACTTGGCCATAACAGGGAGACACACAGGCACCATGAGAGGGGGGAGAGTAAGTGGGGATAGTAACAGTCTAATTTAATTTCAATCTATACTGTAACAATGTGTGTTGGTTTTTCTATTTAAATCAGCTGTCACAGTCACATATGTCACCACTTCTGTTTACAAGACGACAACGGCAAACACGCAAAATAAATGCATCCTGACAGAGTCACTCAAACCTCCACTTAGATGTTACTAGTGATAGTCCTCACTCACAAGTGCAACTTTCTGACTGCTGAGTGCAGCAGACATAATCTCATTGCTACTTATGTGAGCTGCAAAATTCTATCTTTTTTTTGTTTTTTTGTTTTTTGTTTTTTTTTGTTCTTTGTTGTAACCACGGGCCAGGTGGTCTTCAACTGAGTTGTTTTCACATTTAGAGAGGAATGTAATAATGTCATCTTTTTGAGACTTCTAAATAGATTTGGATACACTTCTCTTTTTCCCTTAAACTGCTCTAAAGCTCTTATTTTTTTCTTTTGGGCTGTCCTGTATTTTCAGACAGGGAATGTTACTTGCTGCTGAGGGGTTTTCTCACAATGTACAAATCAGAGGAAAAATCACACCACTCAACACTCTAGATAAGACATCTCTCTGACCTCCAGCCAGTTAGAAAAATAACCATAAAGAAAAAACATATAGTATCTCGTCAGCTTGAAACGATTTTCTGACCACATATAGACACACTCTATAGATTTCTCTCTATATGTATAATATATGCATATCTATCATATATGTGTACAGTTTTTACGAGGCACAGGCCACCTTGTTGAGAAGGAGAAAACGAGTCACTATGTTTGGAGAGGTCACACAGACTATTGGTGGAAGAGTACAAGGGAGAGGGGAGCAGGAGCATACTATAGGTCAGAGACTGGGGTGTTAATGGTACAAACAGACCCGCGGGGAAAACATCTATTGGACATTGCCTCCACTTCATAGTCTATAATAGTATTTATATTAGCAGTATTCATAGAGGGAAATCTCCTCTGTGTGGGTCTTGAAGTGATTGTTGCTCACAATGCCCCCATTGTCAAATCATATGTACAAAGTCTTTTACAGTTGTTTATGAAGCCCGTTGTGGGATCAAATCCCTCTACTGTAAAAGGACTAAAAGATGCTCTTGACCAGGTCTTCTGACACCATTTAGTTTGAGCACCAGCAGAAGCACCATTAGTAAAAAATCCTGCAACACAGAGGAGGTGCATAGGTGCATAGTCTCAGAAACTCAAAATACTCTGATGAATATTTTCTGACCACTCTCTTGGCCACTCTGATAGTTAATTACACTTTGATTAATACATTTTTAGTAGGGCTGGGGAAATAAAAATGAATCCACTCTACTTTGACATCTGCATAGATTGATTCTTTTTTTGACTACTTCTGATTAAAATGAGGTAACATGAAGAGAAGCATAAATGGCAACCACAGCCACAGGCTAAGACAAGCCCAGGAACTGGAGGGCCCTGCTCATGCAGCCAAGGAAACCCCTCGATGCTGCAGACAAGGCTAAAGGCGAACTAGCAGTCAGCTCAAAGCTCTTCCTGTTGCCAACAAGTAATGACAACAAAAAAATCTAAAAGCACTCAAATATGGTGTGTGTAGAACATGCAATTCTTGGGTTTGGGAGAAAAAAGCAAGTGAAGGGACATTATGTCAATTTTGGAGGTACTGAACATGATGTTCTTTGGGTGGGGCATGTATAAAGGTAAAAAAAGTTTTTCAGTGCCACAAACAGGTGAATAAAACAACAGAAGAGACTCTGCACACTGAGGGTAATGGTAGCCAGGAAGAGGGGTCAGATATCACCAGGTGGGGTTAGCAGGGCAGTGAGGATCGAGAAACCATGACAGAGTCAAGTAGGGGAGCCAACCAGAGCCAGAGGAGTCAGTCAGGCAGGTGAAACAGACAGCAAGACAACTATGATCTCAGACCAACCAAAAGAAAATGGATGAAGCAAATAAAAACTGGGATTGGCAGACACTTGTGAGATCTCTGCTGAGAGGATCAAGAGGGCGTTGTCGGTCTGAAGCAGGTGACAGACAGGTGAGGTGACCTCTGTGAGACCTCTGATGCACGGCTCCCATGTCAATCACATGCCTGTTCAAATAAACAATCTGGCACAGAGAACTTCAACATCTGCCTCTTTCAATCTGCTTTAGTCCCACATCTGTGATTTTGTGTGGAGGAAGTGGACGACATCTGCTCCTGTTCACACAAAGAAGAGGTCCCAGGTCACCCTGAGCAGAAAATAAAAATGAGCCTAGTTTAAGCTTTAAGTTTGAAAATGTGTTTCTGCTAACACACGTTATATGTGAAATTACCTGCCCAGCTGTCAGCCTCCCCATGTGACCGGCACACCTGAGCACACCCTCCTTTTCCACAAAAAGTAAACAAAAATTCCATTGCTGAGTGTTGGTTGAGTGGCAATAATAAATGTTTGGTTGGGTAGTGTTTAAACATCATGGTGTGGCTGTTCTCCTCCAGTAGTGACTGAATCATCTAAGGTCAAAGAAAAAGATCATGTCAGCTGCAGCTATTTAGTTACAAAACACAATAGAGACTGCAGGCAGACAGGTAGCTGCGAATCATAAAGTGGAAAAGTATGACGCACAAATATATCTCACCCCTCAAAACAACATTAGAGCTTTGGTTGTCACAGCAAGGATTATGCCCAAATGCCCTCCTCGTCATCCTGTTGTTGGCAGCGTTGCAGGCCAACAGGAGCAATATGCGATAAGAAAGTAAACAGAAACTGGAGTAAGAGACATCACTGACACAGTCATGTGGTAGAAATGTAAACATGCTCAGTATTACAAAAGTATTAATATGCTAAATTAAAGTAGTGCTAAGGAGTTTCTGAGCTGCTTTTGGCAAAGATCTTACCTGGCTATAATTTGAATGAAAGTAAGTTTTAATTTCCATAGCAGTTTTTTTTTTCCAAAGAGGTACCTTAAAAATGGGCTAAGGATGCCACATATTTACTTATTTCCATTTACTGCATATTTTTGTTAATATTTTCTCACATAAGGGAGGCTACCTTTATAATTTGTCTTGAAAAACACACAAACTAAAGAAAAGATTAAATGGTTAATATTTGTTATAGATTTTAAAAGTTTGAGACCTCTGACACCTTAGTGTTGGTACCAACCAAAACAACTAAAATCAGACTGCCCAGTGAAAGCTACATGGCAATCTATGATAGGGGAAGCTAGTTGTCGCACAAAGAAAGATTCAACAGCAAATGCCAAAAACTGTTAAATGTTTAGTTGCTATTTCTACAAGTTACTAAAAAAATTATAATTATTAAAATTGAAATGTGAATTTATTCTAACCTGGTCTGGGGAGGGGCGGTGACCAGCATGTGGGGGTCCTCGGGCTGGCCCTCCACGATGATGGGGCGACGGGTGACGTGGATGCTGGGCGTGGTGTGGGTGCTGCGGGTGCTGAGGATGCTGGGGATGTGGATGCTGGGGGTGTGGTCCTTGTTGGGGAGGACCATGCGGGTGTTGAGGGTGAGGGTGCTGCGGAGGGGGATGTCCATGTGGGTGCTGTGGCAGGTGTTGGGGATGTTGTTGGTGAGGGTGTTGGGGTTGCGGGGGACGCGGGTGCTGTTGGTGCTGGGGAGGTGGTTGGGAATGTTGAGGGTGCTGCTGGGGGTGCTGTGGGTGAGGGTACTGTGGTTGTGGCTGCTGGGCGTGTGGGTGCTGTGGAGGGACCTGTGGGTGCTGTGGGTGCTGTGTATGCTGTGGATGCTGAGGATGTTGCTGATGTGCGGTGTGTGGATAAGGAGCCTGCTGGGCGTGAGGAGGGTGGGGGTACTGGGGCTGGGGCTGAGGCTGAGCATGTGGAGGCTGAGGCTGGGGGTGGTGAGGACCATGTGGATGATATTGCTCTTCTTCATAGTTGTCGGCTATCAGCTTCATTCTACTTTGTGTCTGTACGAAGAGAAAACTTGTAAGTGCATGATGAGCTGCAGCTGTTAAACAGATTATATAATCACAATGGACATGAAACAAAAACACTTTGCCATATGGTTCAAATCAGTGCAATGTTTTTATAATGTTCTGTTTTGATTCATCTTTATTGTTACGTTTAAGGAAATTGTGTCTTTGTTCAAAAGAAAAAAAAAGACGATATAGGAAATAAACTTGTATGCTTGTTTGTAGTGTTTGATTGGAAGATCTATACCACTCTGATCTTTGTATGCTAATTATGAACTTAGAGCCAGTAGCCTATTAGCTTAGCATAAAGCCTAGAGCCAGGGAAACAGCTAGCCTTGATAAAGAAGAGTAGTTACCTCAGTCCTCAGTTGTCTTCAGGGCTTGTGTAGAATTAGATGTTATTTTGTCTGTTACTAACTTCAAAGTTAATATCTATTTCAATTTTGCATTCATATGTTAAATAGAAAAGCAGCTACACAAGTGACTTATATCGTGTGAAATATCAATTGCCAGTTTGTGTCAGTTTTAGTAGAGGTTTGACAATCATGTTTTCAGCTGGTTATCAAAGACAACTTACGGCAGTGTCAGGACTGATAGTGTTTCACTGACACCAGAGCTTTAGACTTGGGAGTTGCACTTGAGTGAGATTCAGGTTACAAAAAACAAAGACATGACTTGAGTGTTAGAGGTAGAGTATTATGTCTTAGGTCTCAGGTCAGTAAACCTCTATTTAATAAGAGAATATTTAAATGTCATGTTAATGGCTAGAAATGATTTTCCATTTGGCCTGGGCGTGGCTCAACTTTCCACAGAACAGCTTTGATTCATGCTATAAAATTATGAAAGGCTTCATTTTGGGGAAAGTGCCAAAAACTCTCAGTGGCGATGTGTATGTACAACCCCCTGTAGATGAAATTGAATAAATAGCTAAGCTGCCTAGTAATATATTTTGCATACTGATTAATGTTGCCTTGGCAACGGGTTACAGCGCAAAGATATTTCCTTGACATTGTGCTGCAGTACTAACATGTTGTTTGAGCTGGTGCATCAGTTTGTCCCTCTCCCTCTTAAGGGCTAGCACCTCCTCCTGGGTCTTCTTTTTATTGGAGGCAGACAGTTCCAGCAGTGCAATATTAGCATCTTTCTCACTGATGGCTGCCAGCAGAGCCTGTTGTCTGATGGAGAAAAACAAGATTAGGGCATCAGTGCTTATATTCTATCAACAGAGAGAGAACATCAACTAAATGCTATATTGTCAAGCCATTTTTAATCTCTTTCAACTAAAGAACGTAAATCAAACGACACCTGTTCACCCGCATCAATGTCAAATTCAGTTTAAGTCCAAGAGAAGCTGTTTTACAGTAGCCAGGTGATGATCACTGCCAAGATACTCAAAACTCCTTTGTTCTTCTCTCAAGAATGACATTAAATTAGCCTCACAACTCAACTTGACTACATTTCTCATAATCCCTTTTCACTCTGAGATTTTAAGAGATTGGAGTCTGACATTTTGAGAATGCACTTATTTGCTTCTGTGCTGAGAGTTAGACGTGAAGATTTATTGCACTCTTAAGTCTGTCCATAAAATATATAGCTAAAGCTTGCAGCTAGTTAAAGTGGTGTGTAAAAATGACACGTTGAGATTTTATTTCTTGAAGTCTGTAAAAATGTCCCCTGGGAATAACTGAGCCTGACAAAAAAACATAGTAACCAGGACCAGCAAGCTTTGGGGATATAAATGCTGTCATGACTTTAAATGAGTGTGTTTTAAATGTGCTGTTTTTGCAGGACTGATGTCAAAGGTCACAATGACACTAACTTCATCTCCAAGATCTCCTCCAGCTGTTTCCTGCGCTCTTGTCTCATGTTGGTGAGGTGGGTGTCCCTCTCCTGCAGAGACTGCTGTGTGGAGGAGAGACGTTGTTTGGTGGCGTCCAGTTCCTGCCTCGTCCTTTCTAGTGTGTTCATCAGCTCCTCCAGCTTATAGCCAACAAACATTATGTAGGAACCCAGAAAAGACACATTGAATACCCATATTTCATTACCCAGTACTAAAGCCTGTATCATGAGTGTTAAATATTTTTCATGAGTAAAATCTGCACCTTTAAGTGGTGGCCACCATCAATGGACGTGTCCTTACGAGGGTCTTGTCCTAAGCCCTTCTTGTCCCCTTGAGGTCCCAGTTTGATGTTTGCACCCTTTTTAGTCTGGTCTTTGCCTCCCTGTCTGTAAAACCACAAAACCTTAAGACCATTTCCATACAAATAATCTTTCCAAATCCCATATACAACAAGAACAAATATGAAACACAGTGTAGAAAACATTCATGTCAGGTGCATTTTGAATTAGACTTATTTCAAAATGCGACCAGTCATGAGATCACCACCACAGCAACAAGACATGAGCCCCACAAATGAATTGTTAGCTTCATGTTAAGAGGACATTGCTGAGATGTCTCACAGGTTTAAGCACCAGAGTTAGCATGGGATAGGTAGAGATGGCGGCATGATCGGGGCAGGGGCACTGCTTACCTTGGAGCTAGACTGCAGATGGGGAAAGGAAAAGAGAAAGGGGCGATGGGACAAGTGGACATTGAAAGCAGGAAACAAGAGCACACACAGGAAAAAGTAAAGAAAGAGACATTAGAACCAGAACGTAAAAAAACAACCACAAGAAAACAATACAGAGGACCCAGAGGAGATCACAGTGTTTTTACTGACTACAAAGGCGTCTGTGCTCTGCAGCCTGACGCAGCTAATGCAGGATGCACCTTCTCTGAAAACATGGAACCATGTGCATCTGCTGCCAAGCCTGGGAGTGGCAGACATGCAGTCAGACAGGCAAAAATCAGCCGGGCAAAAGGAGAGGAGAGGAGCACAGGTTTAAGTGCCGAGCAAAAGGAGGGGAAGCCAACAATGGTTTGACCAAGTAGGCAAGAAGTAGTGAGCTGGTGAGAATCAGTTATGGATGCAGGGTTGTTCAGACAGAAAAGACCAACTGAACTGACACACTTCATGTACAAGGGTTCAGTCCAGATCCTTCCTACTACAGCACCTCACTCACTGAGCGCTTGTAGACCTGGGGCACAGCAGCTCTAGTCATGCAGGCCACTAGGCTGATCATTTCCCTTAGTGTCTGGTAGAGCAAGCTAGGCAGGGCGGGGTGGGGGCAGGTTGGGCAGGGAGAGCTGGAAGGTGGGCACCAGGAAAAACCACTTGAGAAGAGAGGGACTGTCGGGTGATGTTGTTGGGATGAGTTAAAGGTGTGGGGGTGACTGACTGTTAAAGATGAGGAGGGTTCAGATGGGTGGCTGGAATGAGCAGGGGAAGCGTGCTCATGGCAGGAGGAGGCCTCAGCTCTAAATATGAAAACTTCTTACATACAGTAAGCTACAACAAACAGCCACACCAAACACCACAGAAAGAGACAAAAGGGTGTATATGTGCATGTCTGCATTCTTACTAGTGTGCAAGATATTTCAACAAAGGATATAAGGACATATAGCATGTATAGTATAAGAAACAAAAGTGTAAAAAGAGAGAGCAGTTGGGAAAAATCACACCAAGTTCTACATACTTGTCAGACTTGTAATAATAGTAGTGGTACATAATAGTGTGGTATCTACAGTATTACTCTGTATTAAATATTTACATATCAGTGCAAATCTTAAAAGGAGTGTTAAGTTATAAATGTGTTTATTTTATACTGTGTGAATTGTGAAAGTTGGTTCTTGTTTGGCTGAATCCTTGGTGTGATCATATTTAAAGTGTGACTTTACCATGCATCATGTGTCAAGTCACACCATGTTCATAGAAAAAAGTTCACAGAATATATGCCTAGACATATATTTTAAATTTTATGACCTGATGTTTTGCACTTTTTCATTAGCTGAGGTACAAACCTTGACTTTAAGGTTTGTACCTACCTATAATACCTTATATTGAATGTCAATATTAAAATGCAGACAGTATAAGTCACAGCTGTACAATTAATCTCACCCGTTATGGTGCTTTCATTTGTAACATGATTTGTCTTAGAGCTAAATTTTTGTTGACTTAAATCCCTATTCTGTCATCAGGGCAGAGATAAATGGCTGTTTATGCTGGTTGTCACATGCAATTTGAAAAAATACACATGCAGCAAAAACTCTGTCTCTCTCTCTCTCACACACACCACACACAGACGCCCTAATCAAAAACTTTTCATGGCATATAGGCATAGACATGGCCACTAAGTAAACACATGCTAAAGAAATAAAAGCAAAATCTGAATCCAGGGATCTTTGTATCATGCGCTCGGGTACAGTAATGGAACCATTGACTAAAAACAGAGCTCGTCACTCTGATACAAAGATCTAAGAATCCTTCAGACCGCAGGCAGAACCCAGGCACACAGGTGAAACCAGATGCAGTTGCAGCAGTCGCAGTCGGAGACTTTAACCACGCAGCCGAGCTGAAGTGCCAGGGCAGAGCACTCACTTTCCCAGGAAATCCCACACCATGCCCCCTATCTGCTGAGGAGCAGCGGACACAGAAGGGAGCGGGTCAGGGGGAGCTCTGCCACCGGGACGAGGGGTAGGGCGAGGGGCAGAGGAAGGGGGGCTGATGTCAGGGGGGCACAACAGAGAAAAAGTTGCAAGGAAGATGGCAGTAAGAGATTTAAAAAAACAAAATTGGATTTGAGGAAGGAAAACAGAATAAAAGGAGGTTTAGGACCAAGGTTGAATGTGATCAGTGGCAGAGGATAAAAAAAAGGGACAGGTTGGCATGAAACGGAAAATAGAAAGGGGAACAGGACAGAAAAAAGTTGGGTAAAGATGGCAAAAAAGAACAAGAACACTTAATTAATCAAACACCTCTAACAAATTAGCATGATACTGAAACAAAGTGGTCTTCCTCACTGGCTGGGAAGAAAAAATAAACCTGGTTTTAACAATAGATGTTGGGACTGGGACTATAAGTGGCAGTGGAGGGGGGGACTGTCAATAACAGACAGTGTTCAAGTGTGGTTCTCATGCGGTCCAGCTGATCTTTGTATCATCAGTCTGAAATTCATTCCTGGTGAATGACAAAAACGATGGTGTCCTCCAGAAAGACATCAACCGAACCAAAGCCAAAAGCTGCTTCCAGTGTGGAGACACTGGACCACATACCACTTTAAGTGAGCCAAGAGCTGATGGGAACACCAACTTTAATTATGTGGTCCATTAAGTGAAATGTCTTCCACTAAGGGGATGACTGAAGGGCAATTTGTGCTCACTTATAACATTATATCAGAACCACAAACACTCTGTCTGTTGTATCTCAAGGCATTTCTGAGTGAATTACACAAGAATATGACTGGATCCATTATAGCACAGTGTGTTGACAGACCACTATGATGTCACACTTGTACATAAAAACACAGAAATGACATATACACAGATACAGAAGCACACAGATGTTCACTGTAAATAAAGTGCACACGGTACAGGGCACTTTAAAACTGACAAAGCAAACCAAGTGACATTTGAACTTGATGGATGAAACTCAGAGAAGGAAAGTAAATATACTGCTCACGACCTCACAGAAACAACCAGTGTCATATTGTTTAGAATTGCATTAAAGGTTTGGTTCACCTGAATAAAATATTTCTGTATAAATAAATAAAGTATAATACCTTAAAATCCTAGCAGATATAATCAAAACTATCTGCATTATCAGAGTAGATTTTGATAATTTTGGTGAAGCAACCCTTAACAGTTTTTTATGACATCTTGCTATTCTTCCTATTCAGTTTGAATGCACTCATTGTAAGATGCCAATGAATAGCATACAAACATACTCTATTTCTATGTCTCTGTATTACTAACACAATAAATGGGACAGAAAGAGTAATTACATCAGTTCAGGCTAAACTGATGATGATACGTCTTGTAATACTAACTTCAGACAGTCAGAGTTAGTTACCTTTCCAACTCAGCAATCTTCTTGTCCTTGTCATTCTTTTCAGTCTCCACCTCTCTCAGGATGTCCAGGAGCCTCTCCACCTCCGTCTGAGCCTTGTTGGCTTCGTCCTTATAGTAGCTCACCTCCTTCTCCAACAGCTTCACTCTGTCCACATACTCTGGGTTCCCTCTGGACCCTGACTGCTGCTCCACCTCATGGGCTTTCTGCATCCACACATCAGGGGAAGAAGCATACAGACATGCACACATGCACACACGCAAAGATAAAACACTCAGTTGATATTATGATGCCAACACAACCATGCAGTGCTGCACAGATAGTTTTGCTGCCTATGGAAGAGAGATACATACAACATACTAAGTGTCTCATATTAACTACTCTCCTTGCTCCCTCCATCTCCTTCTGAATGAGTAAAGCAGGGTAAAAATGTTGTGGACAAAGGCATCATTACTTGTTCTGGCTTATTAGCTTTAACAGAGCTATTATTTAGCACCATTTAACAGCCCTTTCAGACTCACAGTCTCTTTGCAGACTTGGTGAGTATGCAAAGCATAGGACTAAGAATGTGTATAAAGGACTGCATTTTAATAAGCAAAAATAGTAACAAATAGTAAAATGCAAAATCATGAGTCTGTCTCATTAGTTTTCTGTCACTAACTAACCAGCGCATTGCTGTTTGGTCGATATGGACGAATCTCACCATTATGACAACAGTTTGTAACTTTCCTTTACAGTGGCACACATCACCCTCGAGACAATATGCAGAAACACATGTCAACACAGCTCGCAAAAGTGCAAGAGTTATACAGAGCCATCCACCAAAACACTGCACTATTCTCCAACCACGGCTGATACCTCAGCTAACCGCACCACCACACTGAGACGAGAGAGAAGCGTGGCAACACTGACAGTACAACATGCAACACGGTCGACCAGATCATGCAAACCCAACGAAGCTGCACAGTCTTTGCAATTATCAGTCAAAAAATGGAGAAATAGACGCAACAGAGACCAAGTCAATCTGCTAACAGTAAATTTCATATTTTAAGCATGAGGAGCTAAATTGGGATTTACCTTGTCTGAGATGGATCTCACTGATTTGATTGTAGAATGTACATAAATTCATTTTATAGCCACTAATCGTTGCATAAGTTCATTTAAAATACTTCCAAGATTATTGCAAATTAGTTTCCATATAATTATAGAATTATACAAACTCCACTCTATGATGGCCTGAGTTTGGAGTTTGTATAATCCATGGCCACTCTATGATTGCTTTCAGTATTTTGTTTACGAGATATACAATATATAGATATATTTTTTGTGATTTATTGCATTTCTATATTCGTATATCACAAATAATCATCTACTTCAGGATAATTAAAGTTCAACCTGTTTTTTCTATTGCTGCATGGCTACAGTTAGCATTAACAGCTGTTTACTTACCAATCTAGACAAAACTTTGCAAGTTTAACATCAAAATTCATACCTTTACTCACCAAGGGCAGTTTTCAGCAGTGGAAAGCAGCCCTTGTTTTTCTTTTCTTTTTATATTTTTTTTCTTCTCTTAATATTTGCATGCTAACCAGCTAGCTCCATCCTGTTGGACTGTATCATCACTTTGCAATACATATTAGGACAATGCCAGTGCCATGCACATATTTATTTATATATTATTTATTTCTATGTGCTGTCATAATTTCATAAGGCAATGATGCTCTTGGCAAGACTGATAAGTTTGCAGCTGTTAATTCTAACTTTGGCTATATATCAATAGAACTACACAACAAAAGTAACAAATATTTTGAATTTGACAACCACAAGGCCAGTTTTGTTTTTCATTGAGTGGTTTCACATATAAAAACATGAGAGAAATGGAAGTAACCTCCAAGCCACGTTCTTTTACAACTGGAATTTTGAGGCACACTTCCCAGCTGTACCTGCATTAGAAAGCCAAGGTGTGCTGTACTTTGTGTCAATATAAGCTGTGGGGTTTCCTAATATCAATCCTTTGCCCTGATGATCTAGGTCCAGTAACTGCAAGTTTAGCTGCATCTTTTTAAATTGTTACATAGGACCTTAAACAAACTAATCACAGATAAACCAACTTCAGAGCCAAAATCAAAAGTTGCAAATAAATACATATACTGCTGTATATTCAGCATATTTGAGATTCCATAAAGTGAAGATTAAATATTGTATCAGTAGCACCAGTTTCACCATGTGTCACAAACACAAACAGCTGCAGAATGAGAACGTTGCACACGACTCTGAGTGCACTATAAAGCTCACTATATCAGTACAGTGCAATGGTCAACATGCATCTGGGCGGGGCAGTGGGTGAAAGCAGAACCTGTGCTGGGATCACCATCTAGCATATTTCAGTGGCGTTATCAGTGTCCTCATGCTTTCAATATGTGCCTCAGAGATCTTAAAAGAGGGACTTACAGGATTGTTCATGTGACTGAATAGCTGCTCAGCTTGCTATATTGCAAGGGTTGAGGGAAGGAGTGGAAGGAGGGAGGGGAGGCCAGGAGAGTAAGTGTTAGGACTTTGTTTAAGCCAGAGGAGAGAACAGCAGGATCAGACATGTTACAATACATGTTTGACAGATCAGTAACATCAGTAACAGCACATGTTGTTACAGGTGGAGGGCAACACAAACACAGACAAATGTAGAGGATCAGACACAGGGATAGTCTGTGGATTATGGATTAGGGGAGTGGTATCTAATAGACTGTCTGCTCCCTGCCTGACAAAGCAGTACGGCCTGTTAAAGGAAAGAAAGCATTATCCTAACAAACTGTGTTTTATATTAGGCAGGTTCGGTCCAGATGAGAATGATATTAGCAGAACTTGTGACACATTTTCAGATTGTTCACTTTAGTATTTTCTGTCCATGTCTGTTCACTATCAAATAATTTCTTCTGTTGATGAGTTTCTTATAAATCATTAAAATCTTTCAGTGTTTTATTTTTATGAAAATAGCACACAGTACAAGGTCTGAATTATAGGCATTTCTAAGCAAGAAAAACTCACAACACCAATATGAAGCCAAACTCAATAGAATAAAAGAATTAATTAATTAATTTAGTCTATAATCTATAACTACAACTCCTTAACAGATTCCATTCAAGTAGTGCCTAAGTGATTTACCTTTTTTCTTCACAGTGCTCTGGATATTTATCTACAGTTCAGAGCAATTAACAGAAAAGGACAACTCTACAGTCTTCATTCATGACAGAGGAGGTGTCTACAGTTCATTGATTCCACAGTTGAAGCATAAAGCACAGAATATTAAGTTTACACAACTTATTTAAAAAAATTACTGTGGTGTACTGTACTATGTGTACTACTAAAAAAGGCAGATTTAGTAGATGAGTTTAGCAGTCCTCCTGAAATTATATGTGGAACCGCTGATGGACAGATGAGACCTTGAGTACAGAATTAGTCACTGTGAAAATAAAAAACCCTGTGTGGTATACTTCCTAAGTAATGTGTAAAATATAGATTCACTTCTAAATCATTACTTTAACTGATTGTGATGATTATGTGTAATCCTGATAATTATTTATGCTAAAACTAAACTGTACAAATATTTACTGTCCAACAGACATACACATACTATGACTATAAATAATTGATAAACTTACAAAATTTAGATCAAAGCAGACTTCATGATGATGTTGATACAAGTCATTCATAACTATAATACAAACACCTACCTTCTGTAACTGCGTCTCCAACTTACTACATTCCTCTTTTTTTTGCTCGATTGCAATCTCCAGTGATTTGAGCTTTGAATCCTTTTTGAGACCAGAAGATGCAAGGGATGAAGCATGTTCCTTCAGATCGATGAGACTGGACTGCAGATGGACAAACAGCACAGAGAGGCAGCACAGGTTCAAACCAGGCAGGCCAGCACAGTGTGACTGTTACAGGGCCACAGTGTCAGAGGTGACAGGTTAAACGTCATATAGCTGCCTTTTGAAAGACAGAAGTACGATACAGGCTGTACAGTACAAAGAGTTGTAGTGCATGTTTTAGAGTACAGAACTGCTCCATTGCTTCCTGTGATGGGCACCATGATTTCACATGAGATCGACAATTGCTCTTTGCTCTCTCTCCATTCTATTACTCTACTATTCATTTTTCTGTCTATCGATTAGTCGTTACTTGTTCTCTACTACTCACTTGGTGTTACATTTGTCTTGATTTATCACATTATAGTTACTATCTCTAACTTTCTGTTTTGTTGGGTGGTAGCTTGTTTGCTGCATTGTTAGATTAGCCAAGCCAATCCAATTAGCCCTACAGTGATGACTATCAGCCTGATAGAGACCATCTCCATAAATATCATAGGTTTTCCTAAATTTGCAAATCACCATGCACTAACCACCATTCCTATCACTCACTGGAAATGAAGTGTCCCAAAACGCACTTGATAAATGTTCCCAAAACAGAGTTGTTAATTGCATCCCCGCATTATCACCTCATCTAAATATTTCACCAAAATGACATGTCTTATCCCTATTAAAACTTTACTGATCAACCTACTACCCCAGTTGCAACAAGACCCTCAAATATGGTTTTTAAGGCATTAGATCACTACTGATAAATTATTGATAAATAACTTGATTCTTCGGCACAAGATGGATACAATTTCTCTTTCTGTAACATAGCTTAAACCAAATATTATCTTACCTATTAATGAAGCTTCCCCATCTAATTTTACTAATGTACATGCTACTCGAACTACAAAGCAAGGTGTGGGTGTGGTATTAATCTATAACTCCAATTTCACTAACCTATAATCTTGAAGTGATCTTTGACTCTTTTGAAGCTCTTACTGAAACCATCTCCACCAGTTGTCAATCATCATTTCTGGGATAAAAAACTACAACCATTCAATCTTGTCGTACTTCACAGACCACGTGGCCCTTATTCACAGTGTATAGAAGAAACTGAATTAATTTATTACACAGACAAAGGTGGCTAAACCAACTCACACTGTGGTGGTAATACTGCAGTGGTGACTTGATTCTATTTTGTGGGATAAAGGTATCTAATCTGACTGTCTCTCCTATTAACTCTGTAGTCTCTGATTGCTTTCTTATCAAATCTGAAGCAACACTAACATGTCTTCATACCATTGGTCTAAATGCATTGACCATGTGACAGGTTGGTTCAACATCTGTCACTGCTTCTGGTAAACAGGTACCAGTGGTCCTGGCTATTTTCAGCATAGCAAGTGGCTCCGTTGAAAACTGTACCAGTGATTTAAATACCTTCTTCTCAAAAGTACTAGAAAGAGTTGTGTCACAAGCAGCTTTAATTCTTACGTGTTCAAACAATAATCTTGTCAAACCTGTTCAGCCTGCCTTCGAATTTCTATGGATTCAGATTCTACCTTTATACTTTCTCTTACTGGACCTCAGTGCAGCTTTTAATACCACAGATCATTGTATACTCCTAGACTGTCTGGAAAGCAAATTCAGTGTCTCTGGCCTGATCTGTAGGTATGGAGTACCTCAGGGCTCTGTTCTTGGCCCCTGTTTTTGTCTCTTCATATTTCACTTCTGGGCCAAATGATTCACTGTTATGGAATTAATTTGCACTGTTACACTGGTGATACTCACCTCTATGTGCCAATTAGGCCTAACGACTCTTCTCAAATTATGAATTTAGAAGTCTGTGTGTCTGCTGTGAAAAGCTGTATGTCTTACATGTCCAGCTCAACCAGTTTGGATAAGCAACAGTAACACTTGACAACAGTACAATTTTCATATTGTCCATGAAAGATGTTTCATTGAGACTTGATTATTGTAATGTTTTGTTTTCTGGCTTTCCACGTGCCAGTATTAAACATCTTCAGTTACTTACTACATTCAGAAAATATGACCATATTACACACAGCATTTTTAGCTTCCCTTCATTGGCTCCCTGTCCATATCAGATCAGACTCGACGTAATGACATACAAAGTCCTAAATGGTCTTGCTCCGTACCTGTCTCATTTGAGTTCACTTTGTTTGTTGTGCTCTTCGTTCCCAGAATTTAGAGCTGTTTGCCTGTTGGATGCAGAACATTTTGCTATTGAGTCTCCTTCCTCTGGGACAACCTCCCTGCTGACAACAGACTGTCTTACTCTTAAATCTCATCTTTATGCCTTAACTATCAATTAGCTCCTTATTCTTTGTACCTGTTACCATTCTACCACTGACAGGCTGGCTTCAGTTTCAATTTATCAAATTAACTCAGTATTTACAGTACAGTCAATGTTATCCTGCTGATTAAATTAAAGTTTCTGACACCCACTGTATCATTCTGACTGTGAGCACCCAGGCTCTGTGCCTCTCTCTCTTTCTTCTCCCTTTCTCCCTCACTCTGTCTCTTTGAACCCAATCAGTCAAGGCAGATGGCCGCCCACCATGAGCCAGGTTCTGCTCAAGGTTTGTGCCTCTTCAAAGGAAGCTTTTCACTGCCACTGTCGCCAAGTGCTCTTTAAAGGTGTCTTGAGATGACTTGTGATTTGGCACTATATGAATAAACATTTACTTGACTTGACAGAAACCTGAATGCACAAAGTGTATACAATATGCAGTCATGTGAGCACACACCTCGACCATAACATGAAAACATCACTCCACTCACCTCTTTCTCTGTTAATTCTATCTGTAGGCTGTTGACCTTCTCCTTCAGATCCTTGTTCTCCTTCTTATAGGACTCCACTTCTTCCAGACGTTCTCTGTCTTCTCTCTCCCTTTGGTCCTTTAAACGCTCTATAATCCTCTCCTACCACATAAACCAACATATAATTTTGAACAGGCCACAGCCTATATTTATCAAACTTTATAAAGCGTTGAATTATATTTAAAATGTTCAAATACTGAGAGTATAGGATAAAACCAATCTATCAACCCACTCAAGCTTTCAAATTGATCATGTGTGTGTTCAAAGCAGCCAATCAGAGATATGAATTTCCTGAATCTGCAGTAATTAACATATTAAATTAACAACAATACAATGAAATAATGTATAGTAATAATAATCTGTGAAAAGGTTTAGTAAATTAGTTTAGATCCTACAAAAATCTAGGGAGACGATCTAGGGATTTTACACTGGTACGGTATTACTTTAATAAATATGGATGAGATAATCTGAAATAATCTCAATCTCAAATTGTCTGAAATGGAAACAGATGGAGAACTATACTGGAGCAGAAAATAAAATACATACTAAAAAAAAAACTAAATTCTGAATGATGCATTTTGCTTTAAGCCAACCTATAGTGTTTATTTATCCCTATCGATGATGAAAATGCACATGATCTCTGGAGCTTTATGATATTTAAGAACATTTTTAAATCATAAGAAATGATTCTTAAGTCTGTGGTGTCAAAAATGTCAATTTCACTACAGGCCCTGACATCAACCCTCAAGAGTAACCAGAGTAACCAAAACCTGCAAGGAACTGATCCCTTGTGAGTCAAAATGATTTAGTCTTGTAGTCTTGTAACAAACTGTGACTGAGATACAGCTTCAGTTTGCTGCAGTCTAGTACCTTTTCTGACAGCGCCTCCTCCAGGGTGGCCAAGGCAGTGTCTGTGTTACTGGAGTCGGTCTGCAGAGACTTGACCCTGTCCTTCAGGTTCCCCAGCTGCTTGTCTTTGTCACGCAGCTGCTCCTGCAGGTTTTCAATCTGGCCCAGAGAGGAGGAGCCCAGCAGGATGGTGGTGCCACAGGTGAGGAAAAAAAAGCAGAGAAACAGAAGTAACTAGCATGATCTCAAAGAAGTATTCAAAGTTGGTATAACAGTTGGAGATTATAAATGTAATGTTCATAAATTGAAATGTGGTGGGGCTTTACACAGAAAGACTTTCCATTTCCCATATCAAAAACTGTCAGACATTTAAGAAAATTTTAAGAAAAGTTTTTTTCAAGTACTGTATAACAGAAATGTAGAATCCACCAGTGATTGGTGAGCAAATCATTAACGTGTATTACGACTACTGTGAAAACTATTTAGAAACTGTAAAAAACTAAAAACTAATTTACTATATTATTTGATTGACATGAACAAAATCAAATAAGAACATAAAACAATAATTTAGAAATAAAGACAGCTCACAAAGAGGTCGTTAAAAGTGGATACACAAGGGAGAGGAGGTGAGGAAAAACAAGAGGAGAAAAAAGCAAAGGGAATGGGTGAGCAAGTCAGGGTGAGAGAGAGAGTAACACTCTGCAAGTATTTATAGCACACACACACTCTAGAGGCAGTGAGGCAGAAATATCTTCTTGCTTGTCTTTCTGTGGACACTTTCCCCATGAGAGCAACCGAGACTCTCTCACTCTTAATGGAGAGAGTAACCACTCTGCTTTGTACTTTCACTGAGTGACTGGTTTAGTCCAGGACACAACAATCTGACAGAATCACCAGCTCCCTTCATCAGTTATTTCGAATGTCAGAATACATCTGTGGTACACTTGCAATACATAGACCTCCACCTCATAGTGTAGTTAAAGCAATAAATAATATAACAAAGTCCGCTGGTAAGGTTTTCTTCATCTCTGATCTTCACCTTCTTCTGCAGGACATTGATCTTCCTTTCTTTGACCTCCAACATGTCCTTCATGTCCCTGATTTCTCCAGCGAGTGTGCCCTTCTCCTCCGTGAGGTCCTGTAGCTGCTTGGTTTTCTTGTTCAGGAAGGACTCTTTCTCCTCCAGACGCAGACGTAGAGCATCCACCTGAAGCACAACACAGCCAGAAACACCTTAGAGGGAGTCTGTGCAGTGAGACTATTTAAAAAAAGGTAAAGTGTAATGAGGATTTGACTGTAATTGGGCAAAAATACAGGGAAGACAGCATTCACTGTGGGTGCTTTCAAGTATCTAAGCCGGTATCTATTAGTGTGGCGATCTTCAGTGAGTGCATTATAGTAACTAATGCTGCTACAATTATTTTTGGTTGGCGCAGCTTTTTGATGTGTTTGATGTTTTCAGCTGTGACAGTACACTCCACATTACTCCACATTTGGTGGTGCTGTGAGTTACAGTTCAGTTAGTTTGAAGTCCCACAAGTAAATAAGGTGATGATTTGCAGTAATATGCCCCAGGCCAAAGGAAAGCCTATTAT
Source organism: Rachycentron canadum (assembly GCA_038496675.1). Taxonomy (NCBI): domain Eukaryota; kingdom Metazoa; phylum Chordata; class Actinopteri; order Carangiformes; family Rachycentridae; genus Rachycentron; species Rachycentron canadum. The sequence continues at coordinate 8,324,809 of CM076649.1, read as the reverse complement.
TTGCTCAGTTTGACTGGGAGGATGAAACCGTTGGTGAGGTGGTGAATAGTTAGGTTGATTTACTGTATGTGTACAAACAAGTTACAGGTTTTTCATTACCTCTGTTTGCAGGATGGCAGCACGTTGCTCTTTGGCAGTGAGAGACTCTTTGAGCACCTCAATATGCTGTTTGCAGTCTGAGTTCTGGTTGTTGAGGGTCTCGAGTTTTGTCTGCAGAGCCAACAGCTCCGATTCCTTCTTGGACAGCTCCTGCTTCAATTGGTCAATCTGCAACACGTGAAACAGACAGTATGTCAAATTCATGACATTAGCAGTGTATTGTTTTACCACGATGGCGCGTGTGTGTGACAGAGAGAAAGCAAGAGAGAGCACAACACATCAACACGCATCTCTCTCATTAAAAATGCATTTGGGACTGACTCCCCTGCATTTATCATATATTATACATCATCTCTATTCATGATTGATGAAAGGGGGTCTAAAAATAGAGTAACAAAACTATGGCTGGTCTGTGCCTGGGCGGCTGATACGAGGGGCAGTATGTAAACACAGAGTCAAAGCTCGGGAGAGACATATGAGCTCCAGAGAGCAACAGACACACACCCCTTGCACAATCACAGTGGTCGGGTGGCTACATATGCTGGAGGCGAGACAGCTAGCCAAAAACACAAGTTGTCATGTTGTAATGGAGCGTGGGCTAATAGAAATGCTGACAGGTGTGAAATCTAAAGCAGGTGAAGGTTTAATGAAAATGAATCCATCACTCTGACTTTGCAGGCAGGCAAACACTTCCCTCTTTGAACATAATGTACTTCACAACTGTCTGTTGGCAGCAGAATAATGAAGTAATAAGCTTTCAGATGTAATTTAGGGAAAGAAAATTATGTATTTTATTATGCTACAGTGAGTTCTTGCTGATTTTGCCTGTTTGCGTATTCTCAACACTGTGCTCTTCTCAAAAAACAGCAGAAAAGCATCTCTCAGATTGTTGCCAGCAGGACACTTTGCTGATGACATTAAGCGCAAAAGCAGCTAATTTTAGTGACACATCAGCTTCATTTAGTATTCTCTTCTCTTTGCAGTCTTTCTGTACGCCAAACAACTCCACTACAGGATCTGTACTTCTGCAAGTGCATGCAAAGTGCAGATGGTAAATACCTTAGTCTTCATAAACTTTGAGTGGTTCTTGTAGACCTCCATCTGTTTGATCTCCTCCTCTCTGTCCTCTGTGTTCAGTAAGCCGTTTGCCTTCAGCATTTGGATCTCATCCTCCAGATCTCGGATGTTGCGCTCCAGAGAGGCGATTTTGGTGTCCTGCACACAAACACGCAGAGGAGACACACCTCAAAACCTTGACTGGCATGTCCACAAGTTTCATGATGCAAATAAATCTGAAGTGGAGTCCAGGAAAAACAGAAGAAAGCAACAAAAAAAGATTCAGAGGGACTAAAAGGCAGAGAGAGTGTGAAAGAGAGATATATAGTCAGATAAAGAGAGACTGGAAGAAGCGCTTTGGTGTATCTGAGAGCAACTGCAGCATCTCTCGGTGAAATCAGAAGCTTTCTACCCAGCTCCTCGCAGCAGCTCAGAGGATTAATCACCATTGGGGAATACTGAGCACACATCCAGCACGGAGAGATCAGCCAGGACCGGAGAGAAACAAGAGGAGGGAAAGGTAGAAAAGTAACAAGCTGTAGCTTTTGCCGTAGTTGCTTGCAGATCAATGCAGAAAACAGTCTCTGGACTGCGACTGTGAGTGCAGCTTTAGCTTCACAGCTTTTTAAATAAATAATACAACGTCTTTAAGATTAGCCATGGTCCATCTCCCTTTCCAGCAAAGCGCAGAGCAACCTTGCCCCTTCCTGTCTCTCTCTCTTTTTGTGTCTCTCCTTCTTTCCTCCTAGTGGCTTTGAACTTATGAACTTATGGCCGTTAGCAGGGTCAGTCATAGCCCACTGCAGAGGAACATGGGTAATTTATCATAATGAGGAATGATGGACTATCGGAGAAGGATCTGAGGGGCTAACATCAATGCATGAGCAGTGTAGATGTACATGCACTTCGCCCTGCCGCTGCATCTCACCTCAATCTCCATGTTACGAGACAAACATCAGTGAACTAACATTGCTGCAGTAGACACAAGACACCATACCTTCAAAGGAGGCAGATTTTATTCCATCCACATGTAATCACTGGCACAACGACCTGGTCAGTAAATCATGCTCTTTATCTCTCTTCTATCCTTCCCTGCTTCTGTGTGTCTCTCTTTCTCTCTATCTCCCTGCATACTAGCCTCTCACTGTCATAAACAACCACACCTGTTTCCATGGTAGCAGCAGGCAGGCTATATACTGTGCACTGTCTCTGGTGAGTGAGGAGGAGAGGGCGGGAGGGATGTAGAAGCGAGAGGGAGGGAGGATTATTCGTGCTTCCATCAGCATCAACACAGCACAGGGAGAGAGGAGAGGGGAGAGATGCAGGGACTTCCTGCACAGCACAGGAGGAGGAGGGGGAGGAGGAGGAGGCGGGTCTTCCCTCGCTCTGTATGCAAATCGACACATGGAGGCTGGAGACTGCACAGTGCCGATCCAGCCGAGTGAGAGGCCGTGTCAGCTCAGCAATGATGTCATGATTTATTTTGAGGAAGTGATGTCAGGCCTCTGCAGTGAGGCTGGGGGTGTCTACATTGGGTTCAGTAGCTGGATGGCCCTGATTTCTCTCTGCTGCCAAAGCCAGCTGCTGTACAACAAGTGCTGATCAGAATAGATATTTTCACCCTTGGAGAGGAATATAGGCATATTAAAAACATTTTCATTCAGTATTATAGCTTCATAACATACTGGAATATCAAAGTGGGTAAAATGAAATATGCTGGAGCTGAAAGCTAATAGCAATCATATCTGATAATGGTGGACTGAAATTTTCGATCGAAATTCATCTGCATAAATACCTCTTAATTTAATATGAATGTTTGCCCCAATATTTAAATCTCCCTTAAATTTACCCTGCAGCTTTAAAATTACATAAAACATTACATACATATTCTTCTAGTCCTTGCTTTTCCAAGATGCCATTTTAAGACCTGCATGATCAGCTTACATCAAATAGTAAACTCTACATATCTTGCTAGTGCTCCATTTAATAACATGTTACACATTAAGCCTGACATGTTTTGTGTCTCCAGAAACAAATAGAAATTTGAAATGTAGTTTTGCCTATGGTGACCCTTCACACAATGCAGTTGAAATTATATTTGCACCCACAGCCTGTAATGTTAAAGAGCTAATTATCATGATCAAGTTTGTCACTTGTCATGAAAGCAATGTGTTGCAGTTTGGCTGCTGCGCATCTTCAGCGAGGAAAAGCACTGCAAATGTTTAACAGTTATATTGATTCTTGTTTATGTTTACACAACTGCTTTGTGAGCTGATACACAGTGTGTCTGCATGTCTGGGTGTGAGAAAGAGGGATAAATAGATGGGACAGTGTGTTGACTATTGACTCAGCTGCTGAGGATCACAATGACAACAATAGAGTCAGCCATACACAAACCGGTCAAGGCCTCAGTTTAGACAATCAACTGTATATAAAAGTGATCTATCTAATGGCCATCAGGGGGCGACTCCACTGGTTGCAAAAAGAAGTCAGTTTGTATAGAAGTCTAGGAGAAAATGTCCCTAGTTCTTACTTGATTTATTACCCCAGTAAATGTTTTCGAGTTTAATGTCTCAATCATTAGTTTTGAGTTTTGTTCAGCATTTTTTTTTAAGTATTGTCTAATTTAGAGGAAAACAGTAAAGCAGGGTATACATTTGGGTGTGGCTACCCTGTGATTGACAGACTGTACCAGAAACAGTGGCCTGCCAGAGAAAGCACAGAGCAGGAAAGATCCACCCCTCACTTCTCCTCACCTCCACCTTCTCTGCCAAATATGGTTTCTTCTGGTTTAAAAAAAAACAACCAATAACAAACTCAAGGCTTCAAAATGGCAGCTCACAAACTTGATGGGTGACGTCATCAAGCTTCTTTGCCAAATTTGGTTTCTTCGTTTAGACGTGTAGAGTTTAACACAGTATGAGAACTTTGAATGCCAATGACTTAAATACAAAATCTAATATTTGATAAACTGTCTATGATTAGCTTTGTTTGTTACAGTCACAAATGGTTTACCTTGTCTACACACACTCAAACGCACACAATAAAATAATAATAGAGCTGGATGATAAACTACCTATTAATTACTTGAAGAAAAACTATTAAATGAAAACTTATCCAATAGTGAGTGCGGTATTTCGATATAGTCAGGCTGTATATTTTGAGTCAGGTTCTTACTTTCATCTCTATGATGGTCTGCAGGGCCTTGGTTTTGCTTGGATCCTGATGCAGCTGATTTCTCCTGTGTAGTTCCTTATAGAAAAGACACAACATAATGTGGCACATTTATAGCAAAGTCAATTGTGGGCTTTACTGAAGGTAGGGCCATTTAATTAAAAAAAAAAAAAAAAAAAAAAAAAAAAAATGCATGAAAGTCTGTCTTATGTGTCACATGACACAATGGATAAGTTCTGCAGTTTTCAGTTCATACAATACATAATCAATATCTTACAATTTAAGCAGTAGTCTCTGGATTTTGTGATTCTGTACTGCCATCTAGTGATGACAATAATATAAAGCAGGTAGTTTTAGCTCTTACAGTGGATCCCATATATTTCTATCAACATAACCTTGGTCATAGGATACCTCTCGCAAATGGATGTTCTCCTTCTCCTTTTGATCCAGAATGACCTCCAGGTGTCCCAGCTGGGCCTCTGCCTCAGCAATGCGCCTCGCTCTCTCCTGCTCCTCCTCCTCAGATGCTCTGCCCGGCCCTGGTGGCAGCCCTTTACTCTGCAGCATCTCCAGCAGCTTTTTAATTGACTCATCTCTGGCACCCAGGGTCTGTTTCTGGGTCTCAATCCTCAGCTCCATCTCCTCTAGCGTCTTTCTTAGCAAGAAAAGCTCCTTGGCTTGTCTGTCATGTTCAGCTTGCAGCCGACGGAAATTCTCCTCTGTCAGCTCGATGGTGGTGAAGTGCTCAGAACCAGAGCGGTTACCACTCTCCTGCTGCAGCAGGTGGTTCAGGTCTCGCTGTGTGCGCAGCTCATCCTGTAGAGCCTGGATGGTCATCTGGAGATGCTGATTGACACATACAGAAACGCACACATACACACACACAGGCTCAACAATTATTGATTTTAAGAATAAACACACAAAGTCTGTCTTGAAAACATCTAACATGAGGATAATCACACATTTACACACTGAAAATGCTGTTTGTTGGTTCTGTGGAGAAATGCTACAGTGCGTCAAACATGGGGAATACATTACTTACCTTGGGATATCTTGTGGAGTACAAAGACAGTTAACAACTGACATTGTCAGTGTCATGTATGGGGTAAATATGCAAGTAAAATTATTATTTTTCTTTAAGTTAAACTTGAATACATTGGAATTTCACTACTTATAGGCAAAATATAATGAGCTGTCAAACATTAATTTATTAGTGTGCTGTGAAGGAGCAGAATTAATGAGGGCTGTAAATGTGTTAACCAAAGAAGAAGACTCTCTTGATACTTCCCTGCAGCACAGCAGAGGTCTTTGCTCTCTGACACTCAATCTGAGAGGCCTGGATACAAATGATTCAGGTGCTTCAAGCAGATAATAATGAGCTGTTACCACTGGTGGAAATGGAAAGCTCATAATATGAAATATATAAAATTGAGCATTTAGTATTGATACACTGTAGAGAAGAAACAGTCATATGCTGACTAAAACTGTGCAGGTCTTTGAATTAGTGTGTGTCCAGAATAAAATACAGTAAACCACACACTGTTATGGCTTATTTTTGTGTGTGTGCAAGGGTGTGGGATCTGGGTTCAGGGGAATAAAGTTTAGGGCCAAAGGGCCAGTTTCTGTCAAAGACTGACTCGGACTCAATTTGCCTGTTGAAATTTTCTTCCAGCAGATATCTCCAGAGACAAACAGATCAATCCAAGTCCAGAAAACGGCCCAGTCTGGATATAAAGGAGTGAAAACAGTTTCTTACACTGAAATCAACTTTACAGGCAGTTTGGGGTTTTAGGGTTTGTGGTATTACAAGGAGATGGAACACCAGACACATTTGGATTGACATGATTAATCAAATTAGTCCCCATTAGTTTTGCAATGTTTATGGGGAAACATATGAGGGTTCACAGGACAAGGAGGTAGAATGAACTGCTGCAAATATTTCACACTCTTTTGTCGGTTACAGGATTCGTAGGAGAGGAGTTTGTATGGTGCAAAGGGATTGCCAGGTGTCTGAAAATACACGCCACACTGAAGGTGACTCTATGTTGTGCACACAAAAATGTGGTGCAAACATAGGGACAAACCTTGGTCCTCCTGGCATCCAGCAGCTGCAGAGCATGGGCAGAGTGAACAGAAAAAACAAATGTATGGTAAAAAACAGAGCGTCAGAGCATGATGCAACAGAGATGGATGATCAACACAAACCAGCCAGAGTTTAAAATGAGAGCCACTCATCGGTGTCCATCCAGCTGCATGTTTATCAATCTTCAGCCCTCAGTCAGTACATCCCATTCACAATGGACTTTTTTCACAGCAGATATTTTGGCTTTTCATAGCAGGAAAATCACAGGTGGAATCAATCATTTTAATAATGATATACTTTCCATTCAGCTGAGCTTGTTCCAGGGTCTTGGTATTTTGCATGCTGGCTTGCTGGCATGGCTTACTGAGACACTGGATGGAACTGAGCCAGTTTCACCGGTGCTTTTCCTGCTATGACAAGTCAAAATGTCTGCTGGGAAAAAAGTCAATATAGCAATAGACAAAATATGACTTTATCAAGATGACCTTTCTGGAGAGAGATGAAGAAAGAGTTTGAGAAGGCTGTAAAATGGCTTCAAATGTCTCACTATGGTTTTACAATAGCTGATCTCATTGTAGGATTGTAATTAAAAACAAAATTAGCAGAAGTGTAACTTCTACTAATACTTGTATTAGTGTGTTTACTGTAGAGCTAAAAAGATAACAATACAATAAGACAACAATAACTGAATTATCTAAAATATTTCAAGCAAAAATGTCAATATTATTTGATGTCAGCTGGTGAATATGTGCTGTTTTTCTCTGTTTGGACTGTTGATCTGATGTGTTTGGCTTTGGAAAATTATGACGGAACCGTTGTCCTTATTTTCTGACATCACAGTCCATACAGTTAATCAATAAAGTAACTGGCAGCATAATCAAAACGGTCATCAGCTGCAGCTCAGGTCTATTGATATAGTTAACGCAGTGAGATTAAAAAAAAAAAAAAAAAAGGGCATGTTTTAACTCTGAAGCATAAGTAAAGGACAAATGCCAAAGCAACACGCTAAGTCTGTTTTCCATCCCTTTAACATTCCTCGCCTCGTTTTCATAGTGCACAAGATGTGACACGTCAGTTGAAGCATGTGCTCATCCAACCATGAGAGGGCAGTGTTTGTGTTTGCAGAGGGACCTGATAGATTTTCACCTGACTGCAGGACTGCTGCCATCTTCATCAGTTTTTGTCACATTCCCTTATGTGAGTCAGTGGCATTTGGTCCAGCAACAGAATTTAATATGTCTCAAATTCACATTGCACGAGTCTAATTTACATTAATTTGCATGCAAATACTATAATTTACTCACATCTCTATAAATACAGACAGTCAGGATGTGTGCACTCTCCAAATCTTAAAGCTAGAACATGTTTTTGACAACACAATGAGAATTTTTCTCATATGTGTGGGATAGTAGTAATACTTTGAAATATTATTTCCTAACAATGATTTAATATGTGACATTGCTGTAGACAGTTTAGCCAATCAAAATGAGAAATGACAGGTCTCCTTCATGAGTTATGAGCATGTTGAGAGTAACTACTAAGTAAAAATATCAGTGTGCTGTTTCCCTGCTTCTTCCTGACACTGCCCTCCCTCCCTTTCTCGTCAGTACTCCGTCTCTCTGCCCTG
>CM076649.1:8272794-8316380 GCA_038496675.1 Rachycentron canadum | reverse complement strand
CCCCCCCGTCATCCACAGCAAAATTGTACCAATTCCTGTGAGTCAGTCATGACTCAGTAGATACTGGAGCAGTGGTCACCAAACCTCAAAGAAAGGCTTCTCTTCTGCTGCATATCCTGAAAATGAGCTTCCAGGGGTTTCACGAGTCAAGCAGAGATGTTGAGCTACAGTGCTTCCTCCTTTAACTGACACCTGGGGCAGCCAGGAGTAACTGGCTGTCAAAAATCCTTTTGTGCAGAAACACAAAATCCTTCTGAGAGCTGCAATAGACAAGGAGCTGGGTTCTGCCATCCTCCTCATCCCCCCCAAACCTCAAAATGCCAAAAGCTCAGCTCAGGCTTTCATGCAGGTTAATTATAAATCCAGCGACAAACTACAGGTCTGATTTTTCACAAGATTAAGAGTCTAACAGCTCTGTGAGGCTTTAGTTCATGTTAAGAAATCATAATGTTTGTCATGTTCATCCTCTTAGTTTAGAGATATTTCACTAAAAATGAAAAAATGTCCACCACTCATTGTGGCACAATAGAAGTAAGGAGGTTGCCAGAATCGATAGGTCTCACATTTCGGTTCGTGAATGAACAGTTCAAATTTTGTGAAAATTCATCCAATAGCTCTTGGATATTTCAGTCTGGATCAATGTGCTGGACCAATGAACTGACCGACATACCAACTGCCGCTCCACTAGTATGGCTAAGAATGTGTTTTGCAATGAGACGTGAAAGCTGTTGAAGCTACTCTGTCACAGATTGATACTGAAAGATGGTGACATTCATCAGGTGGCACAGGCATAAGCAACTATATGTGTGGTATATTGTATATGTATATGTATGTAAGAAAGCGTAGGTGTATCTGACAGATGGACAGCTCCAAAGCCATCTGTGTTGCATGTTGTGATGGCTGACAATAAACAATCAAACCCACAGCATTTACCCATCTCCACTCAGCTAAAAGAAAGCTAGAAAGAGGTAAGAAAGGTAGAAATCTGGAAGTACTTTTCAGCCTTTTCCCAGTGTGCAGAAGGTCATTTCTAGTATATTTTTTATTTAGATTTCTGTTTATTGTCTGTAGAGTATAGGATGTGCCTGGGCAGATACACTTTCATTTACTCAGTGTCATGGTGTCAAAGTGAATGCTGATATTAGGAACACACACACGCACGCACACACACACACACACACACACACACACACACACACACACACACACACACACACACACACACACACACACACACAATTTTAGCATTTACAGCACTTAGTCTCAAAAAGATGGCTTCTTTAAGCATCAGCATGCTAACACATTGCTAACACACAACAATAACTTAACATGAAGATTTCTTATATCTTTATATACCATCTATGGTTCACAATGACAGGGCCAGCATGTTGATGTCTATTGTGATCACCATCTTAGTTTAGTGTGGTAGCATGCTAACATTTAGAATACATTAGAATAATTATTAGAAATAAACTCAAAGTGCAGCTAAGGCTGATGGGAAGTGATGAGTTACAACCCAAAGTCTTTATTCTAATGATGGTGCTATATTAATGGTTAAGAGATCACCAAGGTTACAGGTTACAATTCAACCAGAGGGAAATGTCAATGTGTGTACCAAATATTATGGCCTGTAAACATGTAAACACAACAAAACATTTCACTGAAAATTCTGTCAAAATGATTTTTGGAGCATCTTTGTTCTATTTTGTTGTTGCATGAATGACATTTAATATCTTAATTTGCTCTATTGTTGGTGGAGCATCAGCCTTTACATTATAACTGTAAGAGGACAATACTGGCTGAATATGCCCCAGTTCATCTGTGCACTATGGCATTTGCACTATGAATCCCAGCTATGTGATTTAATACAATGTATTAAAACTGTCACTTAACGCTGATCCAACAGACATATAAAACCACTTGTTTCACAGCTGCTGGGTAATGATGAGATATTACCCTGATTTTACAAGTCTACTACCAGTGCCAATCAATAAAGAATTCAAATAGAAATAAATCATAAAACCATTGCCATACGTGTGCTGATTTAAAACCAAGTTTGAGGTAAACAGTCCTTGGTCCAAGCACTATTTTTATTTTATTTTATTCTATTTGAGTATATGTCAGTATGTCAGTGCTTCTTAAGGATGAGACAGTGGAGAGTCACTCTGCTCTCCAGACCAAGAAGAGGAGAGAAACAACATGGACAATGATCCTCAAAGAGATGTTACATAAACTGCTGCATTTTTGTGGAGCTAAATACTGCGAACATCAGCCAAGACACACAGCTCAAATAAGGCTGCACTAACAAACCCACTCTACTTCTCAGAGTGCTTTTCTTTTTTTTCTCCCTCTTTCCTGCTTATTATCCTAAGATATACTTGTTTGGTCTACACTGGTCTACACTAAAACAATCTCACTCATACACCTTGTAATATAATGATTTTAGCATAGACAATGACAAATGAAGTAATCTGCGTTATTCTGTGATGTTTCAGTATATTGTGTTACATACGTTTCCAGACAGTTCCTAAAAAGAAGTAAAACTTCAGTAGAAATGACAGAAATTCCCCTTCTTGACCTTCTTTTTGCCACAGAAAGGATCCATGGGCTCTTTGACTCTTCACATGATATTTCCTGTGTCCACATGAGCTCACCATGTCATGACATTGCTGTAAACATCAATACCTTTGCTCACTGAGTATGCATGACTGCTGTAACCTTGTTTGCCTCTGACTGAACAGAGCTAAATGCCTATATATGAATCACATGTGCGTACAAATGACTGTTACAATAACTCTCCCACACACAATACAGCCTGGTGGTGATGACTAAACCTGCACACACATTAGCAGCTGGCAGGGCAACAAAGGGAAGAAACCTCTAATCAAAAATGCACATATAACACACTGTAAACACCACAGACGTATCATGCACAAATGCACACAAGCATGCAAGCTTATTCACAGGATGCTCCAAATACTGTTTGCCCAACCAACTGCACTTGTGTGAGACACAACTGTCCCATTGTGTTCACATGTTCACACTGAATGTGCAGTGACATGTAACAATTACCAGCTTACAGTAAAAAGTGAAAAAAAATACATGTCATGTCTGAGGCGCAGACAAGGCAGTGTGAGATTTGAAGCTCAGCCTCCATTTTGGGGATTGAGTTGATGAAGGCTGACTGGGTGGCTGAACAGCAGTGGTCATGACTCAGTCAGATATGGTACGCTCTAGCTCACACTCTTGCCTCCAGCAGCTCTTGTCCAGCTTCAGCACGACAAAAAATTCCACTGAATTCAAATCAAATGGTTCTGCCTGATCCAATTGCAGAGTACATTATAAATGCATCACACAAAACAGTCCTGGGATAATCATTACCTTTAGTCATGACTATCGACTATCTTGATTAAAGCTCTGCAGGCAGTGGTTGGCATTTCACTCACAGTGGAGTGTGTGCTTTGCTAAACAGACTCTAATGTTTGAATCACTTTATTCTTTTCCTAAAATGTGGTTTTAAAAAAATGCTGCATATATTCCCAGATTTTATTTTTCACAAAATAAATAATGCATGACATTTGTTCAAGCTAATAGAAGCCTGAGGCACCTGATGCAATTGTAAAGGGTGCTACAAGACAGAGTTAATGACTGGCCTGAAATTACTCCATTATTAATGAGGCAATTTGCTCCTCAGTCAGCCTCTCAACCAGCCCAGTGGGTGTGACCAAACCATCCCACCGTAAGTGTACACTTACGTAAGGACGCCTCACAGCCCCAGAAATCAAGACAGAAAAGACCAATTATAGTAACAAGGCACATCTGCCTTTTATTAGCTGACATACTTCATTAATGAAACCTACCAAGAAGGATATAAATATCATTCAACACAGAGTCAGAGTGAACACTGATGGACAAGGCTAAGGATAAAAAGAGTCTTCTCTTTGTATTGAGCACAAAGGAATAAAAGCCCACAGCTTTCATATTCTGCCGGACACATTCAACTCCCACAGTGTATGAAGTCAAGCTAAAAATATATTGTACATGAGGATTCACACTGAGTATTTAATCACACCGAACATAAGGAATAAGTGAAATGATGAATGGCTTGGATCCTGTCAGTGGTAGTGCTGGTTTAGCCTGAATAGACACATTCTTTTCCACAACATTGTCCTTACACATTTTCAGGAATCATAAAGATTTAAAGGAACCAAAGTACCTATGTCTCCCCTCTAGGGATCTCCAGCAGGTAAAACCACACAATTGTGAGGCACAGAGCTCAACATCCTTTCCAGCGTGGCACTGCTTCAGGGACGAACTAGAAAACTGCAGCCTCTTTGAACTCAAGTGAAACCTATTAGTGTTAGGAGGAACCCCCTCCATATACATACAAGCACACGTTCACAGACAGACAGATCTCATTTAAGGGTGATACTAATGGTATCCTGCTGACCTTGAAGAGGTGGAGTGACAGTGTGTCACTTTGAGTAATAAGTGACCTACTGGCTACTCTGCGTCTGACAACATCACTCAGCTAGACAGTCAGACACTTAGACAGACAGACACAAAGACCAGAACCAGCTGGTAAAATTCAGCCTTTACATTGCTTGAGGCATTGTGTAATTTGCTGCATCATGCCACAGCCTGTTTCAAAAAGAAAGAAAAAAAAAAAACACTGTAGAGCTTCATCTAGCCATTCAAGCTGACCTATTCCACAATCTATCTCAGTGTGTCGTGCACTTTTGCTTGCAGCGGAAATATCAAACTAAAACAAAGGCTTGATATGTAAATGCTCTGCACTATGAGTCAGCTAGCTATTTTCTGTTATATATTATATGTCCTGAAGATTTCTTAATTTGAAGAGGCTACTGTAATCCTGCAACTGTGATTAAACATGAAAAACATCAAAATTAGGCAGCTACAGAGAGCATTGAATGCAAGTGCAGTAAGTGATGTTTGGCACTTTTTCTACATTATCATTTTTCTACAGCTACATTATTTCCATTGTTGGTATCACATTTTCAGCTTAGTGTGCTGACTTTAAAGGGGGAGCATAGCTATATAAGATAAATCCTATATATATAGCATAAATTCATATTTTTCTAAACAGTGGACCATATTTGAAAATAGTGAAGGCCAGGTGAAGAGAGGTAGACAGCAAGAAATGGTCAAAGTCAGACAAAGCAAAGAAAATACTATAGAAAAGATAGTGATAGACAGAGAGAGAATAAGACAAACGTTGAGTGTTTAAGTGTCCTTGACATCAGTCTCTGGGCCTCGTGCCTACTCTTGTCAGTAATTGATTTAACTGGGCCATGACTACATCCCCACCATGTGGCAAGCAATCTCACTCTCTATAGTCAATCTGATAGCAACAATCTAATAAAATAAACTAAAACAAAGTGCTACTGTGGTAAAACTTTACACATAAGAAGCAATTCATCTACCGACAATGTCATCATGCTTTTCCCTCAGTTATGAAGCAACTGAGGGCAGGTTTGTACGGCTTAAGCTGTGGGGTATACAAAAATTTCATACAAGGCACAAGGGTCTATATATTAGGACAGTTTTCAAAAACTAGATTATAGTAAACAAGATTAAAGGGTTTTATATTTCCTGTGGCTCAAGTGGTCTCTGACATTGATTCTGTACTGGAGTACTCGGCAAGGAGAGTGTGTGTTAAATATTTATGTACACAAAGAACTCTTTCCAGAAAGGTTTCCACATGTACTGAAAAAATGACGGACTGCGGTAATTCTCTGATTTCTTGGACTGTGGATGACAGTGGTCTATTGAGAAAAGAATGGTGAAAGCAGAGAAACATAACACAATAAAAATAGAAAGACGACATACTAGTAGCAACTGAAATTTACTGCAGTAATGAGTGGATTACCTCAGATGGCTGTTCTCACCTGGTTCTCCTCATGAGTGACTCTCATCTGCTCTTTAAGGATTGATGTGCGTGCAGCCTCTTCTTTCCTCATAATTCTCTCCTTCTTCAGCTCAGGACTCCAGAAGCTCTTGATGCTGTTGGTGGAAGATCCCAACTTACTGTCCTTCAGGTCAAGCTCCCTGCGCAGCATCTCATTCTCCCTCTGCATCTCCCTGAGCTGGGCCTGCATCTCCAGCAGCTCCCCCCCACTGCCCCGCACCGCCTGCCTCAGCAGGGCAGAGGGCACCCCCTGGTGGTGGTGGGGGTGCAGCATGGAGAGGGAGCCCAGGTCACTGTAAGACAGAAGGTCAGCATGGGGCAGCCCCACTGAAGCAATGTTGGGGCTGCTGCCCATGGCTGTGACGCGGCCCCCATACATGGCCCGGCTGGTGGCGCGACCCAGAGTCATAGTGCCCTTAGGGTAGGTGGCAGTGGAGCCCACGCCCTCATGATCACTCAGGTACATGGGCCCTGAAGTAGCATAGGCAGCGTTGAGGGACTGGATGTTCTCCATGGAGAGCGTCTTGCCACCCGCACCACCCCCGCCCCCGCTGTTGGCCCTCCGATGGCCCAGTCTGGGGGACCTTGGCAGGCGCGGGGACCGTGCGGGGCTGCTCTCTATATGGCCTACAGCTCTGGCACTACCGTACATGTCCTGTGAATCGGCGGTGTAGCCACCAGAGGGTCCTTAACAGGGGCGCGCTGAAATGAGACTGCTCTGACTCTCTGAACCACACATGGGTGACTTATTTCATGCCTTAAAAGGGGCAGCACATCAAAGTCAGATCTGAGGAAACAGGAGAAAAGCACCTGTTAGGGGAATAACAACTGTCTGTATGTATCAGATAAAGGGCTCAGTAAAAATGTAAAAACTTTAAAAAAGCACAATCCCCTCAGAAACTGAGCTTGGTAGAACAAATAGATTTGGCCTGTAAGATACTAGACAGTAGATTAAAAATAAACAGTTCTCTTAGCTTGAAGACTGTATTAGTCAACATCAGCAGCAAACAGTGTGGCACCTATTTCAAATGGCCCACAGGAATTTCTAAGGATCATTGTGGATTTCCCACTGGCCAACATTTATCTAAATCCCATTACAGACTAATTAACCCATAGGATATAACATATCTTATAACACATTTGCCTTTATTGAACAGGGGTGGATAACTGCTTCTTATAAGAGCAAATAACAATATCCATGGTCTACTGACAAAACATTAAGAAATCTGTGTTTTTCAATATTTAATCATCTGTAAATGGCTGTGGTTTAATCATTCACTTTTTAAAGTATTTATTAGTTTTTAAAACAAGCACAGATTCTGTGCATCAAGTGATGATTGTTTACATGACTAGTAGATCAGCTCTTTTTATATTTACTGTGGAAAGGATTTTGGAAAGCGGATTTGTTAATTAGTTAGCTCATAACATATCATTTATAGACAGCAAAGAGTGCATATGCTGTTACAGAGTGTACCAACAAAGAGTACTGTAGCTCAAAGCAATAAAAATCTGTTATGACAGACAGCTGCATTATTAGGCCCATGGCATTTGATATAAAGTAATCCTCTGCTGCATTGTATTGTCTCATAAACATATAAAACTTATAAATTAAAATAGACAAGAGACTGCAGTGATTTAATAATCACTGATGTTTTGCAATTCAAAGTATGACTGTACAGAGAATCAGGTTGAGCATACCTTTATACTGTTCTGATAATACTGATGTTATTGTTGGGTCACATGTGGGAGAAATAGCTCACAAATTATATTTTACAAAAAAGGTGATTAGCTAAATAAGATAATCATAACAAGCATACCAGACTGTGGGACTAAAACCTAATCAGCTTTCCTAGCCACAATTTTAATTAAAATTGTAAAAAAAAATGAAAAAGAGTGCAGATCCTTCTGGCTAACAACGGAAAAAGGATATGGGAGGCTTAATTTTTAATAGTGAAATAATGGCTCTGACATTTCATGCCATCTCCAGCTTCAATATATCACAAGATACATCACAGGCTATGATTTATTAAAGCTTAAGATAGCAGGTAATGGCAGTGCCATTATTAGACTATGGAAGATATTTTTTATGTAAAATAAAGAAAGCTATGAACAGCAACAGTTTTACAACAAATGTTGAAGACAAAGACACCGAATCAGGCTATTTAGGTCACAGGCCATATGGAGATGAATAAAAAAAATAGACTCTTCAATCAAAGTGAACTATGGTACTTTCTCTCCTCTTGGTGACTATTTCTCAGACCCAGTTGCCATGGTGACTCTGCCTGGACTAACACTGATAAAGCACCTCAGTCGTCTGACATAACGGTAGCAGAAGTTTCCAAAAGGTGTGGAAAAAAACTGTGGCCAAGTGTGGGTGGCCTGTGTAGCAGGAGTACCAAGGTGACATGACAGCATGTAGGCTTTATGGGTGCTTTTTACCTTATTTTATGTTAATTTGATGGAGAGATGAAATGACAATTCATGGCACAGAGAGTCATGTGTCTCCTCAGTAATATTTTGGATTAAATAATCCCTCAGTCTCTCTGAGGCATCATTGTAAGGAAACTCTTGAGGGGCAAAAGCACTGCTCGAGGACTCACAGGACACCGTCATCTCTGTTAGTTATATTAAGTAACAGGTGTCTAGAAATTGGGACTGTACATATATGAAAATCGATAACAAATCAAACAGCGTTTAAAGACTCAGACAGAAAATGACTTCAGATTTTAAATTCATACTATCAAGAATATCTTTTTTCAATTCCTCTGAGAGACACTGGCAAATTTAATTTTAAATATTAAGACATGTGCAACAACAAATACTGCTGGGCTTATCTTCACTGGTCAGCTTGCTACAGCAGGTCTGTGAAGTCTGGCTGCTAAATGGTTTAGTAGTAAAGACAGTAATAGCTGTGAAGTGGAAATAGTAAAAACAAAACAACTGTTAGTGCCGTGGATTCAACTCAGTGGTCATTTTGGGTTGCAAAAGCAAAATGTCCTCCGAAGCTTCTTTTAATCGCTGTTTGTTAGGATCTATTTGTAATTACTCCCTCTGTCATTAAGTGAATCCATGTTTATCATATGTCATCATATTTGGACTTTGTCCATGTCACCACTGATTCACAGAGGATCCAGGCAGTGACTCTGACTCCTCATGTTCTTTTATGCTGTCGTGAAAACTCATGTTTGTCAGCTCCCTATTGAGCTTGACACAGTCTATCAAATGGTATTCAATTTTAACAATGTAGCAGCTTTTTAATAGTGAACTACAGAAAAATAAATATGGAATGTAAAATGGGGAATAGTTTAAAAAATGATGGCAACTGTGCCACGCTAGTAGACCGGTGATCTGGGATATAAACAATATGACCACAACATCGCACCTGGGGATGTTTGTTGCATGTCCTCCCCCTCACTACCCATGTTTCCTGCCAGTCTTCACTGTCAATTACTGTATCCAACAAAGGCACATATGCCAGAAAAAAATCTTGGTTACACAGAGAAATCCTGCATTAATAGATGGACCGATGTTCACACAAGCACTGCTTATAACAGAAGCTTGACTATGACCTAAAATCCCCCAAAAATAAACACACTGAACCCGCAGCTCTGTCAACCTCAACAAATATCAAATGTCTTTACTTTACTGCTATATACTGCAGGGGATTTGAATTGTATGGTATAATGCTTCCGTTTTTCTTCCCATCCAGTAGCTATACTCTGCAATCAGATGGGTCTGGTCAAATTTTACAGTTTGATTGCCTGGTGTCCTAGAGCATAGGGATGGAAACACTGAAATCATTTGTGTTTATATTAAAAGGCAATTTCCAATTTTTTTTTGTCAATTACTTTTTTTATTTGACTCAGCTCCAGTACAGTTGACATCTAAGACAAGCATCAAATTAGTAGTCTACAAATCCCTGACAAATACAATGTTCTACAGCGTTGTCCTACATTTGTTTAATAACATTACTCCGATAATTGAATTCTTCCTTTAACCCTGTTCTGAAGTAAAAAATTAAGGTCTGCATTGGAGGATTTCACCACTGCATCAGCCACATCCACACAGCACCAAGGCACATTGCTGAGGCATTGCCAGACAGAGGTAAGTGTCCAAAGAGAAATAAGACGGTAGACGGTGCTATTATTGCAGAGACAGAGTGATAATGTTGTACCACAAAGCTGAAAAGGCCAGTTGTCATTTCACTATACAGTTAACTTTACTGATAGTGAAATCTGAGAGAAGGAGCATAAAATTTAAATATATATATATACACACACACACACACACATACATATATATATATTTATATACTATTTAACTAACTGTGTAATAACACTGATTTTTTTCTTCTTCTCCATATAGCTTTTTGCGAATACTGGGCATGCTGCTGCTGCTGCCAATTGTTTCTGACCAGTTAATTACTCAGGTATTAAAAAGTAATCACAGTTACCAGCATCCCAAAAAAAAAAAAAAAAAAAAAAAAAAAACAACAACAACAAAAAACTGTCAGCAAATGCAAATACAGACCAATGAAGAAATTATCACAGGCAAGTCAAAGAGCAATGATGTGGAAACAGCAGAGAGGATACAGATGTTCTGGGAAAAAAAAAAAAAAGATTTCACCACAGGCAACGCTGAGTTTATCAGTGGGGTCAGGGAGAATAATTTCTATAAGGCGATCATGACATTTTGAGAGCCAGCATCCAAGCATATTGTTTTCACTGATAAAACAGTCGTGGATGAGGCTACTGTAAGACACAAGATAGGACGAGATCACTAGATCTTCGTTTGAGAGAGCATACTTTTGAGGTCAGGGCGCATGTCTGGAGTGGACAACGTGCTTCTATAAATAGCCTTTACAATAGGTTGATAATAGAGAAATCTCGTGTGAAAAGAAGCACCAACCGGTTCAGTGCGGTGCAGTGCCACTTTGGCAAGTGCATGCAACACATGCAGCCTCCTCATCACGTATTCTACTACAGAGCCTTAACGCCCCCGTGCCTCACATTGACTTCACTGGTTGGTTGATTGGATGGGAAAATGGAAATGTGCTACTCCGACTGGCCCGGTTAACCAGACCCGGTGAATTATCATGTATAATGAAAGCTGCCCGTTAGAAATGGCTTGTTATAAGCTCGTAAAACACATGAAACGTCCTCGACAGATCCGTGTCTTAATTTCACGTTACCGCATCTATTTTGCACATAAATGTTTCCCTTGCTGTCTTGTGACCGAGGTGTGGGCAGAATTACATCTGATGCAGCACAGGAAGGCACGACCGAGCGATTGACAGCTCATTGGGCCTACATTTTCGATGGCTCCAGCGTGGCGTGCGTCGAGCACCTGAACACACCAATGAAATAATAGTCTAATCCTACCGAAACCTTTATTTTGAAATGCGGCGCTGCTCTATCTTTTCAACACGACTTTAAAATGCAAATTCTCAGCTATCAAGTGATCACTGACTGTCTGTATCAATGCAGCCAACGACCACGGAATGAGAGGGGGCTTTTTAAACGCGTATAGCCTGTGCCTTTTTCCGGCAAGTCGCTCACAAAAGGCTCGGAAAACGAGAGGACACTTCACGGATTTTAAGTGTCATTGCCTCTATAATGCAAAGCGAACGGACCGGGATTAAAATAAAAGAGACAAATATACCTTTATCGATGTTAATTCCTCTCCTTCGCCGCTCTAGACGGCATCTTGTCGCCTCCATTCACCCCAGCAGCCTCTCTCAGCATCCTGCGCTGTCATTGGGCAGCGGACACGCTCTCTCTCCTCCTCTACACACCAGGGAGCAGCATCACCACTACTGCAAGTGGCAGCTGGCAGGAGGGGATGGGCGGATGAGATGCGGTGAGCGGCCTGCACTGAATTTCACATCATCTCGGTGCTGAATGGGAATCATTGACCCTGTCCACTCACATTAACTAATTATGTTTCACTTTTTTTTCTTTTTTTTTTTTTTAATTCCAGCACTTAAATGTATGTGTGACTCTAAACGCCCCTGATCACTCATTCACCAGCGTTTGCATGTTACAGTACTATTAGATACAGTAGCCTACATATCAGGTTAGGTAAGTGTAATTTAAAATTTTACGGGTCTGCAGTAATGTTTCTAAATTTCAGGTTTGAGGCAAGATTTTGCCCTAAAATTAGACTCTCAGGCAACACTTCCTCCCACACTATATATCACTCTCCATAAGCTATGCCAATGTAATGCTGTAGGTTAAAGAAAGATATGGAAGTGCTAAAATCTTTTACTTGTTATTTCTACTTTTAGAAATACAAAAAAAAGTAAAACAAAAAAAATTGACTTTGACAGAATAAAGTATTGTAGCGACTGGAGGGGTTAAACCAATCAGGCAGCTGACAGTCATATTATTGCAGAGACAATATTGGAGTACCAAAAGGGACACCAGCTGACAAGGCCAGTCGTAACCCTTCATTTTACTCTCCAGGTAACTATTGCCAGCAAAAGCCTGCTTCAGAGACTGAACCACTGCTCCCCATCACTGCCACTGCATGCAATGCACCACTACCACAAGTTTCGACACCCAGCTTACTGTGCTCCACTGCCGCACTACAAAACCAAGTTGCCCAATGGGAGGAGAGAGCTAAAAAAATATGCCTCACAAGTCCAGCGAACAGCACAACACAGTGGCTGGAGTGTCCAAAAAGCCGCCACCCAACATCATCTGCCAATAGTAACAGAAGAAAGGGCTGGCAGGAAAGGGAAGAAACCTTTGTGAGTCAACACTCGAGACCAGGACCTGGTACATGAGTTCTGGCTAGCCATCATTTGAGAGACACATACATCATTGGCCTAAGCCTTCTGACACTGGGGGGCCTGTGTTAATCTGTCAAGGGCAACCAGGACAAACAGTATGGAGACCATGACATACTAGTCCAGTCCAAACCACTGACCACCAGTAGCCCTATACCACCACAGACTACCTCACCCCGACTGCTAAGCCTGCCTCCCTTCCTTCCACTGAGACAACCAAGGTCATACACGACTTATGGCGACATAGCTTTGACAGTCTTGATCCACAGCACTACCTCCTCAAATACTACACAGAGATAAAAAAGGTAGATAAACTGGGTTGATCCAGCACATCATCAAGACCAGCTTTGCTCAGCGCATCTGTTTGTACCGCAACACAGGAGTGTTGGAGGAAATCATGTGCAGCGTGGCTGTTGCTGGGGTCAAAGATGCCAATATTGGCAGTGCCAGCCATTTTGTGAAAGAAGAAGGACAGCATTAACTACAGAGGCCTGAACGCTGTTCAAGAAGAACCATCCATTCTTTCAAATCATCACAGCCCTTGACTGGATTGCTGGGTCCAGGTAGTTCAGCTCCCTCAACCTCCACAGCATCTCCTGGAAGTTGGAACTGGCCCCAGATGCAAGACCAAAGGCCACCTTCACCAGGGGCTGGGGCTGGGGAAGGGTGGTGTCATGGCTTTGCAATACACCAATTACATTCAAGCCACTGACAGAGAGGATGCTGGTAGACAATCATCCTGAAGTCATTGTGTTGTCTACTATGGTAACCTGCTGATGCATGCCAATAAATTTGATGGAACATTGTCCAACTTGAGTGAGGTTTTCACTGCCATCCATCAGGCTGGGCTGCAAGTGAACCCCACAAAGTTCCTACATGGTCAGCACTTGTCGAATGGCCACCACCCCAGCTAAGATGGTTGCTGTCCAGGACTGGCCTACCTTGCTGACATCAGTGAGCTGCAAAGTTTTCGGGGCCTGGCATCACGTTTATCTGGGACTTTGCTACTGTTGCTGCTCCATATCACCGGCTGACTGACAAAGGTTGACCGTTCAACTGTAATGATACCTGTACTGTAGTTTTCACCCGATCTAGTTTTGGTTGTGTCACCAGATGGTAAGGTTATGAGCCGGGAATCTCAGGTGGTGTACTAGGTGTGCATATCCGACCAGGGACATACGATGGTGTTATACACAAACTTTAACCTATAGTTTCCATGAGCCACCTGTTGCTGAAAAGTGGAGGACTAGCAGCACCCATTCACCAACCAGTGAGATTCTCCTCTGGTTTTTTTACCTGTGAGTCCCAAGTGGCCTGTTTGCCAGTGATGGTATTCTGGGTTTTTGAAGGAGTATGTGTTAGGTGATGGGGTTTTCAAGGACAACTGACCCCCAATGTGCACTAGAAAACAACATTAGAGTGGACGTAACATGTAAAATAGTATAAAATGGAAATTCCTAAATACTTTTTTGAAGTACTACAGAAATAGATGCTACTAATTATAGTACTTGAGTAAATGTACCTAGCTATTTCCAACACTGGTTAAGGATAATTAATGTTAGGGGTATACCAAGAGATGGAGATGGCCATTTACTAACAGAGGAGGGGGATTTGCACATCTGACAGGCACTACTCTGGGCTAACTGTCTCTTTGTCTTTGTCTGTCTGTCCTGTGATTTCTTGCTCCATCACTACTTTTACACAGCTCATCTAGTTAATTCTTATTGGCTGAGGAGAGGAAGCCAAATCACCTCAACACTGCTTGTATGAGGAGGATGAAGAGTGCAGGAATAAATAAACAGCTTGTACCACAAAGAGCTCCGGGTCAGAAAACATTGTTTCCTTGCATATTATACAGTAGAAAGTTGTTTGTCATGCTGATAGATTCAGAGGTAACAAAATCCACATATCAGCACCCCAGATTTAACATATGTTTAACATATATTTAACATATTATTTAACATATTAGTCTTATATATTAGACTTTATATGTATCCTATGTTTATTTTCTACAAAAATCTAAAATCTTTTTTGAGGGTGGATGGGTGGGATGTCCACCACATATTGTTGGGTCTGAACCAGCTCCTCTTCAGTATTCAGACTGCCAGCATTACAAATAAGATTTGCCTGAGGGTAACCACAGATACAGTGAGCAGGTCTGACAGAAGAACTTCCTTTGCAGCATGAATCAATCTATACTCACGACATCACACACTGTGACTTCACCACGAGGTGAGTACATCCTTCAGAAGTGTTCAGACATACAGCCCTGCAAACTTTTCCAAAACAGAACAATGTCCCTGTGGCTTCCTGCTGCCCTCGCCTGCCTTTAGGCCTCGTGGAATTTACAGGGACTTTCTCCCATTTTGCATTGTAAACACTGATGCTAAGTGTGCTTGACAGGGCCCAAAGGAGAGGCATCAGCATTTCTGTGTCCTGAACACAAACACACAGACACACGCAGACTCTTTCTGTCTCCTTTCTATCTGTCACATGCATGCATATATATATATATATATATATATATATATACAGTTAGAGGCTCTTTGAGCTGCAGTTGATTGAATACCTCTTTTTTCTGTATTTCCATTATAAGATCCGAGTAGCACGCGGGCTGTGAGTGGTGACTGGTTACTGTAGATGTACTTGTACCTTTCAGGGCATTAGCGGCAATGCAGAGGCTTCTTTTTTTTTACTAGAAATATCCATTTTCTTCAGATTTGTCTGAATGAATACAAATTACACTTTTGGTGAGTGGAATGCTCACAAAAAGGCCCCCAAGAATTAATTGTCCAATAATTTGTATGCATACATACCTACAGCCACAGCTGTATGTTCATGTCCTGCACAACATGGCACCCACCCAGGCTTGCAGGACACAGTAAAACATCTATGATGGCAATTGCACTACAAATGAAAAGAAAAATCTAAAAAGATACTATTTTTACATAACACATATGTTCTCTTGGGAAGGATACAAGATACTATTTTTTTTTGCGTATAAATAGAGGAATAAGCAACTGACATAAATAATTACACAAATATTTACATGGTATATGAATAGCATGAATTACATAAAACATATAAATGAAACAGTCATTTGAAAGATTATTTGAAAAATTATTTAAACTTAACTTATTGCTATGAAATATTATTTTATCATTGTGGTATCATTGGAGTTTATTTTTTGTTTGATTACAGAAAATCTTATTTAAAAATGCATTTTCCAAAAGTCAGTTTTATTCATTGTGACATTTGTCCCAGTGATATTTTATTTCACATCTCATTTTATTTGATAACGTCACTTTACACATAATGCCCCAAGTTTTAGCCTTGTTTTACCTCTCTCTGGACCCCTAAAAGTAAAGCATTTAAAGTAAAATATTTTGAGTTTTTGATTATTGTGTGTCATGCAGCTGTTTGGGTACATGATATGAGTGGGTAACACAATATGCTTCAGTATCCTTTCAAAATGTGAAGCTGTGTCTATTAACATGGCTTAACAATGTCATGCTACATATTGCTGTCATATTGTGAAAATCCCACTTAGCTGTTGTATGGCAGCTGTCCACGTTAATGAGCTATTAAAAGGCTCATGTTAGTGCCAAATCAACAAAACCAGCTAACTGTCAAGTTACTGTTGTTAACGATGGCTGAAGCTTTTTGCAAAACTGGTAAGTGACTCTTGTTGATGCTAACTTTGGCTGTGTGTCAAGATTTTACAGATACCAAGCCAAATATATTAGCATTTATATCAAGATATATTTCCAAACACCTTGTGAATCTCATGTTTTCCATGGTCTCAACTGAGCTGCTCAGTTCTCCTTTTCAAAGCATGTAGGAAATCGATGGTCTTCAAGTAATGTAAAAATGTGAATGGCCCTCTCGAGAACAAACACTGGTTTCTGAATAATAATTCAAGCTCTCTACCTAGCCTAACTATTTAGTCAGGCTATGTAGCATACACAGTTAAACAGGAAAACAAGAAAAAGGAGAAGTTAGCTACTGCATCTGTGCATTGTGTTCACAGCAGCATTTTCAGATTGGTTGACATTTCATTGACATTGTGGCAAACTGGACAAATCTGGGGTCAGTTAATGCCAATTCCCACTAGTTTACATGTGGCTAGGGACACATGATTAGCTGAAAGGTAAGTCACTAATTGGTGTTAACACCACTGCTATAAAAGTGACATTACAAAGAATTACAAAGTCAGAATAAATTTTATTTGATTATTATTATTATTACTTAACACATAGTTTTTCAATAAAAATGTAAACCTTATGTTACTGTAAGTTGGGAATGAAATAAAAAAGGCATTTATCCTCAAAAAAACACCAAGACCAAAGGATAATGGCAAGTAATAACTTAAGTTAAAACCACTTTCCCAATTAATCAAATTAGCATAAAAGCCTAGATTCTCCATTTAGTCAAAAGGTTATTTTTCTCCTTCTTTTTTTTTTCGGGATGAGACAGCAGTGGCAAACAAACAAACCATTTAGAAAGCATAAAGGCCTGGAAAAAAGGATTGTTTCATTATTAAGGGGCTGTGTATTGATTATGCAGTCAATGGGACTTGCAAGCAAGCAGATTAAGACTGTGACTGACAAGTGAGAGAGGAAAACCTGAGCAGCTGCTTCTCCCTCAGCCCCATTCATTTATCATTTTGCTCAGCAGCCTGATGGATCACGACATATTTAGGGCTGATAGGGTTGTGGGTCTGCTCTCTGCTGGCCTCTTGTGGTGTGGTTAAACACATCAAAGTCTTGTTAAGTGGCTCCTTAATCACTTTTGCTTTTAGGCTACTTTTCTATAAAAGGTTTCTTATTTGTTATGGCAGGTATGTGTCTCTTTCAAATGTCACAGTTCACAAAAAAATCCACATCATCTGTTTGTCGTACAGTGAGTTGGCTCAATTCTGGTCATGTGTGAGTACACTCTGGCTGTAACAATGACACATTATCAATTTGCAGGATGAGTGGTCCTTGCTCCTGGTCAATTTCTGCTTCCTCTGTTCCTCTACCTCCATATATCACACTTCCCATCATTTGAGGATGACTCAGAGTTTCTTTGTGGTCATTGCTGAGGAAAGTCATCTTCCCTCAGAACCTGGAGCTTCTGTGATAGCTTTCAAGATAATGGATAAAGATAAGAATCTCAATTACACATTAATGACTTACTGTTATGCCCATATGAGTCAAGGTCAAGTGACTAGTAACTGAGGACAATTACAACAAACAATGAATCAACCTGCTGTATACAGGCATTGACCTGCTCTGCAATGGGAGCTGGGAAGAGAAGCCTGTGAGACCAACACAGCAAATAAAAGTACTATGGTAAAAGTAACTTCTGACAAATTACGATGAGGTGGGGTTTGCAGTTTTATATGTATTAAAGGTTAGACCCCATTGCTGTATCTTGCATGGCTGCCGGGCCCAACAATAACTCTTGTGTAAGAGTAAAGATAGAGTACTTATGATTTCACAACACTCTCAATGATGGGTCAAACTCATTAAAAAGGAAATTTGCACACACACACACACAGACACACACACACAGACACACACACACACACATATAGTGAATATCTTTGATATTTTATAAGTCTGCATATATTGTCATATATATCACTCCATTTGAAATTGCCTGTTGAAGTCTTACTAGTTATGATATGGTACAGCAGGGTCAATTGTTTTCTAAAAATGAAATATTTTGATTCTCACAGTTCAATCTCATATTTAAATAATCTGAAGATTATAGCTATATTAAGTTTTAGCAAAC
This sequence comes from Rachycentron canadum, assembly GCA_038496675.1. Classification (NCBI taxonomy): domain Eukaryota; kingdom Metazoa; phylum Chordata; class Actinopteri; order Carangiformes; family Rachycentridae; genus Rachycentron; species Rachycentron canadum. The sequence goes on along the minus strand of CM076649.1, from coordinate 8,297,880 downwards.
ACGTCCTCCTCATTAAGTTTCTGCTTTTATCTATTTTAGTTTGCTGTTCAGTGCAAAGCACAGAGACTGACATCATTAAAGAAACTGGTGACCTTTCAGCAGTAGAGTTAGGTGAAAGTTCAATTCAATCCTTTCACATCCCAGTGTCGTCTTTCACTGTGTAGTCCATGCAATTATAATTGAACACTTTATATTCTGGATTAGCAAAGATGTAGCATTTAGGGTTCAATTTAAGGGCTCATCCTATTTTGCATTTGCAGGATCCCAGCTGGTTGTATTATAAAGAGCAATTTTCTTTCTTTACCATCACCCCCACCTCGACACTTTCAATTGTTCCATAATGAATTTGATGGCCGGCCAACATGACTCCAGCTTCAAAGATTTAGATTTAGAATCATTCTGTTTAATTAACAATGAACCACACACACACACACACACATGCACACACACCATGATGGTAACAGTGTTTCATGTGACAAATCATATTCAATTGAAAATCCACCTTTTTGGTCTATTTGGTCTATACTGATTTCAATTCTGTACCTAACCAGATGAGGGCAGCCAAGACTAAAGAAGATCGCCACATGAAGTGTAAATCAGTGGGTCCTAGAAGTTTTGGCCATAGGTGAAGACCCATTATATAGAAGCACCACACTGACATCTACACAAGATGAAACAAATATTAGAAAACAACGTCCAACAGAGAGGCTCAACATAGGAGCTGAGCCATCAGGTTCAGACTCAACTCGAACTGAAGAATAACACACATCTTAATCTGCCTTAGGCTAGTGACTCAGGACTATGTTAGTGCTACTAGCAGACAGCCAGAAAGCAGTTGTGGTTGTGTGGAGAATGAAAAAAGAAGAGTTTGAGAAAGTTCATATCCTACAACACATCTCCACACAAGGTGGCTAGATTTCTGAAATTAAAACGAGGGCCATTTCCAGTTTGGTGACCAGTATATCCTATTATTAAATATGCAATAATTTTATGTGTATTTTGACCATTTTTGTGTTTTGATCATGCTTTGGTAACATTTGTACTTTCTACATGAAGCTTGAATAGAAGCTTAAATTGAAAGTTGTAATTTGGCCACGCCATCTTGGTTATTTTCAAACCAGAAGAAACCATATTTTGATGAGAGAGTGGCGCTGAGGAGGAGTGAGGGGTCTCTATATTCTATCCGGATTGTCAGGCAGGTCACTGTGTTTGGTACAGCCAGTCAATTACGAAATAGCTACACCCTAAAGCGTACAATGCTTTATTTTAATTTATCATTAAAAAATGAACACCATGTTGCATTGAAAAAGACTTGAAACTAATAAATGACACCATAAACTCATTAGGAAAATTTTTACTGAGGTAATAAATCAAATGAAGGGCCATTTCCCCAAACAAAGCTTTAGCTTCGTTGTGAAGCTGATAAAGCTAGCAGCTGACAATCTTGTGATGGCCAAAATAAGTACAACACCAGTTTCAGTGGTCTGCTCTGCTGCCCGCCTGTCTTTTAATTCACAGACAAAAATGGGGTCATTTCTGGGGACAGTTGACCAAAATCTGTCCCTGGAAAACAGGAAGATCTGCTCACCTGCTCACACCTCACTGACAGCTGCATTCCACAAATCTACAGATGCTGCCATCGCCCTGAATCAAGACCTTGAAAAGGGGGTTTCAGACATACTTTGAAGATCTGAAAAGTACTGCCTCCCTGCCAGTTGAAGCCTCGGGATTAATAGAACAAGCAGTTGCTATTGATTTAACACTTCATATTTAATTTAATTTATTTTTTTTTTCAAATTCTCTTTCCTTCAAACACACACACAAATTCTCACAGTCGCACCTCCATCTCTTCTTATGCACTGGCAAACACTTCTCTCGCTGCTCCTGTCTCTCTACCACCCACATTGGGATAAGTCATCACTGCTTCAGCACGTTAAGCCTGGTCTTATCTGAACAGTCTTGTTGCCTTCGAGGTTTTATTCTTGATCTCTCCTCTGTCTGCAGCAAAGCAACTACACAACTTTTACAAAGTGTATCTATTTGTACTGCAAGGAAAAAGGTGACACACACTGACACAGACTTGAGACAATAACCACAATATATTCCTTTTCTTTTTATTCTTTTCTCTGTTTGGAAATTGCAGGGTCAATATTTTCATTAATCACATTACTTGACATGATGCACCAAAATTTACTCTATCTGTTTACAGGAATACACTGAATAGAACACAAGGTTTCACAATGGATACACGACTGACGTTTTGCCCATTGCACTTACAACAGTGAATGACATTTTCCAGATTTTTTGTTTCTTTTTTTCAGCTTCTTCCCATAACCCTCATCACCTTGCAGATCATATCCATCAAATCAAGACCTCCTTGTAGTCTGACAGCATTCTACTCTGCAATTGCAGTGGAGGTTTTTTCATTTTGTTTTACAATACACAATATGTATAGAAACTCTACACAGACTGGATATGTTTCTGAATATGAGTTTTGTTCCACTGTTGTAAACAAGTCAGCCACATACACTATTCTTATGCAATAATATGCAATAATAATAATAATAATAATCATCATCATCATTAATTTCATCATCCTCATTATTGTGGTAATAAATATTCTTTTTATACACAAAAGTTGGCAGCAAATACGGCATGGGGATGCACATGACAGCCGTACTCAAAACTCAAGAGCTGTACAGAAGAATTAATTTGTATTTACAGTAAGAATGTGTGTCTGTCTGCCTCTCTGTAAATCCGTACGGTTGCACTGAAGGCTGTTTTGTCTCATGCACCTCATATTGACCAGATAGCATCTCCGCCTCTTGTTTTGATACAGCTCTCACAATATTCAGTTGGAGGCACCTTAATGCAGCCTCCATATTTCTGTGTTTCATCAAGAAGCAAGTGCTACCAGTCAAGCTTGTGCTTTCAAAATGACATGCCCTGATTTGTGAAAGATTGGCTGAACATTTTACTCATTATAATTTCTATGTTGGCCTGTGAAAGTCAAGGTTTGAAACCTTAGTGAAATCATGCCTTCCTTTTTTTTTTAAATTCAGGTACAACTTCCAAGAATATCTAGTCATGCACCTTTCTGATGGCTTGGCTGCTGAGTGGTTTATTCAACAATGAAATATCTGATAGAAGCATTCCATTCACCCCACAGGTTATACTGACACCCAATATGTACACTGACACGTATTAATGAGAAGTGCTGACCATCTGTATCACAGGTTTATAGCCGCATAGACAGTCACTGCAAGCCAAACACTGAGGTGCCCAGGTCAGCCAAAATGCACAAAAACTTAATGAGGGCTTACAAACAGCCAGACAAAGCCAAGCAAACCCATGCTTCAAAGCGACATGATGGTGGACATTCAAAACTGACAGTCTACACAGTTTACCCTTTGGCAACAAGTCCCCTGTGTGGGGTGTGAGGGGTGAAAACATGCCACGAAAATAAAAACAATTCTAGTTCAATATTCAATATTCAAATTCATACAGACAAGTTGCTAAGTAAAAACATGACCTTTTTTTTATTGTTTTAGTTCATAATTTTGTTGTTTTCTTGTGAATACAGTCATGATAATAAACTGTTTTAGGCTGAATCACTTCCAGGTTCAAAATGAGTCATTGCATAGAACATTTAAATTGATAATTGCTTTCGTCCTCTCCTATATCTATATGCGTGTGTGTGTGTGTGTGTGTGTGTGTGTGTGTGTGTGTGTGTGTGTGTGGTTTTGTCACAAATAGAGGCAGTGGGCCCATCTTGTTAGTGAGATTATCTTGTTGATGAATTAGTAACCACATTAGCCAGTGGGAGGTTAATGGGTCTGTTCAGTGGAGAACTAAATTAACCTTGGCTCTGAAGTGTAACTAGGTCGCAAATTGTGTAATGTTGACAATATGTGTGTATATGTGTTTGTAAGAGATAGAGTGCTTGTGTGAGTGTGTTCGTACCAGTCTGCATGCTCCTATGCATTTGCGCATAACATACACATCTGGACACGGTACTGTGGTTGTAAACCCTCTGACAAATTGTATTACGGCTATTTATCGACAGAAGTGTTTGATATTTCCCATCACTAATTTAAACAATATTTATACCATTGTGCTATATATCATTTTCTGCATGCTATTGCTTTTAAAAATCAACAAGCAAATTATTTGATGCAAGAAAACAGATTCAAACAAATCAAAAGTGAAAAATATAAAGTTTTACCAAAGAAAAACAGAACAACAAAAAAGAGAAGAAAGTCACCAGAAAGTGATTCCATAAATACACAAAAGACAAATTTACATCATTATATCTCTGATTTGGATTTGTTTTATGTACATACAATAGTATACAGTTGTGTAAAAAGAAATGCATGATGATATGGATAATTTAAAACATATGAGGTATACAAGTAAAAAGATGTACTGAATAAGGCTCTTCCATTCAGTTAATATCAGGCAAAAATGAAAAGAAACTAAAATATGAGACAAATCAAAAAGAAGGACAAAGACCCAGAAGGCTCTGGGACTGACAATAATGATGGCTTTGCGATGGCTAATAAAGAGCCATGGCCACTCTTTCATTTGGTCCTCTCATTGGTGTGATTCTCACACTTGTGGGCACACTGGTAGTAATTCCCTTCCCTAAACACCTGCAGCTAATGACTGGTGGTATCACATAGGTGGTGAAAAATGGGCTTCTTTTTTTCAGTTTTTCAAATATTTGTGCGTGCATTCTCATGTCCACATTTACACAATGCATTCTGTAGACATCAAAAGAAAAAGAGGAGAAATAAAAACACATTCAATGAAGGGGTCAAATTCCCTATACTGGAATGTACTGTAGAGACCAGAGAAACTAAGTAGTTAAGGATTTTAGTGGAATCATCAGGTTGGTTGTCATTGCCGTGATACACCTCGTCTTCTTTGTGGCATCATTGCGGGATAAGATTGGTATCTTTGGTACAAGGAAAACCTATGATAATCTGTATTCTCTCTTTTGGCTCTGTGCTCTGAGGACATCAATACAGAATCAAAAATCCTTGCTACACGTGTACTCTTCAGACATGAGTTGTATTCCAATAAAATCCCTGTAGGGGGCGTTGTGGGACTTCCTTTATTGAGATGTTTGAAACCACAGACATGCGCGGCCCAACACGCTGAAATTCTCTCATGATATCTAGGTGCCTCAGTTAGCAGGCCTTTTACTGTCACACAGGTCCCAGGAGGCTTCCTCTAGGAGAGGAGCGAAAGCAGGATTGGAGTCTCCCCTCCCCCACTCTCCTCCAATTCACTGCATCCACATTAATGACTGTTGTTGTCCTCCTGTATTAGAGACAGTGAAGATGTGAATGTTGGCAGAAATAAATTCATTGTTAATGCATGAAACTAATCCACCAGACCTGATGCAAACACAAAATATAGGGGTGCAACATACACTATTACCAATACGGAAAAGTAAAAAACACAATTAAAAATGACACAGACCAAAACCTTCTGCTATGTTTATGTTACAGCTCTGCCAGCCTACTCCCCCTTACTTCCTAGGATTCTCCAACCAATCACAGCCCTGCTGGCATTGGCAGTAATCCACAGGGCTGAGCAGGCTGGCCTGCTGCTCCAAGAAGCACTGAGTCGGGTTTATCTCCACATTTCCCCTCTGAATACTCTGACCGCCAGAGACACCGAGAGGACTGACACAGCTACTGATATTAATCCAAGTGTCAACATAGTCAACAGAACAGCTGAATGAATGACCTTCATTAAACTGAGCCACAACTTCATCCTGTGCAAATCACAGTATGTGCTTTGACAGAGGCTAAATAAAGTGCATTGAAATCTGCTTTATTTGTGCATCTATAGTTCCACTCCATTGAGCAGAATTAGTTCATTAGTTCATTCTTCCATGTAATGAGTGATGTTTTCCATGAGTCATGACTCTGTGCGTCTGTATGTGCGCTTGTCCCTGTGTGTCTTTGCGTGTGTGACATTAAAGCCAAGCCACAGTTAGCCTTCTCAGGATAATTATAGCCCAGTGTGCTTGGCCCAGATTATTGCAAGTGTGTGGAGTCAGAAGGTAAAGCGTACTAGTGTTGACCTCCCGTGTTCTTGGCTTTGGCCTCTCACCTCTCCAGCACAAAGTTCAGGCACAATGTGACTTTAATTACCTGACCTGGCACACCAACGAACCATTGAAACAAAATGCTGACGCAAACAAAAAACACAACCAACAAATAACCAACAACAAAACAAAAGTTATGAATTTTTTGTTACCTACCATTGAGTCATCAGACGTCTCCATGATCATCATTCTGGGACTGTAGTTTTGTCAAGGCACTCACTTACTTTCAGGCCTCTGCTCATGTCTTATACCACCATGCTGACGAAGCGATCACCCTTATTTAATTCACTTCAATGGTGTGCCCACGTCTGGGGAATACAGTGCTGACAAGGCATCCTTTGATTCCAGCTCTGTTCAGTAATTTGGGGTAAGAGGAAGGTACAGCAGATCAGTCCGAATATACAATCACAGCATTTAATGAGTCATCACTTTGCTTGAGTCTTCTTATTATACAGACATGGACTATGCTAATCTATGTAAATATCCATCTGATAAAACATGTAATTCATTAATCAAAGTGTGACAGTGTTCTATGTTTTCACAGCTAGGAGTCTGGGAGTGCATTAAATAAAACTAAGATTCATGAAGTAAAATGTAAAGTATCACCCAGCCATCAACAGTTTAACAAGTCATTGCATCTATTTTACATGACACAAGTGTCACAAAAGGGAACAAACACGTAATAAAACAGTTTTCTACAATGGCATGGTTTTTACTTGCTTAGCAGAGCAGGTGACACAATATTGATCATAAAGACAATGCCCACCCCACAAAATATTGAAGCTATCCAAAAAGTATCAATTTCTCCAGGGATAAGGAAGTTAGTTAATGACATACTCACTGATGCACTCAACAGCTTGCCTTCCCCACTTCCTCTGTATTGTGAAATGTATTTAATGCAGTTTCATAGGTTTTTCAAGAACAAAGCTACCAATCTATCTCATTTCAACTCTGCATACCCTGAAAAAAAAGCACAGTTAATTCTACATCAACAAGTGAAGCAATAAACACATACAATATCATTTTTTAAACAGTGTCATGTAATTTTCATTGAAAGCTAAGTTCACCTACCCTCCTTTAATTAGTTCACCAAAATGAAGTGAACTTTTTCCCAAGGCCAGACAAAGCTGTGAGTGACAAAGAGAAGGAGGTAAGTAGAGAAATGAAGAAACAACCTAGCCCTCACAGGGCCCATCCCTATTTAAGGAAATGCAATGTCTTAATTTTAGCTTTATTAATAGATTCTACTTTCAAAACAAAGGCTAAAAGATTTAACATTAGCTAAACCCAAAGATAAGATGTAATATAATTTATTTTATTTATTCATGACTGTACCATCTCCCAGTTTTCCAGCCTGCTCTGCTGCCCCTCCTTGCAGGATTTTGGTGAGAACATTTTCCCCCTCAGCAGGTGCCTGTCCTGCTGCAGCACTGCCTATACCTCCAGGTTTGCTACCAATCCCGACAGGGGCGGCCTTGGAGCCTGCAAACAACAAATAACATAAACATTAAATATATCATCATTAGCCTGTGGTCATTGTGTGGTTTATGGTAGTGGTGGAACTGAGACTTACCGATGCCTGTAAGAGGAGGTGTTGCTATTTTGGTAGGCTGAGGCGCTGTTGGGACTCCTGTAGGTTTCATTCCTGCAGCTGCAGGTGTAGCATCCATTTTTGCCTGCAGAAAGATTTTTTTCTTAGTGTAATACTTTATTACCCTTCCCCACTTTTGTCTGTATATAGTATCATTTTTTATAAATGTCATTGTTTTTTTTAAGATAGAGGTAGAAGACAGGTAGTTTTCTCACTCTACAAACCAAAAGCATCAAACAAACAATGCCATTTAATAGCTAGAGTTGTTATCTGTTGTCATAATTAGATTAGAAAATACTACACTTCATAGGATTTTAAAGTATTACATTCTTTAAAATATAATGTTGGCTTATTCAGTAAAGAAAAACCTAGCTTAGATCTACTAACCGCTGTAGTAGCTGGCTGCCCAGCTGCAGGCCCTACTCCTAGCTGGCGTCCCTGTTGTGGAGTTTGGCCGGACTTGGGCTGTTGTTGTGTTGGTACTGCTCCTGCAGTAGTTGTTGTGGGCTGGCTGCTCTGAGGAGTCTGGCTGTGTTGCAGTGGTTGTTGTGGCTGCTGTTGTTGTGCACTTGTCTGTTGGGTCTGCTGGGTGACATCAAGTGGCTCAGAGCCCGGATGTCTTCCAGACTGACCCTGACCACTTGACCGTTGCTGCCCAGCATGGCCCTGAGGGGGCTGCTGCTGCTGCTGCTGCTGTTGTGGTGGTTTAGGCCCTGCTGCAGAAGGATCCTGCCTCCTGGAGCTTGTGCGATCTCCTTGGGGTCTTTGGCTCCTTCCCCCAGTTCCATGATGATGACCAGAGGCTGTGTCACGAGAGAAGTCGCCTGAGTTCCGGGGGCTTCCCTGGGCAGAACGAGAGTCTGGACCACTCCTTCTTTGTGTAGCTGAGGAGCTTCTGCCATCAGAGCGACCAGATGGGTCTTTGGGGTGTGTCCTAGAAGATCGGGAGGACCTTGGATCCTCTGAGGAGTGGCGAGAAGAGCTGTGTCTGCCAGAGCTGCTTCCATGGTGACGGTGGTCCCGTGATGACGTAGAGGAGGAGTGGCGTTGTTGGTTGTACTCATCCTGGGGACCGTAATCCTCAGGAGGTTCATCATAATCATGGTAGGTGTGTTTACTGCGCCTACCTGTTGATGAATGACTTCCACTTCCGTGGTGTTTTGAGCGATCAGAACGGGCCTCTCGTGGCTTCTCAAACCAGTCAGTTTCCTCTTGGCCCAGGTGATAGGCTTTTCAAAACCAAAATAAACATTATCAGTCAACAGTTTTGCGTGTTGAGTACCATGCAGATTGAAGTCATGTAAAGTAATTGGGAAACATGCTCCAAATCCCAGAGCCATGCACATTTTGAGGAATCCAACAAAAAAAACTTAAACAGAACAGAACACATCACCTCACATTGAAAAATCATGTATGCAAAACAAAATATAAAACAGGCATATTTGGCTTCATTTGTGATACGAACCAGTCCATAGAAAAAAAGACAAGACAAACAAAGTAATGGCGCTCCTCTCAAATTTCCACACTTGGCATGCAGTTTCTGTCCAGCACACTTTAAAGACAGGAAGAACACATTTCATGCAGTACAAATGATTCAGCACCAGTTACCTTCACTGTCAGAAACAGCACAGTGCATATCATCTACGAGGTAAGGGTCATCTGGTTTATAGACATGACTCCTTGGCAGGTCCTTCTTGTGGTGGTCCTGCACATCTGGCAACGAGTGGCTGGACCCATACTGATTCCTCACATCATGGGCCTCTGATATGCCAGAAGTTCTCCCCATGCCTACAGGCTTCCCAACAGGACTGAGTGGGCTCTCCTCCTCTGAATTCTGGCTGCGCATGGGAGGCCTTCCACTGCGGCTGCTTCTCTGAGACCGCTCCATGGCATCCCTTTCATAGGATTTACTCCTGTGGCCTGTTCCATCTCTGGAGGAAATCTTGTCCATACCATATCCAGTGGATCTGGACCTTCCAGAGCTATACATGCGGTCGTCCTCCTCAAGACCCTCATGACTGGTGCCATAATATTTCTGCTGGTCATATGCGTTCTTCTTCATCCCGTAGGTGACATCATCCTGAAGCTTTTTAGATCTGGATACAACTGTACAGCTGCCTCCTGTTGATGTTGTCATTGTGTAAGAGGCAAGGTCAGACTCCACATCACGTGCTTCCTCAATAGGGGAGAATTTAGAAATCTTCTGCTCCATTCCCTGCTTCCTGTGCTTACTGCGTTTAGAGGAGACAACTGCAGGGGCGAGATTCTTGGATGTGAGTTTGTGGCCACTGGTGCTGCTCCGTGATGTGTGTTTGTAATCATCATAGTAATAAGAAGAGCTTCCACTCACGGTGGTGCTGGTGCGACTGTCTACTGTTCCTTGGTAACCTGTTGAGCCTGTAGGTCTGCCATAAGCATCCACAGGCTCATCTTCAGGCCTACCATAGGCAGTGCCACGGGATGGGCCATTCTCAGTGCGATAACGTCCTCCTACAGGATGACCTAAAGCATCAGTTGATTGGCTGGTGTTGTCTTTTGTCAACTCACTGATGTCATCAATCATTACATAGTTCCTAGGAATATTCTGCTCCAGGTTAGAGGTGTAGAGACCATCTGAAGCATAAGCAGAGGTGGGGCTGTCCACAGAATGAGTCAGGCCAGGCTCAGGGGGGCGGTATTGTCCATATGCATTACTGTAGACTGAGCCAAAGTTGGCATCTGGAGCTGATGTTGCCACTGACACTGCTGGGTTGCTGATGACCTCATAGTTGGTGGGGAGTTTTTGCTCAAGGTCAGCCAAAGATGTTTGCCTTGGTCTCTGATGGACTGTAAGGATCTCCGCCTGTGGTTGGTAAGACAGGCCAGGTTGGTAAGAGCTGTGACTGGGGTAGGGGAGGCTCTGTCCTGGCATCGGTTGACCAGGCTGTTGGAAGCCCTGGTGACCATGCTGCTGCATGCCAAGGTCTGGCTGGTAGGAGGACTGAGCATACATGCGGGAGGAATATGTTCCCTGGTTTTGGTAGCCAGGGCCTGGTGGGGGATGGGGCTGAAACGTTCCTGGCTGGGGTGCAGAAGATGAAGGGTACTGAGGAGGTTGGAAGCCTATCTGTTGGTAGGCAGAGCCTGGCTGTTGTGTTGATGGTTGGCTTTGAGGATATGAATAAGACATATAAGAGGAGGATGAGGAGGGATACTGGGAAGCTGCATTGAGGTCATTAGTAAACTGACTCAGTGGTGCAGTGCTGGGTCTTGTCAGCAGACCATTAGCATCAAAGGTTCCTGCTGCAGCTGCCATCCTGAGGTTATTGAGCTCACTGTCTGACATGTAGTCACGAGCGTCACCCATACATCTCAGGTAAGCCAGCTCTCTCCTCTCCCTCTCCTTCACCATGGTCTCCTTGCGTTGAGTGATGCCTAACTCTAAGTAACGCAGCTTGGCATCAATCTCTTTTTCTTCTTCCTCCAGTTCAGCCTGCTGCTTACGGAGCTTTGACGATTCTTGTTCCACAGCTTTCAGTTCACTCAGCAGACCAGCCTTGGTGACTCCCTGGGTGGGTCTGGGTAGGACCCTCTGGGGTATGCCAGGCGAGCTGTACATTTGTGCAGGAGTAACAATGGGGAGTGGAGTTTCCTCTGGAGGGGGGCTGGGGAGAGTCCTCTTTACTTTCCTCATCAGAGAGTTCTGCTGCTGCTGCAGGGAGGCCATCTGCTAGGAGAGGCAAAGACAAATCAGCAAACACTGAGCTATAAACAGAATGTGTTTATGTAAATTAGACTCATTACTGTACACTGGGTACACACAGAGGGTCTGCAGGTTTCATCATCCCTAGACCGAAGTGAAGATCTATGCAGCCTGGTATATTGTCACACCACTTGATATTAAGTGACCTATGTACTACAGGAGCATTAGTTCCATTAGTTCCATCAGTAGTTTAATTAACATAGTTTGATTTCATTACATTCATTAAAATGTTGTTTCATAAAGCCAAAAATGCTTAATGACAATTTTCACTTTATGCCTTATGAAAAATGTTAAGTATAATAGAATAGGCTACCCATAGTGTAGTCAAATCAAAGCACCTCTACTACATAATAATACTGCTACTTGTATCCCTGAGTGGAACTGCTTTATGGTCAATTTGGCCATGTTACTTGAACTAAACAAGTAATATTCATATCACTGTGATTGTGATTATTAAATTGTTTATTGGATAGCTATGTCTATACTAGCATTAATAAGTATGTTTGACTTAGTAGCATTTGCTAAATGCAGGATTCATGAATGTCATAAAAAATGTAACTAAAACTAAACTAAAACTAACTAAAATGCTGAACAAGAAATGTGTTTTAAACAGATTAGTAAATGTAAACACACAGTAAGCCTCAATTGACATGATTTTTTTTTTTTTCAAATTGCAAGGTGATACCAGTACAAAACAACTGTGTTTTGAGTCTTGTGAGTTCATTCAAATATATTTTCCATTACTCCAACATACATCAATTTTTCCACAGTTCTCAAAATATTTATGAATGGCATGCAGGTAAAAACAGTTAAACATTACAAATATAAAGGCTATTTGAAAGACATCTATGCTAGTCTACTACTTACAAAATACTTGTGTTGGGTAGCTCCATGGTAATTTTGTTAAGTATCCACAAGAGAACCAGGTATCAAACACTAAAGCTAAAGGTTAGAGGTAGAAATTTGTAAAATAACTGATATTTGCTGTCTAACTTTGCCTCTCAGATTAATTTTAGTCTAAGTACAGAGCAATATTAATTTACTTTAGCCAGCTGCTAACAATCAGGAAGACAGCGAAGCACCACCATGATTGCTCCACATTGTGTGTCCCCCTGGCAATAAGGTTTGCCAGATATAGAAGACATGATAGAAAGCAAGAGAGAGAGACAGAGAAAAAGAGACAGTGAGAGAGAGAGAGAGAGAGAAAGAGAGAGAGAGTGACAAAAATAATAGAAAGGGGGAAGATAAGGGAGGAGATATAGCAGAAAAGGATGATGGGAAAATCTTTTCTGGCATGACCAGCTGCTCTCATGAGAACATTCTGTCACTTTGTCGATGCCAGATCCTGTGTGATCCACTATGTCCACACAAAGCATTCTGTATCTATATATATTTATTTTTTATAATAATATTTTCGGCCATTAAACCAACCTCTTCTATTGTGTAGAAAAGCAATTCATTATTTTGAACCATGAACAACATCAATCAAAAGGCCTTTGGTCTTTGGTCTTTGGCCTTTGGAAAAGACTAATTCCCACATCATGTGTAATGTCATTGTTAGCTCTAATACTTCAAATGTATTGAAAATAAATAAGGCATTTCATTATGTTTTATATTTTGTTTTATTATTTTATTACTATATTAACTAGATATGGTTTACTTGACACCAGTACATATTATATATCAGCAGCAAAAACATCAATTTCATATTTGTATATACAGTGTGTTGTGTCAAAATATCTCCATGGGGGGGCCTAAGCCATTATCCCTAATTTGTGGATTTTAATAGTCACCAATTTAAACTGTTATTTATGCTCTGTGCACTGTAGCTCACATTTGAAGAAACTACTCGATTTTAAGGGATTGCTCTACTTCTACTTCTAAAAATAGACATTTCTTCTGAATATATTCCTCTAAAACATACATTTTTACTTTTAGATTCTGATGACTGTAGTTTTGGTACACATTCATACATTTAACACTAAACATATAAACACTAAATTTTGCTTAATAAAAAAGCCATGGTTTCATACCTGACTGTTGGACACAGCTTGCTGATGATATGGGGAGAACCTGTTCTTGGCCGGGTCCTCTGATGTGGGGCTGAGAGGCTTGGGATCTGACATAGAGCGCTGCACACTTTTTATGGGTCTTGGTAGAGTCTGGTGGCGTTGGGGTGATTCAGTGGTAAAAGCCTTCTGCTGGGGTGTAACATGGGCCTTGTTGAGTTTCTCCTGGGACGCAAATGTCGTCTCCAGCATGCGGTGAGGCGACAATGGAGATACAGGAGAGTATAGCACCTGGGGAGATTTGGGGGGTTGGCGAGATGAAGACTCATTTTGTTGCTGTTGATAGCCAATTTCCAAGGGATCTGGTTTCCGCCTCTCAAACTTAGCAACACCTTGGAGTCTAGGAGAGGTTGGATCCGAAGTGTTTGCACCTACTATATGCAGACTGGTGGAGTACGGACTAATAGTTGTCGGGACACTCAGTTGAGGGGCAACCACACCCTGAGAATGAGACTCTGGTTCTGTCTGGCAGGCAAGACTCTCTCCTTTGTGGGTCCTCTCAGGGGCAGCTATATAATGTAATAAGTCAACCTTGGAGGTCTCTGCCATGGTAATGTGGATTGCAGGTGAAACCCTGCCTAGCTGGTCGGGCTCTGTCTGGCATGATGAATCATTTGTGGTCTGAATAGCTATACTTGCGGAAGCCACTTTAGATGAACCATCTGATTTATCACCACTGGATTCAGAGTGTTTGGATACACGTGATCTTCTGCGTCTTACTGGCTGCTGGTCCCATTCACCCTGGTCCTCCTCATCAGTCTGCACACTACAATCCGCAATGCGCCTTGTTCTCCTGCGCCTGTTCATGAATCTTTCTTCTCCATCTTCATCATCTGTTTGCACACAGCTGTCTGCAATTCTCTTCACAGAGTCCTCCTCTGAGCAATCCCTAAGCCGAGGCATGGAATTCTGCTTTTTCATGGTCTTAGAATCAGCCTGTTTCTCACTGCTCCTCAAAGACATCTCAGAGGCAGAACTATGAATAGGTCGAGCAGCCACCACGGCTTGGACAACTTGTCCATCCTGCCAAAATTGAACACTCTGTCCATCTTGTTGAATAACTCTACCACTCTGGTCACAGATAATGAACCCTTGAGGGGTCCCTCCGCCAACGACTACCCCTTGTATGGCACCCTGTGCAGATGTTGCTGCTGCTGCTGCTGCTGATGCAGCGGCTGCCTCTGCTGCTGCAGCAGCAGCTGCTGCCTCCACTGCTGCTGTTTTTTGTCTTTTCTGCTCTTCTAGCTGCTGCTGAAGCTGCTGCTGCAGAGATTGAATTTGTTCAAGCTGCAGTCTCTGCTGGGCCAGTTGTTCTCTTTGCATAATGAGCTGTGTTTCCCGCTCTGCTTGCTGTTGTTGTAGCACTTGCTGTTTGATTGTCTGTAATTCTTGAATCTCACGCTGAACAAGTAATTGTTCTTTTTCTCTGTGTCGCTGGAGCTCCATACGATCTCTTTCAAGCTCCTCTTGTAGGCGCAGCTGCCGTAATTTCTCCAGTTCAACCCTCTCTCGCTCTAGCTGCAGCATATGTTCTTGTTGTTGACTTAGTCTCTCATCTTCCTTACCTTTCTGTGCATCCATGGGAGGAGAAAGTTTGGAACTCTGTGCCAGGGCAGTACCATGGGGTGTTGCTTGTGGCTGGCCCTGTGGCAGAACTAATGGTTGAGGTTGACTGATGGGCTGAACTTGAGGTTGGGTTTGAGTTAAAGATAAAGGTTCAGTTTGAGCAGGTAGCTGTTGAGGCTGCATTGGAGCCTGAACTGGCTGGGCAGTTGGATTTTGCCCTTGAGCTTGAGAAATGGATGTAACACTCTGCGAGGTAAATTGAGTGTGGTCTGTCTGCTGATCTTCTGTGGTTTGCATACCAGTTGGTGGTACATTTTGTCCTCCTAAGTGTGCTGCAGGTTGTGTTGGTGGAATGGTTGCAGCTGTTTGTGGAGCAACTGTTGTTAATGGCTTTCCAAGGTACATTGGAGTTTCCTGGTGTGAACTGCTTGCAGCAGGCACACTTCCTGATGGTGTAGCTGATGAAGGATACTGATTTGGAGGAGGGTAGGAGTATGGTCCCTGTGTGGACAGTGGCATTCTAGGAGTCATTTGAGGCAACCTGGTAAGACTAGCCAATGGTACAGCTGTTACACCTGTAGGGTATGGTCTGTAAATTCCTCTGGGCATGGGACGCAGAACAGAGGCAGGCTGGGTGGTAATTGGCAAGGTAGAGGCGATAGGAGTATTTATCGTGGAATATATCATGCCATCACCTCCTCTCATAGCAGCAGGGTACAAGGCGCGTATACTTGCTTGTCTGGCATTTATTAGGTTTGTTAGGGTTTGGCCATTTGCAGTTGGTCTTCCATCTGGGCCATACAGTAGGTTTGCTCTTATTGAAGCTAAGCTTTGCTGGAGATTAAGCCTACCTAGAGGTCCACCCCTTCCAGCGCCAAATGCTACCAGTTCAGGGTTATTTCCATACCGGCTCCCAAATTGGTCCACTGAGTTCAGAGCTGCACACATGCGACTGATCTCCCTGGCAGTGGTTGCACTGTACTGAGCCAGATTTGAATCTTGTGATCCTGTAAGGTCACGTGAACTGTATGCATAGTCAGAGTTGATATTTGACATAGAGCCATATCGGCGAAGGGGTAATGAAGGGCCTGTAAAATCTCCTTGGTGACGCAAGTCTGTATAAGATCCATACTGTGCTCCCATGCCAAGATATCCACCATCATAAGCCTGATTCATGCTGCTAAGATCTACTGCCAGACCCCCTTGGACATTGCTTGGATAGTGACCAGCATCAGTCATGGAAGGCAGATTAGTATCAGACATTGAGGGCTGTATTCTTCCTGAGGGGACAATGGGTGGTTGATATGGTTTATGTTCCTCTGTCACTCCTTGAGGCTGTTGTTGTTGTTGTTGTTGTTGGCTGACATTGTACTGTGGTGGATGGGGAGGGTGGGCTGCTTGAGAGGTTTCAGTGGTGGAGCTTGTATCTGAGGATACTATTGTAGGCTTTTGAGTGAATGACCCTGAACAGGAACCAGCAAAGGGCAATTTGTAAACAACATCACAACAAGCCACCTGGTTTTCTGATTTGATCTGTCCTGTGAGATCCAAGACCTGAGGAGGAGGAGGAGGGGGAGGTTCCTCTCGCTTAACCAGTTGAGTCACTGTTCCCACCTGTGATGTGTTACTCTCGTCAAGTTGTACCATCATAACATGAGGTTTACCTGTGGACAAGTTCATTACTGTCGGCTTGTTTTTTAGCTCTAAGGCAACTCCACCATAGATTTCATGGGAGATGTTAGAAGCAGGAGCCCCAGACACCGATGGTGGAGCCAAGGGGGATACTCTAGGTATGGCACTAGCAGTCACTACAGGTTGGGCACTGCTTGTCTGGCTCACTACAAGGTCTTTTTTCATCAACAATGGCTGGACCTGATTAGCTAAATTATAACGAGCATAAGAGGATTGCTGTTGATGCTGCTGTAGCTGCTGCTCAAGAAGTTGTTGCTGCTGCAAGAGCTTCTGCTGCTGTAACTGCAATTGTTGCTGTTGAATACCAAGGTTCTCCAGGCAGGCATCAATTTTGGGAATAGATGGGTCACTAATTGGTGGCTTACTCTGGGTTAAACATACAGCTGATCCAACCCCCTGCCCCAGATCCACACGGTTTTGCAAAGGATCTCCATACACCACTGGCTGCTTGGACTGGGACATGAATGTTGAACCTGCAACTGTGACACTAACTGTGGTTGGTGTAGATACAGATACATGTGGTTGCTCTTGTGCATTCAGGTTCATAATAAGAGGTTGCACAGCGGTGTGACGACCAGATGGTTGATCTGCTCCTACAGAGTATCTTCTTGTGTCCGAGGCAAGGGATGTTAGGTCCATCCCTTGGTCTGTCATTATTATTGGGGCAGGCTTCATTGGTGCTCTTAGATCTACAACATTAGTGTTTGGATGTATTTTGGCCTGACCCACAACCTTTGAAGTCCCAGGAATATTTGAGATTTTACATAAAGATATGTTTTCCATAGATCCACGACCATGTGTTGTTGTAGTCACTGTGGCAATGCCAACATTTACTTTTTCAACATTTTGAGCCATCTGTGAAGAATGCTTAGGAGACTGTTGTGATATTTGCATTTGTGGTGATGTTGGGGAACTTGTCAATGGGGGCTGGGAGCTATACAATGTTTTACAACTGACCTGTGTTGGTGATGACAAAGGGGAGGTGGAAGAATTTACAGTCAGTGGCTTAGCAGGACTAGTTGTGTCAGAGGCTATTGTTATCACCATCACTGGTGAATCTTGAGAGGACTGCTGTCGTGCAAGACGTGGTGAAATTGCTCTTTGAGGTGCCTGAGCTCCATGGGGGGCAGTAGTTGGTGTAGGACCACCAGGTAAGGATGGCAGTTGCCTGCCACTACCACCAGTGGGTCGAACAGATGGCATATGTGTTGGACTTTGTGCTGGGGAAGTAGTAGGAGAGACTGGGGGGCTAGGACCTTTGAAAAGGGAAAAGACTTTGGAGGTTAGGGAGGATGCCCCAGGGTCAGTTGGTGCTTGCGTTGGCCTTTGAGACCCTGCTCTGCTGCCAGCAGGCACTGTGCTACCTGCCTGTCGAGCTGTAGCAGTCTGACTGACTTGGGGCTTGGTTGTGGCACCTCCAACAACACCTTCAATTTTGGCACTCTGTGTCATCATCCTATTTTGTGTTTCCTTTGATAGATGCTGTGCTGCATTAATTCCTGTAATTCTTGGATCACTTCCTGTTGTGGAGAAGGACACAGGTGCAGTAACCTGTGTTGGGCTTGAGCCAGGGGTTAGGACAGTTCCTGCTTCAAGATTATGTTTACCGTCAGGCTGAGAGGCAACTTTCTGCTGATTAACTGTTTGTCCCTGCCTCTGCATGAGCTGTGCTTTCTTCATCATCTCCTCATAGACCTCCTCTGCACTTTTTAGCGTCTTATCAGATGGTGACATTGCTGATGTCTTTTCTGTAGGGGAGTAGAGTGATGTAAAGGTTGGAAGGTTATATTCATTTCCTGATTTATAAAGCTTTCCACCAATCATCTCAAAGCCCTCTGCTTCTGAGTCCATAGAAGGTGAGTATTCAGAACATGATGATCTATGAAGCTCCTCCATCTCTGCAGCCTGTCTCAGTTCCTCTGTTGGCGAAGCATCCTCAATAGGAGAGAGATTACTAGGGGGAGTCTTGGATCTTTCCCTGCGTCTCTGTGCCCGTAGCTCCTCTTTATCCCTTTTTGTTTTGCGAGCAGTACTTCGAATCCTCTGTTGCTCCAGATCTCTCATCTGCTCCTGTTCTCTAAGTAGTTCTTCTTCCTCTCTGAGCTCATCCTCCTCAGATGAGTCCTCTATAGTGGGCAGCAGTGGCCCATGGGAACGATGTCGAGCCTTTCTCTGCTGCTTTGCCTCTTCGAGTCTAGCCCTACGACTGGGACTGCTGTCGCTGTCATCCTCCATAGATGATACAGATGTGGGGGATGTTCCAGAGGTGTAGCTGGGAGTGGTGGCAGGCAAAGTGGATGAATATTCCCCCTTGGACCGCTCCTCTGGAGAGCCAGTCAGACTCTCCATCTCTAGCTCTGGCTCTCGTAGATCATGCTCTGTACTGAGCTCCATGTCTCGGTTATAGCTGTTGGTGTTATTCAGCTCAATGGTCTTAAAGCGTCGAAGGCCTCCGGCCATTACAACATCTTCCTCTTCATTTGCCTTATATGCATCCTCCGATACTTTGGTATCATCCTCAAAACTATTAGAATGGTGAGAGAGTCGTCGTCTGTCTTTGCTCACATCCCCACTGGTTTTATGTCCTTTTTTAGTTTTCTGGTTTCCATATTCCTCCACCTCTTCCTCATCAGCACTCATCTCCATAATTTGCCTCCTCATGAATTCCTCATCTGTTAAATCTTTGTGTGACTTCTTCTGTCTTACTGGCAATGGCGAGAGACCACTTTCACTGCTATCTTCCACATAATCATGGCGAAGCTTACAACTGAGGTCATCCTCTGATTCATCCCTTGCTGCATCATCATCAGGGCTGTAGTCCCGGTCCTGTCCAACCAACAGTGAACGTGGCCTGTGCTTCTGGTCTGAGGAATTGTTAGACTCTAGCAGCGGCTTCATGGAGCTCTCTAGTTTGGTGATTTCTGAGGGGATGGAAGCACCTCTTTCACTGAGCTTGATTTCTTCCTCCCGGATTTGGCCTGTAATTTCCCCTTGAGAGCTTGAGATCCCATCTGAAGAGTATCCGGTATCACTTAAACTCTGTGTACTTGATTTGTTGTTATCCTACAGACAGAGAGAAAAAGGGAAAAAAAGAGGTCAGAAGTGAAAAAGGGCATTTTTTTTTCATATATTTTCATAGTCATTGCAAGGTCTGTTACAACCCTCAGTACACACCTTGTATCACACTATTTATTATTATTATATTTTATAAGCATTTTTAGATAATAGGGAGGAGTATTGTACAAGGCCTAATACAGTTGTAATAGTTACTAACGCTAAAATATTGGAGAATAATTACATAGTAAAGAGTAAACAATTTAACATAGTAATACTTGGGGCTAGGGCTAAAATCAACCCAAATATTTACATTGTATTGCATTTTAGTTTCAGAAATTAGGTTAATTTTACTTTGCAGACAGTTACAACAACATTTATACTTGTTGAAATAGATTATATTCACAAAGGAATACCTATTCTGAACCCAGAGGGTTTTTTGGGCTTGTTTGTGAATGTAATCTTATTTTGTAGTCAAGATTTATTTTATTGATTTGGGTTGAGTTTGCCTGTAAATGTTATGTACACACAGATGGATAAATACACTGACACACAAAGTGAATATAACAGACAGCTGAAGATACAAACAACTACAGACAAATGTCATTTGGTTACATGCTTGATTGCCATCTTTGACGCATTCTCCATTGCATTCTTCGAACCGTTGAAGAATAACGAACATGCTTAGAATGCTTTAAAATCATCACAAAGTGTCACATTAACAAAAGCTTGCATTTGATACAAATGAAATAAAAGTGTACTAAACAAAATGGAGAAATGGGGAAACGAACTGAGGTAATGATGACAATAGTGATGGTAAAGATGATGATGATGATGGTGATGATGATGCAGAAAAGAAGATGGTGCTGACAAGGATCTTATAATGAAGAAAATTATACTGATAGGAAATAATTTTAATCATGTTGTGATTGTGTTATGACTATTATTAAATAAGTGACATCAGCACAAGCTGATGATAACTAGTACTAATCAACTTTGGATACTGGTGGTTTAGATAAACAATAAGATATAATAAATGATGATTATGAAAAAGAAAAAGAAAACAACAACTATTCATTAAAATAAAAGAAGTTACAAAAATTATATTCACTAGATGAAGATGAACAAAAAACTGACAGGATGATTAAAATTATTTCGATTAATGGTGATGTTGTCAATGACAATGAGGATGAGAAATGGATACAATTATTCAAATGGTGCAAAAAAAAAAAAAATTAAAAATGTGAATCAAGAGTAACAGGTGAAGGCGAGGAAGTTGCAGGTAGCTCACTTCATGGTGTCTTGACTTCTGTGAATCTTCAGCTATCTTCTTGTCTTTTGGTGAAGTGACAGTCTCTGACAATGTCTTCTTCGGTGTGGCCTTGATGTCTTCTTTTAGAGATTTTGATGTGACTTTAGTCTTCTCCTGGCTCTGCGGCTGTTTGCGGGCCTGGTTGGTACCTGTGGGTTTAGACTGTGTGGGTACTGTTTTTGAAGTGGGAGAGGCCTTGGCATGGATAGGTGCGGCTTTACCGGGGGTGGATGAAGCCTTGGCACCAGAGGGATGAGAAGGACCCTTAGCCTGAGCAGATGTCTGAGTAGAACCCTTTGTCTGAGTCTGCCCTTTGGCCTGGCTTGGGCCCTTTACTTGGTTAGCAGACTGAACAGGGCCCTTACTTTGACCATGTGATTGATTAGGACCTTTCATTTGAGGACCCTTACTCTGAGCTGTGGGTTGTGTTGGACCCTTGGTTTGGGAAGGAGGCTGAGTTAAACCTTTGGGTTGAGGAACAGGTTGGGTAGAACCCTTGGTTTGAGGGGATGCTTGGCTAAGCCCCTTGGTTTGAGGGGCAGGCCCTGCCTGTTTCACAGGGGAGAGGGGGCCACTTACTTGGGGACCCGATGGTTTCTGCTGTTGTTGAGGACCTGTGGGCCTAGGCCCTGAAAGTTGATTGGGCCCTTTCTGCTGAGGTGGTTGTTGATTGGCTGTTGCAGGTGGCCGAGGCGATCCCACAGGCTGTGCAACAGGAGCTGGAATATCTCCCAAACTTCCTGACAGAGCCCTCTGCGTCTGACAGTTCAAGCACAGCCATTCTTTCTTCTGAAAAACAAGCACAGAGAGAACAGCAATCAGAAGTGTTGAAATTAAATAATCAGACGAAAGTATATGGTTTCTCCTAACACTCTATTACACATGCACATAAGCAAAAAAATATAAATAGTTTTCTTTTTCCACCTGGTGCAAATAATTTGCAGCTCTTTTAATGGACAACAATCTGATTAAGTATGCTCAACATTGGTATTTACTTTGATGCTGACACTGTCTCAACACATTATTTGATTATTATTTATGATGATTGATGGGTACAGAAAAAAGTGTCTCATAGTTAGATTAATTAAATCAGAAAGTTGTTGCTGTATAAATGTTCATGGAGTGCCAAGGACTCAGTATAGTGAGTCTGAACAACTGAATATTTGAAAGCCTGTCCAAACAAGGCCTTTCATCTCTTCCAGAAGACTTAATCATTTGACAACATTAAGTACTCTCAAACAGGGTACACAGCGGAAGAGTGCTGTGTGAATACAAATTAACACATCTGTTATGAGATTGGAGGGGTGCAACTGTCATTAGACCTCTGATGGGGCCCACAGCAAACCTTTCTGCAAAAGCACAATTCGTCCTTCACAATCATCCTCGCAGAGCTGTTTGTTTGGAGGTAGTTATAGATTCTGTCACTGCTAAGAAGCAAGAACAAAACCCATCAAAGACAGGATATTAACATAAGCAGATTCAATTTCAGATCAATGCAGCAGATTGATGAAGCTGGTCGATGAAAAGAAATGGTTATATTACAGGTCAAGAAAGCTGGAAAGAAAGGTGGTGGCACCATGTTTGTAACATAACCCTCCATTTCTATTATAATCATCCACACTTCAGGCCTGAAGACCGAGTACTCTTGTGTTATAGACTTGTACAACAAAACAAATAACCCCATAAACACCTCTACTGCTGATTACGATCTAGCCAATAAATAATTTATTTTATTGGTTTCACACTTCAGAAGTATAAATATAGAAGCTGGAATTTAACAACATGCCCACAAATGGCTAATAAATAAAAACAATGGAGATGTTAAATGATCATATCAGGCACCTCTACTCGGTCCAAAAAGTCAAGATGCCAGAGAAAGCTGCATATACAGTATTCATTTCTTAAACTGTTTTTACATCCTCTTTATGTTGTAAATGCCAAACCAATCAGCACTTAGTGAAGTCATTGGGATTCTGTCACATCTGCCACATTTTTCTCTGGATTCTTGTAGAAAACACTGTTTATCTCACTGGCCACAGTAAAGGGTGGATACCATCACAGGACACTTCTGCTTTGTCCAGTTAAACTGACAAATGATTAGTCACAGGCTGAAGTGGGTGGTGGGAGGCAAACCTATAACTAAAATTTACCAGCAAAAGGATGAGGAGGAGGATGCAAAAGGAAGAAGAAGTGGGTGGTGGTGAAGATGAAAGCCACAAAATGGAAAATGGTTGTATATTTATTATATGTGATCCTAGTACTGTGTAGCTATTAAATTAATAAGCGCATGTTTACGCCTAAACACCTGACACATTTAAATCCTATATTTAGTGCTTTTTTACAGTGGTTTGGTCATCACCATCTGGATGTTTTGCTCGAGATGTTTAGAGTTTGTCTGTTGTTTGGTGCTGGGCAGATACAATGTGAAATACTGCTAATGCCAGTGAGAGTATTTGTGGTTAGATCACTATAGTACAACTGCTTCTCGTTGTTTAGAGATAGAAATATATTGCCTATAAAAGTTGCAAATGATACAGACTTGTCAAATAGAAGTACACCTCATGTAGCTTGGGATCAATACAACACGATGCAGCATGACATACATGTAACCTCATAATAACTCAATTAGAGCCATTACGCAACACAAGTGATAAATTATGCAACTCCCTCCTTTAGAAATGATGCCATCTGAATCATGAATACTGTGAAAATATGCAGTTCACCGTGGATAATGCTGCAGCTACCTTAGGAATAGTGTGGGCTGCTACAACATTTTTCAGTATAAAAGGAGATAAAATAGAGCCCGGAAAACACTTTGTCAGTTTAGAAACCTTTCAAGGACGGTGAAACCCTCAGTGGCTTTGAGAACTGCGCCATAACTTTACCTACTTTGTTTGACAAAGTGACATTGCTCAATACAATAATCTGTCAAAACCAAATATAACACAGTAAATGGAGGTACGACAACTACATTTGAAATCTATGTGTAAAATGTTATTTTTACTGATGCTATTTTTCTGTTTGAGATAAAAACCTTTCTTGACGTGCCCAAATCCTGCTGGAATCTGCTGTCTCAACCGAGACCACGATGCGTGGATAGAGCCACTGGCATGCCAAACAGACAGACTTGCTTTGTTTTCATCTCTCTCATCTGCTCTACTGAGAAGCTATATATAAACAGGTGCAGCACTCTCAGAACTAGCCATCTGTGTCGGTTCTTTCACATGTATGAAAAAAAAGTTCTGTTGAAATGTCAGAGACTAGAGTCTGTGGACAGCTAGTGCACAATGGGAGGGACAGAAAACTACTGAAACTATGCACCAATATAGACAGTGAAGTTATGCTTTGTGTGCGTACTGTTTGCAAACATACATGAATATGTATGCGCATGATCGTATAATCGTCCCAGCAAAAAAAAATCTCAACCCCTGAAGTCACTTCTAACCTTCTCAATGCCACTTCCAATCCTGCTTTTCCTACTTTCCAGGCATGTTGATAACAGCATAATCTAATTAAATATCTAAATTAAATACTTTTGAACAGTGTCTTCCTGCCATTTTAACATTGCTATTTTCCCCTCTTTGCTCCTGAATCAGCATAACACTACTGCGTGGGTGAAAGGGAGAGAGGAACAAGGCCAAACTGGAACTGGGAGAAGCGAATTATTCATGTAGAGTGCTTTTGCGTGTACAGCAGTGGGCAATGTGGGCTGTGCTTCCCACCTCTACCCACACTGTGGAGAAAATCAGGTCTGCGTAAAGGACTGAGCCTCTGCACTTCTGAGACAGGCCTTTAATGCACTCTGAAAACAGAGCAACCAATTGACAGTGGCAATCTCTCTCTGCTTTTTAACTGCTTTAATACATAGAAACAGCTTAATACATAGAAATTAAATTGTAACTAAAACTACAAAGGAGACACAAAACCTCACTTTTTGTG
>CM076649.1:7931800-8272705 GCA_038496675.1 Rachycentron canadum | reverse complement strand
GAGACGGGTCATTGTGTGTTTGGTTCTACTATATGTGATTGTGGCACAGTCATGTGCCAGTAGCAGGCTGAGTTTGTTAGTGAGATCATGTTGTTAGTGAATCAGTAACCTCATTAAATGGCAGGAGGTTAACTTGTCTGTTTGGTGGAGAATGTACTTAACCTCGGCTCTGAACTGTAACTCAGCAGCAGCCGACAGGACAACACACTGACTGTAATCCATCAATTACATTTGAAGTATTTAGTGTATGCTCTTATTCACTGCAACATGGAATGAGTTAAACCAAGTGGTTGTCAGCATTATTGCTTGACAAACATTTTGACAGAACACTGGCATCGAATCTGCATCCTTCTGTTTTTTCCTCTGGCAAGTGCAGCTATAGCATCAATGGCTTTATTGCTCTAATCATAATATCAATATGATGAATTAAACATTTCTCCTTTTGGTTAAACCATTTTGGGACTTGGCATAAAAGACCCAGGGAAAAAACTTGGATTTAAGACAAGCTAAAGTCTATAGAGTTCCCTGATATCAACAACATAGCCAGAGCTATGATGCTTCAGCTACTGTCCTGTCTGCTCTTTTTGTCCTTATTTAAACTATCCATTCTGTGTCTGAGAAAATGAGTAATTCTACGGTGGCCCTCGGTACTCAATGCAACATGCAAATAGACAAAACACACAAGACAATGGAGAAAAACAGGGTAAATAAATCTGCAAATTATTTTAGACACAATCTAAATATGCACATATAGACTGAGATAAGGTTTAACAAATGTGCACACTGATTTGAAAATAATGCTACGTAGATGTTTCCTGAGATTGCACTTTGTTAAGCAGCAGTATGTGCAGCTCTCAGGGTAACCCTATAATTTCATCAAAAATCTGAAAAATAAATAAATATATTTTAAGCTTATGATGTGGTGCATTGTGGTGCTCCTCTTTTTTTAGTGTAGTGTAAAGTAGTGCAGCCGAAGCAAGTGTTTGGTGCAATAGAAAATGTGACTTCTGCTTTGTGGATTATTCTGTATTTCAGTTGACACAGTACCAGCGAACCTGAGGGAGCAGTTAGTGAGTAAGTCTGACTCTGCCATGGGAGACAAAAGTAGATATTGTGAGCACCAGTAGTGTAGTGATGCTCCATCCAGTCAGCTCACAGCCGGAAAGCCGCCCTTTCACTGTCAAAATAATGAGAGATTGAACACCACAGGCTACCACAAGGAAAAGGTCAGAGAGATTGATCCCATTCTTATAGATTGATCCCACTTTCAGAGGAGCTTGCTGAGACATTACAGCCCTGATCACTCACACAAATTGTGTGAGAGCGTGGACTATATGTGTGTGTGTGCACTCTTAGTGCGCGTGTACAAATATGTACAAAGGAGTCTGACAGTCTGTGTGCAAGTGTGGTTGGGTATAAATTCACTAAGTTATGTAATGAAGAACAGTAACAAAGTCAGGAAGGAAAGAACATACATTAATGATCCAGACTGTAAACAGCTACTGACAACTGACAACCTAAACGCAGGTATATGAACAACAAATGAAGTGAACAGATGGAGCTTCTTAGTGGCTCATTCGATTAAGAAATACACCACCCTGAATTAAAATCCCACCATGTTTACTGACTCTCTTAATTTGCAATGATCCAGTAAAGGCAAAAAAAATTGCTAAAATGTAATGAAGCAAGAAAAGCGAGCACTCAAAAAAAGCAGATAAACTCCAGGCTATAAAGGTGTTGTGGAAGTTGTAAAAAAAAAAAAAAACTCTGGGTATGAAAAGTAGCTGACTTACTTTAGGAAAACTTTCACAGAAAAGGAAAATATATATTGCAAACCCCTGCAGAATGTCTTCCAGAGTATGTCTCAAAGGAGGATTTCAAACTGCCTTGATATATTTTCTGTAGTTCGCATACTAATCAACCATTTACACACTTCCACAAGTACAAGACTCAAAAAGATATGACAATTATTTAAAATATTCAGGCTGCAACAGACAGTTATTTCTATTAACATGGCAATCAAACAGTGAACAGTGCTCATCTGATTCTCCTGTAATTACAAATAGTTTTGGTCACATGGGGGCAGCCAAAACATGCTTTAAATACAACATTGTCATATTAATATCGTTGATATGGAGAAGCAGTTGTATTCAGCAGTTACGGGGCAACATTAGCATTTATCACATTCATGCTGCTGGCTTTGTTAAGTCTTTTCTTAGTGCTGCTTTGCTCTCCAACAACTCCTGAGAAAAATATCTGCCTTTTGCATCTGTTAAATGCTCCACTGTCTACACCAGCTAACCAGCTAACTTTCTACACACTACAGTTTTACTTGTTTCTTTTTTCTTGAAAATGATGATGAGTCAAAACCAAAACAATTAACTGTTCCAAAGAGTTGAAATGAAGTGCAGCATTAGGCGTTAATTGTGAGGGTTTGCTACTAAAACAGGTCTCCATGATATGCAAATAAATCACATTGCCATTATGATGACAGATATTGTGAGCTGCAATTCCAGTTGAAATGGTCATTTTTTTCATTTTGCATTTGCATTTTCACTCAAAAAAATATAAAAATGATGATGTGATTTTTGTTGGGTCTCATACCAACATGTTCCACTGTAGAAAATGATTTATTATAGTAAAATAATAATAATGCATAACAATGTTGTGATACTTTTTAACTTGATCAAAAAAACTGCAGCTCTTGCAATTTGGACATTGCGCTTAGCTATAGCTATTGCGATATTGATTATATTTAGATTTTTTTGTGCAGTCCTATACTACAAGTCACACTTTTCACATACAAGCCATCATGTCAATCATTGTTGATGTAAAAATACTGATTAGAGCTGCTTTAAAGATCTAATGTGTATCTCTACACACCTTTGCTTGCCTTTCCTCAGACTGATGCATAATGTAGGGTTCTGTCTCTTGGGACATTCAATGTGATTGTACATGTATTGTATGTATCTTCTGAGTAATATTGAAGCAATAATTGATTCATTTTTGCACACATTTTAAACTCCCTGTGGCTCCAGGGGAAACATTTTTGATAGTGGAAGCTTGTCTATATGAGAAGAGGTAGCTTTTGGAAAATGTTTTCTTCAAGGAGGGATCAGTACAAAAATGCCTCTGATGGACCCTATGATTTGTCTTGAAAATACTGTACTGCATTCTCTCACTCCTTCTTTTTCACCTTGACAGGTCACTGTTCTCAAAACCTTTTTTTTTTTCAGTTACAAACATAAAATAACAAAAATGTACAACATTTCAACAGAACCAAACTGCTGATCAGGAAAGAGGACTGAGGAAAGCTTTAGCACTTGCCCATGGAGGGAGCCAGAGAGCACTGAATTTTATAGAGAGATATGGACTCCTATGGGAGCATACACACCCACACAACAACATGAACACGCACAACAGAAAAACAAAAAGTGCGCTCACAAAGTCAGATTCAAGCATCCTGCTAAATATTGCACTTGGTGTAGGCTGCATATTTAACACCAAGCTTTTAAATACCATTTTAGTTCTTATTCCCTGCTCAATTGGTGTTGGCAGTCACACCCATCAGTCCCTCTTTACTTCTGACATACACACACACACACACACACACACACACACACACACACACACACACACACACACACACACACCATATACATTTTGAAATGCTCATCAGCAAGGTGGAGCAACACATGTTCAGGCAGACTTACTGTGTGTAACCTACACAACCTCAGTATTTCCCTTTCACTGTCAGTCAACTCACAGCAAGAGTCTGTCCCCCGCATGGCTTCTCTGCCAGGAACGAGACCACAAGCTGCGAGCAAGAAATGTCAGCTGTCATTAAAAGCAGTCACATACCTCATTGAGACATAATATTTTAGGTGCTCATTACCAGGAAAGAAAGAAAGATAATTTCCTGCATTCAGGTTCAGAATTGTATTGGTTGGGGGCTTGTAGCATGCTGTTGCTGAAGTATTAGTTGAGGATAAATCGTGACATGAAATGAAAGTGGTAGTTTTCATGCCACAGTGGAAATCGTGGCTATAAAAGAAAATTGAGACCTTGTCAGAAAAGACAGATATAAACTCTTGCTAGGAAATAGAACCACTACAAACACGTAAGCATCGCATGAAAAGTTCTGCTTCTAAATGCCAAATTCTGTCTTTTCCCCTTCTTAGAAATGTTATCTCAAAATAATTAAACAATAGCTTTCACATCCTTCCCATCAAAACAGCCTTGCTTATTATCTGAATATATTTTTTTTGACAATGTACCTTCAAAGTAGCAACAAAGGACTAAAATAAAGAGGATGGCTATGTAACAACAAAGGCAGAAATCACCATAATAATCGTTCAAGTTCTGCATCTTACAAAGATTAATGAGGCATATGACTGAGGTGGTCATAATTAATTTGTAACAAGTGAAGGTCAGGGGAGCAGAGGGTCAGTGTAAATTATTAACTACCACGTGCACAGGGGCACACTGCCAAGCAGGTGTGAATGGGGTGAGCTTAAGGTGACTGGGTAAATATGTCACGCACAGTTTGGTGCCCAGACATGTACACACTTTCAATACTGGTAAAGCAGCACAAGAAACATTTCAATACAATGTATGTTAAGTATGCGTATAAAGAAATGTAAACAAAAATGCAACAGTAGCAGTCAAGGTTTAAATTCACCGAAGATAAAAATCCACCGCAAACAACCATACTCACTGTATTCAATCCTGGTTTAAAATTCAGAATAAGAATCAATAAACAGAGCAGGTTACTCTATTAAAAGGCCTATTAAGGTCCTTTAAACCACAGTATCCATTTCCATTGTGCACAGTCTGAATGAACAGTGGTTTAAGGCTACCAAGTGCACAGTGCGAAGCGTGAGCGAGCACATGTCACAGCAGTGTGCCAGGCTCTGCCATGCCATGCCATGGCTGTGACAGGTCAGTAAGAGTCAGCAGGTATATAGGTCAATCCCCTGGGACTCCTTCAATGGGGACACGTGGTCAGGCCTGTGGATTAGACAGGAAATGAAGGATCATCCACTGAGCAAGCAGGCCTCAACTACAGGCATAGTCTCTCATATGCAGGCTTCAGTGCATCATGGATAAATATACAAAGGATAGTTAAATTTTGCAGACATCTATAGGTATTGCAGGTATTGCCAGTATATCCACACACTATGTTGCTCTGAATGAATAGCCTACTACATTGGCATTAGCCCATCATTAGGCCATATTCCTAAGTAGAAACTGAGCTTATTTTTATAAGCATAACATCAAATCAGTCTGATCAAGGTCTTATTCTAATTGTCCCAGTAAATAGCTTTTCAGATTGGAAAATTATACAAGTCTATTCATGACTAATTCTAGTTTCAGGTGCAAAACATGGCAGATAACAAGCACATCACCAACGTGTCGACTGTAGAAGCATGTTATGAAACAGTTGACTACATGTGAAATAACTATTTTGTGGGAAGGACTTACAATCTCTCCAGCACAGTGTGTTGCTGCAGGACAACAGTGAGTCATCTGCTATTAGGTGTGTGTGTGTCTGATGTCTCTCCAGGGACAGAGTAGAACAGGGTCGGGTCATGTTTTCTGCTCTTTATTTACTTATTCTGTCTGTTTCCATTTGTTTCAACAGGGGGCAACAGGTGCTCTCTTTTTGCCCAGCATACAAGGGCC
The DNA here is from genome assembly GCA_038496675.1 of Rachycentron canadum. Taxonomy (NCBI): domain Eukaryota; kingdom Metazoa; phylum Chordata; class Actinopteri; order Carangiformes; family Rachycentridae; genus Rachycentron; species Rachycentron canadum. The sequence goes on along the minus strand of CM076649.1, from coordinate 8,267,020 downwards.
AACCTGACTGGTGAGAGTGTCCCACCTCAGCAGGGGGCTCTCCATGCATAGATAAGGCACTGTATGTAGCATCAAGATGTCCAAGTGATCCCACAAGATCTTTCCTGAGAACATGTTTCTCAATGAATTCCTTTTTGTAATGAGTTGGACGCAGACATATACTGGTGAATGATATTTTTTACTTTTTCATTTTTTTTCTTCACTTTTCCTTTCAATAATTTAACAATTATAAAGGTATCAGCAGCCTCCATTTGAAAAAAAAAAATCAAACACCATGTTGCACAATTTGAAATTGTTTATTTAATCAGAAAAGCCTCACTAATATTCAAGAATGTCCTGGGCAAGATATTAGATGACCAAACAAAGCATATAATAATTCTAATCTATCGCCTCCACCACAGCTAAATATAACTGAAAGTTTCAGGGAGATTCAGTTGAACAACGTCCTTCATCCTTTAAAGAAGTGAAATCTTTCCTAGAGGACAAGAACAATCCAATATCCCACTTCACACACTTCAGGACTTGTAAGACAGCATTCAAAGAAGGACTGAAGCTGTTCTGAAGGCAAAGGGTGGTATTTGACTGTTTCCGTTGTTTTTTTGTTTTTTTTTTGTTAAGCCTTTTAGACCAGCTCTGCTAATTTGCCCTGAGAATATTCAAGATGAATTGCAGTGTTTATCCCCCTGCAATCTTGCTTAAAAAGCACCAAGAGCAGCAGCACACAGCTCCCCCTAGTTTAGTGAATGCACCTCTCTCTGTGGTCTAACTGTTCAATACAGTCAATATAATAAGAGGGCCTTATTTTGTGCCTTATTTTCACCTTCCTACCTACCTATCTCTCTACCTCTATGATTGTGCAGTCCGGACACATTCACTTTTCTCCACTTTGTGGACTGTAATTAACATGCAGGGTTAATGTCAGCAAGATAATAAAACTCAGTTTCAGTGAGACCAAGTGAGATTAACTCAGATGTATGCACTAGTCAGTAAGAGTATAGTCTGTCTGCAGCAGTCTACATGGAATGGGTGATGCCATGGGTAATTTGCTCACATCAATGGACACACAGAAGGATTAAACAGTCAAATGTGCATTTTGCAAAACTTCTCCAAGGCAAAAAGCAGAAGAAAGGCAGTGGCAAAAACAAAAGTCAGACCTCTCAACATTCTTCTGTTTTCCAAAATGTTAATCATGCTGCAGCAAAACAAACCTATTTTACACTGTGGTTGGCAGCCAAGCCCAAACAAGTCATGTGTCTCGTCACATATGTCTGTCCCCAGGACAAGTTAATCAGGCTGTCTCCTCGGCTCTGTTTTATTTTAGATGAGTTTGTAATACTCCTGTCGGGCAAATCTACAGCTAGCAGCCAGGCAAATACAATTCATGCATCACACATTAGTCTTTCAGACAAGTTACTCATGCTGTAAACTATCATCTGGTCAGATGACAACTTGACGGGAACAAGCCGGGCAAAAATATATGTGTAATCATGCTTCACTCATTTTTCAGACAGGTTGGTCATTGCAGACATAGGTATATTTTTTAACTTAGTTAACAGGTCTGTATGTCAGTATGGGCACCGACATCCTTTGAGTGCATGTGGGCCTTGTGCATATGGGACAAGTAGTGATTTCTTAGAATAAAGCAGCATAATCCATTGAAAAAAATAAAGATTTAAAACAGCAGTCACAAGAATTTGGTCACAGAGCAGTTACTAAAAACTAATGTAAAAGCTATACATTTATTTATCTGATACTTTAAAAGCTAAAAAATGGCCAAGTTAAAAGGAAATATGATATAACACATTATCACAAAATGCACAGCGACCGAAGCCTGACTGTATCAGTGTGGTTTTCATCAGATTTGATTGACAACTGAAGCAAACAGCTCCACCACTGTCATCACAGCCAATTGTTGCTAAATCGTGATTGGTTGCACAGACATGTGAGGCGTCACAGGTTGCACCCACTTTAAACTGGTGAGAAAAGCATAGACAGAAATACTAATACAGAAACTGTTCAGTGAAATAACCAAAATATTGTAATTTTGAGCACTGATGCTTACATTGAGACACTGAGAAATTAGATTAGGAAGAAACAGAAGATGAAAAAAGAAGATGCATTTGTTTGAGGATAAGCTGCATGGCTGCCACTTTGGACTCATCCTGTTGATGACTGAAGCTACAACCTTGTATGCAAAAAAATGCTTTTAATTGATCATACAGGACATCAACTCTTATAGGGGTTCTTTCAAGCATTTAAAAAGCCACATGAAATGCATTTCATTTCACTTCTTTAGAACTGTCTGTGGAAGATGGCATCTCGCACAGAAAGTTGTTAGTCATTTTCAAGAGATGTAGATGAAGTTAAAACTGTAGGTTGATTGATCAAACATCTCTGCTGCATCTTGTGGTGTGTGTTAGGTGGGAGGTAAGATGTTTATAAGAATACAGATAAACAACAGTGACCAAGTGAACCCATGAGGAACCATCGCTCTTTCCTGTCACTGTTGTCTCACGCCTCCAGAAGCAAACTGCACAGGCAGTGGAGTCCTAGTGTCTTCACAGACGGGGGCAGTGGGAGGACCATCTCTCTGGCTGAGTATAATGGTCATCATGCTGCTTTTCCTTGTTATTGTTGTCAGGCCACCTCTCAGAGCAGCAGCCCAGACCCTCACTAACTGATCTGGTCATCTCCACTACTGCCTGACAGCTGCAGCACTGAGAAGATTAGCAAGGGGTTAAATGTAATATCTGAGCGATCAGTGAGCTTTATCTCTTTCATTTTGTCCCTCAATCTCTTGCTCCCTTTCATTATAGCTGTCTCACTGTGGTTTTTTTGTTCCCCTGACATACAATCACACATCTCTGTTCTATAATCTCACATTTGAGTCGCCAACCTTTTAGTATTTGCAGCCTCTAAGCATAGCACACACTTAACTAACCCCCTCCTTCTTTTTCTAATGCCAGCATTAGGGAGTAGTCGCATGCCTGAGGTGCTGCGGGGAAGAGAGAGCAAGAGCAACGATGAGGTGGGTGAAGTGATGTGTTGAGACAGGAGGGTGGGAGGACCGAGCTGGCCCACCTCTGCCGCTCTGACAGCAAGGAAAGACACAGCGCTGCCAGGGGCCCCTGGAGCATCGCTAAAGCTTGTTAGCATAGCCACCAGGCCTTGAAGATGATGAGTTCTGAAGAGGTGATTAAGCCAATGCTGAGGTCCCTTGTAGGCTTCAAAGCACATTGGCTCACAAGGTAGGAGAGGAAGGGCATTTGAAGATGGGACCACAGAAAAGGACTGGATGGGTAAATCGAGTTCAATACGGTCATTGTGCTCCTCAGATAGTCATTCATCAAAAGGGCTGATATTACTGCTAGTGCAGGAAGGGCTTGGAACAGGTCAAGGTTGACCTCGAAGATGTCAAATGAAAAATGATCACTTGGTGCACAGAAGCTTAGGAGAATAAGGCACATACAATGCAATCCCTGTATCAAAAGGTGATAGCCACAGTGGATTTTCTTCTCACCCTCTTCTATTTCCTGTCTCTCTCAGGTTTAGAATCAGGTGCAACAGTACTGGAGACAAAATCTCAAAAAATCTTTAAAAAAAAAGACTGGGATGTAAAATAAGTTCTGGGAGCATCGCCTCTGGTATTCTCAGAAGATCTGTTATAAACAGGAGTTTAGACAAAGTGTATGTAACTCCATCTCAGTCTCAGCCCAGATCCTGCTGCCAAACACAAAGGTCCCAGAGATGAGAGTGAGTGGCATTTAAGCCTCCAAACCAGCGAGCCATCTGTGCTGGGTGCCACATAATCTCAACAGGAAGTAGTCATTGCTGTACATCACATCATCTTCCTGTCATGAAGCAGCATAGTCACAAACTGAATTATATCAGTGAGTCAACTGTGGTGCAAGGATTTGGGGTAAACATGCTTCACGTTATTCAAATTCGATGTGTGAAAAACTGGATCTGGGTGGAAAACCTTTGTTTCCCTGTTACAGTCCCTTCAATGTTAATATCTAACAAAGTCAGAATGGCATTGTTTCAGTCTAATCATACAACAAGGCTTACTATCCTCAGATGGCACTTATTTGCGTGGGTGGATCTTTACAATGGTGTGATGGGGTTAAGCACCATACTCAAGGGGATCACTGCACTCCCCCAACACGGATTAGAAACACTCTCAACTATTAGCTGCTTCCACAAGACTTCCCCCACCACTGAGAACACACACACACATACACACACATACACACACATACACACACATACACGCACACACACAGACACACACACGCACACACACACACACACACCCCTCTCTCAACTCTTACAAATGCTGTGTCTGGATCTTAAAATGCTCGCCTGATGTTGCCTAAATCAACAGATCGCAGACTAAATCAAGAGGGCTGAGTACCCGTGTTGCAATGTCAACCACAAGTGATTCAACCAGAAGTAATTGCCAATTCGATCAATGTGTCAAAAGCAAGCAGTATCCCACTAAGGCGTGTAGACAGAAAGAAGAGGAATGCAAACGGAGGGAGAAGAGCAGTGAAACGTGCAAAGAGGAGGATGCATGTGTAGATTCATCCTCAGCACAACTGAAACAAGAGAGGCAAGAGGACAAAACAACCCTAGTGTCACATAAAAGAATAAGTCAAAGGGAACACTTCATGCATCTGGCACAAAGACCTGAAAACATTTTGAGCAAAAAGAGCTGAAATAAACTAAGGTACGAGCCAGCAATGAAACATTTCATAAGAATCAATTCTTGCTTTTGGCAAAATGGCAGTTTTACAGCAAGGCAAGTTGGGACCACACAGTTCACCCATTAAATACATTTTGAAACAGGAGGGTGAAGTACAATGATGTGAGTGGGTGTCCATGGTTGGTGTGAGTGTGTATGTGGGTGTTTGCAGGGAAAACTTCTTACTTCTTACAAGCAGATTAGATGCTAGCATTTTAAAAAATCTTAGTCAGTAGCACAATCCAATACACTGACTACTGAAATAACTAAGATTATGCATTGTGATATCAGCTGTTGTCAATTCTATTAATATAATGGGGTCATTATTAGTAGTCTTTGCTAACTTCAGATAAGACCATTTCTGCCTGAATTCACAAAATAACCCAAAACAATTATTTAGTAGTGAGCTGAGAAAGATTGCATCCTTTATGATAATATTATTCAAGTTCCACTGAATGTTAGTCCCCAGCATTGTGTTTCTGTGGGTGTGAATAAATGCATGTTGACGTGTACAGCATGTGTAAAATGCATGTGGGTGTGTGACTCTGAATTCTTGTGCCACAAACCAGTACTGTATGTCCGCTGACATGAATAAGTACACGCTGTGCACAGGAATATGACAGTATTAAAAGGAGGCAAGCAGCTGATTGAGGGTGGGTGGGTGTTTGAGTCTGTGATGGTGTAGCATCATCACTTTGGGAGCAGCCAGCCTGAGCGCGGCAGGCTTGGATGCATGGTGCCGGCAGCCATCTGGCTTTGGATGGGACTCCTGAGGGAGACACAGGCTGGTGCCAACCTTCAGAAAACACTTCCAGCATGTTTGAGAATGAGAATGACATGTTCATCTATATTGTGGCTCTGTGTGAGAGTGGAAACTGTGTTCCTGCAGAGCTGTGACACATTCACAAATACTACATGTTCTACATATGTTTACTGTATGCTGGGTGTGTATTCAAAGGCACTGCAGTCTCCAGCAATTTGGAAGTCATAAATGGAAAACAGACACTAATACAAATTCTATCAAGAATTTCTATAATTCAAGATATAGATTTAGTGTGTGCATAGTTTTCAGTAGCTGCTGGTTATAAGCAATGCTTTTACTTTCTTTAACATCACGTCCCATTTGCATGAAGAAATGCTTTAAAATTAAACGTCATTTGTAAAGGTTAAAATTTGTGCTACATATTGCCTTATCTGCAGTTTCTCATTATCAAGATTTCATCATGTGCTAAACGCATAGTTTACTGCAATGTGTGTTCCAGGCACATTAAGCTGAGCCAATATAAAGTTCCAGCAGACTGTGTTACAGACTGTTAAAAGGTCTGTCTTTGCACAGTCTCTGACTGTAATTGCCCTGTCACAGCTGAGATTATTACAGAATGAGACCATGAGAGTGCTTCTTTTGTGTGAGTGTATATAATGTGTGTGTATGCCCTGTGGGCATGTGTGGCTTTATTGTGCACTGAACAATGAGTGCATGCTGGTAAAGGTGACATAATCAGCAGATAAGCAGCAGACAGAATGTAAAATAATGAGTCATTTGTAGGTAAATATGTCATTGTCAAAAAGTTATTTAAACACTGGCCTTACTGCAGCTCTGTAATGTTCCTGGTAGAACAGACCTTTGTGACCAGAGCCAGACTAGACCAAAGCTGAACTTTACTTTGCTGACACATCACCAGTGTATGCTAATATTAAACTGTAGTTTGTCTGATCCACCTTAATATTCTGGGAGATGAGACATCTCATTCTCATCTCACTGAGTCGATAAAAAGGCATGTTTAGGCTGAACAGACAGTGTAAATGAGAGAATTAATCTGGCATGAGCTGCCAGAGGTAGCTCTAGGCAGTCTTAAGAAAATGTCTAATGCACGAGACCAAATATAATTTCTGAAAGAGTAAGTACAGGTTTTGTAAGTTGTAGTACACTGTTTAAATCATATGTGATCCCAGCGTGTCAAATACAACCTGCTCCCAATACTCACTAACATGCACCTGCACGTATACATTGCTTCTCTCCCACATGCATGCACATACACACAGGCATCAACACACACTGACCTTAAGTGACATGAGGAATCAAACACAGCTCTCTTGCTGCTCCACACTGCATGAACTATTCATAATGTTCTCCGTCATTGAATTATTAATGAGCTATGTTTTCTGTTTCTCTACACTTTTTTCTACAGTTCTATGAGAAATTCAGTGCTTTTGCTAATGATCCACTCAGGGCCTCCGTCTGGTTATAAACAGTGAGCACAGTTTTATATCATTATAAAAGACCTACAGATCAGAATCAGCTCACAACGCCTGCCCACCACAGGAACAAAATGTAAGGCAAACGGGAAAACCGGCAGTGGGAAAATAATATTGGCCTGTGAAACTACTAGGGACTGAAATATAATACAATGTGTCAAACACCTCTGCCTTCATCTAGAGTCATTCGGCTGGAGTGGCCTGTGCACGTGGACACAAAGACAGAGAGATGTAGGAATGAGGATTGACATGCAACGTACTGTACAATCAGATTGAGCAGCAGACACTCCAGCGGAAACATTTAATGTTCTATTTACAACCAAACTCTGGGGAGTTGACAATGACACAAGGTTGGTTTTAATCTCTTTGAGAAGCATAATGTGGGAGGAAACAGTCCCAAAACAAGGACATCTTATTTACTCAGTGCCACACATGACTTTCAGCACTAATTGATGCGAAATATTCAGCAACGTGACAAACAGTTGGCTTCCTCTTACTCATTATCTCTGATTCTCACTCTCATCCTCATCCTCCTCCTTCTCATCTATCACTTTGTTCTTCTCTCTCCTTCATTTTTCTGCAGTGCTAGGACTCATCGTCTCATCACAGATTAAAAAGGGATGACTATTATATATATATATATATATATATATATATATATATATATATATATGGTACAACTCTGACTGAAATGAATTATGTATCATGTCACCAATTGGGTTACAGGAAATGTATTTTTGTGAAAATTTCTGACATTTTTCTCATTTCCACAAGCTACAGATCATCTTTGAAAGTCCTTGCTACTGTTGCAAAAAATTTCCATTACAGGATGTCTAATACGAATGATGCTTAAATGTGACATATTAAATATAATCGGTTATTTAGTGATCACTTTAGTTTTCATTTTCAGAGTGAAGCATTTTTATTTTTGGTCCCAGTCCAAGCCTCATTACATCCATTGTGATTTAACATGGTGAACAAACAAAGGCTGAAAAAGTCCAAGGTGGGCCACATACTTAGTATAGAGACTACAATTTAACTATTAATTGTTTTTTTTTTCTTTTAATTGCTCCAATTACTTTGGCACATAAACAGCAGCTCATTTGCGTTTTCTCCACATTTGCATCATCACTTTCTAATGGTGGAAGCATTTCTGGAGCTGTGAACATAACAGGAGGACTTTGTTTATTGCAAACTGCTTCTTCTTGCAGCTGAAAAAAGAGCAGCATTTAAATGTGAGGTGACACATAATTCAGGTGAAAGTCAGTTTAAACCTTTGAAAAGATCCTAATTTAAAATCTGGTGGTATTCCATACCTTTTTTGTCAACAATTTGTGAAAATACCAAACTTACACATTAAATTTACTTCTAATCGAACATAAATTCTACCAAACAATGAGCAGGTATTGTCTGTGTAGCCAAAGTCTGATGAAGATTATCCCTCCATAGCTATTTAAAACATACACTTTTGTGTCCAAACCTTTGACTGATGCTGTAAATGAGACACACCATTGGACTGTGTGACATCTGGGTTCTGCAGTTCATTAGTTGGGCCCATATACTCTGTTCTGCTGCCGTATTCACTAAAGCACCAGCAAATACATCACATTTTACTGTTTGAATAATATGTTCTTAAAAACTACAGTACCCAGCTGTTTTAGGAATTTATGCAGCCTTTCTTTAAAAAATGAATGTATATATTGAGGAACACTTTTTTTTTTTTTTTTTCAATTTACACCTTTAGTAAGAAGCAATGACCGGAAAACCACAGACAAGACAGGAGATACAGAAAGTACTGAGATACAGATTAATGCATTGTTGGTTTTGGTGTTTTCACATAACACAGGATGTCGACAATAACAAATGTACAGAATATCCCAACCTTATCCTTTCAATGCATCTCATTTGAGTTTCTTCAGTCTCAACACAGTTTCTGGACCTGTGAGTACAGATTAAACTCAAAGAGCTTTCCAGTCTTTTATTCCAATCAAGATGCTCCACAAAACACGTGGAGGACCAGCAGAGCACATGAAGAAATGATGCACCTACAGTCACTGCCATCACATCTTCAGGAATAAGGATAGATGATCACAATTCTGCTTGCAACAGGAAATAACAAAGAAAAAGCAGATGCAGAGAAACAAGTTTGGAGAGATTATAGGTGAGAGGATGATGAGGATGAATGTGCCAAACAGGCTGTGGAAATAAAGCTGAGAAACCTAAATTCAAAGTACAAAGCCTCACACCATGTCCAAATGGTTCTCGACCAATCTGAAGCAACCCACCTGCCAGCTCACATAGAATGACAACAAAAACTGTTCACAGGTTTGGAAAGAATGTGCATTATGCTGGATTGAGTTGCAGATGGGACCAGTAGAGCAGAAACACAACGCACCTAATAACGGAGTCTCTCATGAAAACATAGAAACGGCAGTCTCAAAGTTTTTGTAGACTTTTAGCATCTCAGCAGCCAACCATGAAAGGGACGCCTGACAAACAAATTATCTCTCTGTTTCCATAGCAATCTATGAATGGCCTGTGCTAGTGCCTGTGACAAGCAGATGCCTGGGAAGACAAGGCGTGCCCATAAAAAGCCAGCGCTCTGCAGAAAGCCTGTTATTACTGCTATCATTCAATTGGACTTGATTTGCATAATTAAACTCTGTTATTGCCTGGCCCTGGAAGACAGTGCAAGTCCCCTTTCTTACCAACTAGATACCCACCATGTCAGAGGACAAGGGAGCACTTAAGGGAGGAATATACCCTCAGCTGACCCCTGGATGTGACTAATCAATACTAAAATTATCCATTAAATTGAACTTGATCAGGCTCCATTTCCTGTAGATTGGTCATATATTTCTGTGCAGCTTCAGGGTAGAGTGCACACTGATGAGGTGAGTCACAGCTCAGGCTTCACTTTGCTAACTACATGAAAGACCCTGACAGAGCAGAACAGAACTAGTCCTGACTGAGAAACACAGAGAGAGAAAGTCAGGAGGAAAGAGAAGAAGCTCACAGGCTTTACATAAAGCTGTGACAAGCTGCATACAGAAACCTACTGCCAAGAAATTCAAATATCAACTGTTCTTGTGCATGTTTTTTGAACATTTCTTCATATTACATATTTTGATAAAAATGTGTTCATCCCTCTGTGTTAAAAGATATTTGAGAATAAATTATATAAGCAGGAGAGACAGACAATAAGAAGATCAAGAAGAACCTCAGAGACAGAGCAAACAGAGGAAGTTGTTGACAGCACCTAAAGCCGAATACTTGATTCATGCACACAGGAATTCTCGGTAAAATGCACCTATTCACTTCAAGACCAGACAGTCACAAATGGATAATAGCAAAACCCAATGAACTCCACAGTGACACAGCATCTTTCACAGAAAACACATCAATAAATCATTTCATTTAGCAAATCCATGGTCTGCAAGCTGTTGCAGACACTTTGTTGATGATACTTTGTTACACACAACTGAAAGCCAGGCAGATCAAGCCAGAGTCTTACCTCAACTAGGTGTGGAGTGGGATTGAATCCACACATGTTGCACACTTGGGAGTGGCACTGTGTGCAGGTGTTGTAGTTGGGTTGTTCTTCTGTGTTGCCTATGTTGAGGTTTGTCTTACAGAGAGGACAACAAGCTTTGGGCTTAGAGGAGTCTGGGGGAGCGTGCTGTTGCTGCTGCTGAGCAGGGACTCGAGGCCCTTGTTGTGCAGGCTGCGGTCCTGAGGGTTTACCTGCCCCAGGTCCAGCACCAGGAGGACCTCCTGGTTTGGGGGTTGCTTTTGGGGGCTGTTGTTGGGGTTGAGTAGTCTCAGATATAAGAGTGCTGGCTTGGTTAAGGAGAGAAGCACCAAAGCCAAACAACTTCCCAAACGTCTGCTCTGGAGGTGGGGGCTGTCGTGAAGGGGAGCTCCCCGCACTGCGAGTCTGGTCCTGACGGGGGTGCTGGGGTTGGTGGGCGGGAGAACTGCGGGATAGATCAGGCTGGGACGGGGCCTTGGCTATGCCGGGGAGAGGGACTGCCCCTGGAGGGAGCTTAGCTTGTTGCTGACCTGGGCCAGCTGGACCAGACTGTTTGGTAGGGCCAGGCGCTGGATGAGCCTGTGCTGGAGGCTGTGTCTGAGGAGGGGTCTGTGTCTGAGGTGCAGGCTGACTCGAAGCATCAGGTTTGAGTTCTGGTTTGGCTGCATTAGAAGGTGAGTGTATCTGTTGCTGACTCTTGGAGCGTGGCGTGGTCATGTCCATACCCAAAGCTCTCTGCATCTGACAGTTCAGACATAGCCACTCTTGCACCTGTGATGAAAATGAACAAAAAGACTGTATGTTACAGAATGAAATCATCACCATTCAATCGAATCAAGAATAGACAATGGCTTTAAAGAGCAGTTCAGTATATTAAGAGATTAGATAATTCACTTTGCTTCCATGCTAATGTGTGGGGAGCTTTGGTACCTTTGGACAAAAACAAACAAGCTATTTCCTCATGACAGATTTCAACACAGCTAACCGGCTGCTGATGGGAGCTTGGTATCAATCTTCTAATTCTCAGCAACCAAGCAAATTAAAACCATTCCTTTAACAAAAACACTTAACTGATGAACTGCTCAAGGGTAAATGATTATAAAAAAGACTTAAATAAATAAACAAAGATAAAGTACAATTAATATTTTTGGCTTCATTCCACCGAGTCTCCATTAGATGCACCACTATGAGCTAAAAACTCTAAATTGTCCATGGGTGTTAATGTGAAGTGTGTTGGTCCTTTTCTTTGGCAGTTTGTGTGTGACTGTCTTCCCTTCCTCTCCTCCAGTGCATGTTGGGATAGCCTCCAGCCACATCTGAAAAGGAAAATTTTGGTTTGGAAAATAATTGAATGAAAGAATAATTGTGAATGATGTAAAATATCTCATTGAGGAAGGATTTAAGGGTCCACGTGCCTCTGCATGGGTATTTATTGGTAAACATCTTTTACCCAGAAATGAATGTGTAGGAAATAAATGTGACAGATGGGATGAACTACAGACTTCTTAAATAAATCATGGCTGCCCAGGGTTTTGTAATCTTCTCTCGCATCTTCTGTGTGTCTCTTCCCTCTTTGCTTTCTCTTTCTTTCCCTCTCATTACACATGTTCCCTTCCTCATTAAAATCCTCCCACCATTCTTCTCTTGTTTCTCCTGCTGATGTCTTTGCCTTTATATCTTTGCTTCTCCTATCTTCTTTCTTGTTGATTTTCTTAGCCACATAGGCACATAAGAAGGTGAAAGTCAGAAAGAGGCCCTTGTGATGGCACATGGCCATATGTGGTAATTGGCATCCTGGTGCTTTGACAGCTGCCACTCCATTGTAGCTGTCTTGGACTCGTGGTCATTACATAATGCCTTAATGCATTATAAATACTGTCAGAGTCGGAGAAAGGTTGTGTGCGGGTTGCGTCTGGGTTGGAGGTCTGGGGCACAAAGAGTGAGGTAGGAGGCCTGGCTACCGACTCTTTCCTTTATACCTTTGGTCAAAATATCCTTTCAGCCTCTAAAGGTGAATTCATGAAGAGAGTTTTAGCACTCTGAGAGCCCACAAAGCAAGGACAGGAAATGCATTTCACTTTTACACAGTTCACCTCTGAATCAGGAAATCAAGAGGACCTATGGCCATGGGAAGGTGATTTACACATAAGCTCACAAACACACATACAAGACATGCACACATAAACACACATATAAGGGCATTCTCTATATAAGACTTATCAAGTTTATTAGAATTTCTCAAACTATTTCCAGTGAAGTGCAATTGAATACTACAAGACTATCTCAATATCCTCTGAAAATGATTGCCTCTAGTAAATGTGATTCTAATTGTATGCTGAACTGTGCACATGTTATAACTTCTTCATTAGACTTTAATTGTATAATGTTATTTACTACATAGTGCATTATTCCATGTGTTATCTGTTAGCAGGCTGGATGTCCACTCACAGTTTAGCTTCAGTATTATGAGTCATTGGACCTAAAGTGTAATATGTTGCAAAGCACTGACTCATTGCTGTGCTGTGACTTTTAGTTAAACAAGAAACACTTGCTGTTAACATCTAATTTTGCTGTAGCTTAACAATAAGACTGTATAGTCATTTTGTTGCACTTCATTATTTCTGAATAATGATTCACTATTTGAACTGCTCAGGAACATTGAAATATGGTCAGTGATTCAGAGGTCTCTCACCAAGTTAATTTGGTAGCCTGCTATGTAGAAATGTACTTGGTGTACTCAATGTACTCAGTGTGCCCTGATATCATGATTGTAGCGTGGCCGCAGGTGCAACAGAGCTATATTAGACCACACTGGTGTAGTCAAAAGAAGAGTGACCTTGATCCAGACCTCAGAATGACCACACCCAGCATCACTGATGGGGGGTCAGAAGTGTGAGAGTTGAGGTTGAGACAGGACACCACTGTTTTTTCAGCCTAAGGCTTTTCAATTGCTGTAATACAATGTTCTACAGATATAATTGTGATATAATTTCCTTTTTGCACTGACAACAATCTCTCATATATGTATCCTAATGTTTTCATTCAAAATTGCATGACTCACTACCTTAAAAGGTTTAGTAACAACTCCACCTGTCTTACAGTGTATCTCCAAGCCAGTCATTCAGTCAGTCAGTCATTGTAAACAGCATAAGTCATAAGCTCAGCAGCATCTTAGCCTAGTGCCTGGTCTCCTTCCAATCTTCAGTATAAGGAGTGATGAGTTCATGGTTTTCACTGTTAATCTGGGGAAACTGAGAAACTGGGAGAAGAGGTGAACCATGGGGACAGTCAGAGTAATGAGGACAGTGAAATAAGCCAACACTGACGCAACACAACTCCATCCTACATGGGACTCCATCCAATCAGAGATTCATGAGTGGGAACTCCTCTTTCTGTCATTGTTATTGTCCTTGATTTTTTTTTCTTTCCAAATTACAGTTCAGATAATCATATTAAGCCCTTTGTGGGGAAAAAAAACTGACTAGAAAAAGAAAGTAGCTACAGGGAGGGCAAGCAACTATTTATCAATTTCATTGTGTCTCTGGTTGCCTCCGCCTCATCTCTCCATCTCATTCCTCCCCGCGTCCCCCCTTGTTATGAGGCAATCATGTGGATCTTTATGAAATCTGATCCGTATCAGCAAAAAACAAATGCACTACACACTCACTGTCTCATGCCCTCCTTCTTTATCAGTTCTCTGATGCAACCCCCCATCCTCTTCTCCTCCTTTACTCATCTTTATTTCTCCTCCTTATCTGCATCTCTCACATCCCATCACTCACTCTAACTCTGTTCCTCCATCTGTATCTACATATCATCTGTACATTTTTGATGGCTCTCATCCAGCCTTTCCTTCATACATGGATCTAATTACTGCTTTAGCTTGTCTGTGTGTGTGTGTGTGTGTGTGTGTGTGTGTGTGTGTGTGTGTGTGTCTGTGTGTCTGTGTGTCTGTGTGTGTGTGTGTGTGTGTGTGTGTGTGTACAACGGTACGATGCACGTCAAAGGTCATGATCTGGGACTGGATCCCACAGATCTGCAGGAACTGTGAAGTGTTTGCCAGTAGGATGCTCGAGCAGTGAGGATTCATGAGGAACAACTTGGTGCCAGAAATAGAACCTTTTAGAAGCAAGGATCCACAGAGACTTGGATATGGATCAAATAATGAGAGCAAACCATCTTCTACAACACTCATACACATATTTACATTTTGAATTTATGCTGATTTAGAAAAGAACTGAATATGATTATTTCTTGTCCATGTTGACTTGAAAGCTAAAGCTAAGGGTGTGAAAAGAATAGAAACCTGAATGTCTACAATTGCATGAACACTGGGCAAATTAAATCTGCTAATGAAGATCGGTCTATATGATTGAAATCTTCAGAACAGCTATTAAAGGGACCTTGTGGTGAGATTGTTTTCTGAGCTGCTGGATGAGAATGGATTTTGAATCTCGTGTCATGAGCTCATTTCATCTGGTGAATTGCATTGGACTCTGTATGACTGATATGTATAGATCACCTAATACATTTAAATGCTTATAGACCTTTATTTAATATATTTGAGTGTGAAAGTAATCAAATTCATGATACTAAATGCAATTTAGAGTGGCAGGGTGGGGGCTTTCTATTTGGAGTTTGTATGTTTTCCTTGTGCCTTTGTGCTTTGTGCTTTTCTTCTCACAGTATTCACACAGTGCTTCCTCCAACAATCCCATGGCATGCAGGTTAGATTATTTGATGACTCTGAATTACCCATAGGTGTCTGTGTGTAAGTGTGAATAGTTGTTTGTCTCTATATGTGAGCCTTGTAAGAGCCCCCCCCACACACCTGTATACACATATCCATTTCAGAAGCATATAGTATCAGTGGATTATATAACTATAGACTGTCTAAGTAACTATACTGTCTAAGCATTACTTTAATGTTGCAGCTGACAAATGTGAGGTTAAAAGTAACTACTAAGTGTGTTGACTAAATAGATTAGAATACATATTATAATATACATAAGCACAGGATAAAATAAATTACCATGAAATGGAATAGCTAAAGTGTATAACAAAGACCTAAAAATGTACATTATTTGAGTAAATATACTTTTAACCACTGAAAAGACAAGAAAATAAATTACACTGAGTACATCTTACAAACTATGTCTTTAAGTCAAGTGTTGCAGCACTGTCCTGAATAACATCCCTGCTAAGGGAGGTAGACAGAAAACTCACGCACACAAACATGTTAGATGATGTAACACTGCATACATCACACAGGTGCGCAGTGCCCTAATTTTTTCTTCTCCAGTTTTCCTTTGTTGGCAGGTGTGAAACATCGTATTGTCCATCTAGTCCCAGGAAAGCTGGGAAAGGCACATGCTCAGAGACAGCATCAAACTTCAGCTGAACGAGGATGCAGACAAAGAATCTCTGCCTTAGAGATCACAATGCGGTATCACCATGCAGTACGTACAGCAGCTGAGCACTGCAGTTTGGGGATCAGGATGCTTGGAACGCAACGGTTTATCAATTCCTTGCAAACTGGGCCAAGAAACACAGAAATGTCTCCCAATTCCTCTCTCTTTCTCCCTCTCTCTGTCAATTAAGTTCTCTCTGCCTCTGACAACTTGAAACAGTATAACGTACTGCAATCACATATCCCTGCAAAAGTTATGCTCCTACATTTGTGAAGCTTTGAGTATTCATTTTTGTTGAGACTGAACCACTCTACTCAGCTGTAATGTCTGAGGCTGCATTTTGTGCTGTCCCACTGTGTATTACTGTAAAGTGTTATAATAGACTGGACAATAGTATAATACTACTACTACATCTACTACTACTACTATGTTTCTGTCCATCCATTTTAGTGATAATCAGACAATCTGCTGCAAAGGAAATGTGTTTGTGCTCTGATCAGCCACTTTGAAATATACAATGACATGACAAAAAAAAAGATAAAATTAAAGAAAATATGGTCGTGATTTTTGGCAGATTAAAAAAAAAAAAAAAAAAAAAAACATTGCACAAAGCCTTAAAAGAGGATGTGAAGAAATAAGAACAATGCATCTGGTTTGAAAGTACATACAGAATGAAATTTGCAATAGATCATTCTCAACCTGAAGCACTGACAGAAAAAGGACAAACAAATCACTTCAGTATCTCACCAGGATGTAGATACACAAACAATGTGTGCTGTATACAGCGTGGTTAACTTACGCATAGCATTCAAAACTACTGTCAAATCTCTTACTATATTACAGCAGCTGGGTTGAAGATGCTCATGTTTGGGTCTGTATTTTGGCACAGACTGACAAAATGTGATGATTCCAAGTATTCCTTGCTGGAGAGCCAATCCAAAATGACTAGAGTGAGCTGGGACTTTAAATGCAATGAGTTATGGAGTCATAATTAAACTGGTGTCCCAGATTTAGTTGCTGGCAGTTCTCATTGCAAAATATTTTGGTATATGCAAAATTCAGCATGTAGTGTCTCAGCTGGATTCCTGACCCAGTTCATACTGTTTGTCCACTTAAAGTCCCAGTTTGTGAATACAGCCTTATACACTATGTAAAAATACTGTCAGCTGGACACTGGCATATATGATATATATTCAGATGCAATTCTTTTCCAAATCATCAGGTATCACCTTTTATAGTTTAGATGATAAAATCTTTTCATTTAAACACCAATATATATTTATGTTATAGCTACAGTATATCATATAATAATTATATATATAATACATATTGTACCATATGAGCCACAGGGCTTTCATTTTTGTCTGAATTGAAATCACTTGCAAGCTCACCAAATGTTGTTGTTGATGAGAAGCCAAGAGTGAAACTATAGTTCGCTTTGTCCTTACAAATAATTAAACAGCAAAACATTTGATGACTAACATTTGGTCTCTAAGCAAAATGATTACATTTATGTACATAATAATTTTTTTTTAATCATTTATTTTCTTCATCATCTCCAAGCACACAGTAGATAGACAGACAGATAGACAGAGAGACACATTCATCCTCAGAAAGATAGCCAATCCATTACAGGGCAAAAATAATTTAAAAACTAAAATGCAAAAGAAAAGAAATCATGGCAGATTAACAGACCTCCAAAGCCTGAACAGAAAATTGGTATTTCCAAATATGAAATAAAAAATGTGTGTGAGAAATCTCAATAAATCATATCCTGATTCTCTTCTTTAAAATTTACAAAGGTCATCTGTGTTGAATGGACATATGCTGTCTTTTGCAACTTCAATACATATGAATATCATTCAGCCAGTATTAGTGATAGATCCCTAAAATAACCTCATTGTCTTCCACATTTCCAGATCTGAATGCCATTGAACACATAATGCAAAGTTAGAGGGGGATTAGAGATGTCCGATGCTAAATATTTGAATTAATTTGAGAGGATTAGGGAGTAGGCTCTGGCTCCCTTGAGGTATAATGGACTTACCCTTCACTAATATGACCATCATTTTAGTTTAAGTTTTATTTATTCATCGAGCTACCATTTGTCCTTCAGACTAGAAAAATCAGACCATGGATATTTCTGTAATCTAAGTGAGGTTGGTAGCTCTCAGTTTAATGAAAGTTTGAGTAGAGTTTGGAAGAGTCCAGATGTGATCACAAGTTAAAGTTCAAACTAAGATCAAAACTCTACATGAGTAGAGTTGGCTTCAACTACACTAAACAGAATTATGACACTATGAAAAGCTTATTCTGCCAGATCTGTCTTCTTGTAGCAGCTTGAGAAAATCAATTTTGGGCCCTGGGATTAGAACATTGGTAACATTAATGTCGATAGTGTCTCTATCTGGGAAACGTGGAGGTATCTTACTATAACTCTGTAAAGTAACACAGCTGTACATGTGCAGTTTTTGCAGGAGTGAGCTGAAACATTATTCGACTGGCCACCAGTGTGACTCATACCAGCTACTAGTCACAGCTAAAAACTCTCTTATATGAAAAAAAAAACCGTTAGTGGAAAACTATTTCTGGACTACACTCAAGGTTCTAAATTTACCCACAAAGGGCAACCTGAAAGCAGCAATAACTATTTTTTGAACACTTGGGGGCAGTGGTTGCAAACACAACATTAACATATTATCACCTTATAAAGTTGCTCTGGTGAATGTGTTAACAAACTGTTGCCTATAAGCAAATCCAGCTTGTATGAATCAATATAAATATTAAATTTTAATAATGTTGCATGATAGTCAGTATTCATTTTTCCTATGTTTAGGTTCTTCAACTCTCTCTCCAACTGTCTCTTAACTTAAACTACAAAATGCTCCACCATGTTCATCAGCCAGTCGCTAACATTGTCTGTCAGCTGTTTGGGGCTGGATAGATACTGTTAGTGTGGGTTCTCTTCTTGTTAAACGGAGCTGCCATTTAAGTTTCAGTGCATAAAATCACCACAACTCCATGAAAAATGCCAAAATCTGTAAAGCTGAGGAACTGTAGAGATAAGTGATAATCTCTGTGGGTACAGTGCTAAGAATGGCTGCTTTAGGCTTGCGTGTGATCCATTTCTAATGTAAATCTTTTAGTGCATCTTTAAATGATACAATATTAACAAGTTTTTAGATAAAATAATCCATATTTATGGACACTAATTTGTCTAAACTTTGTTGAAAATGTCAAAAGGTAAAATATTGTTGGTAAAAAAGATATCACAGCTTTTGGTCAAGTAGCTAAATCTGTCTTATGCAAGTGTCAATTGTAGCCACCTACTTGATATATTTTGGACAGGAAGGAGGAGATATATAGAGTGCTTCTTCAGAGTCCCTTGTGTGGGAGCATTTTCTCAAACAGTTCCTCAGCTTGTGGGATTGTTGGTTAAAAGTAAAAAGAAGCAGCACCAAGGAACTCTTCATACAAAGGCATTAAAATGTCATCTCATCATCATTTCATGACTTCCTCAAAGAATGAGTGTTTTGACATTGTTGATGCCTTCATAACTGAGAAGCACACCAAACTGCATAAAGAAAATGTTTTGTTTTTTAAAGTGCCCCAAAATGATTTTTTGATTTGTTTCTACATTTTCTATTTTTTGTATTGTGGCACTGAATCAATCCCACGTTGAACAGCGTTAGTATGAACACTGACTGTCATGGTTAATTTATGATGATGCTTTTCTCTCCTGTTCTGTATCCCCCTCCTACCACATAGCTTTCTCTCACACTGTTCTCCCTCCCTCTCTCTCTCAGCTGTGGCTTCTCAAGACCAGGCCATTGTTGCAGACAGAAGGAGGGTAAGATCTATAAATAGAAATTGAACCAATTATAAAGCAGATGTTCCCCTGTATGATGGTGGGAGAACGCTGTCACGAGGGGAGTGTCTGTGGTATTTTCACTATCTCACTGAGCTCTTGTTCTTTGTTGTTTTATTCTCTGTCTCCGAGTCTTTGACTGTCTCGTTTCCCTGACTCTGTCTGGCTTTCTCCTCCCTTCTTTCATCACAATCTTTTTAACTGAACATCTCCTTCATTTTTTTTTTTCAAAACAAAGAGGATTTTTTTTTTTTTTAATCTTGGTGTTACCTACATCATAACATTATGGCATACGCACAAACCCAGGTGTATGATTGCTTGCATGTCTCAATTCTCAGCCTACATCTTTAAAAAAAATCTCGTCCTGTCAGCCTGACTGACAGCTTTGTAGCAGAGAGTGCTGTGTAACACCCATTTGTTGCTCACTGTTTACATCTCTCTAAATTGCATTCCCATCACCAGGTTGTTTAACACAGTCCTGATCTAATTTATAGTTTTAATTCCAGGCTGGAGATACCATTTGGGACTTTGTGGTGAAGAAGCATAATTTAAAATATCCAGATATGGAATTGCCCCCAGATATCAACACTTTATTTAGCACTGCCATGTTTCTGTAATTTGAGGGGAAATCCTCTTCAATAACAGATTTTGCTCACATTATCCCTGTAATCTGGGACAGATCAATCAGTGTCTGTGGACTATTTGTAAACAGAGACACATCTCTTACAAAACAGGACATGAGCCTGGCTTGTGTTGTCATCAAGAGACTAATCCCAGGGCTGTTATAGATGAGATACTGTTTTTATGAGAAAATGCCACAGGTGATTTTTCTGTCAAAACACCAGATGTACAAATGAAAACAACTATTGTAATCCTACAAATCCATGAAGTCTGTCTCCGACTTATTATAAAAGGTCAAAATATCACCAGAATTTATGCCCCTATAAAATAACAGATCTTATTTTCAACTAAAATAGCTGTTTATCTATGAACATAGTAATCCCTGTCTCTGCTCAGGACAAACTTTTCGCTTGTCATGGCTATCTTTTTCTCCTGCTCTGTCCTTGCCATCACTGTAATTGTAAATTTCAGTCATCATTAATCATAGTTTCAGTTGTTTTCAGCATTATCGTCACCTTGATCAGCAACAATGTGACCATCATCAATTTTGGTGACGAGTGATAAGGCCGAGTTAGATATGCTGCTGTGAGGCAAAGGCCCAATCCATGCTAAGTAGGTTAGGGGGGTAAATCTTCAAGTCTCCAGAGGCTGAGCATTTTCCCTCCGTGTCTCTCTTCCTGTCAGCATCTGACAAGCTCACCAAGGCTGAGCTGAAAAATACCCATAGCATCCACCTCCGCTGTTCTCTTTACTGCCATGCTCCCCGTCACTCCCTGCCATGATCTATTCTTTACTGTCTGTCTCCACTTTAGTCCACGCATTTCTTTCTAGTCCCGCCATCTCCCACAGCTTCCTCTTTCCAACAGTCTCCTGTCTTGTACACACAAATATGCACTCATGCATGCACTCAAGCACACACCCATTAGTCGATACATTTGTATGCACGCATCAATAGTTCAAAAACTGAGCATTTACTCTGTATATCCCTGTATTTATTAAGCCTGCAGTTACTTGGATAGCCTGCAGGCCAGCTTAACTGACATTGCATCTTAACTGCAATTTGTGCTACATGACTCACAAGAGTTGATGAGAAACTTTGTGACAGATGACACAGCCACACTTGACTCACAGTAACAGTGAAGCATAGCTTAATTCAAATTAGGCAAGTGATTTATTTTAGGAAGAGGGCAATAGGCTTTCTCAGCTACCTGTTAGCAGGGATGATTGTTTAGATGCATATGAAAGATTATGAATGAAGGGGAAATGTGTTGTGCTGTACTCAGCTCTGTTATAAAAAGCTTTGTTTGGGAAAGGCTCTGGGCATGATTTGGATCCTCCTCACTAGTTCCCCTCAGGAAGGATGGATATGGCTTTGTTCAAGTGCTGTGTACATTTACTGTGTAAGATTGGCTGTAAAAGAGTGTAGCACTTGCTCAAGAGCCTATGATTCATTACAGCTAATAGGAAATCACCAATATATTACTGGGCACTTCTGCGAAGAACTGAGTGATAACTGGGTCTTTGGGGATGAAAGATCATGAGTGCACCAGATCATTAAACACTTCATCAATCAAGGTGAACAATGGCTAGAACCAGAAGTTCATGGCTCTCGTGCAACTAATTCACATCCTGACTCCCATTCGGTTGCTGTAGTCCAGCCCATGAGTCACTTTCATCCAACTCAGTCATCACCAACATTACTCACAAATGTCAATGAGAAATAATTACCACAGGACAAATTAGACCATAATGTAGCACCTGAACCTCCAACTTTCATCACATTTCAAAAATGTACACTCACTGTAACAGTCTCTGTATTACTGTTAGTATACCTTATAAAGACACTGCAGGCACTGACGTCAATTTTTCACAATGCCACTTGTCTCACCAACACCTGCTATGGATGCTATGAATAGGCAGAGCTGCAATACAGCCGAGAGGAAAGCAAATTGATGTCTTGAAAATTGGAAGGCTATCAGAATCTACAGCAATCTGTGTGATGTACCAGACACTCAATATACATATATGACTTGTGTTTACGCACATAGCACCCCGAAGGGGAAATAAGGTTCCACCAAACAAAGGCTGGAGGTATAAAGGTCCCTGGTCCTATTTTAAAGGATAGCTTGTCAGCTTGAGCAAAACCATGAGGACTTTGAAGGATATCCTGGTTGTCTGCAGACAGGTGTGTAAATTATTTATATTATATTACACTTTTCATTCAGAAAACCATGTGCTTGATTATAACCAGCCCATTGCTTCTATTCCCTTTAGCCTTTGAGCAATATGTAAAAACATATGCCTAAATACATTCTGAATCTGTTTGTGGTGCAGTCGATTGCACAAAAGCTTTTTTTTTTTTTTTGCAATGTTGCGATGTTTTTGTTTTTCATGTGCATGCATCCTTGACAGATGCTGACTGTGTATGTGAGTCAGGGAGGAGTAAGAGTGGTGACTTCAGATGCATAACAATATTTACTGGGTTTATGTAGCTGGTTGGTTGTTGAGTCAACTATTATAGAACTGCAAAAACAATATATAATACATAGGACAAAAAATCAGATTCTGCAAAATGTACAACACTGGTTTCATCCTCGTGAATCTTAGTCCAGAAGCTCTGCTTACCTCTGTGAGGTGAGGGTTAGGGTTGAAGCCACACTGGTTGCACACCATGGAGCGGCACTGTGTGCAGGTGTTGAAGTTCGGCTTGTCATCCCCAGTGCCCATCAGATCGGTGGTTTTGCAGACGGGGCACAGTTTGCTGCTGGGCATGGGTGCAATCTGAGGCACAGAGTAAGGGGAGGTGGGGACGCTGCCTCGGTCTGGGGACACAGAAGGGGACCTCCCAGCCCTGCTGCTACCCACATCCACCTGAAGACTCTTCCTGGCCACATGACCCTGGCCCTGCTCTCCTTGAGGTGTGGCATGCTGAGGGGTATCATGGGATGCTAACCTGTCTCCTGTCCCTTGACCACTCTCGACTCCTGCTTTAGGTCCTGGGTCTGATGGCGGTGGTCTAACACAGATGACAAAAAGAACAAAGAAAAAAGTGGACATTAGACTTGAGACACCTAACACAGCTAATTTAACTATGATATACTGTAGGTTAGGCAGCATGATGGTGCAGAGGTTAGCACTGTCGCCGAACAGCAAGAAGGTTCTGGGTTGAAACCTTTCTGTGTAGAGTTTGCATGCTCTCCGTGTGCCTGCATGGTTCCCTCTAGGTGCTTCGGCTTCCTCCCACAGTCCAAAGATATGCATTTTTAGGTTAATTGGTGACGCTAAATTTCCCAAAGGTGTACGTGTGAGTATGAATGGTTATTTGTCTCTGTATATCTTAAGATGTCAGCCCTGCGATAGACTGGCAACCTGTCCAGGGTGTACCCCTCCCTCGCCGAATGTCAGCTGGGATTGGTTCCAAATAAGATTGAACTGTCTTACTCATCTTAGAATTAATAAAAATGCTAGAGATCATCTTGCGACAGGATCACAGCAGCGTTGACGCCCACCAATATTTTAACGTTATTACATTATTACAGAGTAGTACTCAACACTGACGGATCAGACTACACCTGTTTTTAAAACTCAACCTTCATTGTGATCTTAACTACACACCTGTAAAGTTTTCTGACTGTATCTTGCACAGTTGTGACACTATCACACTACATCTGTTTTCCTTGACACCCGCCAAAGCACTTGAAACCACCTCTGTGGTAGTTCCTGCTACAGAGGGTGTCTCCAAGTGTCTCCTTACCATGAAACCACACACACACACAAACACACACACACACACAGAGAGAGAGAGAGAGAGAGAGAGAGAGAGAGAGTAAAAAAATACCAGGCCTGTGCTGTCACAACTAGTAAATATTAGAATTATAATCTCCTGAAGCAACTGCAGTAGTATATTTCTCTATATACTGGGATTTGTATGTACATTTATTTTAGTTTGCCTATTCTTTTGAGTTGTAATTGTAATTATTAAATTATATATATTTATCATTTCTTTTGTTAGAATACTTATCCTTTGTTTCTTTTTTGTCTTCTTATCTTTTCACATTATGTATCTCAGCATTTAACTCCACATTTCTCTAGTGTATCTGACAGAAAAAGAAAATCATTGTATCACTGAACTCTATTTTTTCTTTCTTATTCTTATACAAGCAGAATTTCACAAACATATGTAATGGAAATTTCTTCTGCCCACAGCAGTTCCTTAATCACAGACACAGATTTTTTCCAACTTAATTTTTCTTTTGTTAATCTGCATTTTTATCACCATTAACACAGACTGCAAAATGTAACCACCTTAACAGCCTCATACAGCTTTTTGGGCTCATTGAGGCAAACACTGAGGGGCTGATGAGAGAAGAATGGCAAGGAAGGTAATGATGACTCAGGCAAAGATGGAGTTAGTGATTGAGTGAACCAGGAACATCAGTGAATTTAGGATCTTTGCTTTTTATTGAAGCAACCTGTTTGTAGACCTTGTAACATTTAAGCACTGTACAGGAAGTGCAAAATATGTACCTTTTGAAGTATAGCCTATATTTTAAATTAGCTGCATTTAATGATTTCTTAAATAGGATTTTATATCAGTAACTTAATTTCATGAGCAGCACTACTTCTTTGTGAGTGGAATATTTGGAGCCCTTCAGCTCTGAGATGCTTTAGGTCCAAATACCATTAAAAGATTTTATTGTTGTTCATGATGTGATATCAGACTACTCAAAACACAGGGAGGCAGATGCTGAATATTTTATATTGCCTCTATCACTTTCTGTGAAGTGCTCCTTGTGGCTTGTTTTTACTCTTTGAAGCTGTTCTGCTCTGGTCTCAGTTATATGTTTAGAGGGGACCAAAGGTAGTGTATCAAACAACAGAATTGTAAACTTTTGGTTCTCGCTCATTCTGGCCCCCAGGCTTAAGTGCCAATAGTTAAATGGGAATGGAGGATTTCCCCTGTCATAACAACTTAGACCTTGTTATGTCATGCCCGTCATCTTCAAAGACAGGCTCAGCAGCAGCCCTGTGTCCGCAGTGAGAGAAGGGTGGAAATAAAGGGAGGAATAAAGGAGTTAAAACAGAGCACGTTAGCAATTGTGAGTCACTGTCGATGACTTGAGCTGCTGCACAACTCTAACCTTGTTCCACTTTCCACAGGAGTCCTGTGTTCACCTTGCCCATCAGAAAGAACAACATTTTTCAAACCATCACTGGGCCATTATATTTGAAATTCAACACAGTCCTGATAGTGTGTTGGCAACTGCTCCCACTCTGTCTGAGGCTAAACTGGACTTTTGAGGATAACACTAAAGCAACTAAAGTCTAAATCTACCCAGTGTCTTCACAAGATAGAAAGTAGTTTCACATAATAATTATCACTTGAAAAGCAAATGCACCAAGCAGAGTCTCTTGTGATTTATGCAGCGCCTTGGGCATGGCATAATGAAACTCTGAAGAAGACTTTAAACAGGAAGACACCTTTTCAAAAGATTTCTTTAGATATTCTCATCCATCAGCAAATGGGAGACCACTGAGAACAACTTGTGGTTTTGTGTCTAAAGCACTACAAGTTGTTGCTTTATCACAAAGTGGATAGTGGAGTGTTTGTAAGCTGCCAATCTTTTGTAATCAGAGCTCAATGTGAAACCTCCTGTCGTACGGAAGCAGAAAAAGAGTCAAATTCTCTACACAGCCTCAATAATACAAGTGACAGTATCCCAGTGATACTGTTGAAAAAGGCAACACATAACACAGTAATTATTGCAGCAATTGCAGGACATCGATCTTAAAGGAATAGTTCACCATTTTGGGAACTGTGCTTGTTTGCTGTCTTCCTAGGGGTTTCATAAGAAGATTGATACCAATCTAATATCTGGCTGGTTAGTTTAGCTTAGCACAAATACTGGAAACAGCTAGCCTGGCTTTCCCCAAAGGTAACAAAATCCACCTAGTAACACCTCTAAAGACTTCACGTCATAAAGGTATCACACTAGGCCACAAAATTGCCAGCACACACACTTTAAACTCGAAATGTGTTATTTCTTTACATCAGTTGTCGCTTGGTGATTTTTAAAGGTGCTGGTCAGCAGATTTTGAACTTCAGACATAGCCAGGCTAATTGTTTCCCTGTTTCTAATGCTTATACTAAATTAAACTGTTGGCTATCGCTTCATATTTAGACAGACATAGTGGTTTTGATGCTCACCTAACTCAGATAGAAACCAAATGTGTGTATGTCAAACTTTTCCTTTAAGACGTAGTGTATACATATAATCTAGTTGCATGTTCAATTATGCATGCTGTTTTGTGTTTTATTATACAAAATATTTGATCAATTTAACAACACACACAAAACTAATTCCTTCCCCCTTTGCATGATATCCAGTATTATAAGGGCCACTGATGAGTGCAAGCTTCAGCACGTTTTGATAAAAATCTAATGTTCAAATGAATTTGAATTTTTATTACAGAGAACATTATTTCAAAATCAAATCAAAGCTAAGTGTGCCAGTTTCTCTAGTATCCTTGAGCAGTGCTGCATCAGACAACACTTGACTTGACAATGCCTCTGAGTATTGTGAAGTAAAAACTCTGAGTGGATTAATCGAAGTACTGGCTAGTACAAAGTACCAACCCATTACTTTTTAAGGCCCAATAAATAATTAAGAACATTTCAAGTGAATAATTAGCAAATAATAAAGAGTAAAGTTAAATAAAATGTGTACAATCTATGATTAGATAAGTGAAAAAATCTTTAAATTAACTAAAAAAACACACATGGCTTTACTAAATCTTGTTCGTTAAATATTCTTCCCTTGGTATAGGGAAAATTATATGAAGGTATGTCTGTGATGTCTGTGAACAATAGGAATGCTGATACAGTATGTCTGTATCCGTATCCCTACAGTTGAGATACTATATGTTTCTCATTGATTTATACCTCTGTCCATTGGAACTGAACCTTGGTAACCGAGGGTACTGAGTGAAATCTATATGGGGCTGTCCATTCAGTTAAATCTAAAGGTCAAATCACAAAGTTACCAGATGCATCTGATTTGCACATCTTCAAATGTTTTCTTTTAATGGCATGTTAAAGGCATCAGATGGAGCAAATCCATAAAATCTAGACAATGTCTGCACCTCAGCACTGGAATAGCACAGTTGTTTTCATGGTTTTAAAAAGAGTTTGTTTTTTTTTTCCTGGGAATAACCTTTACCTTGAAAATGCTATGAATCAATAATAGTCTCATGAAAACAGATTCACACAGCCAGGGATTCATATGTAACATAACTAAGGAACTAATCCCACCAACTTCTGGGGATGAGGGCAAGGCAAAATAAACCAGAAACCTTGTCAGCACAGCACGCTAAACTTGTCAACACTGTGTCAACCACTGCCAGTTGCAAGCTGGCAGTATAAACAAATAAAAGATGCTAACTGTTCTGCTAGTCTCTAATTTTGGTCACTACACACTCCTCTTCTGAGTCTGGGTCTGACTAATGCTCAAACATGTAGATGTTGCCTCTAACATTCACCATCTTGATACAGGATACTCCTTCACTCTGCACCAAAACCTAGCAGGCAGTTTGTGTTAGCACCGCCACAGACAGTGTGTCAGCCGATACCAGTTACAAGCCAATAAATCAATTAACTGTAGTACTATTATGTCTTCTAGTTGCTAATTTTGGTTGATTTTGGTCACAATAAACACAACAAACTCCTGAGTCTGGATCTGACTGAGGCTCAAACATGTGTCTCTAGTATTTTTACATAGTATAAAACATGTCTGTTAAGGAACTTTAAAACTACAGGGCAGATTTAATTTTTTCATGCTGTGGGACACCTTGATTGTCAAACAAGAGGTTTGCTGTGTTCAAATGCTTTTTGCAAGTTCTCATTACTATAGTTAAAGTGGAACAAAGAGGATTTGACACATGTTCAATGTCAAAAATGATGCAAAGAGCTACTCTGTACTGCATTCACACAAAATGAAAAGGAATCATAGACAAAATTAATGTAATTAATTTTTCAATTAGCCAGACGTGTGACAAAGGCTGTGTCAGACTCCCATATCAAGACAGTTACAAAATGCCTAGAAACTATTACACTGACTCTGACAGAGGTGGATGACACCGTTATAGGTCACAGCACTTCTTGTTTCATCGTTTAGCATAGGACAGGCTTGGCAAATACTTAGAAAATAACTGATGGGCAGTCAAGACACTTACTGTAAGTACTGTTTCCTCATCATGTTGGTTGAACGAAAATGCAGGAAGTTTAAATCTCCCACCTGCAGTGCATCACATGAAGGAGGCTTGTCACATGACATAGACCACATAAAAATTACAACTGGCCCTTAAATAATAATCTCGACAGCAGACAGCACACAAACAGTGTGTTACAGCAACGTTTTGTATTTGGTGATTAATGTTGAGTCATTTGAATGAGTGGCACCAATAAACCCAGTTTATATTTATATTTTATCAATAAATTAAAGTCAGCGACAGCTTCACATATTTGGTTTTCATAAAACTATACACCTGAAGATCTTTGAAAAACCCACAATGTTATTTAACAGCTCTTGTCACTGATCTGAATCCTCAAAGACTCTTCAAACCATCTGGATGAAAAAATATTCCATCAAGATTTTTGAATCTGTTTCCCTAGTTGCGAATGTTTTTCCAAATCAAGATAAAGATGGTAGCTGGAAATGACATGTTCTTGCTCTATTTATCATGAACCAAAATTTTAAATGTTATGAGCAGTTATATTGGTACATATTGATGTTTTTTTTCCAATAAGTTATATTTTCTTAGAAAAGTATGTTTATAATTTGCTTGTGTTTTTCCACAGAGATACACTTTCCTTAGATGAGTCATAACTTGAGAAATGGGTTCTAAATCTTTTTATGATGACAAACAATTTCTTTTTCATCCAGATGGTTAAAGGAGTATTTGAATATTGTGCAAAACCTTTAGAGTAGCACAAGTGTTGTTACATGACCTTTGGGGTTTTTCAAAGACTGGTAGATATATATATATATATATATATTTCTTGGAAACTCAGAAGCAGTAGCTGTGACTCAAATGTAATAATAATACATGAAATGGATAAACATATGTCTGCCTCCATCTTACACCGATGTGTGTGTTCTGCCAGAATACAAAGAGTGTCACAGGGAAAGTGGGCAGAGTTCACACCTTAGTCCCAGGTTATTCGAAGTGGACCGTCTACAGTCTGGAATTGTGAAAGGTACTGATGTTGTGCTGCTTTAGTCAGTTTTATATACAGGGAGCAAACATTCAGTACAAGCATTTCTTGCACAATTTTGAACGTTTTTTCAAGTCAACCCAAAATTCCAGCTGACGTGTTTATCGAGAACAAAAGTGCTGTAAATCCACTTTCACAAGTGTTGGTGCACATCTGTTTAGCATCTATTTAATTGAAGTGACTATGTTTGGACATGTGAACGACAATACTACACTGCCAGTGCCTCAGAAATCAACATGAATTATCTGTGTCCCACAGCTGTCTTAGTATCATAAATAATGAGAACAGCTTTTGCATAATTTGTTTAGGTTGTGTTGACCATTTGTTACCTGACATTTTATAAAAAATAAAAATATAACGTCAGTGCTAGATGTTGGTCGGACTGAATAAAGCAGTTCTCTCTGAGCATCTGGTAACATATGTTATTGCATGATTGAGCAAGTGCAGGTCATCACAAACTCATTTACTGAACTGAAAACAATAAAATGACAATATCGCAGCAGCACATTGAGCATATTGTTGTAAACATGGGAAATGTCTGGAGGTTGTCTTTAAACAAGATAGTATTTCTTACAGTTCTGAATCCTTATCCATTATGGTCGTCAGGCCAAGATGACTGCGCACTTAGTCAAACTTGTTATGATTACAGAGAAAACAACTATAGTGGTGCTTTGTGAAGCATGAGGGTAGGGTGACTGCCTTAGCTTCATGGACTTCTATATGGGTTCAGATTTAGCTCTTTGAGTGTGATGAATAAAATATAATATGATCTGAAATAGAACAAAAAATGTCTATATGGAATAAGGTTATATATAGCATATTATTCCCCCATTCATATTAAAAGACTGACGAATAAAATGCTGCAGCTCATTCTAATTAAGATTAAAGTCTCCTATCTACAGTCTCAACCCAGCCACCGTTTCTTTGTTTCTCACTCTCTTACAATTTCTTTGTGGAAAAGTATTTTAAGGAATTGTCCAGACTGAATATGCCATGATCTTAAGAAAAACATTTCATTCAGCCAGATAATATACTCTCTTGCTCTCTACCCATCTCTTACCACCCCTCTCTGTGTCTCATAGCAGACTCAGTCTCTCAGCTCTCTCCATCACTTTATGAGACACCTTAGGGTGGATACCAGAGAGAAATCAAGATATAAAAGAATCATGAGGTTACACGGGAGCTATAAGCCTTTAAACCTGCCCCACAGTGAAAACACAGAATGAACAATAAGTCCTTTTCCAAACATTAGGAAATATATAGGCAGACTATTTACAGAACAGCTCAACATTATACTGTTCAATCACTTGATATAATAAAACAAATCAAGCAAAATGTCTGTGAGGAAAGACAGGTTTCCCAAAGATGTGATGCTCTTTGAATTTTAGCCCTGAAAGGAATCTATAGATGTATCTGGATGGGCGTTAAAATGCACTTACAGTGAGACTGTAAACAGGTGTGGCAAATACAAGATTCGGCTGTGCCTCTGCGTGTGCTTATTCAGGTCTACAACTGTTGAACTGTGTAATTAAGGCAATATCAGATCTTGTTGGGAGGGTAATCCCTTCCACACACCCACACAGAAAATACAGACAGCCTACCACATGTGATTACACACCAATGATCTGGGCTGGTTTTTAAAATAGGCAAATATATTATCACCCTACATAAAACAATAGGGTTTTCATATGTAAGTGCCAAAACAATGGAAATACTTCATTAAGTCTACCATATTCATTAAGTCTACCATAACACCGTTAACAGGTCTGGGCTCAGTCTGGACGGGTTTCTTATGGAGAGATGCAACACCACTCTTCCAGAAGAAAGGACTGTGCAAAAAAAAAAAAACATTTCTACTGGCTCCACGTATGTATGAATTGAGATTTGATAAGTGAGACAGCTGTGGCATATGCGTTACGGTCGTGTGCTCACAATGACGCCGGCTACATCTGATGGCAGCATTGTACCGACGTCTCCGCATCAGGAGGAGGCTGATTTAAGAATGAATAGGTATTTACTGGTATCCATGTCAAATCATGTTCAGGAAAATCAACCTGTGATGGATCCCACTGGGCTCAACGTGAGACCCGGTGCACTTTGCATCATTTACATTTTTAATGTATTTATCACTCGAAGCTATGGGTACAATAATATTCCTGAGATCCATCCCATAGTATTCATATTTACTTGGTGCTGCCTCACTACGAGGAAACAAATGTAGCTCTTTCATTCATGATACTTAGCTGCTGATGCCTCAGGACAGACGCCGTGAAAACGGGCGTAGAAATTTCTATTGAACCGCCTGAAAGCTGCATTTACGAATCATTGATTCTACATCGAAAGCGCTGCATATTGAATTTGACTTCGAACCAAACTCACGTTGACTAATAGGGCGGTGCTGCCAAAAAGCAAAAAAAAAAAAAAGGGTCTCAAAAAAGGGGGGTGGTGAATTGTGTTGACAAGGATATTGAAATAAATAATTAAGCACCCATTCAAGTCTATCTCCACGCAGTCGGTTGATCCTATATCTACGCTCCACGTCGTACAGATGTATGGTACACGCCACGCTGCCCTGTAGCCTCCCTGATTTCTCTCCACAGTTTGGCGGAAAAGCGTCCTAGCTATCGCGGCTACCTGTTAATCCCCGGCCCGGGTCCAGCCCCACTTCCTCCGGCCGGCGCTCCATTGCTGGGCTTGATGAGCTGTCCAGAGTCCGATGGTGCTGAAATGGAAGCCGGAGCCCCCGCTGCAGGGACAGCGGGGCCGGGCTGTCCCGGCTGTCCCTCCCCTTCCATACTAGCCTCGTTCCCCATCGTCTCGGGATAGATGTCGACGGAGAGAAACGATGTTGGAGGTGTTTCTACAGCTGTGGTAAAAACTCAGAGGAAACTCAGCGCTGCTCCCCTTCCGCCATCATCACCTACAATTCAGCATCCCGCACGGAGCACGCGCGCTGACGGAGAGGGTGAGGGAGCGCGCTGACGCAATGGGTGGGAACTTCACTGGCTCGTACGTGCGCGTTCATGGTGCTCGGTTATCTCAAATCACCACGCAGATACTTCTGGGCCCCCTGGAGCACAGGACAGGCTGCCACTGGGGCCTCCCTGATCCAGCTCGTCTTTCCTCTTTACACATCATTTGTTTTAAAACCTCAATAATGGGCCTTGACAGAGACACCAAACTTGACTGCCTGCATGTTTGAAGTAACGCCGTGCATTTAAAGCTGAATCAGTTGGTTCATGAAGGTTTTTTTTCAGCCTTTCTCAGTTTTATGTGGTATAAGAATTGGATACTTTTGGGTTGTGCAAATAAAGACACTTGAATATGTTACATAAGACTTTGGGAAACAGAAATGATGGAATTTTTTCTTACAATGTAGATACCAAGTGTTCAACCATAATGATGGACTGATAATGAAAGTATTTGTTGGTTGCAGATAATATTCCTAATTCTCACTAAGGTTTGATTATGCATATGTTACAAATACAAATTGAAACAAACAACGTGTCAACATTGCGAAGTGAATAATGCAATGTCTCTGGGATATTTTACAAATATAGTGCGAGGCTATATCATGGCGCCAGCCAACCAAATTACAGCCAAACAGTGGTGACATAACAGTACAGCATGGATTTATTTAACGCAAACATCTGCTCCACTGAAGACGTGTGACTGAGGGGTATTTTTATAGCTCCCACTCCCACATAGGCTGCTATGTGTAGATGCAGATCTGCCAGAGAGAAAGTGTCATTATAAGATACCATAGTAGATCTCAAACATATCATCAGGTAAAGACCTGTGTCTGGTTATAAATGAAGTAAAACATAAACTGCCCAGATATCTGGCAAAGAAGTCCTGTTAAGACTGATAAAATCTAGTGGTAAATTATGATGCGCATTACCAAATACTTTTTCAAAAACATAGAATACTAAATATTTATGTAAATATAGATGTTCACCAAAGACATGCTGCCACAACACAATCCTACTGGAGTAAACCATAAGTGCTCATTTTATTGTGAATGGCATCTCCTTACAGCAGTGTTGAGGTGGCCATGAGATGGTCCCAGTGCTCTCTGAATCACTGCTCTCCCTAGTGCACACAAACTGCTACTGCAATAAAACACTTCTGTCTTATTAACCTATACATAAACCTACTACCTACCTATTTTGTAACATAATTGTTATGACTTAAATTCATAAACACATTGCTGAACTGCAAGGTAGATACCTACACCAATAGTTTACTTGAAAATAAAAAATTAAATTTTAGATGTACTGTAGTTAGGTTACATGAAAAACCCCAAAACACGTGTTTTCACTGACTTTATTGTGGGATGAATTGGCAAGCAAAACAACTGAACAATACAACAAAAAACTGAACTCATTGTACAAATGAGTCAATTAACAGATACATATGTACAAAATACACGACTGCACACATTCAATTTAATATCCACTCACTCTGAGATCCAGTTTCAGGTACAAAAATAACACAAGAGTTTGTTTTTCATTTGCAGGACCTCAAGAGAAATACACACACAGCTAGAGACTCTCAGCTGAAAAGACATTCTAATGAAAAGAAAATACCCTGATGCATCATAACTTCTTGAGATTAAAATTGTCCATGAAGAATGTGATTAAAAGGTGCTTTTTATATTATACAGTGATTTGCCTACACTGAATATACTGAAGTGAAATGCTGTGAATGAATAAAACAAATGACCTTTTTTTGTCAAATACTTCATTGGCACCTTGAAAACACGAGACATTGCTGAAGAAATTCTGACCTATGGCTAAGTGCATATTTAGTGACATACGTTTTAGGAACTCCAACAAATTACTCAAACTGTACTGACCACAAGACTGTAGAGAAGATCTCTCAATAAAAAGCATTAGGTACATCATTGGGGACATGTTTCATATTTACAAACTGTAGACAGCATTGGCACAAGAAAAAAATTTACATTAAGACTAAAATGGTGGTACGTATATACATAAGGGATAAAAGAGCTGACCAAATGTATGGTCGATTTCATGAAGAAGAGGAGGCTGTGACTAAAATACAACACTAAACTGTCTTTAGAGCTTCATGAGTGCAGCAACTTAATTTTTCTCTTACTTACAGAAGTTATGATTGTTTTTAATAATTACTGACGCTTGGCTTTATAAGGTCGGGAGCGTTTCCTGCGATCAGGCTTCCTTTGTTTGTGCAAGCGGCCAATACTTACTCCCTGCCGACGGCGCACTGAAATGTTTTGCTCCACAAGGCTGGCCAACATTCCTGCAGAAGAAACACACAACGATTCAAGGACTGAGTGACTGAGGAAATAATTAAAACACCAACAAATTTTGAGATTTTTAGCATTTAAGTAGGTTTTTGTTAAGCATCTTTTCTACCTTCTTATCCTCGGGAAGGTTGTGTGTGTGTGTGTGTGTGTGTGTGTGTGTGTGTGTAGTAATATCATACCTCAAATGTTAGGTAGAGGAGAGCAATGCAGCCCTGTATGCATTTCTAATTGGATGGACATGTTTGAACTGTTTGAATATTAACTATTGCTATTGCTAATTGTTGCATGTAACATATACAGGAAGTAGAAAGGTTTTGGGAATGTACATAAATATGCACTTTTTTTCCTCTTTCCCCCCTTATTACTAGGACTCTTAAGTGACTCTGTACTATCTGAAACATTTGGACATTAATCGTCTACCACCAAAATTCAAATGCTAATTCAAAAAAGGTTCAAATTTGAAAAATGAAGGAAAGCAGCAAAATGGTAGTGATAAGATTTACCTTCTTGGGCCAGCATTGATATAAAGGTGCAGATGAACTCGTCATAATTATGGGTCCTCCTCTGATCATCAATCTGAGCAAATAAAAAGCACAAGATTCTGATCAATAGACAGTACATTCACCATCATATCAAGGATGTTGGAATGGTTACAGATAAGCAAAACATACTTTGTATTTCTTTCTCTTTTCCACTTCTTCCTTCAGATACACCTCATAACTGGCAATGTCAGCCTCTACACATTTAAGCAGCGCAAGCAGCTCCTGCAAGAGACAGAAGAAGATGAGGAGCTTTGTGTGTTTCTTCATTTTAATATTTTCAGCGAACTGCTCCCTATGTGGCTGTACAAACAAAAATTGTGAGGGTAAAATGAAACAAAAACAAATCATGGCAGGCTGATATGCATATCAAGGTGGTTATTCCAGTACGTTATAACACAGGGTATTTTCTGGACTTACTTTTGGTGAGTACTTATCCCCAGCAGGCTTGCTGTCTGCAGCAGTTTCCGGAGCATTGAGCTTTTCCTTGCTGGGTTTCACCTCTGCTCCATCTTTGCTCTCCTCTTCTTTTACCTCTGCAGATGGTCCCTCGCCTCCCTCGTTCCCTCCTTCCTTTTCTCCTGCTACGAGTCCTGCTTGCTCTTTCTCTTTTGTCTTCTCAGGAGTAAAAGGCCGCTTGGTGCCATCAGCCGCCAAATCTACTGTACAGGCAATAATTAATTAACAATCTATCAAATTTAATTGGACATGGGAAATCATGGGCTGTTTACGTCTACTGTCTAAAACTATTAATATAACCTGACACATATATTAAGTGATAGGCTTGAAAGCTTACTTAAGCAGACGCCTTTAAACCACCTGTGTAAATAAAATAGATGACAGTAATGATCATGTGTACTCACTTGATGAGGGGAGAGCGTAGATAACTCCATCCTCCTGCAGGTGTAACAAGGCCACGCTGACAGAGGGACCGAGTTCTCTTACAGCACGATTATGTCTGGAGTCTAGCCTCAGCATCTCATCTTCTCCAAACAGCACACGAGACAGATGGGATGCAACTGGACTGGACGGCCGTGTGGCAGCCTGGGAGCGAGCAGGTGATCGCAGGGGGGAGTTGAAAGCGCTGCCAATTTCAGAGGCTGTGTCAGTGCTTTCATTGCTGGGTGTGGGGGAAGGCTGTGAAGCAGATGTGATACAAATGCCCCCAGTGCGGCCTTCTGTGCGTACGGAGAGAGGCGTATTTAGTGCATCTTTCCTCTGGACTTCTTTCTTCAGCTTCTCAGCCAAGACACTCAGGGCAATCTGGCTTTCCATTCCAGTCCCAACCCGTCCTGGTCGGGAACGTAGACTCGATTTCCGCCTAAACCTAAATAAAAGCAAAAATAGTATCAAAAACCTGAAATAGATTTATACTGGAATTACCACTTTGCAGTTATCTGCCTGCATCAACCAGACAAATTGCAGGTGTTGAATAAAGATGTTTTGCAGAACATTATAAAGTTGGCATTCATCACTTCATAATTTTTATCCCATGGCTGTACATAAATAACCATTGATTTTATCCTATTAGACAATTTGCGTTTAATTGGGTCAAATTCTAATCAATTCATCCCTCAGTGCATGTGAACATTTTAGCCCAATTTGAAGAAATTCCCTCAAGGTATTCTTGAGATACAGAAGAATGGGACAAACAGATGGATAGACGCCATTGTGGCCTGTATTTATATCAATATACATGTCACTAACCTATTTGAATTGCCTGCAGAACCAGTTACTTCCTCCTCATCATCCTCATAGTCATCTTCATCATCGGTGTATGGTGGTTGTGGAGGTCCTGGCACACGAGAGCGACCAACACCAGCAGCAAGATCCTCCTCCTCCTATCAATTAGATAATTATCTTTACAGGTCACCAAAAAACAAATATATATAATATATATTTGGGCTGCCTAAAGCACAGGAACTGAGAGACAATAAAAATATCTTACTGTAGAGAGAATGCAAAATTAAACAACAGTAACTCCCTGTTAATGGGGCATTTTGCATCTTTTTGCTTGAGTGATCAAGAGGAATAAAATGAGGGAAAGAAAGCTTTTAAATAACAAATCTAAGAGGGAGAGTGAGAGAGAAAGAGCGAGAGAGCATGCACACAAACCATTTTAAAACAAATATCTGAGACAGTCAGAGAACTAAAAGAGTAGTTAGAAATGTTTCTGTCTCACTTCCAGTCTAACACAGATCAAATGTATTTTCATGGAAACAAAGTTAGGGTCATCCAAAATTATATATACATGGGATATATAGAATTGAACTGAACACACTGCAAACAGAAGCAGTTGATCATTTAGCTGATCAACAGAAAACTAATTGTCAACATTTTTGCTAAGTGATTCTGTTCATTCTAATATGAATTGGTCTATTCACCTTTAAGCAAAATCCCTCACCTGCATCGGAGACTTAGCGTAGTTGTGGTTGTCAAGGAAAGCAGGCAGGCGTTGAACGATGGGGTTGGGACTGGTGACTTGCTGGGGACCTCCTCCAGTGGGGACTGGTGGTTTGCCCATGACCTTAGCATTTCCTGAAGGGCTAGGAGTATCCTTGGATTGACCTAACTCATCCACTGAATCTAAAACAGGAGTGAGTGTATTTATATTACCAGCTTACAGTGTTTGATAAGCTACATGGCACAATTACACAAAGTACACAATTTAAAGGATCAAATTCAAAGACAGACAGTGGGTATAAACCCAATTATAGTACCTGAGGAAGCCTGGTCAGCCCCCTGAGATGTAACTGGCTCCACTTCTGGCTCTTTCTTGATCGCTGTAGTGCTATCATTAGGAGAGGAGGAGTCCTGGTGCTTCTTGTCATGGACAAGCTCTGGCTGGCTGAGCCGGATCATCTGAAGTCATGACAGAATATTTTCCTCATTATAGTCATCCATATATCAGTAGGCAACATGAGATCCTGCTTGGCAATGGTTTGGTTCTTTTGCTATTTTCCCTTAAAAATTTCCATTTGGACACACACAAAAGTTTAATATGCTCTCACAATTATTAGGAGTATTAGGAGACATCACATCAAATGTCAGCTAAGACAGGCAAAATAAGCAAAGTTTGTTTGTATATTGATACATTTAAAACCTCCTTTGTGCAATGACATGGAGATGTTGGCTGTGGGACTGGTGCAATATGCCATTGGTAGATGTGTATGTGTATATGTGTAAAGCAAGGTATGATTTTATCTCCTGTGGAACTGCAGTCCAGAACAAATTTCCCAACAGGAACAATAAGTTTATCTTATATCTTATCTCACATAATACGCCTAATGAGACTATGCATGTGTGAGTTGGTGTCACAGAAAAGTGGACTAGCTAATGTGTTCCTGACCTTCTGTAGACCCTCGAGAACAGTCTGTCTATTTCTCTTCAGAATGTCCAGTTTGGACTCGTATTTCATCCTACGATCAGGCACCACTGCCATCAGGTTGAAGCGGATGTCATGGTATGGCTCACTGTAAAAGAGCAAAGCATCAGCATGAGAATGATACGTTGAGGGTGTGTGTAGAAGGTGAGGAACCACTTGCTAAACCAAATGGTTCAGGACTCACCCAGCAGTGGCCAGTCCAATCCTCTCCATGATTACTCGCCGAGCTTTATCAGTCCATTCTTCTTCCTCTCCCCAAGGCCCTACAATATATATATAGATAGATAGATAGAATTATATATTGAACATAACAAAATAACACTGAGTGCATTAATAGAACAGCACAATAAATAAAAGTCAAGACAAGCATTTATTGTGAATAAAGGGTTCAGAATAATGGGTTAAAAACATTACATTAATACTAAAATATTTCAAAATATATTTCTTTCAGTATAAACTTTACCATGGTCAATGGGGTAAGTCTTGAGTCCATCGAGCTCAAAGAGGCGGTCTTTGATAGGCACATAGCTAACAAAGTGGAAAGCTTCCATCGTCCGCACTGCACTGATCCCATTCTGTTTCTCCGGCAGGTGCCTTGGCTCCGGTCTCCATAGAAACACGGAAAGAGAGCTTGAGAAACTGATGAAAGCACAAAGCCTGCCATCTTCCACAGTACAACAGACCAATCCCAGAAGATTTATTTTCACAGAATCAGGGACACCTGAACATTTTAAAAACGAACCACTGACTGTAACCTACCTGGCATGGCTGTTATGTGCTCTGGCAAGCTCTGGAGCATTTCCTATTGCATAGCCTTTACTCTGAAAATACATAAAAATTGAAAATTAAACATGAGAGTGAGAGAGGATGGCGAGAGAAAGTTAGAGAGAAAGATAGGGAAAGCGTTTCAAGTTAGAGAAGAGGGAGACGGTTGAAAATAAGAGAAATGTTCTGATTTTAAATTATGTTTGAGCTTCTCCAACTACTTGAATAAACTTGTTGTCAGTGCTAATTTATTTAATGTGTATGAGGACATTAGCTTTTATTATCTATATGCAACTTTTCTTAAGAGTGCCTACATAATTTTTATTTACTCAAATTACCACCAAGCAAAAAACACATCTCAGAGATGATTTGTAAATTAGAATTAGAACACGGACATCTGCTAGTGTGCATAAGAAACATACCTCTGGACTAAAGCCTTTTGTGAAAGCCTTCATGCGACTAAGAGTGGTGCCAAGCTCCACACCACTGCAGTTCAGAAGAACACTCAACAAAGCGTGGGTGGCACATGAATTTGGTATTAGCTAGACACATAAATGAACAAAAATCAAACAAGTCCAAGTTAGAGTTAGTAACTGTATTGTAGGTATTATTGTATATATGAACATATTATATCTCAAAGAATGTGGGAAAGAAAAACATCTGCAGGCTAGAGTTTAAAACCTACCATAATTTGCAAGACACACATTATGTTACACACAATTATTGTTGCTGTTTGTTAAAATAAACAGAAATTTTCACAAATGCCTTTGAGGCCTGATAAATTGTGAAATTTATTGCATTCCAGTTTCCAGTTCCATTTCAGCTACATTAATGAATAAACAATGACTTTGAATCTAAATTAATAATCTACTGTTTGGTTTTTATCTAATGCAGATTTATACTGCTATTATGCACAGTACTAAAATGTATCCCATAAGAATATCATAAAATATCTACTATAGGTTTAATTACTCCAAAAATAAATCAGTTGTTCTTAAATCACAAACTGCAAAGAGAAAATATTACAGCAGTAACTACAGTGATTGTTAATATCTATAATCACATAAACACTTACCTGATGAGCAAAGAACATATCATTTACAATTTCCTCGTCAATGACAGAGGTCTCATCCACTAATGTGTTAACTTTCCTCCTGGATCGACGTTCCTCGATCCATTTGAACAGGAAGATGAAGCCATAGACAGGACTGAAAAATAAAATTATACCACACAATTTTTCACATGCTGTTGCCATTAGTCTATTGTGCCAGAGCGAAAATCAAGTTATTGCGTACCAAAAAAAAATTATAGGTCACATACCTTTGACACTTGCTTTGAAGATCATAAATTTCCTCTACCTGGACACCTTTGACTCCTACAGGAAATACATGCAAAAGGAACATTTTAATTGGTTTGCTTTGCTCCAGGCCTCCAAATTGGTGAGTTGCTTACTGGGAGGGGTTTAACGATTGTATATGAGCTACTCACCAAAATCTTCCACCAGTAGAGTGAACAGTCCTGTAATTAGAGCATATTATATTTAGAGTCTAACTGTTCACATAAACACACCAGAAAGCAAATGAAAGAGTCGTTTTTGCAGCTAACTCCTCGTATTTCGCCATTTGCTTACTTTTGGTTAAATTGCACATCACAATACACATTAATGTTAACTTTAACTGTGGTTTAATCCTGTACTGTACTGCACAGAATTTATTTTCAGGGTTTAATAAGTTGAACTGGTTATCGAGCCAAACTGCCCCTTTAGCTTTATGTGGATGCTAACATTAGTTAGCTGTGTTGTGTGACGATATTTCTCACCCGGGTCACTCTCGAGCTCCAGCCAGCCTTTGTTCATTTTTGCATGTGTGCACAGCTGACTAATAGTTAGATGTTTTCCAGTCCATGTCGTGAAGAGAGGTAAGAAACTTTGATGGTAACGTTGCGTCCATTCACGAGACGACTGGGGGGAGCTCAACGTAAACACAATAGACAGAACTAGTCGCTTACAAACTGCGTCATCAGAAAACGACGGTTGTGCGACCTACAACTTCCTGTAGCCAAAACATAGACCGTGTGTACAACAAAACATGAATGAATGAATCGGTCAATTAATCAATACACACATGTTTATTGAGTGTAACAACATATATAGTAATTTCTTATTAATAGCATGTATAACATAACTAGATGAAAATTATGTTGATATGACACTTCGTATTTGTGGCCATAATATTTCCACAGCTAGTTTTGTGTTTGTTTTTTCTTCTTCTTTTTTTTTAAGCATGTGGTATACGGCAACATTAATCCATATTTAAAACAACCCCAACACATTTTCAAACTACAATGTTAGTATCTAAAAAAATGTTAATGTATGTAATGTTAATCGCCCACTTTTTTTAGTATATCTATAGGGATGTACAAGACTAAAAGAAATACGGACGAGGCAAATAATGGCTATTTTCGATACAACGTTTTAATAAATTAATAAAACAAGTTTTTTTTGTTTTATTGTATTTCTAAC
This sequence comes from Rachycentron canadum, assembly GCA_038496675.1. Taxonomy (NCBI): domain Eukaryota; kingdom Metazoa; phylum Chordata; class Actinopteri; order Carangiformes; family Rachycentridae; genus Rachycentron; species Rachycentron canadum. Next base: position 8,224,814 of record CM076649.1, on the reverse strand, counting down.
ACACTTGTGCACAACAAACACACACAATCTGGTTTAATATTTTTTAATAATTATATATTATAGTTAAATATGCTATTTAATCATAACCAGAGGCATTGTGAGTCATTTAATTTTGTAAGCTGGTCTGTTGATGTTAATGTCTGAATATTCAGACTGAAAGACCTGCGAACATTAAGAGTTTAATTTCACTTTTTGGTTTCTTGAAGTTTTCTTGTTTGACGGGCTGTTTCACTCCCGGAACCTTAGATCGCGTAATCTCTGCGGGGAAGACATTTTTGGTCACATTGGGGGAAAGAATTATTGGATATTAGCAACGTTTATCAGTTGATTTAAATGCACTTACTGTCGATATTAATTGACTCGTCGTCGTACGCGCTAACAAACAGGTTAACTGAAGAGTAAAGCGCACATCGTGCAAGGTGAGATCCAACTACAACTGACGCGTCTTTGCTAGCCGTAATTCAGACTAGCATTAGCAATGTGAACGTTACACCTCCACAGTACTAGATTGTTATCTCGCTACGACAGCCGACAAAGCAGTCACTTTTCCAGGGGAAGCCGTTTTTTCTTCCAGCTCCAGCTACAACCACTCATCCCGTTTTGCTGCCACAGATGGACAGAGGAGGTTACGTGGTTTCGGCGTTTGAAATTGCGTTTATTGTGTAAGTAGCTAGCACATTGGTGTGCTGACTCAGCCTGAGAAACAATGGTATTCATGTGTATTCAGTGAGGAAACTCGGGAAGTCAACAACCGACGACAGCCGTTTGTTGCTCACGTTAAGTGAGAATTACAACAACGAAACCTATTCGTTGCAGCGGTAGCTTTGTGCTACTTGCTAGCCTCTTCCATCCTCGGTCGTTGGAGGAGGAGGAGGAGGAGGGGGGGACCCCTGTCATGGGTCATGGCACGAGTAACGTAAAGTCAGCACTGATCAGTGCTTACATCCTTAATATATGGACCTAGATGTGTGGTATTCAGGGACGTGATATATGAGCCTAATAACAATAGCCCAATTTGGATGGACTGAAAGGAATGCAGCGAACAGACGCACAAAGTGCAGCATGCATGTCCTAAAGTCTTCATCCGCGCTTTGTTGTCGGGTCAGCCTCGACTTCAGCTCATTGTTTAAATACATGGTTTGATTTTGATAGTACCACCAGAACTTTCCAGTTCCAACTTTCTGGACTCGGACTTCCATAACACCACTGTTGAAAAGAATCCCCAAATTATTATCGATGCTGACCCTAATTTGTGCTCACAAATAATCAGCATCGCTATTTTTATTAGGATAGTCTTGCATCATCTCAGAAATACTACAAAGTCTCAGTCAGGTTCTGACACACACATCCACACCCATATACCAGTTCTTGTTTCACTATAAATAGTAAAAAAAAAAAAACGCTGCCCTTCCTGCTTGGTGTTAGAGCTTGATTTAGACTCAAGTTAGGTTGTACCTGACATTACAGAGATGATCAGATGGAGTTAGGAAGACAGTTTAGTTCTTGTAATCTATCAAATGGAGAAACAGGCTTCAACAGCTGTTCTACCCTTTTTAATAGTGCTCCTTACGCCCAAAAACATGACAAAACTGACTAACGATTTCACTCCCTATATGCGAGTGTGTAATGAAATTGCCCTCACCATTCACTTTATGATTGACTGTTACAATCAAAACATGTCTAACAGATTTTTCAGGTCACAGTTGAATTGCTGGCTTTAGATTACAAATGTGTGCAAAATATAGCATTAGAACTTGTTTGAAGTTGTGTGTGTGTTGTGACTTGTTTAAAACCTATTTTATCTTTTTTCTTATGTCACTTTGTAAGGCCATTTGCACTGCTCCTGTGTTCCACAATGATCTCTAAATAAACATGAACTTTAACATGTAGATTAGTGGTTTAGCAGATTAGTTTAATCAAAAGGAATAGTTCATATATTTGATCCAGTAAAGTACCAGACATTTGCTGGTTTTAAAATGCTATACCATTGTGAATTACAGATTTGATGTGATGTGTTTTATTATGTTAGGGCTCCCGATGAAGGTGTGTAGGTAATACTTTGAGAGCCCTGCAAGACGCCATGTCTGAAGAGGCAATTTCAGAAAGTGACTTGGAGCCCAGCCTTAACAGTGAAGAGGAGTATTTTGACAATGAAGAAGAGGAGGACAATGAAGACATGGAGGAAGATGAGGATGAAAATGATGGAGATGATGAAGATGACAGTGTTGGTGAGTGATAAAGTTCTTTACAGTGTCCCTTATTGCCTTATGACTCCAGTGTCTTCACACACGGGTAAACTTGGTGAGAACAGTTGAAAAAGTTCAATTTATAACTTTTGAAATTAAAGATTTGTTCCAATAGTGTTTCATTTTGATCTCATCATGACTAGGAGATTCTACATGTAATGGTAGTAGAGATCAGTGCTTGTTAATAGTCTTTGAAGATGTAAACTGAAGTGCTGTCTCATTTCTTTCAAGATCGGCCCACCAGTGCCCAGAGCAGGACAGATGTGGCTCAGGATGGCAGGGACTCGGTTTCCTCCGGAGAGCCTTCCTCTGAGCCTCCGTCTCGGCCTGCATCCCGCCCATCCTCTGGCGCTCCCTCCAGACCTGCCTCTCGCTCTGAGCTTCCAACCAGTCCAGAGAACTCAAGCCAGAGCAAACCACCTTCCAGCAAAACCAAGAAACAAAAAGCCAAATTAGCCAAATCCTCTAAGTCTTCAAAAGGCTCCAAACCCTCCAAGCCATCTAAGCCTGCACACATGAGGAAAAATATCAGGTACATAGTTTCCATCAGGTAAATTAAATAATATACCTTGTATGTCAAGTTAAATAAGGTACTGTAGCCTGTTCTTTTTTTCTCATATGCTTGCAGAAAACTGCTAAAAGATGATCAGCTGGAGGCTGGGACCAAGGCTGCTCAACAAGAAGAGATGGAGAGACGAAAACGTCTGGAGCAGCAGAGGAAGGACTTTCCTACACCAGCCCCAGCTGTCCCAGACTCACAACTCGGTGACTATCACCCTCTCATTGAATCTATACTTTTGTATTTTTCTGCATCCTATCGTGTTTCTGTTAGATATATTTTGTAATGTTTTGCCCTCTACCCTAAATTCCTCCAACCCCCATTCTTTCAACAGTAGATACTGCTTCAATTTTAGGAGAAGTATCTCACCTGGTCCCTGCTCTCCTGAGCAAACAAGATGTGATCTGTCTGGACAGCAGTGGGGATGAAGAGGAAAAAGTGGAGCCCAAGTTGCCTGCACATGCCATCAGAGATGGTAAGTTATGATGTAATTCTCTGCAACTGCAATGCTTGTATTTCTGTGTTTCCATAATATGGGAATCAAGCAAGCTCTCACATAGTGTGTACTTCACCACTGATGACCCAGATATAATTGAGCTGAGTTCTGGGGACGAAGATGCCCTGCAGATAAGCAGCGAGTCGGCTGATGAGGATGCCGATGGCACCACTGGCACAGACGAGAGCAGTGGGGCACACGTCAACGATGCTCTGAACCTGCCTGATGCCCAGGGTCAAGTGCTTGTTAATATAAATCACCCTGCTGAGGAAAAAGATATTTATCTTGCTCCACAACTGGCCAGGGCAGTCAAACCTCATCAGGTATGCCCAGCACCTCCAACATCAATAACAGACACCAACAGTCCAACTTTTCTCTCAAACATTCTTTCCTTTATCTTTCAGATTGGGGGAATTCGGTTTCTCTACGATAATCTCATTGAGTCTCTGGAGCGGTATAAGACAAGCAGTGGCTTTGGCTGCATCCTTGCTCACAGCATGGGGTTGGGAAAGACTCTACAGGTCATTTCCTTCATCGATATCCTGCTGAGGAATACTGAGGCCCACACTGTGCTGGCCATTGTCCCTGTGAGTAATCAAAATAGAGCAATGTCATTAGTAAACATTCATGTTCTCTGAAGACAATTTTATTTCTTTTAAATTAACCTCCCAAATCTTTGTTTTCTTAATACTAGGTGAACACACTTCAGAACTGGCTGACAGAGTTTAACCTCTGGCTCCCACCTCAAGAAAGCCTCTCTCCTGAGACTGACCCTGCATTCGTCACTGGCCGCACATTCAAAGTTCACATTCTCAACGATGAGCACAAGTATGTGACATGCAATGTTGTGTGTGCGTTTGTGCAAGGTTAGGTCTTCATTGTTAAATATCTGAGCTGTTATTCATATTGTGTGACCTGCAGAACGACACTTGCCCGGGCAAAGGTTGTGGAGGACTGGTCCAGAGATGGAGGCGTGTTGCTCATGGGTTATGAGATGTACCGCCTGCTGTCCATGAAGAAGAGCTTTGTTATGGGCAAGAAGAGGAAATCAAAGAAGCCTGCTGGACCAATAATCATTGACCTGGATGAAGAAGATAGACAGCAGGAACTCATGAAAGGTCAGAAAAAGTCATTAGGTTAAGTGGCCTAAATAGTCTAATGAAGTTGTCTACGCACCATAAAAATTTGAATGACAATAATGAAAACAAAAGTTAATTTATTGTGTAATTTACAGACTCATTTCTCAGTCTTTCCTCATTACTTGGTCTTTTCAGGTATTGAAAAGGCCATTGCACGGCCTGGCCCAGATGTGGTGATCTGTGACGAGGGTCATCGCATAAAGAATTACCACGCCAGCACATCACAGGCTCTGAAGAACATCCGCTCACGGCGCAGAGTGGTTCTGACAGGTTACCCATTGCAGAACAATCTCATTGAGTACTGGTGCATGGTGGACTTTGTTAGGCCTGACTTTTTAGGCACACGTCAGGAGTTCAGCAACATGTTTGAGCGGCCCATTCTGAATGGACAGTGTGTGGACAGCACACCTCAAGATGTCCGCCTCATGCGCTACCGCAGCCATGTGCTGCACAGCCTGCTTGAGGGTTTTGTCCAGAGGTGAGGTGTCGATCAGAAATTAACATAATTTTAAAGAAAAACAAGTATAGAAGTGCAGACGGTACGTACTTTCTTTCTTTGTGGTGCTTCTCTGGTTTCCAGACGGGGTCACGATGTGCTGCGGGACCAGCTTCCCTCTAAAGAGGAGCATGTCATCTTAGTGAGGCTCTCTCCCATTCAGAGGGCGCTGTATACCGAGTTCATGAAACGCTTCAGAGAAGCAGGAAACAGTGGCTGGCTCGGTCTCAACCCACTGAAAGCCTTCTGTGTGTGTTGCAAGGTAGATGGCTTTGCTGCTTTTTATGTAGAAACTTTTGGTACTGGAGTCACACATTCGTCAGTCTAACCTGATTCTTGAGATTAATTTTTACTGTGTATTTTTAAATGTTTTCATTTTTGTGTCAGTAAGTCTTCTTGTTTCTCGATCGCTCCAGATCTGGAATCACCCAGACGTCCTTTATGAAGCCCTGCAGAAGGAGAATCAGGCTAACGAGCAGGACCTGGACCTCGATGACATCACTTCAGCTAATAACCCTCGTTGCCCTGCACCTGGTCCGGGCCTCAAAGCCAAAGTAGCCGACTCAAGCAACAGCAAAGTTAACAACACGCTGCCGCCTCTAAATCCTTCACAAGATAGAGCCAATCAAGTCATTACATATGAATGGGTATGTCATGACAACAATAAACTAAAAAATTGCCGTCTAATTATTTGTTTGTTTAGCACATATTTCTTCAAAACTGTATATTACACATCCCCCAAGTCCATAGTGAGGACGTACAACGCAAATCCTTTGGTCTCTCTGTATTTTTTCAGCAGCAACATAAATGGTTATAAAGGCACACTTTATCTAATAATTGTGTCCCAATAAATAAAGGTGTGCCATTACATACTGGAGTCCTCTATCTTTCAACTTCAAGTACATGACACGTTCATGTATTGAAATATATTTTTGTTCCTGTTCAGCTTGTTCATTGCAGATATTTTCTCTCTGCTAACACGTAATCATTGATGTCATGTCCATGTGGGGGTCTTATTTCTTTTCTTTGTGATGTTACAGTGCTTTGATTTTTAACTGCTGTTTTCCCATGTATTTGTTTCAGGCAAAGGACATAATGTCAAACTACCAAACTGGAGTTCTCCAAAATTCTGCCAAGATGGTTCTTCTTTTTCATTTGATAGATGAGAGTGTGAGAAGAGGAGATAAGATTTTGGTGTTTAGGTAAGTCCACCATCCAACACATGGCATTAAACTGAGCTTTTTACAAATGACATTTTTTAATCCTCCTATTTCTTTTCTACTATACTTTTCCATGCTATAATAAACAAGTAAATTAAACTGATAGATAGATACTGTTTGGACACACCCACCTATTCATAGGATGTTCTTTATTTTGACTATTTCCTACATTGTAGACACACCAGAAAAATGACACAACACATTAAATTATGTAGTAAACAAAAACCAACACACTTCTCATACTTTAGATTCTTCAAAGAAGCCATCATTTACCTTGATGACAGCTTTGCTAAAAGCTTTGTCAAAATTAAATCAGTGAAATTTCTTGCCTTGTGCAGTCACTTGTGTTGTGCTGTGGTAATGTTGGTATATAATAAACAGCCCTATTGGACAAGTAACAGACACATCTCAACACCAACTATCTTGATAGAATGATCAGTTACTTGATTTCTACAATTGAGAAAATAATGAAAATAAAGAAAAAACATTGAATTAGGTGTATTCAAATAGTACTGAACATACAGCAATACTGTGGCTATTAAATAACATCTGACTGATTTGTTAAAACTTAAATAACTGTTATTTACAATATACCAATATTTATACCAATGTAAACTTGCTTCTTTTCCTTACCCATTTTTATCATTTACCCCTTAATGTTTGTCTACACACTAGTCAAAGCTTATCCACGCTGAGCGTCATTGAGGACTTCTTATCAAAGAGACCCATACCAATAGACGTCACCTCCTCTGACACCCAGAGCCAAAACTGGGTTCGCAACCTCAATTACTACAGTGAGTCATTCAATCCGTTCTCTCAACTCAAACTGAAAACTCTGCAGAAAGTGTGGTTTCAGAAATGAAACTTCAGTTGATTGTCTATTGCTTTTGTATTCCTGGCTGAAAATGTTTCAAGTTCTCCCATTTAATATATCTCAGCAAATTTATTCTGTGTTCTGGAAACAAGCACATGAAGGAGTGATGTATTTGCAACTCAACAGAGATGTTTGTTTGTTCCTTTTGCATATAAACAACATACTGTATGTTACCCTAGGGATAGTTAAGTATTTTAAATATGACTTAAAGCACTACTCCTATAGGAATTTAGTAGAAATTATTATTAAAAATGATTCATGATTGAAATCATAAAAAATATTGCCAGAATACACAACTTTTTCTGCACATGAAAATGTGTTGAGATGTTTCAGCGTGAAGAGAAGTTTTATGTCTGTCTGTAGGACTGGATGGGAGTACCTCTGCCTCAGAAAGAGAGCGACTTATCAACCAGTTTAATGATGCAGAAAACAACGCAGCCTGGGTCTTCCTACTTTCCACCAGGTCTGTGCCTGTTCTCTGTGCTTTCATTGTTTCTCACATGCCTGCCACACACAGGCAGGAAGTGTGTCATTTTTTTTTCTGTCTTTCTTTCAGAGCGGGCTGCTTAGGTGTGAATCTTATAGGTGCTAACCGTGTGGTTGTGTTTGATGCTTCATGGAACCCCTGTCACGATGCCCAAGCAGTGTGTAGAGTGTACCGGTATGGTCAAAGGAAACCATGCTACATTTACCGCCTTGTTTGTGATTTCACCTTGGAGAAGAAAATCTATGACAGACAGGTCTCCAAACAGGGCATGTCTGGTAAGATAATTCTACAGATAAACAAAAGCCATCAATATTTTGTGATCAGATAGGCAGATACTTAATGTTTTGAAAGTTTAAATCCTTACCTAGGTCTATATACACAGTCTTAACCTGATTTTATTTCTCTAATTACTAATATATAATATGTCAAAATGTTTTCTGTGTGTGTTTAAAGACCGTGTGGTTGATGACCTGAACCCAGTGCTGAATTTTACTCGTAAGGAAGTGGAGTCACTGCTACACTTTGTAGAGGAGGAGCATGATGCTGCCAAACTCTCTCTGGGAACCCGGGATGACTTTGAGACAGTGATATACCAAGCCTGTCAGTTTTACCCACACCTCATCACCAAGGTACAGCTTTATTATAGGTGTTACTCATGGGCCTAGACTCTGCAAGAGAGGCAGTTTTGATGATTAAATACAGGTACAAGATAACTAACGTGATCTATCTTTTTACGTCAGGCCAGACAGTAGTAGCCTTGGTATGTAGACAATAATACAAATTAGGTTTTTTTGGGGTTTTTTTTTTTTATATAAAGGATTCCTTATTTGTAAAATAAGGTTCTTTTTGACACGGAATTTCATATAGAGTGAATAACAGTAGAAACTTGTGAGATTGTCCAGAAAAATACTGACATGGCCAATTTAAAAGTGATAAAAACTGTACAATAGTAATAATTACCCTGTTGGCATTGTGAAGCTTATCCTAATCTGTCTGGGGTAAGTAAGTATAGGAGAGGAGAGGAAATAGAGCATTCATTAGAGTTTCCTATGGTATGTTGGGGATAAACTGCCTCTTACATAGAAATCTTTCAGTTGATCTGTATTTCAGTTTCCCTTTTTCCATATGTGTCCATAGCAACCTTTCCATCATGAGTCTCTGCTGGTGGATCGGAAGGAGTCGAAACTGACCAAAGCGGAGAAAAGAGCTGCCAAGAAAAGCTATGAGGATGAGAAACGAGCCTCTGTGCCCTACTCTCGCCCATCGTACGCCCCCTATTATCCAACCAGTGATCAGGCGCTCACAAATATACCAGCATTTAACCAACGGGGCTGGTGAGTTAAAGGGTGCAAGTGTTGTCTAACATTCCTTTTGTTAAATTGCTTGGGTATTGGCTACAGGCTAACAGCTTAGAAGCTGTTCTTTCCTACTCCTCAGCTATATTGGCTACAACCAGAGTTTTCCTGATATTCTGTGGTGAAATATACTCTGCCGTCCACATATATGGCACAGTGGCAAGAAAAAGTAACCTCTGGAATTACCTGTGTTTATGTATAAATGTATATTTCTGACCTTCATCAAAGGCACAATATTGAACAAACGCAATCAGTTTTAACTACAAATTCTTGCATAATTCATAACATTCACAGTGTAGTTAGAAAAAGTATGTGAACCCCTCAACTAACGATTTTAACAACTTAAATAGATTTGGAGGTGTAGGTTAGAAATACTTTAACCTAAAAAAGACACTGAGACATTTGGAGTTTGCTATTCACAAGAAACATCTGCTGTTGTGAACCATACTTAACAAAAAAAAAAAGATCTCAGAAGACCTATGATCACGAAATGTTGAAGGGATCCATCAGTCATTGCAAAAAAGGCCACCATATACCAAAATGAAACAATCATCCCAATGGTCAAGTACAGCGGAGGAAGCATCATGATTTGGTGCTGCTTTGATGCCTTAGGGCCTGGACAGCGAGCATAAGCTCAGTAAAAGCTGGGTGATGCAGCAGCAACCTCAACATCGAAGCAAATCCACCAAAGAATGGCTTCAACAAAAGAAAATCCACCTTTTGGAGTTGCCCCGAGCTGTACCCACCAGGCCTCTGAAGAATGTGGCTGAGCTGAAGCAGTTCTGTAAAGAAGAATGGTCAAAAATCCCCCTTGAGCATTGTCCAGGTCTGATCAGCAGCTACTGAAGTGCTTGGTTGAGGTAATTGGTGCCAAAAGAGGTTTAACCAGATATTAAATGCAAAGGTTCACATACTTTTTCCACCACCACTGTGAATGTCTAATGAGTGTGATTAGACATGAAAGCTCATCATAGTTTGTGTGGTATTAGCTTAAGCGCATTGTGTTTGACAATATTTTTGACCAATTCATGAAGAATAGCAGGTAATTCTAAAGAGTTCACTTTTTTTTTCTTGCTTCTATATAATTCGCCATATGCATTTTTAGAAATCACTGATTCCCATGAAAATACACTCTGCCTTGCTACTCATCATCTCATCTCATCTGCCTTGTTGTTTTTTATGGTTATAGCTGTCCACATTTATTTCTTTCCATTTTTCTAATGAATTTCTAGCCGTAGACACTGCTACTAGAATATGTGTGTGATTATCTCATCGGTTTATGCCTCATATTTCCAGGCGCCCCATGGCAAGGCCAGATGAGAAGCCTGTGGCAAGTGTTCGGCCCATCCAGTCGACCCCAATCCCCATGATGCCTCGCCAGGTTGGCATGGGCATGGCAGGCTCCAGCTCAGCTGGCAGCCTACCTGTCAATTTCTTGCAGAAAGCTGGAGTCTACGTACAGAGGATTGTCACCACAACTGGTAGTGTATTGTAATTTTAAATGTATAAATGACTGAAAATAACCCAAAATGAATGGTTAAGGTTAAATTAACCCTGTATTCTTTCAACATAAAATGAATTAAGAATTAAATGTAATGACCAGACATTAACATCAGCCATTTTGCCTGAATCCACAGATATTGTAATCCCAGGAGCAAACAGCATAACAGATGTTCAAGCTCGAATCAGTGCAGGAGAGAGCATCCATGTTATCAGAGGATCTAAAGGTAGTTGCAAAAGTTATTCTCTGCATACAAAACATTTCAGTAAACACTTCTGACATACACTGTTTTCTCCAACACAGGTACCTACATCAGGACAAATGATGGAAGAATTTTTGCTATTCGTTCTGGGAAGATCAGTCGACCAGCAGTTGGAGGTTCAGCTGCTTCAAGAGGTACAAATTCAAATACAAAATGTATTATTAAAATCATCCAGACAACTCATGACTTTGAGGGTGGTGCGTAAGAATAATAATTAAGAGGTAGAGATGAATTTGTGACTGTATTTTTGTCTCCCCTCCACAGACACCCAAGGGTCCCTCATTCATCCAGTCAGTAATGGCTGTTCATCCCCTGTGGATCAACAGCAGTGCTCCCCCAACAGGGAACACCGTCCCTCCTCTCCTTTAAGCTCTGAGATTCTCAGAGAACTCAGTCGCTACACTTCATCCACAGGTGATACAGCTGCTGGTATGGGGAATGAATTGCCCTCACCCCTCGATGCGTCGGCTGTACCAGCAGGGGATGGGGGCACTTCACAAAACAGTCAGACTGGTGATCTCAGTAGGCAGCTCAGTGACGATCTCCTGAGCTCAGCATTAGAGATGCCTGGCACCAAACGCAAGAGTACTGAAAGTCAGGGCAACGCACAAATAGGCAGCAAACGCACCTCTGCTGCAACACGTTTCCCTGGACTGTCCATGGGCTCCAGTGGGCTCAGTTTTCCCCCTGTGGGTTTGAACTCTTCCTCCCTACTGGGGAACCTAGGGCACATGAGTCACCCACTTCTAATGGGTGGCAGTGGTGGATCATCATTCCTTCAGACACCAGGACAAACACTGGCTGACCTACAGACCATGTTCCCCTCCGCAGGCTCAGACATACTGAGACAGTCTGCCACAGGGAACGGACACCTTGCCACCCCCTCCTCGTCCTCTCTAGCCACAGTTTTCTCATCTGCTTCCACCACAATTCCCATGTCATCAACAGCCTCAGCAGCAACTTCTTCCTCCCTGACTCCAGGTTCTCTGCCTCCATACTTGATGAACCCCAACATGGCTGGCCTACTTTCATCAGGCTTTCCTCTCAACTACAGTCAGTCGCTTCTCTCTGAGCAGAGGATGTTCCCCTCCCCTCTCCTATCTGGGTCAGTGGGGTTCCCTGCACCTAACTCCAGTTCTACTACATCCAGCTTTGTCTCTCATTACAACAATCCCACCTCCAGTCTGTTGGGGGCAGCTCTGACACAGCCAGACAGATATCAGAGTACAGAGAACGGTGCCAGTAGTTCTGATGACGATGTTATAGAGGTGACGGGACAGTAGAAACTCAATAAGTCACAGAGAGGCAATTTCACACATTCTGGTTAATCATGGTTAATACAAAAGACATTAGGGATGGGAATGATTTACTGTTTAACTAAATGAACTCCATTTTGTAGCAGTGTCTCCATGAGTGATGGCAAGATAGATAGTTTTGTTCTGAATGTGTAAGACAGAATGGAGACCACTTTCTCACCTGTATTCTCTGTCAGAATACAGGTGAGAGAGTGGGGATAAAACAATGTCAATCCTAAACACATACAGTGAAGTTTGCAAAGGCTGTGATGATTTAATATGGGGTTGAACTTTGTTGATTGAGTAGCCAACAGTGGACATCAGTCAACGAATCACCAGTGAACTAAAATGTAAAATTGTCTCATTATACTTCTCACACACACACACACACACACAAATGGATTCTCAACCGCAAATGAGAGAATCAAGTTGTACCTTAATGACTTCACAAAGTCACAGTAACAAATCCTAATGCTGAATATCCCAGACTCGTTCAGCTGTAGCATCAGAGCAGTGGGAACAGATGTTTGTCTTATGAGGACCAGCTGAGACTTTCGGGGGCTTTCTAAACCTCAGCCTCTCCTGCTACATTTGAAAGCAAGGCCTTACCTTGCAGTTAGTTTTATCTCCTGAATCCAGATGGAATGATGTTACTAAAACGTTGGATTTTCTCATGATATATTGCTGTGAGACAGTCAAGTGCGTTATAGTTTGATTTGCTGTGGCAGCTGTACTCACTCTCTGAAAACCGATTTTACTCATTTCACTTTTCTTTTCTAGTCAACAATGGGAAAGCTACATACCACAGTAAACAAGTCACATTGGCTACAAAACAGGGTGTCAAAATCTTGACAAAACACAATATATTTAGAGAAAATCCTTCAAGGCTTACCTTTAACAACAGAGATTTTGGGCTGTCAGAGCATATTTTAGTCTTTAGCAATTTGATAGACATCGTAGCATCCCCTGTTTAAAGGATATTACATGTGATACTATAACTGAACATGTTGATACTTTGTAAATAGCAGTCATTATCATTGTTTATATTGCAAGTCAATACTGTGCAGTGTGTAGATTTTGGTTATAGGGAGATGTTTTATTATTACAGTGACTATCATGACAAACACCCTTGCATTAATGCTGAGGGAACAAATTTATGTTCTTTGTTTATGTTTTAAATTTTTGTTCTTGAAACTAAAATGAATGTACTTTCATGTTAGCCTTTGATAAGATGGGCTGGGACATGGATTTGGACTGTGTTCTTTCATTTTTAGCCTTAAATAACACAAAGGGGTCTTGAGTCTTTGCATTTATCTTAGTACATCCTTTATACTCCTCCTTCCTTTGTAAGTCTGTTGGAAGAACTACTGAGCATTTAGACAGTCTCTGTCAAATTCAAAACACAAGTTTAGGCAAGTTTAGGGCAGATTCACTATTGTGACTAAAAGCACAGTGTGAAATCCAAAAGGAGGGAAAACCAAGATGTTGCCATCTCATTTGGTAAAGCTCATCATTGCTTTTTTTTATTGCAGTCTTTGCTTTAGTCTCCCCATCATCTGTTGATATATCATCACTAAGTTAGCCTACATGCTACGTGTAGATTTGACTGACTCCTTTTAAGTAACTCTTGAGAATAAATATTTCCTAAACTGTAGAAAACATTGTGTCCATCCAACCAGAGTCAATGTAGCCACCAACCATCAAATTGTGTGTATGTATGTATATACTTACATACATATATATAAATAAGCGTCAGGTGGTGTGGTGGCCTTACCAAACTGACAGTGCCATTATATGGTAGCTTTTCACCTAAACGCAGTGCAGTGTAAGTAGCTTCAGTAGTGTCAGTCAGCGTATATCTGCAGTGCTTTAGGGAGTTTAGGTCTTTGCTGTAATCTGTAGCCTTGTGTTCTTGTGATGACACCTCAAGGTACTAAGCGTTAGGAAAATCCCTTCCTTTTGTTGGTAAATTAGGCTAGATGCAGAGGTTAGCCTTTAGAAAACACTGGATAACCTGAGACAATGCATTCCCTATGAAGAAACATTTTTTTGTCAAAATGTTTTCTTGTGGGGCCCTTTTACCTCCATTGTACTGTTCACTTTTTGACTTATTTGCTACTGGCTCCATCCTTGCCACTCTGGATGCGTCATTTCTCTCATCAAGGACGTTTCTAGTTTTCTTCAGCATGTCTTGGGAACTTGTGATTTGGTTTGTTTCAGATTTGGAGTTGGAGCTGGCACTTTGGAGCATATCTGTGAACTCTACAAGAAACAGTAAACTGACCCCATGTCTTTATTCTCAGTCTTCTCGATCTGTTGAAAACATGTTACTTTTGAATCTTGCGACTCATTTATATTAAAAAAAACAAAACAAAAAAAAACTGTTTGCCATTCTTGTCAATTATGTGATTTTTATGTTTCATGGAAATATTTTGTTTTTTAAAAATGTTTTTTATAACTTCTTATTGGTGTCACTCACCTGGCAGTCATTTTCCTTGTTTCCATGTAAGTGTCTTAAATTTATTTATTTATGATGGAAAATATATTGTTTTTTTTGTAATTGTTTTTTAAATTTTTGTTCACTTTGACCCATTGACGGCTGATCCAGTAAGAATTTCGTACATGCAGCCTAGATCGAAGCAGAACATGACTGTGTTATCAATGTTATTTTAACAATAAAACACTCTTCTATTGCAGTGTGAATTATTTACAAATCCTTTTAATTTAAGATATAACTTGAGTAGAATATGGTCCCATTTATTCAAACACGTGGCAAAATCAGTTACAGAAGGTAGAATAATATGAGCAACCTGAGATGCAAAAATTCAACATATAATTCAGCGCTGCAACCAGGATTGTAGAGATACTGAGGTCATGAATCTGAAAATACCACTCCGATAGATTTTTGACTACCCACAAAAGACTTCTGGTCATTTTATTATGTTTGCAGATTTTTCTTTATCATCTTAACACTGAGTTAAGCAAGAAAGAAGTTAATAGCTCTCTGCGGCTGCACACAGCAATGCTTTGCTAAAAGCCAATCATTTAGCAGGTATTTGGTCATTAACTTAGTTAGCATGGCTAAAAACATCAGAAACCATTAAAACAAGGTCAACTGATGAAAGAAAAAGTAATTAAACCCCAAAAGACAAGATCTCAGTGGCTACAGATCTGTGTATATTATGTAAAAAAAGGATTTTATTGTCCATATTTGGTGTTGGTGCCTGTTGGACAGACATAAATGCAGCTCCTTTTATCTTTTGTATGTAAATAAGTGATTGCATGCAAATGAAAAACGTGAAAGTCAACAGTGACAGCTTTGTTCGATATGTGTCCTTCGTCAGGACTGCAGCCGTTTCTTAGCCATGTAAGCACTGGTGACCTGCTTCATGATGATAAGGGCGCTGAGAGCAGGGCAGAGAGCTGACAGGTACCAGGTGTGCTTGCTGACAGAAGCAGTGAACCAGGCAGAGCAGAGGCCGAGCAGCAGACTGATACTGCCGAGCAGGTAGGTAACAAGTCCAGACGCCGCATGGTAGCGTTTGAGTTTGGCCAGTGACCAGCCTTTTGCCAGAGAATGGTAGATGAGAGGCACAGCTGCCAGGGACTGCAACACAACCACACACACTGTGAACAGGCCAAGTAGACCATGCCACGAGGTGAAGTGGGGTTTAGCATTCAGGTGTTTGTTATAAGAGATGGCTGCCAGACCCAGGACTGCACAGGACACAGAGAGGCACTGCAAAATCCAGTGAATACGCCCTTTGGTCTTGTGTGGAGACACTTTGATGGGGGAGCCGTGGGGAGAGAAGAGGAGTACGGCCTCAGTCATGAGAAAGGAGAACTGGAGGAAAAGAAGACAATAAAACTGGTCAATTAATGATTTTACTTGTCTATCTATCTGTCCATTATTTTCTTGATTATTTGATTCATTGTTTTGTCTATTAAATATTGTATTGTACGTGGTTGTGTTCAAAAACTGTCCTTTGTCATTTATGACAGTAAATTAAATATTCAAAGGTTTTGGACTGTTCCTTATTGCAATTTTTTACTTGATCTTTTGTCAATAGTAAATGTTAATAAGTCAATGATAGAAAATAAACTGCAGCCCAGTAAAACAAACTAACTGGTAAAGCACTATAATAAAGAAAAAAGAAATGCAAGGCTTTATTTCACTTGTTTACATCTTAAGATATTTTTCTTTTGAAAGTTCAAACTTACAGCCAGAGTCATGAAGAAAGGATGCCAGGAAAACAAACCTGAAATAGAAAGGGAATCACATTATGATAAGAGTGAGTGAGTGAGTGAGTGAGTGAGTGAGTGAGTGAGTGAGTGAGTGAGTGAGTGAGTGAGTGAGTGGGAGAGGAAATGGACATATGTGGAGAGTAAGAGCACTCACTTGAACCGGGTCTAGACAGAAGTGCGACGAATAAACTGAAACCAATGCAGGTAAAGTGGGTCAGCGCCGCGGAAGCTGCTCTAGTTAAACGGTAGATCCCAGGCTCAGATTCAGACTCTTTGCCGTGATGAACCATGTTTGGATCAACTTGTTATGAGGACAGAGACTCAGGCTGTTTCCTGAATGTTGTTGGTGTTGGATGAAACCTGCTCCGTTCACAGGCAGATTGAACACACACTGACCTGCACAATGAGCCGTCACATCACTGTCTCAGCACGAGCTTGAGATAAGTCTGTTTCTACATTACAAGTCCGACGTGCTCTTCATTGTCAAGTGGCACCACCGGGCAAAATAACTATTACTTCCGGTTCCTTTTTTCAGTATAAAATGCTGTTTCACCATCCACTAGCCACTGTATAGACAGACTATACTGCGTGTTTGAACTGTACTGAAAAGCCCATTTACATAGCGGTGGATGTTCAATATGGGGTGTACCGCATTCCTAGATAATTTATGTGTTTCACATAAATGTCATAAATAGAGGATGAACTGGGACATACAGCTAATTTTTGCCTCAAGTCCCAATGGGAAGTTGATCCATTACAGTAAGTAATAACACCCGTGTGGGTCTTCAGGGTCTTCACACAGTCACTTTACAAGAAATAACCAAATCCTCATGTAGACCTGTTCATAGGAAAGTCTTCTATATAGACACTTCTTATCCATTATCCTACAGATCTTATCTTGTCCCTTACAGCCCCTTTCAGCCAAACCCTCTCCTTTGTTTTGTCCTGTTTAATGAATTTCTGGATAAACCTTGGCTAGTTTTTCACGCTTTTATTCTGAAATTCAGGTTCCAGGAAATGTTGTGTGTTTTATTTTCTTAACGCAACGCCCCTGTTCAGGCTGACGTGGAGGGTTGAGACGGACAGATCCCCTACATACATTTAAAAAGGGTTTAATGGTTCACTCTTAATCGGAGCTGTTAGCACAACTAATCACAGGGAAGAATGTTTTTATTATAATAATAATAATAATAATAACTACGGCAGGTTTAGTTTGGGTGCATGTTGGGTTTTCATGTGGTTCTCGGACTCCACATCATCCAACTCAATGGACACTCACTGTCAGCTGTTCATTGGTGATTGTGCCCAAATTACTCTCTAATAAGCTTGTGACTGCAAGGCCACCACACACTGGGCAAACAACAACATGCTCATTCAGGACATCACTCTCTCTCTCTCACTCTCTTTCTCTCTTGCTCTCTCTCTCTCACCCTCTCTCTCTCCCTCTCTCCCCCCCCCCCCCCCTTTCTCTCTTGCTCCCTCTCTCTCTCTCTCCCTCTCTCTTTCTTTCTCTCTCTCTCCCTCTCTCTCTCTTTCTCTCTCTCTCCCCCTCTCTCTCCATCTCTCTCTCTCTTTCTCTCTTGCTCCCCCCCTCTCTCCCACTCTGTCAACCTCTCTCTCCCACTCTCTCTCTTTCTCTCTCTCTCCCTCTCTCTCTCTTTCTCTCTTGCCCCCCCTCTCTCTCCCACTCTCTCTCTTTCTCTCTCTCTCCCTCTCTTTCTCTTTCTCTCTCTCCCTCCCTCCCTCTCTCTCTCTCTTTTTGTTTCTCCCCTCAGACCTAGATTTTGAGTTGGACCTGGGAAATGGGCTTTTGTTATAATCACCTCTAAGCAGGTAAATCTAATCATTTGTGTTTTCCTGATGACGGCACTAAAATACAACATCCAAATCAGACATTACAGTTAAAGAACTACATTGGTTTATGTAAAGGAGAATTAATTTTTCATTTTTAATTTTTTTTCTTCCATTACTGATGTGAAAGTGAGGAAAGCTAACATCAACATTTTACTCTATGAATTTAAACATTTAAACATATTTATCTTTAATTCAACTTCAGCAGTGTCATTGCATTAGTAATAAATGCGAAAAATGTGTTCAATGACTTCTTTCTTGTGTGACTTGCTTTATCTGTATAACCCAGACATTCATTCTCTGCCAGTGTGAGCTCTTCTCTCTACAAAGCCTGACTGAACTTGAGTGGCACTACTTATGAAATTTATTCCAACATGCATTGAGAGAGTTGGGAACTAATCAAATATTCAACTGTTTATTTATTTCAAACTGACATATTTGAGAAAACGCATTGGATAATTAAAGTGCATTAAACTTATTTAACCCACTTTTTTAAATTCTGAAATGAGAGAATATTTAAGTTCTACTTAAATCTGGGTATTAAATTTAAAAAAAAAGAGATAAAAGCAATTCAGCTTTCAACTTTAACTCAATGTTCACAAATGACGTTTGTCCTGGAGTCAGGTGAAACTGATTAATGTCTCAGGACCCGTTTTTTTCAATAATCAAAGCGGAAACACCAACTCAGGGATGTTTCATAAGATGGCAAGATATTATTTTCATTAATGTCTTAATTAAAGTTTTACAAAGCACCTGATTAAATTATAATAAAGAAAATAGTTCTTATTGATAATGATCGATCTTATTGATAATGGTGTCTTATTGAAATGTGTTAGGCCTCTACTCAAATGTAGAACATAGCCTGTGGTCACAGCTTCCATGATGCACATGCAGTGTATTTGTAATGTGAGAGAGCAGGGATCGCTTGCTTGGTGCCTCTGTCCATGATGGTTTAATACACGCACGGGATTAGACGGTAATCCCGCACTCTCAATGTGCATGCGCAAACAGTGCGTGCGTCTGGTGAGAGATGGCTCGATGTTAATTCAACGTCAAACTGCGACCTCTCTGATAATCTCCTCCTCTGTGAGTGGCGCTGGCGAACTGGCCGAGGTAAGGTGCCTTTTCTGTCACTTTTTCTGTAAACACATCCGAAGATTTGTTCGAGTTTCACTGTCAAATGAGTTTGTCGCCCTGTTTCAGATTGTACGATTAAACCGGACTGTCCCGTTGCAGAAACGAGCTGCTTCTTGCAACCAATGAGAATTATTTCAACTTTTGTTAGCCTGAGCATTCATGGGATGGTTTAGCATGAAAATGACAAGATCGGCAGAATATGCACAGATGATCCCTGTTACAATGTGCTCCTGTTGTCCTGTGGGAATAACTGCGCCGCGCGGTGACCCACTTGGCAGAAAGAGCCCCGGGTTGTTCATATTCAAGTCACAATGCAGCTTCACAGGAAACTAATGAAACTAAGTTTCAGATTCACCTGTGGCCGCTTTACACTCATTCTTAATGCTCCATCAGACAAACCCAGTCAGTTCAGGTTTTGTTGCCAGAGACTGTAAATGTATCTCTGCCTGTGCTTTCTGTTAGTATTAGTGGAAAGATCAACGAGGCCTTACATCTGCCATCACTATATTATCATATGGGTGTTCTGAATTATATCAATATCTCAAATGTAGTTATAAATGTGCTATATCAAAGTTGTCATTGAACTTAATAAATGTGAATGAGTATGAATTTCTTCTCAATTGTTAAGATCATTGAACAGGTTACCTGTTTTGTACCCTGCTGTCTAGTTTAATCTATAACAATGCTTCATATTTTATAAAATGGTTGTATGTTTATATTCTTAATCTACTATATAGCTGTACAATTAATAGGGTGGTTAATATGCAATATTGCTGCCTGAAATGTATTGACTAGCATAAAATGGAAATACTAAAATAAAGTAGCTCGAACAAGTTAATGTATTTGGTTGTGTTCGACCACTGCTTGTCATGCACTCACCACCTGTAGCTGTTGTACTGAACAGCCATAGGTTTTATTTGCTCCCACTTATGAATTGACCAATTGAAGTTAGTTCTGTGTTTTCTGAATTTAATGAATGAAATGAGTGACCCACTTTTTTTAATAGGCAGTTTTGTTTCTAGAAAAACAGGAGGCTATGAGTTGTGCCAGGATTGCATAGGATTATATTTGTCATCTTGTCCTACATTTAACATAATCATATGAATCCTGGCATCAGATACCAAAGGTTAATCTTTTGTTTTTCAATTTCTAAAGCCCATAGCATAACACAACACAGACGTCAATTTTTTGGATTCGTATTTCATGAGGTGATAGATTTTTTAGAGCAGATTCTTGTATGTTAAACAGACCTATGCATGTTTCTATCATGTAATGTTCACAAACATTTGCATGACTTCACTTTCTTGTAGCCCCAGGACTTGGTGGCTAATTGGTCCTCTGCACAGCATACAAAGCTAGAAGTGGACCAAATTAAACTACCGTGGTGCTTTTTGGTCCAACTAGATCTCATCAGAGGCTGATATCAACAATATCCTCAATAAGGACAGGTGTGAATACTAATGCTGTCTCCTTACAGAGCTGGATATACACCCACTAGCTCATGGACGGCAAGTTCTGACTTGACATGTCAGTGTCTGTATCAAGGACAGGATGTCTAAATGTGAGCTGATCGAGCTGCAGGACCTCAGTGTAAACGATCCCATTGAGCTGGCTGCTCCTCTAGCCCGCACTGCCCCGCCACCTGTGAACCCAGGTCAGCCCTGCACCTTCCATGTCGTTCGTCTGGTTGGAGACAGCGTCAGCATTGAGGCACCTGGGTGTCAGACAGTAGAGGCTGGAGTGGGTCATGACTTCCATCCCTATAGTTACACTCATCTCACCTGGTGTGACCTGTGTGGTGAATTCATCTGGGGTCTTTATAAGCAGAGTTTACGTTGCACCCGTGAGTACCTTCTGCTTATAAGTATTTTATTTTGATTAAAGTCTGAGTGTGGTCATATTCTGTGGTGGTGATATTATAATATTTGGTTGGTGTATCCAGAACCTGATGTAGCTTCCTACTCTGTGCCAATGCTCCACTGTGGCCTGCACTGACATACACCGTGAGACATACTCCTTCATTTCCATAACCTCGCATACACACTAGATTATTTAGAATCAGTCCCCCATACACTGTCACTGTCCTGCTGTTAGTAGCCCCCAAATTTACACCATTTATCCAAAACCTAGTAGCATTTCCTAAAAACCACAGCACCCAGCTGCAGCTGCAACTTATTTAACCAATCTATGTATCTGTATCTTGAATTTAAAAGGATTTCTGTGTTTTGAAGGAATGAATGGGCTTGGTGTTGTGAGCCATATACAGGGTGGAGAAGCTGGAAAATACTGAGAGACGAGCTAATACATTCTTGGTTTTGGCCCCCTAATGTGATTGTTTTTTTCATTGCATTTAGAAAAAATGTAGAGTAACACCAGCCTTATGTTATAAGTTTGGTGTGTACATGATGACATGTTTTTCACTGCAGGCATTGACCTAAAAAGCAAAAGCAGGCAACCAGCCACTAAATCTGCATTGCATGTGAAAGGGTGAAATACAGTGTGTCAGGCTATTTCTGCCAATGGGACTAAAAATAGACATTGTGAGTCATTGCTTATTTTGTAAAGAAAATGTGTATAAAATCATTAACCTCCTAAGAAATAAAAAAAATAAAAAAAAATCCTCACATTCAATCTAAATCAGCTCTGTGTCAGCTATGCCCCTCCAAAGCTCTGATATAGTCTTCACCTTCCAATTAACTGCATGTTGGCAGATAACACCTGGGGAAGTCTTTTGACTTTAGGCATTTCTGTGGTATATTGAGGGGCCAGTAAAACAAAAGAAATAACTGTTGTGGTATTTATAAACAAACAGCAGACAGAGTTATAGGAAACTATAATTGATTATATATAATATATATTATATTGTAATTTGTAAAATAGTAGTATGTTGCCTGATTTGAACATTGATTGATACTGAATCTAGGTTATCTGGGTGATTTGGGTGATACTTATAAACACAGGGACAGATTACTGAACCAAATCTAGAGCAGAGGCCTCTACACCACAAGAGTTGACAACTGGCCAAAGCATAACTGAGAATGCAAAACCTTCTAATGGTCTCTCTTCCCTTCTTTCTCTCTCTTTCTCTCTCTCTCTCTATCACTTGCTCTCAGACTGCAATTACACTTGTCACTATCGCTGCCAACCGTTCATTCAGCTGGACTGCAGCACAGATGGAAGTTTGGTAACAGACCAGGCAGATTTCTCTGTCGACTCCGTCGAGACAGACACAAATGTGGTGAGGAACATCGTACTTACTAACATAGTACTTTTGTATTAGAAAATAAAGTTTTACACATCATTTACCACGAAAAATACCTTTAAACTGTGACTCAAAGATTAAACTATGTAACCAAGCAAAAGTTATTGCTCCAGAGAAAAATAATTCAAATTCAATTCTCCCTCTGTTCATATTGTGCAGCTGGGCAGGTCAAAGCAGATGGAGACAAGCAGATTGTCCACTGCTGTCCACTGTGTTTCAGTGTGCCATATGTCCTCAGAGACACTGGTTTTATTACCTATTCACTGTCAAGACATCTATACAGAAACTAATTTAGGAGAAAGCTGAGGGGACCTGACAACTTAACAACTTAACACAATAAAACAGCTGCCCTTATTATACAACAACTAAACAACTAAAAATTGATACTGTGGAGGTCTATGGACAACGTATCAAATAATTAAAGGTTAGCTTTACTGTGTATGTTATTAATCTTATTGATATACTTTGGCTCGAGTTGTGATTATTTTGTCATATTAACATATTAATGTTAGTTGTAATTTGGTTAAACTATTCTGCTGCAGCCTTGCTGATAGTAGTTTGTATAGTCCTGCAAATTCAGGTTAAATTTGAGTTTAGAAAGTGGAAGGCCAGTCAGATAGTCAGCCACCTGTCCACCTTGTATAAACAAGGTTATAGGTCCTACTTTTCAATTCTCCAGCAGAGAAATAACTAAAACACCAGAGAGGAAACATTGTTTTTGTAAGAGTGATAAAGCACATGCACTATATCCTGGTCTTTAAAGGTACAGCTTCAAAAGCCAGAATGAAGGGAAGCTGGAAAGTAGAATGGCTTTGGTTGAGTCATGACATAGACAATAATAAATGATAGGAATGAGAGCAGACCTCTCTATATTAAATACACTATGTATTATCAGTGAGTAGCATTTCCACTCTCTTCTCACACACATCATCAAGAACATCAGGAAAATGTAATGAATTAGGCAGATTGGGAGTGGGCTGGCACTTTAGATGTCTTTGTGAAGTTTTATTGTCTGGGAGGAGCAAAGGGGTATGCTGAGGTCAAAGAGCTGTTAGTCAAACCAGTCTTCTCCAGACGGACAGGTGAGCAGAGAGATTTCAGACAAACAAATCTGGAGATCGTTCTAAGATAGTGGGGATGGTAGAAATCCTAAAGCTATCCTAAATACTCGTTCACCTGAACCTTGAAGATGACCTGGGGAAGTACAGGAAGTGACTCACTCCACAGCCAAGAGGACAGTGGCTCAGTGGTAGAACTGTTCTTTACTGCATCTACATCTTTCTTTCACACGGTCAGAGCGTCAACGGTGAGGCTATTGAATAGTTCATCTTTCCTGTACAGAGCAGTTTTCACTTTCTGTTTGTCGACATTGAATCCTGTGAAGCTCAAGTGCTGTCACTTTCTCTTTGTCCTTAAAGCTCATTAATGAAGACTTTTTGCTGACATGTGGGCCATTTGCTGGACTGTACCTGTTCTTTACTTTTCAGGATGACTATATTGATTTGGGTAAACAGGAGTTAAGTGTTGGTGAGATTCAACAGAAAGTTAAGGAATACAATGCTCAGATCAACAGCAATCTCTACATGATGGTTGTGAGTGACTTTTTTCTCCCAGCACTGTATTTCTCTTATTAAAAATATATATAATATCTTACACTATGTTGGTCACTCCCCATCTAATGCTCTACACCTTTCTATCTTGTAGAATAAAGATGGGTTCTACACAGGTTTCATCAAGGTCCACTTTCAGTTAGCTCGACCGATTTCCCTCCCTCCTGCTCATAGTTTGTGTACAACGCAAGAGGAAGATCAGCTGGGCAAACGGATGAAAAGGCGAACATCTTTCTACCTCCCTAAAGATACTGCAAAACACCTTCATATAAGCTCCCAAACACGGGTACGGGAAGTCATTGAGGCATTGCTCAACAAGTTCACTGTGGTGGACAACCCAGCCAAGTTTGCCCTGTTCGAACGCACTGAGAGACAAAGCCAAGGTAGCAATATTATTATGTGTTTACAGTAAAACAGAACACAGCACTAAGTATTGAATTCTGATTTTTATTTTCTTTTTATTTAGTGTACATGCGTAAATTGTCTGATGATGAATGTCCACTCTACTTGCGCTTGAGTGCTGGCCCTAGTGAAAAAGTCCTGAGTCTGGTTTTGAAAGAAAATGAAACAGGAGATGTCAATGTAAGTTTCCATCTGGCTCTGAAAATGATCATATGATAACCCTTATTTTACAATACATTCTGACATTGTAATGGTTATATATACACAACTACTTTTAATGTGAAAATACCCTCCTCCACAGTGGGATGCATTTAGCTTTCCTGAGCTGTGCAACTTTCTGCGAATCCTGCAGCGTGAGGAGGAAGAGCATGTCCGGCAGATTGTGAAGCGCTACACCCTTGCAAGGGAAAAAATGAAGCAGGCCATGGCGAGGATTACTACTCCTGGTTGACACTGAGTGATGCAGCTGATCTTGTACTTACAAGAAGAACCTTCTGCCATTTTGAGAAGTATCATGGACCAATGAGAGAATTTACAGCAGTGTAAAAGGGAAGGACAGAGCTCAGACAATGGCATTTTTGAATAAAGACTGTTTAAGAAGCAGGGAAACTGCTGTTACATTTAATGTGTATCACCTAAATGTGCTGCCACTTTTTGTGCTAGGTTAGCCACTGTTATCAACTGAATTGGCAGAAAAATACATTGAAAAACGTAATAAGATTACCATTATCTTAATTCATTGCAGTTCTTTTTTGAAAAAATATGCTGCTTGATATGATTATTTATAGCAGTGTTGGAGACACAGTGTGTTTTTGTAGTAATTTATATGGTTTATCTTAAGGTTATTTTATGTGTATTCTTGTTCATCTCTTTCGCGACTGTTTTGTGGTCCGGACAAGTTAAAATGTGAACAGCGTGTTTATATTCTAATAATCTAATGCAATAAATCATGGGTCATTTGTCGTCGTGTTCATTTTAGATTTTACATCAAGGCACAAGATTTGATCAAGTTTTGTTTGGTCGATGCATCACACATAAAGACTCAGGAAGCTTGTGATTAATGATCATCTCATCCCACATACATGGTCTTTTATATGCTTTGATAACAGCATCCTCTAATCTGGAAAAACTATATATAATATGGCTGCAGCAGTTTAGTTTCAGGTAATGCACTGGTACCTCATCTGAAGGGCCCTGTGCAGGCCACACCAAATACAGAAAATTTGGTCTTTCTGGACCTTGCCTTGAGCAAGCTATTGCTATTTAGCTGGGACTGCATTATTGTGTAAAATACATTTGTATGTTGCTGCTTTATTTTCAACTAAGGGGTCAAACCCAAACTATTACAAACAGCCCCAACAGCAATTTGACGTCTTCTTCTTTTTGGCTATCCATTTATCTGAGCATGTTGATGTACCGTAATTAGGTATATAAGGTAAGTATCCAAGTTGAAAGGAGTGTTTTCTTTCTTGTGCCTTTTCACGCTCCTGTCCATGTGGCGGCGACAGCTCAGCTCAGTGTTTCTTAACCAACCGACGGAGACAAACAGAGGAACAAAAACGTGCTACGTTACTTAGCATAAACAGCTAGCGTGAGTGTGTTTAGGGGGTCTGAGCTTGTGTAGATTTTACAGCCCACCAAGACAAATCCATCAAAGAAATATTCTCACCTGCGAACAGATCGCTGTAGGTAAGTTTTCAACCAAGCCGGAGCGACTGAAACAGGTTGTTAAAGCAGCTAATGTCCGCCTTTGTCAGCGTCAGTATACGTTATTTTGTAAACCAGGCAGAAACATGTTGACCTGGCTAATGCTAGCACCACTGTGCTAATAGTCTTTATCTCATGGTAATGTGAGCAGCCAGGACATAAAAGTCACATAACAGCGACTAACACGCGTGTAGGGACATGTCTTCTCGGCCAAGGCTAGCTAGCAAAATTAGCTGTCTCTCTCCAAATCACCTATTGTCACCGAGCCCGCTAGACGAAGAGCTGACTAATGTTTTCTCGGGGTTTTATTAATTTACATCAATTTAACCTAATTGAACAGCGCGACTCAGGAGGACGGTCAGGTACGATACATCGCAGCTGTGGTCACATAAAGGTGTATTATCTAGTTGTTGACATGTCAGTGGCCTTCATATGGACACAGGACAAATGAGACATACATACATACATTTATTTATGTTATGTAATGTAACCTCTGAGTCTTGGATTTGACCTCTATTTGTCTTCTACAATATTAGCCACAAGCAAGGTATTATTAGAAAAACCACAGAATCACTGTATATGTACAGCAACCTTTTGCCTTGACTGTAGGTACAGTAGTATAGCATTTGTTTTTTGTTTTTTTGTGGTATCACTTTTGCTTTTCATAAAAAAAATTGGATTTTCTAAATATGTAGTCAACTCACCCTTTACTATGCGTTTCTTTATCCATTAAATGTAAAAATAATATTGCATATAATAATTGTTAATCCAAAAAACTGACTCTGCTTCCCATGTGACCCTGCTTCCACTTTTATAGGTTTTATGTCCTGAAGGTCATATTTCATCCAGTACAGTAACACTGTAGCACCACTGGCAGTCCTGTGACCCAAGAAAATAATGTGCTGCGGCTGAAGATGGGTGGTAGCGGCTCCAAATCCAAAGGATTTTGGCCTTTTTCTGGCTCAGGTAGCGTGGATGATCCAACCAAAGATGGAAATGAGCAGTCACTGGCAAGAGTTCGAAGTTTCCCAGGTGCAACACCATTTGTGTTTACTAGGCGAAGGTAAATAAAGCCTCAGCATCATGTAACCCCCCTCATACATTTTAAGTGTTATCTACACTTGTATGTCTGAGTCATTTTGCCTTACAACATGAATACTAATATTATTTCTCATATGTAAACACATGCAGACACCCTAACTTTTCAAAAACAGGGTGTTTTAACTTCAGGAAGATTGCTGACTAACTGACTGGAAGGCCCAAGGCATAAGCAAACTGAACAGCTGGTTTTGTTTTTTGTTTTTTTTTTGGTTGCTCACAGACTTGTGGGCATACCTGATACCTCGAAACCACATATAGTTTTTGTTGTGTATATTTAGTGATTCTGACATTGACCTACTCTATGCCAAATACAGCGTGTGCAATAAAACTGAGCCATGACTCAGATTTATTAAACAACCTGTTATTTTCAAATTTACTGAAGGTTTGGATACACAAGCTTATTATATATGTATGGACAATTCATTTTTTTCCATGTGCTGCAGCTCTATGTTCTTTGATGAAGATGGCGATTTGGCCCATGAGTTCTATGAAGAGACAATTGTGACAAAAAATGGACGTAAAAAAGCCAAACTGAAGAGGATTCACAAAAACCTAACACCTCAGGTGAGGAAATCATAAATCTATGATGTTGGTGTTTAGTCACCAACTGATGATGTTGGTGACTTTAGTCACTCTGACATGAGTCACCAACACCAATTCTCTGCAATATTAGTTCAGACAATTTAAATCTCTGTTTTGTGTCCTTTCAGGGAATTATAAAGCTCGACCACCCGCGCATCCATGTAGATTTCCCAGTTGTCCTTTGTGAAGCCTGACAATGTCTGAGGAGTGTCTCAGATTTGCCACTGTGTCAACTCCGTCCTGTGGTTTCCCGTACAGCTGGAAGCCTGAACCACCTTTTAAAATAATGATCTTTTGACATATTTGATGCCCTTATGTGGACAGGCCAATGCAATGTGTGCTGAGCCTTGTATGTGATCTGTTTTTGGCTCATCTGCAGACACAGAATAGGTCACTGATGGAGAGCTATAAGGGTGCCAAGTTGGCAAAAGCTACTCAGTTTACAGATCATGGTTTGTGTGCATGTATGTGTGAATGTGTGTGCAGACATGGATTGAAATGTGACAGTCCTGAATTTGTTGCTGCAGATTGTTTTCTGGTATAATTCACTGAACTCTAGGAGTTAAAGGGGAATGTAACCAGTTCTTTGTCCTGTCATATACTTTGTAGAGCAGGAAAGTTTAAGTGCACACTTTAGTTTTTTGACACCACCATGGCTTGCTTTATTATGCATGGAACAGGATCTGCTTATTGGTAACATCCGAGGGAGTTGACAATCAGCGGCCCACAAAATCTAAAGTGGATTAATGTCATATTATCATTTGGATGGACTTGCTTCAGTGACTTCAGAGCCACACATGTACACAGCAGCAGTGAGTCTAATAAGAGATCCTGTTGATTTCTTTGCTGCTTTGGCATACTATGTTTCACTTTTAATTTATTATAACTGTTTTTTTTAATTACAATTTGAAATGCTGAACTGTGTCATGGCCCTTTTTTCTATTCATACATTGTCCTTGCAAGGCATATTAAAGTGCATCTGCTGTGGATATACTTAAGAATTATCGCCTATAGTAATTACTGTGAGAATGTCTGGATTATTTTACAGGAAGTTTCCAAAGATTATATATAATAATATAATAATATTTGTAAATATTAAATATTGATTAAATATTTTTTCTGTAGCCCATATTGATGGTACTATCACCTGAATTTTTATCAATGTGACAAGTAATTTGTAATCCTAACTGAAATCCAGGGCAACTGAAAGAAGTGTCTGGAGAAAATGTCATTCCATGGGGTCAAATGTGGTTTTCCAGGCCAAACCTCTATATAAGAATTATTTGACAAGCTTAGAAGAGCTGCTTGTCAAATAATTTCTTGTAACAAAAGTTTTTTTAGCATTTCATCAGAAGGTTGTTAATGCTAAAATGAACTGATGGAACCTGTTCACCCATGTAATGGAAATATTGCCCCTGACCTCCAGCTGTGATGATATTAGCCACCTGCAGAGGAAATTGTGAGGGCAAAACATTGTTTGGAGGTGAAGTTTGTGTATGTGTGCGTTTCTACTAATGAGGTATGGATGAATTTAAGAGTGCAGTGAAGGCCATCAATGCCGTCTCCATGGGAAAGGGATTTCTATTAAGCCTTCTTGGGTATTGTTCTCTTTTGAGGATGAAGAGGCCTGTGCCAAAATCCACTCCACTTTATTGCTTCTATGAAATGATTATGCTCTGCCCAAGTTCTCTGGGAAAGTACCCCTTTTCAGCTGACTCTGGGGGAGACATGGAAGTACCTTTTGTTTACTTTCACAAAGCTGTGATAATATATAAGGCAATGAGGTGATTTGCAGTATTTGGGTTATAAAAAAGACTTGACTTAGCAAACTGCCCATGGTCTAGCTCTGCTGACAAAACTTGGGGCAAATTTTAAAATAAGGTATTATTCACAAAGACCATTACAATCCTTTACCCTATTAACTTGGATGTGTGAATCATTTTACACTTTTAAAAACCTGCTGTATATTAACTGAGAAATCAAGAGTAACTTAGCTGATCTATCAGTAATTGTGGTGCAATGAGGTAAATTGTATAAAATACATTATCAATGTAAGCAACTCTATTTCTTGTTTCAAACAAGAAATCTTGTTTGATCTCGACAAAGGTCATTCATTAACTATCAGAGATGATCAGTTATATCTAGCTAGTATGAGCAAGTTAAACTAATAATACACTGCACAAAGCATTTATACATTCTTTAGTCACATGCAGCACAAGTCATGTCATGTATAGGAAAGCCCTATGTGTATAAATCACCAAGAGGCTCAGGGTTGTCTTTTTAGTTCTTGTCCTGTACATCTTACTCTATATGCCTGGAGTAGCAACCTTGACAGACAATTTGATGGTACTTACAGTGACTTACACATATTTTACACTATAAACTTATTACACAAGAGACATATAAGATAATACACAATATTCCACTTCCTTAAATACATCAATTAACTGTTACTCAGAAAATATTCAAATGGTTTCAAAACTTATATAGCTCATGCAATGTGTGTGGGGTTTATCCAAGCAAACTTACACTATCCAGCACCTAAAGATCATGAGAAGGCATCAGGATGTGATTTTGTTCTGTGTGATCTGCCAAAGATCTGTACTTTAAACAGCATATGTTTAAATAATTCTGACTAACAGAGGAGCAGGCCAAGGAGCCATTCTTTGAAACTCCCTTTATTAAAAAGGAAAAGTGGGCAATATGGTGAGGTGTTTGTATAATAGTGGTCAAACAGAGGTGGAGTCTCCTGGCTATTTAAGACAAGCCTGTAGTGGTTTTCAACATAAAATTTAACAACTGGTTTGGTTTCCTCTGTTAAAGGGAACTCAGACTGATAATGGGGCAGACTAACATGCCTGTATGACCTGTATGCATCCTGATCTTGAACAACTGGAACAGCTTGATTGAGCTACTTTCATCTGGGGAGTGACGAGGAGGTGGTTGCTGGTAAGAGACCATTTGGACACATCATGACTTTCCACAGTAATAAGAAAATGATGCTTATGCTAAGGAAGTGTATTTCTTATCAGTGTACAAAATGCATACCATTTGCACTGCCTTGAGCAGTAAACTGCTATTTACACATGAATACATCAGCAATAATAATCACATACCATAGGTTCATTTTACAGACAGAATTTTTTTTTGTAATTTTAGTTAAGACAACTAGCTGTAATAGAAGTAAGACAGTCTTGGTCGTGGTGTGAAGGGACTGTTTCTTATTATGTCTTAACAAACTTCTTCTGCCGAGTCTGGAGAACAGTCTACTTCGGTCTTTGTTTAGGGGGATGAATAACACTAAAATGTAATGTACCCTCAAATCTCTGTCAGAAAGGGTCATGATCTTGAGCTTAAGTTTTGAATTAATGATTATCTTACAGCACAACTTCAAGTTATATTCATAAAAAGGCAAAATTAGACAAGTTAGCTTTTTTTTATAAATTCACAACTAACCCCCAAGTCAGTAACTTAATGGACTGAGCGGCTGTGACTAAACGTTAGCCGTCGTCATCGTCGTAGCTTCTGTGTTAGCACCAGGTTGGAGGATTTCTCAGATAATACCATGGATTGAAGGGACTATGACTGTTGTTTTTCACATGGCAGGGTTGTGGAAAAGTAATTTATGCGTCGGTTACATGAGTGGAATAAACCCTTGTCGTCGGCTTCATCGGAACAGGTCAGACTGAACTGGAAGAGGAAACAAACCCGTTAGCTAATTTAGCACGTTTGGCAGTTTCATTGAAACTTTCAGCCAATTTGGCCAAGTTACGTTTATTTAGTCCGTGGAAAGAAGGAGTTTAAACTAGCATGAGAGAAAAGCAAGTAACTGCCAAAAGTTTCATCCCCCCCCCCAATATATTTCACTCTAACCAACATTTATTTCTCAGAATTGAGTTACAAATATAAAAGTGAATCAATCAGAAAGCTGTCTCCTAAACAATATGTTGTAATACTGGAAATAAAACAGCAGTTTTTATTATCTTGTTGTGGGATTAGGGTATTGGTATCCTAACAATAATGACCCCCCTCCCGATTTATTTATTTATCTATTAATTATTTATTTGATAATTTTCGAGATGGTCATTCAAAACAACCAGGAAGTGGAAAAGTGGAAATATAGCTTCAAATTCGACGTTAAGATCTTTGGCATGACATCATTAGATAAGATTTTTTTTTTTTGCTGAATATAGTAAAACTCCTTTGTTTTCTTTTCTAGAGAAAGAAAAGAGAAGGTGAGCAGTGACCATGGAAGCTGTATTTCACGCTCTCTTCGCCACAGCTGGCCAGCTGCCTTGTTTTCTGCTGACTCTGTTTACATTGTGGACAGTCTTATGTTCAGCAGATGTAAAGCAGACAAGACGGCCATTATATTCTCAGAAGCCAGTTCTTCTTGCATGGAATGTCCCAACACAGGACTGTGCTCCGCGACATCGTGTAACTTTTTCTCTGGACCAGTTTGACATTGTGGCATTCCCCAATGAGGGCTTTGTGGGGCAGAATCTCACAATTTTCTATAAGGAGCGTCTCGGGTTGTATCCTTACTATGAGCATGGTGGTACTGCAGTGAATGGGGGTCTTCCACAGGTTGCCAGCCTCACTCAGCACTAT
Source organism: Rachycentron canadum (assembly GCA_038496675.1). NCBI lineage: Eukaryota > Metazoa > Chordata > Actinopteri > Carangiformes > Rachycentridae > Rachycentron > Rachycentron canadum. The sequence goes on along the minus strand of CM076649.1, from coordinate 8,192,376 downwards.
GAAAAGATGCCTGAAGGTGTGCATAAATATATTCGAGAGCCAGAGGCAAAAGGTTTGGCTGTTATTGACTGGGAGGAGTGGCGCCCACTGTGGATCCGAAATTGGAATATTAAAGATATCTATCGGAATAAATCCCGTGAAATGGTGGCCAAAAAGAATCCTAAGTGGACGCCAGAACAAGTGGGAAGAGTTGCACAGCAGGAATTTGAGCTATCAGCTCACAAATTTATGCTGGAGACTCTAAAACTTGCCAAGAATCTGAGGCCCAATCAGCTGTGGGGGTTTTACCTGTTTCCAGATTGCTACAACCACGACTACAGGGGTAACTTGAAGAACTACACAGGCCAGTGCCCTTTTGTGGAGATGGCTCGCAACGACCAGTTAAAATGGTTGTGGATGGAATGTACAGCCTTCTTCCCGTCTATATACATGGATTCTGTTCTGAAGTCTACGAAGTATGGGCGTCTCTTTGTCCGAAACAGGGTGAAGGAGGCAATGCGTCTGGCATCTGTTGGGGATGGATTAGCATGCCCTGTTTTTGTTTATACCCGACCTACTTACATCAATAAGATGACCCCCCTAACTGAGGTTAGTTGGCTAAAGGAACAATCCATTAAGCACAGGAGGTTGATACATTCATTATGTAGAATATTAGGTACTATGTTTAACCAGTGATTAATCTATGAATACATTTTGCTGAATCAGTGAATCATTAAATATTTTAAAATGATTGGTTTGGTAAACAGCTAAAAAAGCTCAAATACCAATCAGTTTATAGTGATTTGGAATCAAGAAGAATAGTTTTTACTTTTTTGAATGACTGAAACGACAATAAAAATGTCATCAGATTCTTGAACTCACTACTTCAGTTTTCTCTTGGGCTAATTGTATGATGCAGTAATGAACTGTGTTTGTAAACGATTTGTAGACAGATCTGGTGTCCACCATCGGTGAGAGTATTGCACTTGGAGCCGCAGGTATAATCATCTGGGGTGACACCTCCTATGCAAGCAACAATGTAAGTACTCTACCCTCACTGCTCTTATGATGCTGAATGTCTTGGTGTTCAGTAATTATGGGTTAACATAATTGTATTTATCCACCAGACCAACTGCCTCATCATTAATGAGTACCTTCGAGGACCACTGGGGCGGTACCTGCTCAATGTGTCTACGGCAGCAGAGCAGTGCAGTCAGGTGGTGTGTAAATCCCACGGCCGTTGTCTTCGCAAAGTACCAGACAGTGATGTGTACCTGCATCTTAGTCCCTTAACACACAGCATCACCAGTCAGGGTGGCCAGCTGAAGGTTACAGGAGTGCCTGGCCAAGCCGAGTTGGCTCTTTTCCGCACACACTTCCAATGCCAGTGCTACCAAGGGTATAGGGGTGAGGGTTGTGCTCAGAAAGAAAAAGGGCAGAATAAAGCCTCCTCTGTCTTAGGGACCTGGCCTCTTTGCCTTTTACTTCCACTAGGGCTCCTCACACTGCTACACTGAGGAAACAGAAGCCTAAACTATTCACAGCTTCTGCCAGCCTTGAAAAGGACAGAACTTTTCCACGTAAACATTGGAGGATACTTTGCACTAGTAATAGTTATACATTGACAGCAGCAGACAGTCAGTCCAGTCATCATCTCCCAGTTTGTCGGGGCATTTTTATCTCAGCACACATATCCAAAAAATTAGTATTTTTGTTTGAGAGGTGCACTGGGAGATCTCCAACCTCAGGACTACCTCCTGGAACTAATATCCATCCATCAATATTGCAACGTATTAACTTGCATCAAATGATTACAAAAATCTGAACTTTTTAATTCCTTTGCTAAGCTCCATGCTGACCCTGACCTCCAGACTGGACTGTCCCAACAGAGAAATCCGAGAAATTCCTTATGAAAAAAGAAATTTTTTCCTAAATTACCATGTAGTATTGGTGCATTAGAACAAAATGGTACTTTTAAACAGTGTGGTTGGTACTGTTTTCACCTTGTGAATCTTTGTTTGTGTGTCTCATCATGGCAAAGTCCTGGGGACACCTACTGTAGCAGGAACTACGTTAAAGACATTATTGAGTAATTTGGCTGGTGTTGATATGTCTGTTGACAGATTTAGTCACTGATGGTGTCACCATCGTGCAAGACATGGCCACAAAACTTTACAGGGGTGCAGTTGAAATCAAAGTGAAGCCTAATATCAGAAGACTGGAGTGTCCTGACCATTGAGTGCTCAGTAGTCATTTAATAATAATGTACTGACTACTGCTGTGTTGTGATCGGATAAGATGGCCTCTCATTTATCTGTTTTTTTTTTTTTTTTGATGAGTGGTTTACACAACATGACGGATAAGCAAAAGTTTGGAAGAAAACTACATTTCCGTTGCCATACAATATTAATAAGTTGTTGGCGCACTCAGCAAAATGGTACTTTCAGGTATTGTGCATTGTCATATTGGTGCCTAATTGTTTGTGTCTGTTGATTAACCAAGGCATTAAGTGTTATTATATATTATCTAATGACTATAAATGTATAGTATAAATAATGCATTGTGCCACAAGTGATGAATTATGGCTTAATGTCTTAAATGTCTTTGATTATCTTTGTCTTATAGGCACAACATAGCTGGACCTCCTATTTCTGTTCAGAAATGTGCTTTAACTGGGCTACAACGTGCTCTTTCTGTTTTTCTATAGTTGGTTTTGTTCACAGGTTGTGGTTATTGAGGTATTTTGAATAGTGTTCATCTCAGTCCCCCTATGGGCACAATACATTATGCTGTTATTAACTTTATAATGTCCTTCAGGCTAGACAGATCGTTAAAGACAGAGAAGAGAATAGTGACTATTTGTTTGATACAAATGGTATCCTCTAATTTACATGGATGTCATCATGAAAATAATTCACTTCAACTCAAAGTTTTATTTCAGAATCCAGTAAATGTAATTTTGCCTAATTTTTGTTTAACGTTCTTGAAGACAGACAGGTACATGATCAAATACTAGCATATCACCACCAACTGAAACTTATTCCAAAGATAGTGGTTTTGATGTTTATTTTTGTTGATAAGTAATATAAAATGTTAAAATTTGGTTATTTTCCATTTTAAATTTTTGGCTACCATTCTTAAGAAACCAAAGGAAGGGATTCGTTTGGAAATTTAAATTACTCAAATATCTATATTGGCCTCGGTTATCCAATATCAGCTGGTAGTAGTAGTTTTAGCATGTAGTTTGACTTGCTTGTGTTGCGTGGGCTCTTGCCAATGACACTAACAACTACTGTACATCTTCAGTCTAGTAGAGTAAATGTATGTGCTATAGACCAAAGGTAGCAGGACCATTTCATATTTATACAGCAGTTTCTGAATTTTATCTGCAAGGAAGTGCTCAAAATGGTGTTGAGATACCTAAAATAATTTTTCGCAAACTTGGAAACTAGGAATAACTAGGAAAATGTAGTATCCCAGAACCAGTATTGCAATATTACATTTTATGTAGTTGGACTTTTGAATTCTGCACTTTAACAAATTTTCTATTGAGATAGCTCTGAATTTAACTTGTGTACATGAGATGCAATTGTTATTTACTGGATACAGAGGCCTATAACTATACAGTATAGTAAATTGTGTTTTTCCATTAAATGTGCCATGTTAGAGTTGTGTTCACTGTGAATCTTGTCTGAACATAAATGTGTGCTTGTGTAATTGTTAACCTTCCTTGGCTTTTTTAAGTGTAAAATTATCTAACGTTTCATTTGTCGTTATCTTTAAACATAATTTGTTAAAGTGTGCTTCACAAATTAATCAGATTAAACACAGTGACAGTAGTTTCTGAAGTTTAACGATTTCCCACAGAGCCTTATAGAATAACATTTATTCTGAAATTTTAAGAATCGGTAGAAAATTGTCAAAATTTTGATGGATAATACTATGTTAAAGCATCAGGTGAATTGCACCAGTGTGGATGTTAAACATGTCTTTCATTTCACAATTTCAGATTGAATTTAACTTGTACCATTCCACCTCTCCATTGTCAAAACGTATTGTTTTTGTGTTAATGAGACAAATGACCATAATTTAAAAGCTTTGTTTTGCCAAAGTGCATTGATTTCTTTTTTTTTTTGAAGAAAAAATGAGTTTTGTATTTAATAATATTTCATAATCACCTTTTACATCAAATAATTTCAATATTAAAAAAAACGTTTGAAATAATTTTTTTGTTGTTTTTTTTCCTGCATGTGTATCAGATACACTGTTGATTTAGTCTAATACTTTACAACGAATATGCAAGAAAAAAATGTCACAATGCTCGAGGGTTGAATTTGAAAGTGAGATGTGTGTTTTTTTTTTTTTTTTTTAGGCATTGCAGTTGTGAAGGCTGAAGATTCAGGATATTCAGTTAGATACTAAAAGTTGAAGGACACTGAAGTTAGATTTTTGCTTTAAGAGTGTTGTGGCACTTCAAAAATAATTGTTGTGTCTAAAACTACATCCTTTCCAGCACAAATGTATCTTTTAATTGAACACATGAACCTCACTGGTTAACACGGGCACCAAGTCTAGAAGAACAGTTTTATCTGATTTTGTTGACAGTTGTGTGTTTTCTATCAGAAGGAAATAGTTGATTATGTGCATCACATAATGCGGTCCGACGGGGAACAGACGGCTCAGAGCTTATATGCAGTCGATGGTTTAGTCCGTGGATCTAACATAGAGCAGACACATATTCAACAGCTTTTCTTTGCATTTCTCGACTTTCCTGTGCGAGGGTTTATGTCTAGTTTTTGCTGCCAGTTTATCGACAGTCCTGCCATTTAAAGAAACGCGGAATGTATTTGTGTTTTTTTTTTTTTTTTTTTTTTTTTTAAATCAGGAAAAATGAGTAGTTAGCGTCAGGCACCAATTTGTCTCTATCAGTTTGGAAAGCTAGCTCCCCATCAGCACCGACCCCTCCAGCAACATTTCCTATCTCTGGAAACCAGCAATGCAGAAGACATGACGACAAAACCAGCAGCCTCGTCCTTCTGTCAGTGATCGTGTGTTGTTGTCTCCTGTGTGTCGGTATGTTTCCCCCTGGTGCTGCATAGCTTCCTGCATGTTGACTGCGTCCCATTGCACAGAGATGAAGACAGCTAATGCTAGCTTTATGCCATGTTATGGCTAAATTACAGTCTTCAGCTTGCTCTGCTTTTTGCACTGCTATGCTACAGATCTTTCAACTCTGATGCAGGGTTAACTTTCCCTTAACTTATAACATTTCTCGTGTTTTTCTGAATTATTTTCTGTATTTTCTGTCCAGACACCTCAGGTCCTGCATGGGTAACATTGTCAACCATCTGGCGTTATAGTGCACTCTTTTCTCTGCAGCTGCTGGGACTTCAGATGGGCAACTGTGGCGGATTTAGCAAGAGCTAAACTGTCTAATGAAGCCTTCACCAGCAAATGTCCTGCAGTATACTCAAATAATACTGCACTGCACTATAGGCCAGGTCTTCTTTTTGTAGTTTTGGCCATCAGTCTTAAATGTTGGGATAAAAGTTCATCCATCAAGTCCATTGCTGACATCTACAGATGTGGCAACATCAGTATCAGTATCAAAGCTTGTATTCCCTGTCTTTGCATTTCAATGGTCTGGTTAATAGGAGTCATGGTTAACACTATGAAAGCAAGAAGCAGGTTTCTAATGAATCCAAATATTGTAAAGAAAGTTTCATAAGCTGCACCACAGTGGTCTTATTGGACAGGGTTAACAGCTTTATAATGCTTACAGTCAAACAAACAGAAAGATTGCTTGAAACTCTGTGTAATTGGATCTCACATATTGCACTGTCTACCACTTTTTCCTAGGTTTTTCATCTTGGTAGAATGAATTTCTTGCGTAATCGTCTTGTTGTTTTGGGCCTGGTGTTGCTGGCCACATTACTGCTGTACCTGCTGCTGCCGTCCATTCGCCAGGGCAGCATGGAACCATCTTTTGAAGCTCAAAGAATGGTGCTGATGGCCACCCCTCCTCCTCCACTGCCAACCATCAATGTGTCTATTCGCACTGGACAGTTGCCTGGGGACCCACCACTCTTCTTCCGAGAGGCTTTACCCATCGATGGGGCTGGACGACAAATATTGCCGAGGTGAGTTGTCTAAAAGCTTAGAACATTTTGAGTGACAAGATGCTTTGTCCTTTTAATTGTTGAATCCAAATTCTATAAGAACACCAACCAGGATGATCACTTAATGCAATCCAGACACAGACACCGCTGCTAAAGTACAGTTTTATTGATTTGATCTCTGTTGGTTATGAAATCTTGAGTCAAGGGAAAACAAACTGGTTTCTTTGTGCAGGCTGCAAGTGGTCCTTCTCCATGGCCAGGCCTTCACATCCAAAACCTGGGAAGAACTCGGCACAATGGCCCTTCTGGCAACAAATGGATATCAGGCCTTAGCAATGGACCTACCAGGTAGAAGTGAAGTCTTATCCCACATAATCAACATTCACCTCAGAGACTGCAATCATATCAATATAAAACTGAATTGTTCATGTCTTTTTAATACACACAGTTTGACAACTGTATTATATACATTAGGTAAGATTCTAAATTGAAAAATTTGCCCAAAATTCAAACAAATAGAAACTGATATTGTACAAAAGAAATGATGCAGTGATATGCCTGTGAAGTATTTGCTCTATAATTAACTGATTAGTTTATTGACAGTCACAGCTTGCAGTTACATTGCAGAAAATAACATTTTTGTTTTACTTGTTAGACAGGTGCGTTGGCAGGCTGTTTCATGAGCTGATAGTGTACAAAATGTTTTCACCTGCAAAATGCAGTGTTTTTTTAAGAGAGGAGGTCAGGTGCACATCAAGTGGTAACTCAAACTGTGATGTTTGTGAACTGCCGTTTTAAAGCCACAAGTTTCTAATTTGGCTGTCGCCATGTTGATTTTTTTTTTTTTTTTTTTTTAAACCAGAAGAAAGCATATTTTAAGGGGAGAAGGTGGATCTGAGGAAAAGTGAGGGGTAGATCTGACCTGCTCTGTACTCTATCCTGATAGTCAGGCAGGTCTCTGTGTGTGGTACAGTCTGTAAGTCACACAGTAGTCACACCCTAATGCAGACCCTGAACATCGTGTTGCATGGAAAAAGACTTTACTAGAAATTAGTGATTGTGACCATAAAGGTATTAGAAAAACGTTTACTGAGCAAATAACTCAAGTGAGAACTAGGGTCATTTTCACATAGACTTCTATTCAAACAGACTTCTTTTTGCAACTAGTAGAGTCGCCACCTGATGGCCATTACATAGAATGTAAGTTTAAGGCTCTTCTACAGTAACTGATCAGTGCAGTTAATATATTATATAAAATCTCACTGCATACACACACACACACACACACTAGTGTAAATGGCTGCTGTTTGTCATGTCTTAGAAGCTCAGCATGCATATTCTGTTGTTATATTTAAGTACTCTCTCTTCTCTTGGACAAATTCTTTCTCTTCTTGGAGGGTATGGAAAATCCCCAGACTCTGAAGCTCTCAAGACTGATCAGAATCGAGTGGACCTCCTTTCAAGATTCATGGAGTCTTTGGGTGTCAGAGCAGCTGTGCTTTTGAGCCCCTCCATGAGTGGACATTACTCCATCCCCTTCTTCATGAAGAACAGCGCTCAGCTACATGGCTTCATTCCAATAGCACCAGTCGGTACCCGGAGTTACACTCCACAGCAGTACCAAAACATTCAGGTGAGGGAAGAACGGATTCTGGTTATGTCACAGTGATAAGTAATATATTAATTATATATAGAAATAAATGGTTCCAGTAGTGTGTGTTATATGAGGGTCAGGGTTAAATTTTCATGTTTGGATGAACTGAATTCCATATCACTAAGACATGAAAAAATTAACCCACTAGGGGGCCCTAAGACACAAATAAACAGTGAGACTTAGGGACATGGTGCTATTGCTTTGTGCCTTGTTCAATGAAATCCAAATCTTTATTGTATGTGGTAAATTAAATTACCACCATTTACCATTACAATTTTCTTTATCAGCATGTATTTGCTGGAAGGAAGAAAGATTTGCTACAAAAAATGATTATTGACTGTTGTCTGTTGACTAAATGATTAAACATTTAATAGTTATAGTTTGTAATCCATTTATGTTAATATCAGCTTAATTGTCTGTTGATTAATCAAGTTAAAATACCAACTATTTGCTGGTTATAATGTAATGAATTTGTATTATCACTGCAGAGTGCTGGTCAGACAAAGGAAGCATCTAATATTTGTAATCTTATAGAATAGATGATTGATAAACCAAAAAGAAAACATTAATACATTACAGTTACATCAATAGCAGCTTTGTTTTGAAAGTTTGTCCAACAGTGTATTTTTGTTGCATCGTTGTGATGTCTATATCTAAATTAACTTTATCTAAATGTCTGTAGGCTTTTATACAATAGGTATACAACACCCAGCAATTTAGCCAGTTTCACATGTGTGATAACTTCTTTTTTTATGCTGGATAGTCTCTCTCATTTACCTCTCATGCCTGTGTGCTTCTCACTCCAGACACCCACTCTGATTGTGTTTGGAGCCCTGGACACAAATCTGGGTGCCCAGTCCCACAAGAACCTCATACAACTTCCACATCACTTCGTGCTCAAGTTAGAAGGCGCTCGCCATGCGTGCTACATGGACAAACCCAGAGAATTTCACCAAGGATTAATTGACTTCCTCAGCAAATTGAAATGAAATGTGAAGCAGAGGAAACGGTGTAGTAAGATGGAAACAAAATAAAGGAAAGGGAAAAATATAAAGAGGAACATTAGTCCTGTAATCAGTGGTTTAGTTTGGTGACAGTTCTGCTAAAAAGTACTAAAATCAGCATCATTCACATATTACCATCACATGTAGATCAGTGACAATGGATTAGGGTTTCTTACATGGAAAATGGCATGCAAAATCCTGTAGTGACGTTAACAATATAATATTTCAGTTGTATAATTATAAAAGTATCATTCTTTTTTTCAATTTTCCATAGTGTCAGCCAGAAACACGTTCACAAAAAGTAGTTCAGCACAGCCTGCTTTAAAAATAGCATCAGATGTGTATAGTGGTAAGTTTGGTTTCATGTGTTTCATGTCTCTTTATGCATGTAAAAACATGGAATGTGTTTGCTTTACAGTTACCATTTTTGTAGGTGACATGTAGGTTATTGTAAATATGCAAATGTAGCAGGTGCCTGTGTTTAAATAGCTTCTGTTCGCTTTACATTTGACAAACAGATTTGTATATTAAGATCTGGTAACCATTCCAGCTTACAGGCAAACACATGCTGCTCTCAACAAAGGCAGAACTGATACACATTGTAATAAAAAATGTACGAATGAATACGGACCATTTAAAAATGAAAAACTTACATTTATTTGTATAATGATAAAATTGTATGTAATATATTTGCAATAAGTTTGGACAATCATGCAAACAAACAAATGTAAAATAAGATATGTGCATAGCTTCAAATAAAAACATAAATTGTGTATTTTGTATGTTTCAGTTGCTAAAATGCCATGTTGGGATGTATTATGTAGATTTCTGATTTCTGAATATGATGCTTTGTTACAGATCAAACTACTGGAAACTAGCTGCCTTAAAATTCTGCTTACATTTTAAGTGGACAAATAATTATTTTATTGGAGGTGCTTATTTTACATGGGCAAATGACCTGAATGCTCCAATGCAGATAAGCACTCATACATTATTGACCCTTGAAAATGACCTATTAACACTTTTAGACTCATCCTCTTCATATATACAGCATTTATGATGACATTTTCAATGGTGGCCCTACTTGTATCTTGCACTGTCTAGACACATACGATTATCCCAAGCACGTACACATTTCTGTTTAAATAATATATTTGTACATTAGTGCCTCGACACACTTCGTAAGATTTAATGCAGTTAAAGCAAAAATAAAATTGAAATAGACTTTTATTTTGAAGGGCAGGAAAGGACTCAATCAGCAGCAGTCAGCTGACATCGTTACCTGACCAGCAAGTTGACTGAAGGGTGAGTACTGTCAGTAACTCCGGCTTAAACAACAACAGCTAAATAAATCAGAGTTGTCCGCTGTCCTGTTTATACCTGTTTACTAACCCCATCCTTCGCTAGTTCAGCGGTGGCTCAGACGCCGTCGCAGCTTGTACAACAGCTAAAAGTGCTAGCTGGCTATTTTAGCATAATTTGTTTTCCAGCCGAGCAGAGGTGCGTTAGCAGGTGCAGGCAGCTGACGTTAATGTTACCTAACGGCCTTTGGCACTGTAGCGTTAAAGACGCTGGTCGCTCACATTACCTCTGCGTTTGAACGGTCGTGTGTGTGTGTGTGTGTGTGTGTGTGTGTGTGTGTGTGTGTGTGTGTGTGTGTGTTTGTTTAGTGCCATTGTCCTTGTGTCCTCAGAGGAATAAATACATCTCACCATGCTGCCTGACAAAGATGGTCCAGGTGCTGGAGGCGGACAGAGCTCCTCCGGGGGAGAGGACCCCTCAGTCAGTCTGTTCAGAGACTACCTCCGCCTCAAAACTGTCCACCCAGAGCCTGACTATGGTGAGATACATTGCTTAAAATAATTGGGAATCAAGCAACTTCCTTTTTAAATGTCACGCATAGATTTTTTTTGGCAATTGCTTCAGATATAACACTTTTTTTTTCTTTTTTTGGGGGGTGGAATATTCACTTTCACTTTAACTTTCCACAGTGCACAGCATTTTAAAATAATAATTTATTTTCCTTGAAATGTTATACATCCATCCATCCCATTATCTACTCCACTGATCCGTCCAGGTCACAGGGGCTGGAGCCAATCCCAGCTGACACAGGGCCAACAGAGGTTCACCCTGGACAGGTCATATAGACACATGCAGACAAACAACCATTTACGCTCACACTCTCATCTATGGGCAATTTAGAGCCACCAATTAAAACTAAACATGCATGTCTTTGGACTGTGCTAGGTCTGTGGGATGTTCCGTTTAATACCACATTTAATTTGTATAATCTTATTTACCAAAGTCCAGTTCTTATCTGCATCAGTTAGACATTAAGTTGTTGCAGTTATGTGCAAAGTTTATGTGCAACTGTGGTCAGAAACTTTGGTTCCTGACCAAAAAAAGTGTCAGATGAGGTGAGGTGTTGTCAGCAGAACTCACTCCTAATGATATGGAACCTCAAATAATCATTTTGCCTTTGTGAATTTAGGTTCAGGTTTCTGTTTAGAATTATACTTTTACTTGGAGTTGTACCAGGCACGATCATGGAATAAAGCTCATAAGTGACCCATGGAAATGTTAGAGAGACCACACCACCTGGTTGGCATGGGAGCAATTGAGAGAGTAACTCGATGAAGGAAATCAAATTCGCTCACCTGGTCACCCCCATGCACTGAGTTTAATAAGAGTCTGAAAAATTTTACGAAATTGTGTCCTGGTTTGGTGACCTCACTAAAGTCTAACGGTACCATCACAACTAACAACAACATAACTAGTTTCTATTTGTCATTTATAGACGGTGCTCTTCGATTCCTGGAGAGAATAGCTGAGGAGCTCGGGCTACCCATGAAAAAGATTGAGGTGTGTGTCTCTTATGGTAATTTAATCTATGTAGCACACACTTCATATGCTTTACAGAAATGTGTAATACCTCCTCTGAAGTGAAACATAAAACGAAATGTTTAAGTGTTCCCTTCTGCCGTCCTCTGTCCCCTTAGGTTTGCCCAGGCAGAGTTGTGTCAATCATGACATGGGAAGGGACAAACCCGAGCTTGAAATCCATCCTACTGAATTCCCACACAGATGTTGTACCTGTTTTCCAGGTATGGCACTTGTCTTGTTATTGGTGTTAAAATCCTGTTATTACCTGTAATAGACACGAAAAAAATAGATTTGATATCAATCTCTTCTCCAGGAACATTGGAAATACGATGCTTTCAGTGCTTTCAAAGATGCAGAGGGCAACATTTATGCCCGAGGATCACAGGACATGAAATGTGTAACTATACAGTGGGTATAAACTGCCTTGATAACTTTTATTAAACAGGATTTGTGCTCTAGTGTTGTTGTGAGCTTCACTTTTAATCACGTTCAATGAGAAACACCTGTTTTAACAGCCACTCACCCAACTTGTATATTGTCAGTTCAAAGGCCATTTTTTAAAATTTCTGTCACAACCCTGCTGTATTTAATTATGTTCTCTGCAGGTACATCCAGGCAATCAGAAGACTGAAGGCAGAGGGACGGAAACTGATGCGCACTGTCCACTTAATGTTTGTTCCTGGTAAGTTATTGATGTGATTGCTTCCCTCCTCCTTTCCTAATTTTTTCCTAAAGCCTCGACACAACACTCACCACACCCACTTGTTTTTTCTTACACTTCACTTTCACATACAGTCAAATTACCTTTTCATTCAATTAATTGCACAGCCACCATAGCAAAATAATGTTCTGTTATAGGTAATATATAACTATTTTGACCATAGGGCTCATAAACTATGAACAGTGCATGAGGGTGATGCTACAGTCCTGTTTGGTATTGTGAAAATGTATTAAATGGGTTGATAAAACGCACTATATTAATAACCTCTCCATTTCTTAACATAGTGTATCAGTGTTTCTCAGTGCTCAAAGTTGAACAAAGGTTAATTTTGACCTCCAAAACAAACAGTGGCAGGTGGTCAAGATAAAGTATGAACTTAAATTTGAGTTTTGTCAAAGATGGTAAAGATTCTTTATACAAACCATGATAATTGTCTTTATTAGTTTATTATTTATGATGCATCACAAAGCTTTTGATTCAAGTTTTCATAAGTGCCATTTTGCCTGCTGTAATCTATTAAATCAACTTAACTATTGTTTAGCAAATGTTAAACTGAGAAAAAAATTGGTAAAAAATATATATATTACTGCTGAATAATATTTGTAATAATATTTGTTGTTTTTCTTTTAAGATGAAGAAGTTGGAGGTCACAAGGGAATGGAAACATTTGTGAAGCATCCAGAGTTCCAAAAATTAAACATTGGCTTTGCCCTTGATGAAGGTAAATAAATAACTATTTGCAACATTTTTAGTTATTAAGAATAAAAATCTGAAACCTGACGGTTACTCAGTCACTTAGTAAGTTGAAACTAGTGTCAGTTCTTGAGTATAAACGATGGCCACAGAGAATTATCTTGTTTAAATCTTATTTAATCCATCTTTACTCCTCATATAATAATAATAATAATAATATAATATACTCAAAACATCATTGTTCAAGGAACAGGATTTGACTGCTGGCACAGGTAAATGTAGCAACAACACTTGTACTTTTTTTTCTATACAAAAAGTCCTCAGTGAAACTAAGTAACTGACAAAGTTTTTCTCAAAAACCAGATTTTTTATTTTTAGAGATGCAACAGAAATCTTTAGCTGGACTCAAATCACACATCTTGCTTTCAATGGTCAGCATCTCAACCTCACAGGAACCACAATAACCTTTTTTAAAACAGCAATATTTATATTTGCTGTGTTGTGTTGGTTAACTTTTGATGTTTGTCCTAATTATTTCAACCATTACCAGATGATACTTCCGAACCTTAATGAGAGCTGATTGGATGGTTAAACATTTTGGTTAGATGTCTTTGAGACAATAGGCATGAAAAATCCACAATATGAGTAATTAGATTTTTGTCCATCTCTAGGCTAATGTTTACCGTTTCCTGACTCAGACGTGAACAGTCAGAGAGAGTATGTGGTCACAAGGGTTAGAATGTGATGACCAAATGTTCAAATGTGATCATATTACTCACTGTATCAAATTACCTAAATTGATTTTCAAGCCAAAGTCAAATGTGTGCTGATTTTCATTCTCTGGCTGTGAAGGTGCAGAAGCATCGCTTTGGTTTAGTTGCAAATCATTATCTCTAAGTTATCTTTAAGCACATTTCCTCTGCATGTGTTGTGTAGGTCTGGCCAACCCTGGTGAAGCATTCACTGTGTTTTATGGAGAGAGGAATCCCTGGTGTGAGTATAAAATACATACAATGCAGGACAACCGTACATCTGGTTCAGGTTTCATCTTAGTTTTCATGCCTTGAATCGTGAAGGGTGATAGTCAGCCATCCTTTACAGGGATCACAGTCCACTGCCCTGGAAGTCCAGGACATGGGTCTAGGTTTGTGGAGAACACAGCTGCTGAGAAGCTGGTAAGTGCCAGTATCATTTAACTAGTCAATAAAACTGTTTCAATCAATGCAACCTGTTGTTATAAAGGATGAGGAGTATTGTGCCAATTATGACACGCTCTTTTCCTTTGTAGCGCCAAGTCATAAACTCATTCCTGGACTTCAGAGAGAAGGAGAAGCACAGGTGAGTACACATATGTGCCATGTGCAATATTATACTGTGTATATTACATATTGTCCATGTTATAACTTTCTTCACCAATATGCTGCTCGGAGTTCGTTTTGGGTGATATGTTTTAAAGACAGCATATCTATGATACTACATTTGATGATCTGCTTTTTGCATTTATTTCTCTCCAAATATACAATCTTTAACACTTGATTACCTACATGAACTCCAGTATGAAAGTTCCCCTGTATGCTTTTTTGACACAGTGGATATAAATAATATGCTGGAAACAGTTTACAAGGGCTGTAGATTTTGAATTTGGACTTTTCCACCAGAGTAAGAGATGATTTCAGTGGTTTGAGGGTCTGCTTATGGCTGGTTCCTCCAAAAGTAATACTGCTAACATACTTACAAAGATCTGTGATTCTAAGTAGTTAGTCTCTCATAGTAGAGGGACCTGTGGCTTATTTAATAATTACATGTGGTAAGGCCCTATTATACATTATATTGTAAATTTCTTTGTATTTCTTTATATACTTAATGTTTTTTGCAAAAATGCAATTCTAGTTTCAATTTCATTGCAGTGTAACTGCACTGGAAATGCAGTAATTTCATTACTACTACTTGTGTATTAATTCCAGGCTAAACACAAGTGAGTGTTTCACACTCGGTGATGTCACCACAGTGAATATGACCATGGTCAAAGGAGGCGTGGCCTACAACGTCATCCCAGCTGAAATGGATGTCAGCTTTGACCTAAGAATACCACCTACAGTAAATCTGCAGGTGTGTACATGTGGATTTCTGTATGTGCAGACCGGCTTTTTATGGTACATGGATGTATCAGTGTTAAATAGCCCCCAACTTCTAAATTATTGTTATCCTGTCAGGAGTTTGAAAGACAGATCAAACAGTGGTGTAAGGAAGCAGGAGATGATGTCACATACAAATTTGCTCAGGTTGGTGCATTGTACTCAGTTGTGTAATTGTTGTTGGTTCTTTCCTGCTGTTGTCAAATACACTAAATTTGCTGCCTTTCTTTGCAGAAACATATGAACCAGGATGTGACATCGACAGAGGAGAGTGATCCTTGGTGGAGCGCCTTCAGTGCAGCCTGCAAGGCAATGTGAGTACACTGCACTGTAACACATAAGCAGCTTGTGTTTTCACCGTTTCTTTTTTTGATTAGTGTAGCATAGAAATGATTAGCGCATCATCAAAGTATTTGTGTGATTTCTGTACCCTTTTTTTCTATTTTCTTCACTCCAAGAATATCCACACCTTAGCTGCAAGTGTTCATACAGCTCCTGCAAATGAAGTGTTCTGTCTACCTTGGATATTTCTGATTTTCCTCTGTTGTCTTCTGTAAATATATAGGGCTCTCTGGTCATATCTGACACAGGTTGTAACAGTCTAAGGATGTTTTTGGAAATGTTTATCCAGATAGCTGCAGCTGACAAAACCATTAAATTACTATAGATCTGTTTGAGTGTGTCCATGTATTGTGCTTACTTAAGTATGTTGTCAATATCTCCACTGTAGGAACATGACTCTGGAAAAAGAGATATTTCCAGCTGCCACAGATAGCCGATTTATCCGAGCGGTAAGTAAAAGGGTCCAATGTAAGATAAATAAGAAAGCAGCATTGAGTGTTGATTTATTTACCTTTTCATTTATCTGTTTATAATGACTTGATGTTGAATATTTATCTTTGATGAATCTAGGTGGGCATTCCTGCTATTGGCTTTTCTCCAATGAACCAGACACCAATCTTGCTGCATGATCACAACGAGTACTTGAATGAGCAAGTCTTCCTGCAAGGCATCAGCGTGTACGAGAGGCTCATCCCAGCTCTTGCCAGCGTTTCTGCCTTTCCTGATGAGGCTTAGACAAGCCCTGGTTTTTAATCCTTTCTAAAACATATATCACTGATGATCTCAATATTTAACTTGAAAAAAGATTACCAAAGATTAATGATCATGAATCATTAAGACAAACTGGTACTATTGATTTTTGTTTTTTTTTTAATGATTCTCAGGATATAGGTGCAGTAAGCTTTGCATTTCTCAGTATTGCAGCAGTTTTTTACCAACAGAATATATCAGCATTGTTGATTGAGTGCGCCTGTGTGTTTGCAGTCTTAAAGAAATATCACTTGTTGTGTAAACCATGTTTTTCCATTAGAAAGCATCAGCTGACTAAAATGTGAAGATGTGAAGATTTTGATTTTGAACTCTTAGATTGTCAATTAAATGCCACTTTTTAAATTTAGCTTGGTTTTAAAATGAGTCCAGAGATAGAATTTTATTTAATAAACTAGAATTGAATAAATATATTTACACTTCAGTGGTCATATTCTCTTTCACACGAATTAGTGATGTGCATGATACCACACTGGCATGCAATTAAAGAGACCTATGAATGAGCTGTTGGTGAACATCTCCAGTGGTTCCCAATTTGTGGGCTGTGAAGGTATTGCAAGTGGTCTCATAAATCATTTGCAAAATAGTGAGTTTCTGGTGAGGAAACCCTTAAAAATTCTTTTTTTTTTCTCCTTGTATTAAGGTGTACTTTTATGTTGTCGCTATCAATCCACATAGTATCCCTGTTTGCTATGTCAGTCTAATAAAAGATGATAAAAGTTCACAGCCATGGCAAAAACAGAAGTATCTAATTGGATAGCTAATGAGCAACAAGAATAATTTAGAGGAAATTGACAAGTGATTTCCCCTCCATTAAAACAAAAAAGAAAAAAATGGCTTCCTAATTGTAGGTAGGCCACCAACATTTTTGAGAAATTCAAGCTCTAACCAACTATTTGGTTTGGGGGATTTACCATAATGACATCAAATAAAACTTCTAAAGATTATTTAAACACTTAACCTTTATCAGTGTAGGATTCAATTTATCATGAACCGCATCCTATTTAGTTGCCATTTAATACCAACTGTCCAGCTAAATACAATATAAAATAATTGTCAGACAATGGGTTCATAACTTTGGTCCAGACAGGTGAAAACAGCATGTAGCTTGAAAAGCAAAGGATACCACTTTCAGCCTACCATTGCAACCAAAAACTGACCTGTCTCAATCCTCTACTACACAAAGCACAAGTAAGAGTTTTCACATACTTTGTCTCTCAGATCTGTAGCTACATAGAACCAGCAAAAACTACATATCAGCTAAAATCTGCACGGAGCATTTAACCAGTTGACCAGAATGTATTTTGTGGAATCGTGTGAAGGCTGACTGAAATCACCACAATGCTCCAGCAAATGTCCTCTTCAGCGCAAAGAAATGTAACTGTATTTTCTTATTTGGGACTTTTGACCACTGTATTGAGGGATGGACCAGCAATTATCAAGATGATGTATTTTCTAGGACAATGCGACCAGACGGCAGCCCAAAGAGCTGGTGTGAAACGGCCTACATGCTACACTACAACAAAGATATGAAAGGGAAAAGATCTTTGGAAACAGTGATTTGTCAATGAACACAGAATAACAACAACATATACAGACAAAGCATTTGGAAGCCCTGCTGCATACAAATTTGAGGCTTGTCATAATGAAATGGCCATACAAGCTGTGGGAAGGAAACTGGTCTACAGCTTGTGAGATACAAAAACAATTAGGCTAGTGGGCCACATTCCCAGATATGTAGTTGAGTCAAATCTTGTCTCATTCACATTTTGGTGATTTAGATGTACTATCAAGCACTTATTTAATAAAAACTTTGAATAGGAGCAACCATTACAGCTTCCTTCCAACTCCTAAGCTCTAGTCCAGCTGCAACTGAGACATCACTGTTATTTCTCCAGCTCAGAGGACAGCTCATTTTTGATTAAAACAGTGTTAGTGTGGTTTGTTGTCTACCTTACCACAATAGGGAAGAGGCATTGTTTGTGTCCCAACAATATTTTGGTTGACTTATTGAACCTGGAATTTTGAATCTGTGAAAAGTTTTGTATCCTGTCTCTATTGTTCAGAATCACATACTTTCTCAAATAAATGCTCAAATAAATGTTCAATAAAATAGTTTAAAGGGAGAAAATTCTAAACCCAAACTAGGAAATGTGTTGACATTCTTGATAATAATGGACTGAATGGTTGCTGCACCTAAAGAGAGTGACAGAAATTAAGGTGGACTGCTGCATCAAACCAAAGGACCTCAGACCCAAATATGCACAGCTGCAATACATTAGAGAGTCGCCAGTGACCACAGTTATGACACAGTCTTTTATCTGAGGTTGAATAACGCAGATGAGAAGGCACATCATGCTTTTATGATGGGTAAAGCCAGGATTGCACCATTAAAGCAGACAACAATTCGTTGTTTTGAACTTACTACTGTTGTTCTAGTGTGGCATCTATAAGGGCAACAACAAATGCCTGAGGTGGATTGACCAAGACCCCTGGATCTACAGCCCATTTCTTCAGAAAATCCATAGGGATTTGATGGGAAATGACCAGAAAATTTAGGACACGATATAGTAATGACCAGAGATGCAGTTAGTAGTCACCACTGTCTGTCATGACTTCTCCAGAGCAGAATTAAAATTGTATTATCTGCATTATACAGTATATAACACTATATATTACATATTTAATGATATATGATCTGATGGTCAGAGGTGTAGTGCTATTTGTTTAAGTTCTGGAGTTAAACTCAGTCTTGTAAGACTCTTACAAGACTTAAAAAGAAATGCATTTTTGGGGAATTTATCCATCTATTTTGAATCACCAGAGATAGAATTATAATGTGAGCAATTTTTCTTGCACATCTCTAAAGGCCAGCACAGCTGTACATTTGGAGATTGCTCACTCTCTGAACATTGACTCCTGTATTATTGCCATAAGACGGTTCTGTGTCAAAGAGACCAAGTATGTAAATTGAAGTCAGTAAACAGCACAAATTTTGTTGGAGCAGAGCGAGAGGTCTTAGCTTTGTGTAGTTTTCTAGCAAATCGACTAAAGATGTTATTTTTATTCAATACAACCTGCCCTAAATTATAAAATATAAGATGGAGAATAAACAAGGATGTTGTGAAATGGGGGCAAGAAATAAAAGTAAGTGATTTGATACTGTTTACATGAGCTAAAGGTCGGTTTCATCTACTGCTCAGCTCCCATTGGATTTGTCGTCCAATTAACAGTGCATAGCTCTCCAAGGGGGACTGGCAGGAAGACTGAACAGTCAGTAATTAGTCTTCTCTCTCTCCAGGACATGACAGCAGTATTAACACATGGGGCCGTCAGGGAGACTTCTAAAAGCTGAGCCCACATCCTGCCTCTCAGAGGGGGCAGGAGTAGGTGCAGTCATCTTGTCAGGTCAGCTGTTGAGCCTCTAAATGTATTGCTGCATAAAGACTAAAGGTGCTTTTTAACTGTTAATGAGAAAAATTCCCTGTTCCACTGCTTCAGGAAAGCTTTTCATGAATTTGACACAGCACAGCCATTTCCACCATTACACTGCATCTAGTTATTTCTATACTGAGGCCAAAGTCAGTCATATTATTTCTGAGGAAATAAAAATCTCTCCTCTTACTCTCTCTCCCTCGGTCAGAGGTCAGAATCTGATTCAGCAGCAACCACTCTTTAACAAGGTGAGGTGCTAATTCAAGTCTCAGTCAAGGACGCCTAAACAAGGGTTTTTGCCCACATGGGAACATTAAACCTGCCTCCTGCAGTCTTTTCACACACCCTGCTGCGGTCTTATCAGCATTATTATCATAATACACAAACAGCTCTCTAAGGCATATTGCAACCAGGAGACTAACTTATGCTTTCCATGTTTGTTTGCTATGAAATTACACATTACTGTATACACATATACACTATACGCCATAGATAGACAAAAAAGTTAAACAATCTATGAATCCACAAAATCACTCTCCATATCATGTCCTTTAAATAGCTTTGTTGTATGTCTTCAGCATCTTGGAACAGAATCTCTTGTTTTCCTGCTTCTGGGGAGTGGTGTTAATATTCACAGATGCTGCGGTGTATGAAAGAACACACTGTACTTACTGTAAATCCTCCAGCTGAATGGCAAGTAATTCTGCTGTGTTCTCCGGCAGCGTAACTACAACTGTCCTCCGGTGGTAATTACAGCCAAACCGTCTTTTAATGCCCATGTGATCCTCCTTTAAGTGGTAATTAATTGTAGTCTGTTTGATATTGCAGTTCAGTGATCACAACACAGTGGTCGCTGCATTTAGCTGTCCTGTTGATTGTATTTCATGTACTGTAGTTTAGGATATTTATCTACATCAACAAAAAAATCTGAAAATCTAAGGTGGTAAAAGCACACCCACACCCACCAACAGTCTAGATAGTCACTGGCGATTGAAGAGGGTTGGTTGTGGAGATTGCTTATATTTTTGTGCCTGTGACAGCAAGAGCTGGACGCATATTGTTTTCCGGTTGTCTGTCCATCTGTCCCATTCTTATCAATATCTCAGTAATGCCTTGGACTTCTTGAAATTTGTCACAAATGTTCTCAAGGATGAACTGATGACATTTCAGTGGTTAAAGGTCAAAGCTCAAAGTCAGCAATTATGACAAAATTTTAATATTTTATATTACTCTGAACAAAGAGGGGTGTAATCTGAAACTAGTCTGAGTGGCGGAGGCACACAACCATGCGGTGGTAGTTCTAGTTATATCTGAAACAATATTGATCAAATCCCATCTGGGAAATTTTCTGTTGTTAGGTGGTTACAATTCTGCCTTTGTCCTAAGTGATTCATGGGTTGTGAAACTTCCATCAATTGATAGAACAAATTTAAGTCTCATGTTGCTTCTCATTTGCTTTTTATTTTTCTAACTTTCAAACTTGATTTTAATACATTCTCTCTTGTAGTAAACATTTCAGATTCATCATCCTAAATTATTCTGCATGTCTAAAAAACGCATGGCTAATATATATCACTATACATATACAGTATATATCACTGTATATGTACTACACAACAGAAAGATCACTTTATATGACTATCAGAACCACTGTCTAATATTAACCTATAGATTTCAGTCGTATTATGATAATATAATATAAATATTTAACTGAATGTTGTCTGCCTCCTTCATCACACCTGCAGTTGCTCTAATCTGTATTCACAGCTGACGTTTGATCTCCCCAAACTGGACATGAAACACATGCTCCCTGGTACAGCCTGAACCTGCGCACCTTGAAGCAGAAGACCAGACGGCTGGAAAGGAAAACACATTCCAGCCAGCGTGAGGAAGACCGTCAAGCTTGGAAGGATAGTTTATTATTATATAAAAAAGAACTTTGTAAAACCAGAAGCACGTATTATTCATCTTTAATAGAAAAGAATAAAAACAACCCCAGGTTCCTTTTCAGCACTGTAGCCAGGCTGACCAAGAACCATAGTGCTGTTGAGCCATGCATCCCTCCGACTCTCAACAGCAATGAATTCCTAAATTTCTTTACTGAAAAGATTGTGAATATTAGAGCAAGGATTGCCAATGATGAACCACAGACTGTAGTGCCTATAGAAGCATCTCCCAGACTTAATGCATACCTTGAAAGCTTCACCCCCATTGACCTGTCAGACTTAACTTCTGCTATTACCTCCTCTAAATCAGCCACATGTCTACTTGATCCAGTCCCGACAAGACTGCTCAAGGATGTCTTCCCCTTAGTTAACACTTCCATACTGAACCAGATCAATCTTTCCTTAGTCACAGGTTATGTGCCACAGGCCTTTAAGGTGGCAGTTATTAATCCCTTACTTAAAAAGCCTTCTCTAGATCCAGGCGTGTTAGCAAATTATAGGCCCATATCCAACCTTCCCTATATCTCCAAGATCCTTGAGAAGGTGGTTCTAAAGCAACTACATGAGCACCTGCACAGTAATGAACTGTTTGAAGCTTTCCAATCTGGATTCAGAGAACACCATAGCACTGAAACAGCACTGGTAAAAGTCTCCAACGATCTTCTTATAGCTTCTGATAGAGATCTGGTCTCTATACTGGTACTTCTGGACCTCAGTGCTGCATTTGACACCATTGACCACAGCATTCTGCTGCAGAGACTAGAACATGAAATCGGGATTAAAGGCTCTGCCCTAAAATGGTTAAAATCATACTTATCCGATAGGTTTCAGTTTGTTAGTGTTAACAATGACAATTCAGAGTACAGCAGAGTTACGTATGGCGTACCACAGGGCTCAGTTTTAGGGCCAATTCTTTTCATTCTTTACATACTTCCATTAGGCGATATAATCCGGAAACACTCAATCGACTTCCACTGTTACGCAGATGACACCCAGCTCTACGTATCGATGGAACCAGATGATAAAAGCCGCCTCACCAATCTGCAAGACTGCCTAAAAGACATCAAATCCTGGATGTCCACTAACTTCCTTCAACTAAACTCAGATAAAACAGAGGTCATTGTGTTTGGACCTAAAAATCTCAGGGACACCTTCTCTTTGCAGATTGCTTATCTAGATGGCATCACCCTGAACTCTAGTATGACCGCAAGGAACCTTGGAGTAATATTTGACTAAGACCTTTCATTCAGCTCACACATTAAACATGTGACTAGGACTGCCTTTTTTCACCTGCGCAGCATAGCCAAAATTAGGAATATCCTCTCTCAGAGTGATGCTGAGAAACTAGTACATGCATTTATCACCTCTAGGCTGGACTACTGTAACTCTCTGTTGTCAGGATGTCCGAAAAACTCTCTAAAGAGTCTGCAGTTAGTCCAGAACGCTGCAGCAAGGATATTGACAGGAGTTAGTAAAAGAGAACACATCTCTCCCACTTTAGCTTCTCTCCATTGGCTTCCTGTAGGATATCGAGTCGACTTCAAAATCCTTCTGCTGACTTATAAAGCCCTTAATGAAAAAGCTCCATCATATTTGAAAGACCTCATAGTCCCTTATTATCCTTCCAGAGCACTTCGCTCCCAGCATGCAGGTCTGTTAGTGACTCCCAGTATCTTTAAAAACAGACTGGGAGGTAGAGCCTTCAGTTATCGGGCTCCTTTACTATGGAACCAACTCTCTCCATGGGTCAGAGAGGCAGACACTCTTACTACATTTAAGACTAGGCTTAAAACCTTCCTCTATGACAGAGCGTTTAGTTAGGGCCGGTTCAGGTAGCTCTGAACCATTTTTATGCTGCTATAGGCTTAGACTGCTGGGGGACACATCAGGTTACATGGAGCTCTTTCCTCTCCTCTCCTCTCCTCTCCTCTCCTCTCCCATACTTTAAATTATCATTTTCACTATCTACTGCACCTTGTTGTTTGGCCTTGGTGTCTGGCTCTCTCTCTCTTGTGTTTCCACAGATCCACTGAAGCTCCATCTCTCTCCACCAACCACCCCCTGCATCAACCCCTTCCCCTTTTACCCCTGCTGTTAAACCGACCTGCTCTTCGCTCCCAGGAACCGGTCTACCACCCATTACCCCCATTAAGCTGCCTGACTCTCCCTGCCTTCCCTCCCACCAAAAACTGCCTTCATTAACTCCTGCACACCATTTCCATCTGTGTATATTCTGTATTGTTACCTGTTTTCTTGTCTGTATACAACATCTATTGCACGTCTGCCCGTCCTGGGTGAGGGATCCCTCCTCTGTTGCTCACCATGAGGTTTCTCTTTTTTTCCCTGTTAAAAGGGTTTTGTTTTGAGTTTTTCCTCAGTCGATGTGAGGGTCTAAGGGCAGAGGATGTTGTTATGATGCTATGTAAAGCCCTTTGAGACAAACTGTTTGTAAAAATGGGCTATACAAATAAAATTGCCTTGCCTTGCCTTGCCTTGCCTTGCCTTGCCTTGCCTTGCCTTGCCTTGCCTTGCCTTGCCTTGCCTTGCTTAGACACTTTTTATTATAATATAACCAACATGGAAAATAAGAAATTATGTGCAATCAAAATTGGAAACAGATTCAGAAACATCTTTTCACACATTGTAACTGTCATATCTTTGATTGACCTTGACTGTTACACCTGCATTTAATATGCATGCTCTGAGCTTTGACTATTTTTTTAATCAATTTTTTGATACTCAAATTAATTGTAGCACAATTAATGTGTAGCACAAATGTTTATACCAATTGCACTGTAGTGGTGCAAATTATAATGGATCAGATTACAAATTGACCATGTCCAAAGTCTCCTGCAGCAAAAGATCCACACTGACACCTCTCTGCACAAATGTTATACAAAATACTGCTATTTCTTTAGTATTTTTTAATACTATATGAGGTATTTCAAAAAATGATCAAAGAAAATATAAAAACCAAGCTATCCTAAAGTGAAACTAATTTTAACTGGACAGGGTTTGGTTGAAAAATAATCAAAATGAAAAGATTCAGATCATGATCAGAGCACAAAAAAGTTTTAAGGAAATCACTAATTAACCTCTGTGACTTTCCATTAAGAAATGTCAATACTAACTTTAAACAAGGGCTCTGACCGAGGGACCCCTTAATCCCTTAGGCTCCTGACAGGACTATTCAGTATCTAGACATCTGAAATGTGACAAGGAGACTTAGTCAAGGCTTTTTAAAGGGGGGTTGCAACTAGGGATCTTTTGGTTTCATCTTTAACTTGGGGCCATTTCAATTAAATGTCCAAAACAGGTGATTAGTGAATAGGAGTTGTCTAGAACCCCTGAGAGTCGAGGGCCCGATTGGTGAAGGGGCAGGGAAGCAGTGCTTAAAAAATTTTCTAATTTAGTTGCATTCAATGACCCTTTGGTGTATTCACTGTAGCATCATCCAGGCCTCCAGTAGCCCATGCAGACCAGCTGGCGGTCAGTCTTGAATAAAAACTAAATTTATGCCGATGACAAATCCCACGTGGCCCTGAAGAGATAAATAAAGCTAAACTAGACTCCCATACTGCTCCTCTGTTGCCTGGTGAGCGTGAACGCGCCTGGATCCATTGGCTGGTGGAGAGAGAGAGGGAGAGTGGGCGGGGGGGGGAAGAGAGGGAGGGGGAGAGAAGGAGAGAGAGGAAAGAGAGAGGAAGAGGGAGAGAGAGAGAAAAGAGGGAGATGGGGAGAGAGAGAAAGGGAGAGAGAGGGAGGGAGAGAGAGGAGAGAGAGAGAGAGAGAGGGAGCGACAGATAGGGATGGAGAGAGAAAAATGGAGAGAGGAGAGAGAGAGAAATGGAGAGAGAGGGACAGAGAGAGGAGAGAGATAGAGAGAGGACAAGGGAGAGAGGGGGGAGAGGGGGGAGAGGGGGGCTGTTGTGGACGCGCCGGCCTGTGAGCTGCTGTTGCTGTTGCTGGTGGTGGTGGTGCTGTTGGTGTATGTGGGAGCAGGAGCAGAGACTCTGCAGTGTCTTGGCAGCTGCATTCGTGCATCTCCCACCGTCCGCGATGCCTCCACGGCCAATGCCTGCCTCCTCCGCGTCCACTTGACAAGAGACACCGACATGAACTCGTCAGGAAACTGAGCCGCAGGTTCACACACCACAGCTTCTCGTCTTTTTTTTTTATGTCCCCGGAGACGGTCCGGAGCGCTTCATTCACGCAACGAAACCACGCGACGAGAGTATTTTTTAATGGAAAATGGCGATAGGCAAAAGGTCTTGCAGCATCGTCTGCTTGGTTTCTATCCAGATTATCTTGATTTTCAGCGCGTCGTGGCCTGGAGCAGCGGGTCTCACATTCCCCCAGCAATACACGTAAGTAATAGGCAGCCTGATTGTGATGGGAGACAACTTTGGGCTTGTCCACTCAGCTCTGGTGCCAGGAGACACTTTAGTCATCCTGTTTTTTTGTTGTTGTTGTTTGTTTGTTTTTTTTTTTTTTGCGGTTACATAATTTGACAGTGTTGGTGATTACATCAATGTAAACGCCGGGTATTTAAAGCTCAGGGCTCTGTGAGGTGTAGTCCACACTATGACTGGGCATACATGAGAAAGCTATTCAGATCATGCACAGCCATAGGCGATATTGTTTCAACAGAGGAAAGCTCATTAATGTTTATTAATCAAGTTAGCCTTGATATCAGATAGAATTAGTAGGATTTGGACAATAATCTACCCTCTCCATTACTGTATGATTAGTTCTAGCCTTTATTTTTTTAATTCCCTGAACAGTAAACGCTATAGAGCAATTAACATATTGCCTCAAATCACACAGCTGTGTTTATATAATTACATTCACCTCCTTAATTTTATTCCATAATGTTAAATCTATGTAATTAGTTGAAAGAAAATAATACCAGTGATGGTCAATAATGAGGTGAAGTCTGACTTTTTGTAAATGAATGGCACTGAAGTTGTGGCTTTAATCAATTTAAGTAATCAGAGAAACTCATGATATTTTTGCAGGTACCATTGGGTCTGTGCAGTTGTTGTGAAACTGGAGAGTGTCCCCCCCCACAGTTCCCCCTGTTTTCCATGTGCGCAAGTGCTAGATTTTTCCATAAAATATTCCTCTCATTTTGTGAGACACCCACCGTTCCTGCAAGGGTTTGAGTCAACCATCAGTACTTTAATAGCTACTAGTGGTGCTGGATGCTCTGCTGTACTAGTTGTAGGTACAATGCATTGCAAAAAAAAAAAAAAGAAACGTGTGGTTTTCATTGTGAATCCCTGCTGAATTGCTGCATCAGAATGAAGATTTCCTGTTTCCTTTTCTTTTTTTTGAAAAAATAGATTGTGTGCTTAGTTCTTTGTTCTTAACCTTTAACCCGTTACTGTTAAGTACAGCTGGGTCTTAACTTGAGACTGCAGTTATCTGGGCCCACCTCCAGGCCCTGCAATCAGGCTGCTCTGGAGGGAGGAACAGGCCAGATGGTCCACTCATCTTCAGGGCACACAGTGAGGGATTTCTGGCCAATCACAACTGGAGAACCAAGATGTATTTACCAATTAGGAATGGGGGTCTATAAATCTGGGAGGTGTGGGTATGTGTGTGTGTGGTTTTTTTTTTTTTTATGATGAATTGGGTTATTTCAAGTAGGGTATAGCCACTGATTTCTCCTCCTCCTCCTCCTTTCCACGGATTTTTCTGCTGAGTCCTCTGAAACAGCTACACAGCCCTCTGCCCTGGGTCTCTTCATGTAAGCTAAATGAAGCAGAATCGCTATGCTGAAGAACAGCATCTCATTCCAATTAAGAATTAATACTGCAGCAGTGAGGATTTATTCCCCCTCTCCCTCTCTCACTTCACCCTTTTCACTCCCACCCCTTCTGCTTTGATTCTGTCTCTTGCTTTCTGTCTCTATAGATAGATAGATAGATAGATAGATAGATAGATAGATAGATAGATAGATAGATAGATAGAGCACATACAAACACAGCTTTAAATGTCTCCATGTGCCTCTACCTATTGCTCTGCTGCTCCGCCCTCTCAACCCCTAACTCTCTCTGCTGTAAGTGAATATGGGTCACATCAGCTCTTCTCTCTCTTTTGTCCCAGGGGTGTATGAGTATAGCAGGTAACAGAGTAGAAGCACAAGTGCAGGGTGTTGTTCAACCGCCTCATTGCAGTACTGTGATACAGAGTTTTCTGATATCCCTCTCTAGAGGAGAGAAAATGGAGTGCACAGTAAAAAACTTGTGACTCACACAGTTAAATCTGCTCTGCAGTTCTGTGGGCTATAGTCATGTAAGAAAACTGATGCATACTACTGTAATAGTTTATGTTAAAAACCCTATCTGACCTATTTTAAAGACAACACTGAAATTTGGAGGATAAAATTTCCCTAAATGGTGGGAGAGACACTGAATATGCTATGTGCTGTCCCGGGCTAAAACAGAGAGAAACATGACAAAACCTTTGGTCATCAATCCGTAATAGTACTAGATAAACACTGTGAGACAAGTCCACTTGCAACATATTTTTGCAATCAGAGACAGAAACTTCTGATAATGTCAGGAGTACAAAAATTATCACAGTGCACAGGCTCCTATAAACCACATTACAAACCAACAAACTTGAATGTGCCATCAAATGACTGAGAATAGACTAGTTACTATAACAAAATAAGCATTGTTTTTTTTTTAAGTAAAAAAATGTTTTGAGCATTTTCTATTAAAAAAACTGAGGGCAAGCTTCTTCTGAAATTTGCTGAAACACAGATTTTTGCAGCAGGTTCAAAACATGTGAGGTGCATTAGGATGGTGTAAATTCACAAAGCATTTGTCACGTGACACTGATATTGCAAGTGTAATGAACCTGCAGGTCTGCATTTAGGAACTATGTACTCTAAAGATGTTCCCCTATGTGCCGATCACTGATGTTGTCACTGTAGCAGGAACTGTTCATTTATCTATCATTTCATGAACATGGCCTTGCTTTCAGGGCCACAACAATAACATTAATGCATTGGTTGCTCAATAAAAAATGAAGCCTAATGACTACTGAAGTAGTTTTTTTTAGTTTAATAGTTTATCAGGAAATGCATATTTTCCCTGATGGTTATTATATTTGTAGTTGTGATCATGGAGGGGGAAGAATGTCCTGCCTGCTGCTGCTCTTTTTCATTCTTTTGCGCCTCAAAATAAAAATAATTTTACTTTTAAATAGTGCTGTGGTCGTCAAAGACTCTTTTTCAGACATTCAATCATATCTTAAATAGACCTTTCAGAGTGATAGTCTTGATGTTGCAGTTTTTCTGCTCTCTTTAATTAGTACTTTCCATAAACCCAGGAGTAAATTTCATCTTCACTATAAAAAGTGTACTGGGGGCTCTCTATTCATCATCAAGTCTGAAAGTGTTTCATGTCCAAAGCTTCAGCTCATACTAGCATCAAAAGAGAAAAGAAAAGCTTGGCAACAACAAAAAAAAAAAAGTTCTGTCTTTCTCTGGATCTGGACAGTTGAGCTGAGATTTGTGGCTTGTCTGACA
Organism: Rachycentron canadum; assembly: GCA_038496675.1. Classification (NCBI taxonomy): domain Eukaryota; kingdom Metazoa; phylum Chordata; class Actinopteri; order Carangiformes; family Rachycentridae; genus Rachycentron; species Rachycentron canadum. The sequence continues at coordinate 8,163,154 of CM076649.1, read as the reverse complement.
CTAGAAACAAGCTCGACAACACTTTAATCTGTATTGTTGTCTCGTAACTCTGCTGGGACCTGTCTGACTGATAATGGATCGACTCTGTGGGCACTTACAGGATTTTCTGGGTATTAAGATTTATTTCCTGGTTCAAACCAATTTAGGTAAAACGCTGAAATAAATGTTTCACCACCCTAAAGACTTCTTTAATCCATTTGGCCATGCAGAGTGAACTGCAGGATCATCTGTTCAGCCAATGAAGGTGGAGACACTGAATGGAGGCAAGTGAACAGAGGGAGCTGTGAATCTTTAGTGAGCAGAAACATGCACAGATAGACCTCAGGTGGCACTTAAGCGCCTGCCCTTTTGGCCTCTGACAAGATAAGAGCCCTTTTTGCGAGACTTTTTTTTTCTATTTCTTCAAATTTAACTTCAGATAGACAAAACTAGCTATTTGGTTGTGCCCTTCAAGTGGGCATGATATCCTATTGTTGGTATATTGCTGGGAAACCTTAGTCATCATGCAGCATATTGGTTCTGCTCATTACAGAATGCACTGAGCCTAATTGTGGCACCTGGATATAGGTCTACATTGTAGTGTGGTGAGTAGATTGATTGATTTATTATTATTATTTTATTTTATTTTTTTACAGTGTGGCATTGTTTTCAGTGTTACTTGCTGTTGTTGTGATAAATGTAGAAATGGTCAAGATCAAGATAATTTTGTTGAAACCTGCTTTTAGTATTTAATGTCTGCATAAGTGTATGGTTATTAAAATGAAAGAATATGTATGTTATTTTATTTTTTATTGCAATTAATTTCATTTTATGAGACAGGTGCCTTTTAATTTTCGGTTGAGCACCTGCCCCCCTGCCCAAATTGTCTGTGCATTGCCCTGCTAGTAAGACTACAACCAGTGATCCTCATGGTGTCTTGAGGATGGGATGAATTCTGGGCATACATAGTGACAAAGTTCATTCTGAATGCATCCAAAATTAACTCCAAAAGGGAAATGATTTAAGCTGCATACTGTAAAATCAATTTTCTCAACAGTGAAATCTTTAGCTATCGCCTGCTGTTAGCCAGCATGTAATAGAATTCATTCTGACTTTGTGGTGGAACAATTCCAAGGTGGTTTATGGTACCAGCCTAAATGAGCTTCTTTAACATAACATAATCAGATACAAACAAAACACATAACATAAAATTGTTGGAAATGATTTATTTTAGTGCTAATATTGGATTTTATTTTGATATTCCTGCTAGCTAGGTGGTGCATTTGTGGCCATTTTGTGGCCACAGTTGTAGGAATTAAAAGTATTTACATAAAACTTGAGCAACAGTTAGATCTCCTTGAATATAATTTATTTTTAAATAATTCAATGCAGTGATAAACATTTTTGTGTTGTTTCTATAAACTGGCCATATTTTTTTCCCCTTTACACTTGCCTCCCATCTTTGCCCCACTGCCATCTGACCTTGTTTTGCCTCTGATTATTTAGAGAATAAGTTCTCATCTGAAGCTCTGGTCACTAGAAGGTCAAACAAATTCCAACAGCTTGTTAACCAGTTGCAGCATTACTCTTAGTTGTTTTCTGAAAAATTATCTGTGCAGCCACGGCTTCACTCTATGAGATTTTACTTATAAACTAAAATTCATAGCGGCATTTTTATTGAAAGAAAAAATGTTAACCGAAAATTTCTATTTTGCTGACCCTGGAAGAAAGCAGCCAGCCTTTGAAAAGTCATCTTGAAATTCATTTATGCTACCTTAATACCTGACATTTCTCCTTTTTAGTTTATATTTCTAAAAGTAATGAAATTGATTTGAAAGGAAAGAGAAGGTAGTGTTTCTGAAGGAGATACTGCATCCAAGTGCATTAAATGAGTCCAGTATTTTCTGGACATGTTTCCGTGCAGATTGGAAAGTAAGTATCCCAAAACTATATATAGTTACAGTACATTCAGTCAGAAGCCCTTTATTGGTCAGTGCATCCTCACATCATTGTTAAGGCCTCTTCAACATTGAGGAGGGTGTTTGTGTGGGCTAGAAGGGAATTAGCTGCTGGGGCCATGTGCTGATACACTGCTACTTGTTGGTTCTGGTGGGTGTGATTAATGTGTTGGAGTTGACATTTAACAGAGGCATTGCTAGGAGTGAAGCTGCTGTTAGAATCTTATTCATTAAATATCCAGATATCCAAACCTTTTGTTGGTCATAAAAAGTTTGTGTGTTGATGTTCAGGTGCAGTGCTTCTTATTATCACTGATGTTCCTGCTGCTGATTTTTAAGCATCTAAACCACGTTGTTTCACTATTACAGTCTGTGGTTCTTTCTGTACAAATCCAGCTCATGTTGTTAGTGCTTGTATGTCCAATAGTGAATATTTTTGACATTAAAAAGGAATTTACACAACATCAACAAAATCATTAGAATGAAAAGTTGGAAAGGAACAGGCAGACTTCCTATGTAAAGGATGATCATCCAGCTGCCTGAAGAAGTGGCTACATTATCTTAGAAACTAGTTACGTCAACAAATAGTTGAAGTTGTTATCTAGGACCCTGAGTAACAAGTGACTAACCCATACATGCACTGTAGAATATGTGTGATATGTATATACTATATTTTAAGCCTTTCTCATGTCCTCTTCATGACTTTACAAAAGGAATATTTCTGAATATAACAAAACCTTGCCCTAATTTGGATCAATTAACTAGTTGATTAGAAACACCATTTGATTTTATCACATCTCAACTATTTTGAATATGTTTTTCAGACAAACCAGATTGTGAGCATAAATTTGGAGTCCACAGTCATAGTAGAACACAAACCTGATTCGCAGAAAATCTGATTTTAGTAAAATATACAGCACCACTATAATGTACCATAATACTGTACTTTACTGTGAATACAATGATTGAAATCTGGAAGTTTTGGGTGTTGTTGTTTGGGGTTCAGGACAGTATAGGATAAAATGGACTCAAATATAAACAAAAAAAATCCTGCAGTTCATTTTCTAGATAACAACACCAGATTCATTAAAGACATATTTCTGGTTATGAGAGTGGCAACTGCTTTTTTCACACATATTTTATTTTCTTTATATCAGACATTTCGACTTTAAGTTGTAGTGTCCAGAAATTGTTAAATTAGTCAACTGCAGAACCATATGTAGAGAATATCTATCCCTTTCACCACTCATATCACAGTGAATGAATTCTTTAATCTTGCTCATTAGTTGCTCTGTCTGTGAAATTGTGGGAGACTCCAGTTGCGTAGCTGTCACCACAGATTTGAAAAGCTATTTATGTACCTAATGATGATGTAGCAAATGGTATACATTACTTTGATTTGGAAATATCCTTTCACAAAAATATGATGAGTCAACAAAGCTGATTAGGTGGTGTTAATAAAATCTCAGGGCTTACTCTCAACTTTAAAGATGGATGCAGTCTGTGTAAGCTCCTTTGCTGTTGTTGATCTGGTGTAATCAGTGGCAATAAGACAAATGTAATACCATTTTCTTGCAAGGATATTGTTGATAGGTTATCATGAAGTGCACCAATCCAAGATACCAAATTTGTGGGTTACTTAAGACCTTTTTTATTGTGTTGGTTGCAGTGTAGAGGCACTTTTTTTATTCATTAATAGATTTTAAAGCAATATTTATTCATTTTAATGCGAGTCAAAGGAGGTATTGACAATTAGCCTGTGATGTTTATCCACAGGATAATGCACTGGGCCAGACGCATCGAGCAGGAGATTGACAGAGTCTTTCAGCAGATCACTGGAGCTCAGCAGTTGAAAGGGGTGAGTATGAAGCTCTCTTTTTTTTATGTAGCACACAGGTCTTGCTAATAATAGTGCTGTATAAACTCAATCAGAAATGCACCAAGCAGAGAGGTCAATGTGCAAAATAGTTGTAAATCCATTATGTTTAAGAGCTTAAGCTAAATAGGTGCATTAAACAAGAAAACATTCACAGTCTGCCTTTTAGAAAACACTTTGTTTCTTTCATGATTTTCTGGGACACCTCGCAGAGTAATGACTAGCCATAACATAATATTTCTGTTTTCCCAGTACAGACATAAAACTCTCTGTGATAGCTTTTATATTCAGCAGATTTCAGAATATATGTTCTGCTTTTTAGATGTCGTAGCCAAATTTTGCTGGCACTTCCATTGTTTGCAATTATTATCAATCTTGAACACATTGTACAATTCCTTTGAAGTGAAAGAGATGCCGCAACACTTGCCAACAGTGGTTAGATTTCCAATACATTGTATTAAGTTTCATGAAGTCATGAGTATAATAACTCAAACATTCATGAATATGAATTCAGGACCAGTCCCAAGCTGATCATGTCATGTGTGTGTTATGTGTTAAAGCTGGAGCAGGTAATCTGTCACTGTTTTTAGAAGTCATTACACATCTGATGCATTTTTACATTATGTTTTACATTATATACACATTACATCTGATTCCTGCTGCTCTGCAGTAAACTGATGTCAAAACTGTCATATCCTGTAAATGAGAAACCTGGTTTCTTTATGGAAGTTAAATGGTCTCAATGTCAAACATGTTTTAGAAAGAGATGTCTCTGTTGAGGGCTGGCATGTTGCACTGTTGGCTCACAGCAAGAACCTGGAGTTTGCATGTTTGTATCTCCTTGTGCCTGCATGGGTTCCCTCTGGGTATACTGGCTTCCTCCCACAGTCCAAGACATGCATGTGAGGTTAACCGGCCATTCTCAAGTGCAGTTTGAATGGCTGTTTGTCTCTTTATATCAGTCCTGTCATAGACTGGTGACCTCTCCAGGATGTACCCACCATGATAACAAAGCAATTTGAAGATGTGGTAAAGAGGGTACTTTTTGCTTTTGTTATTTTCTGTTGTTTTAAAGGCGAATTTATTTATTTATGAGTCAGGAAAATAATTGGCAGATTAATCGGTAATAAAAATAATTGTTTGTTGTTCTAATCAAATATATAATCAAATCCAAAGTCTGAAACCAACTTGAACTGATCTTTGTGGAAGAGACTGAAAGTGGAACCACAAAATAACCACCAATTATTCTGAAAACTGTGGTTTTAGATTTATTTGATGCACTGTGTAAGTGTCCATGTTCCTGTTTTGTCTCACAGCTCTCTGGTTTCTTGTACTTGTACTTACGTGTAAACATTGTTGTTCATTTTTGGAAATACTTTTTACTCACACATCATCATTTACTTGTCATGTCCTAAAAGTTATCAGGGTTATATCATGTCCTCGCTGTAACAGGTGGCTTGGAGTAAGGGTTGTCCCTGAAAAGGCAAATGCCAAAAACAAGACCAAAGATCATCTGCAGGGGGCAAGAGAGCCGTGCTCTGGGAAGATGTGTGGGGGCGTTCCCTCAGCAGAGAGCGGCAGCACGTGTCCTCTCTGTTTGTGTCACAGCAGAGCAGATGGTCAGCCTGCAGCCTGCAGTAATGCCTTGATGTGAGACTCACTTGTTCATTCTATCCTCATTAATCCGTCCATGCTCCTAAACCACTCTGGTTCTGTTAAGAAATGGTTCTGCTCTGCTTGGAACGCTCTGTGCAATCTTCTCTTGTTGTGGAAAGGCCTGGAATTTAAATTAAATGACATGTTTGATTCTTCAACCATAATTTTAATGGTCTCTGTGATACTGTCCACGCTTGACATAAGATTTTTACCACTGCTAATGCTAGAGCTTGTGAAACCCAACCAAGACCTCCCGTGACTGAAGAGTCTACAGCCAATGCTGGTGGGGCCGCATGACTGGGGCACAGTGTTGCGTCAAGCTAAATGGAGAAGTCAGCATGCTAACATGCACGTATTGACAATGTTAATAAGCTGAGGTGTAGCAGCTATTACATTTACCATCTTCACCATTTTAGCTTGGTCTGTCAGAATAGGACGGTATCAATGTCCTGCTAACAAGCATTAACACTCGTATTGAGTTTGTGTTCATTTTGATCTAATGATTTTGTTGGAAGAAGAGTTAAGGGATAATGAAAGATGTCGCAATTCATCCTAAGGGGGGCATAAATGTGCAGACCACATGTTATGGCAATCCATCTAACAGTTGTTGAGATATTTCAGTCTGAAGTGGTGAACAGACAGATCAACAGCCACACCTAGCATGGCTATTGCTGCTCTAATACAGTAGCTCACACAAGAAGTTATGCTGCAGTAACTGGCAATTGTTTAGCCAAAATATATGCCAAAATGGCATGTATAAATAAATGAATGCAGAAATAGAATTAAATACATAAATAAATTTAATGAAAAATGCTATTTACTTGTGCATTCCTACATTTATTTATTATTGTAATTATTTAATATATTTGTATATATATATTTTTTATTTCTTCATTATTTACTTCTACATTATGTTATGTAAAGTATTTGGATATGTATTTCTATATCTCCCCATTTATCTATTTATGTCTGTGTTGGGAATATAGTCCAACCTCAGTCTAAAGTTGGATTAGTTATAGTGGGATGATCAATTGGATGGGTCTACTACTAGAAAAGAAAGCTTTTTCAGTGCTGACAACTAAGTGACATTCAGTGACTTTTTAGACCTCTATAGAAACCTTTTTTTTTTTTTTTTTTTTTTTTTAAAAAAGCACCTACAAATTTAGCAATGTTTTGGACAAACTCTACTTTTCATAAAGGAGGATCTTCAGTAGGCTACAGCCCCACAAGACCCTACATCACTGTACTGAATGAGCAGAAAGGCAGAAAAGCACATTCAGTCTCAGTGATGATTTTAGAAGTAAATACAGCTGAAATCACAGAATAGCCATTGTTTTTGGTGATTTTGCCAGACAACATCAAGGTTATAAAATCATGATTTTAACAGTGCAGGGTGAGTAAAGTTAAAGTAAGTGTAAGTGAAGTGGTGTTGGGGGTTTCTTTCTGTTACTGTAAAAGGGAGATTTTCATCTCCACTGTTGCTAAGTTGTGTGAAGGGAATTTTTGGGTAATGTATGGTGCAGAAATAAAGAAATGCATGAATAAATAAAGAAATATAAAATACAGAAATTACAGCATATAGCATATAGCACTACTCATTATCAAAATGCTTTTTTAAAATATATTTGTGTATTTCATTATTCACTTGTGCATTTATATATGAATTTATACTATTTATTAACTATACTAATTTTTCGTCCTTCATGCACTGCTCACAGAACTCACAACACCCTCTCATAACTGCATCTTTCTGTGCAGCATGGGTCAGTAAAACATTTGGTCAGTACATGACTTGAGGGATAGATGTCTAGGTTGAGGTCTGTCACATGGTACATGTGCAGGTTTGACAAATGTACTCATCCAGGTCACTGTCTCCCCTCCTGTCCTGTCTTCATCTTCTCTTTGCCATCTTTCCTTATGTGGCACACAATCTGATGGCCACACAACAAGATACCAAGGTTTTGATTTCTTTCTCGATTTTGAAGTTTAAGGCATTAAAATTATTTTGCTTCTGTTTGTGGTATAACATTTCCTCAGCAAGTGGAAACTTGCACAAACCTGCAGAAAATTCAGTCAGGATTCATGTCAGTTAGCTATAAAAATGTGGATAGTTCATCTTAAAAATCAGTGAACCAATCCGTTAAAAGCCAGCGTCTGTTTCTTCTCCTAAGTGCAATTGTTATATGTTGTAAAAATCTGTACTGTGCAGTTTTCATAAGTACTTACTGAAAATTTCTCGTAGTTTTTCTTTTGCTTCTTGATACGTCTCAGCTGGCTTATGCAATTATAATGTTATTTATTCTGAGTTTTATCGTTGAGCTTGAGACAAAACTGAAGAAAAATGTAACAAAAATATTACAGAGGTTTACTCCATGAAGCTTTATCTTCCTTAACTTTAGTCTCATTCCCAGATGTCCCCTGATGAACTTAAAGCTCTCAAGTGTAAGACAGCATGAGGAATATTTTGCAAAGTCTCTGAAGGGCCTCTGAAGTTAACTGTGATGTGTTTCCATGTGTGATCTAATTTAACTCCAGGCCCTCTGGAGAGGAGCATTAAGAACATCATGTGGGTGAATCTGGCTCTTTCAGTTTGCAGTAAGCTTTAAACCCAAGGACATAGAGTTATTTTCCCCAGCCATGGAGTGTTTTTATGTTGTCAGCTGGATGGATTCAAATGGGTTTGTAAATAGACAAAAACCTGAATCTATGGTGTAATCAATCTCTTGTATGAAACAATATCGCAGGCTGCTGCACTTCATGTGTCACATCAGGCAGGAGTTTTAAGGTGGTCCATGTCCACACCTTGTAATTATCTCACACTGACTTTATTGCATACAGTCATGCTTTGGCTCTGTGTTGTTATGTTGACCACAGAAAACATGAAGAAATTACATGTTTCGGTTGTGCAACTACCAGCTTGTTCTTGTGTGTTAAAGAGTTTGAGTAAACAACGTTAGTATGAGTTAGGATACTTTTACTTTATGGCTAAAAGAATATCTGCCACATGGTGCCAGTGTCATTTAGCAATAAAACTACTGAAAACTATTTCCCTAGTGAAAACTATTCCAAAGACAACAGACATTGTGTGTACATAGATTACATGAAAGGAGCCATATTTAGATTTGGATTGAACACGCAAACAAAAACTGACTGTTCCCCTGTGTTTGTTTTTGAATATAAAAGGGATTTGCTTTTGCAAATTCATGAGCTTTGAATTATAAGGCTGTGTCTTCTTCCAGGAATGCTCTCTGTGATGTTGCAAGTCAGATCTTCCATTTTGCATCTATTTTCTTAAATGTTCCCTTCCTTAGTTTTACAAAAGACAGACCTATCAAATAACACCGCTCAGATACTGCCCATAACTATCAACCACATTAATGGCAACGCAGCTTTGTACCGAGTCAGCTTAGATAATAAAAGTCAAAGGTTGTAAATTGTCAACAGAAAATCATTAGGTCAGCAGAAACATGCCTTACAGAATTATTTTGCAGCTGTTATTGGTATTAAAAATTTACAGATATACAATGAAGAAAGAAGACGATTTAGTCTGGTGAAGAATCAGCCTCGGAAGATTGTGGAGAAGGTGGCCTCAGACATAGAGAAACTTCTGGCTAAGAAGCGTAAAGCCCTCGATGTAAGTATATCTTTTTCCTAATATAAGGCATTTTACTGATACTGTTGATTCTGCTATTCTGTGGTATGTGCTGCGTTCTGTTTTTAAAGGAGCTATATGCAATTTTTGTTATTACTGCATAGCTAACGTTAGCATTAATAGCTGCATCCAGTCTAGAAGTGTGAGTTCAGAATTAAAGTTAATTTTTCATTTAATTGAATTTAACCACAAGAGCTGTATCCAGGGGGACGGCAACCTTCCTCTTTTCCTTTTATTTCTATCACTTCTTTTCTTCTACTGAAGTTAGCATGCTAACCAGCTAACCGTAGCTCGTCACTTTCTGATAGCAAGTTGCTGTAAGGTCCAGGCTGAAGTAGCAGCACTGCTTAGTATTGTAACGTATTGCAACTTCTTGTATTGTAAATGCCATAATGGCTGAAGCTCTGTGCAAGACTTGTAAGTAAACAGCTGTTAATGCTAATGTTGGCACTTTAGCAATTGCAAAACCTACAAATAACTTCTTTAACTGTAAACATTCCTTATGGAAGTGAAATGATCTCTCAGAACTAAATTGTAATGGTGAGTGACAAAGTAAACTGAATCTTATTACCTATTTAATGTTTAAATTTATTATGATTCCATGTAAAAATTATACAGAATTACAGTTATACATTGTATTCTTACATTTTATTTTACAGTACATAATTCTTGAGACACTACATGTTCTGCTCTGTGGAAAATTCATTCGGTGACAATGAAAACTTGATTTGATTTTCACAGTGAAGGCTGTGGATGTGTTTGCTGACAAAGCAAAGCAACTTTCTTGCAACACTTGCATAAAGTTGAGTAAAGACATAGCCTTAGGATTTAAACACCTAACATCACAGTTAAGATAATCCATGGCATATCCAGTAGATAATTATCCTATTGTTTTAATGTCAGGTTTTAAACTGGTAGATAGAGAGAGACAGGTAGATACAGGGTCTATGAAATAGAACTAAAACTATGACAGAGAAGTATTTTAAGGGCCGCTTTCCTGTGAAAGCAGCTATGGTGTGGTACAAAGTGCAGCACTCTGATTTGCAAATACAAGCAAACCCAGGTCTGTCTCAGTCTAACCCAGACTGTTTCACAGTTTTCGTCCATAATGAGGCATGACATGTCATTCAATGTGGTCCTCTAAGATTTCTCTGTTTTCAACATTCAGAGGTTAGCCAGTGAAGCAGAGCGGCTCCAGCGAGAGCATCTATGGCAGGATGGAATCAAGGTAAGACTTGACTAAAATGGTAAATTTGATGAGGGCCACTGACACACAGCACAGTCTTTAATCTAATAACCACTACTGACACTTCCTATTGGTGTATTCCCTGTAAACTGTATTAAAACTCAAAAACCTCAAATTGTCTATGTTATGTTGTCACTTATTACGAAGGCCAGACAGTTTAAGGTTTTTATACTGCAGCAGAGCATTTATTTAATAATTTCTTTCAATGGCAGTGTTTCTTCAAAATCTACAGTTGCACAGTTTTGCCATCTGTGAGAAAATGTCAAGGAAGTAGAAATATATTATTTTGTAATCTATCTAATTCATCACCATTTTTAATTATTAATTTTAGAATAAAGACGTTGATCATATTAATCTTTATTCTTCTGTCAATCAAAACTAAGAGGTAAATTTATGCCATTGGTTTGTCTATAAGCACTGTGGCTCTAAACGGGATGACCTGGGAGTGAAAGAACATTTACACCAGTCAGCTGAGCGGACCCCTGAGCGTTCGGCTGGGTGAAACAGATGACTGAGTGCACTCAGCCGTGCAGTTCTGTTGAGTCCTACACACTCTGGCATTCCACTTTTCCACTTGGTCTGTTTCATACGCCCAACAAAATGAGACAGGGTTAACCTCATCCTCTCACATGGCCTCTCACATCCTCCTCTGAGGCACTGAATCCCCCCCCCCACACACACACACATGCACACACACCTATTTTCATTTTAGAAGACTACACTGGTGGTTTTTCATGTTTTATCCCATTCTTTGAAAACTGTTTATACTTCATAACATTGCCAACTATTTTCCAAAACACACTATACTGTAAGCTGTTAGACCCACAATGCCTAATGAACGAACATTGCTGTGAAATTTAATTATCAGCAGCTGTTCCCAAGGACAACAATGAGCTTTCAATCCAAACATCTCTTGCATTATAAAGTGATACATCTCATTATATTAAAAAGGTGAAATATTTGGCAAAAGACTGAAGCACTTCTCACAGACTCAGATCTAAAGAACCTGCTCTCAGGAGAAGTTCACGCAGAGGCTCAGAAATGTCAGTTTTTTGGACTGACTGATTAAGAGCACTGGCTGATAATAACTGGATGTGTCAGAGCTGTACTCTGCTGAGAATACGAGATCCGTAACAGAAAGAAAGACAAACAACAGACAGAGGGTAAGTTGACATGTTTGGTGAAATTGTAATCTAGGCTGAAGTCCTCTTTGGAGATATGATTTGATAATTGGAACAGGCCAAAAATAGAAACATGTCAGCCTTTGAATAGATGTCACGCACATTTTGAAGTATGTTGAGTCTCAGCAAAAAGTAAGACTAACAGATGGCGATGCTCTGCCCAAGCCTTGCAGCCTGTCTACTGATTTGTAATGTGACAGTACAGAGCATAAAAAATGGCAAACATTTGGTGGTTACAGCATAGCAAATAGGCTGATTTGCTTTTCTCCATTCTGTATCATTATGTTGTTATGTCCTGCCACCATGCTACATGGTAGGGAGGACATTGTGTCATCATGCTGGCATATGTGACTCTGTTACTCATACTATAAACCTCCTATACCTACACCACAGGTTTGGAGTATGTGGTCTAATTACATTTTGGTGCACTTTCATAAATTAGCACATTAAGGGGGTAACACAAATTTAATTAACTTCTTAACTCTTCATAAATCAACCATTAGACCTGGTTCTTATGAGACACTGAGCTGTGATTCAGGATTGCTACTCCTCTTTGTGTGATGCAGTCCAAGCAACACGTGTTTGTTTGTCTCCAACTCTTGAAATGTTGACCCTTAAATTCAGGAAGGTTAGTGATATTGTTGTTATTTCAGGGTTTAAATCAAAGATTTCTCATCAGTTACAGATTTGACTGATTGGATTACTCTTCTGTAATGAACCATCACATCTGACACCTTTTAAGAATTATGATAAAGTGCATTTTCTAATCTCTACAAAAGGAATGTAGTTCTTTTTAATCCATCAGATTTTGACTGTAATGATTCACATCGAAGGTACATTTCTTTATGGATAGATCTCATTATTCTGACAGAAAATGTTTTATGTCCATATTTAAAGCTAATAAGGTAAATGAAAACAGTAGAAAAATGCAGTTAGGGGATTGATATTGAGGACTGCTGTAATTAATCAAAGTAATCTTTAGACGCAACCCAGAATTTGCACCCTCTGTGTGTCTTGCAGGGGAAGTGACTGTTGTATAACTGATTATCTGCCCTCATATTGTTTCATGATCGTCATATCTGTCTCGTTTCCTCCAGGAGCTGGACATGGCTTATTATGACTCCAAGGCTGAGCTGGATTATGTAAGTAAGGGACGAAAAACCTGATTCCTTTGCTTTTCTAGCAGAAAGAAGGATTGTTTGTAAAGTGTCCAATTGAATTTTTTTTTTTAAAGACAAAAGTCAATTTATTTAAAATACATGTGAAATTGTTTTTCTTTTCTCTTATAGTATTCTATGGATGGAGAAGGAGAGGTGGAAAATCCCTCACATATCAAGCTGGAGTTTGTTTATGATCCAAACTTCAAAAACAATGTCAACTATTCATACACAGCTGTTCAGATTCCCACAGATATTTATAAGGGAGGCAAGTGGATCTCTTATTATGGCTTTTTTCTTTTCCATTGTACCTTGTAAAGATATTAAATACTTGTGATTTAATATTACCTATTTTACATATTTCATGATGTCTGGCTCTTCTCCCATCAGCTCCAGTCATTCTGAATGAGTTGAACTGGACACAGGCACTGGAGAAGGTCTTCATGGAGAACAGTCGGGAGGATCCATCGCTGCTGTGGCAAGCGTTTGGGAGTGCGACGGGTGTCACTCGCTACTATCCAGGCAGGTTTTGATGTGGAAAAGGGAAATGAATTTTGTATTTTACTTTTAGAAGCCAAATTAAAATGTATGTAAATAGCTTAAAGTAAACCTTATTTTATTATTTCTCTTTTCACTTTTACAGCAACACCATGGAAAGCCCCTGATAAAATCGACTTGTATGATGTCAGGAGGAGGCCCTGGTACAGTATGCCACTGCTGTATTTGTTCATATTGGCTTTTCACATGTACTGTAGATTTAGAGGGTTGAAATTGTGTATACTCTTTCCCTTTATCACAGGTACATCCAGGGTGCCTCATCCCCTAAAGATATGGTCATTCTTGTTGATGTGTAAGTAATTGATAATGTTTCATAATGCTAAGTTGGATATTCTCATACTTAATTTGATTGTTTATATGTGGAAAAAAAAACTTTGTGTGAAAATTTTACCACTGCTTCTATACATATGTGTACCAAAGAACACATAAAACCTTTTGCTGTCTTTGGGCTCCTGGTCCAATTGGTCCAGCAGTAGCAGAGAAAGTCCTAGTGTTATAGGAAAACAGTGCACCTGGCACTGATTCTGCAGCTCATCCTACTTATGCAGACAGCCCAAACGTTAAGTTAGAAATGATTCATATTCAGAAGACACTAGAACAAAGGGGGGTATTTTGTAGTTTTAACTGAAGACATCACAATATATTGTGGAGACACAATTTGATGTGGCATTAGCTCTATTCAAGACCTTCACTACTTAAGGAATAGTATGTTCTTCCTATCAAACTCTGCTAGAAAGCAAATAAGATCATTCACCAAAATGTCAAACCATTGCTTTAAGCTTAAACACGATTTGACAAGTTTCCTTTCCTGTTCCTGTTGTAGAGCTCGTGGCAGAGTGTGCTTTGCTGAGTGGATTCAGAGTGATGGCCATGGTCAAGTGCAGCAATCTGTTGTTGTCATTGTAGTGTACTGTCCCCATGGCTGCTATTCATTATGGTGATAAAGGGTTATTCATTGGCTCTCTTTGAAAGGTTAATCCTGTTATTGAGTGGAATGATGAACACAGGAGAGCAACCCATCATCATGAATCATGTTTCTTTGTTCATCACGTGTGCGTTAAGCTCGAGGCAGCCATGTATTCAAGTAAAAATAGGGAACAATAAATAGGGAACAATGGACATTTTCTCACCCCACATGTTGTTTTATTTTTAACCCATTGTGACGGAAAACTGCCGAATAATCTACAGGCCAAAAACACAACATTTATATTAATTCATTCACACCAGGGTTTTGTGTTCTCAATTTTAGCAGCACTGCTGAAAATTGTATTTGGCTTTATGCAAGCTGCATATTAGTGCCTTCCTCAGTGGACTGCAAAATACGGCAGGAGGGAACGGAAATACAAACAAATGGCTTCTGAAAAGGATTTATCAAAACTGGTTAATAACTGCTGCAGGGAAAACTGTGTGTGTGCCTGAACATCTGGAGGCAGCACGGCTAACGTTTTCAGCACTGCCGAGGACCTAAGTCAGGCGCTCGTGGGAGAGAGAGTGTGCAATGTAACTGAAGCAGTTACTTTCGCTGTACTCTTTAAATAGGTGCAGCCTATATTTAAGTCTGTTTAAGCAGTAACAGAAGATTTTACCAAATATCTATAACACTGATTTTTTTTTATAATCATTCGAAGATTTTAAAATTGAATTGCTGATCTTTTTGTTGACTTAACATTTCATCACATATCAATAACCTCTATTGTGTAGGGTTTTACATTACCTGAATAAAATGTGTCTTAAACACAGTCACATCCTGTTCAGCAGCACTTTATTATTTGGTTAGTAAATACGCTAAACTGGAACTATAATCTCGGAGGCCTACATACATGTAAACTTTTCGTTTTTCTTTTTTTATACTTCTATCCTCAGGAGCGGCAGTGTCAGTGGACTCACCCTGAAATTGATCAAAGCGTCAGTGATGGAAATGTTGGACACTTTGTCTGATGATGACTATGTCAATGTGGCTAGGGTTAGTATTCACTACACTTAGCATTATCAGACTCATTTTATATCTTTCTATCCGCTTTGTTGTACTTGCTTCCTCAAGTTTGAAGTCTCTCTGTATTTGAACCCTGCCTCTGTCTCCTGCTGTGCTTCAGTTCAACGAAAAGGCTGAGGCTGTGGTTCCCTGTTTCAAACATCTAGTTCAAGCTAATGTGCGCAACAAAAAGATCTTCAAGGATGCAGTACAGCAGATGCAGGCTAAAGGCACCACTGACTACAAGTCTGGATTTCATTTTGCCTTCAACCAGCTTTTAAATGTAATGTGAACAATGAAAATATTGATTTAGCTTATGTTAACACTAATATCTGCATACACTGTTTAACTGTATTCTCCAAACTCCTTTGTTGTTTTTCAGAAGACAAATGTGCCCCGGGCTAACTGCAATAAAATAATCATGCTGTTTACTGATGGAGGGGAGGACAGAGCTCAGGATGTTTTCATGCAATACAACTGGCCCAACAAAACGGTTGGTGTCTTCTTATTATTTCTTCCAGCGTCTGAACAGGATGCATTGTGGTGTCTTGGCATCTGAAAAGTTGTTTGTGTTTAATTTGCTCTATTTGTCGCCCCTAAGGTTCGAGTATTCACCTTTTCTGTGGGCCAACACAACTATGATGTCACACCCTTACAATGGATAGCATGTACCAATAAAGGTGAGTTGATTTTTCTCTGTAACTTGCATATTGTCTTTAAGGACAGTGGTTTCCAGCCTCTTCTCTCTGATGCACCCTATCAGATAAGCTCAAATACCCTGTTATCAATGCTACCTGTCATTTTTCCAAATATGTTCTTATAAGTGGATTAACAAGTGGAGGTTATGTGACAGTATTACACATATATAAACTTCATACAATTAAAAACTGTGCTTTGGGCAGATTTGCAATTTTGCCTGATCTTCTCAAAAGAGTTGGATATTTCAAATATTTATATATTACTTACTAACAGTTTCAATAGTTTATTCATTATTTTAAGCTGTTTACTCAACTTCTCTGCTTTCTTGCCAACTTATTGTATTTGCTAAAGCTCACTCATGAATAAAATAAGATAGCACGGTTCTAGTGGCAACCTGATGTGGTAGCTTCTTTCTTTTCAGCTGCTATGAAAATGTAATTTCCCTCTGGGGATTAATAAAGTCATATATCTATCTATATTCCTATTTGGCTTTTACCTTTCTTCATTATAAAATATGCTTTGTTGAAATTAGGTATCACTGTACTAAACTAATAAAACTGCACAATAGAAATGCAGTTGGCCATTAAGGGGCTAGAAGATTGACTGATTTTTTAAGGGGTTTGTGCGTTGTCTGTTACTCATTTGCAATATCAAAAGATAATAGTTAATGTAAGAGTCCAAGCTGGTTTGTTGATGTTGATGTACCTTGGCTGTGTTTTCTTGCCACATGTAAAGTATCAGCAGTAAATTTATGTATTTTTATCTCAGCAGATAATGTTTTAATTCAGTCCATACTAAAGAAGAGTATTATATTTTGTATTGATGTCAAAGTCCAGACAAAATAAAAAAAGTGCATAAATAAATAAATCACTGAGCTAATGTACATACAGTGGTCCTACTAATGGACCTGGCTTTCAGATCTGCGAGCAGTCCAGTGTCAGCGCTTTGTTTGCTCACTTTGAGACCAGTCTTGCAAAATTCATCATCATCATCAGTAATAATAATAATAATAATAATAACAATAATTAAATCTACACAAAGTAATACCAGTATCATCTCACTGACCTATCCTTTAGTAAGTTAGCTTCAGAATCTAGGATGTCACATGCAGTTCATTCAGTTGTATTCTGTGTTGTTGGGTATTAAATACTAGGAAGATAATTTGTGTTAATCTTGAAATTATTTAAAAACTATTTTGTAAAATACGAAACATTTTCTACAAAATGTAAATCAAGAACTACAATCGTGACCACCCAGAATATCTTCTATCAAGCCCTGCAGGCCTCCAAAGGCTATTTGTGGTGGCTGCATCACATCAGTCATCTGAAATTCATGCACACCCTGTCATGATTAACATGCCAGTTTATATATATATATTAAGTTTATAGTATGTCCCCATAGTCATGTTGATGATATCAGATGTGCTATTTCAGATAATATTCATAAACATCTAAAAAAGGATACAGTTGAGTGAGCATCATCTGTGTAGGTTATGTGTCAAACAATTTTTTATGATTTGAAAGATAATTAATTGTTCCAAATTTTTCAAATGAGAGCACAAAGGGGTCAATCTAAAAATAAAACATTTCCTTAAAAAATTAAGAGCAAGTTTATCTATGAATAATCAGTGCAATTTGTTATTTCTAACAAAAAGTGTTACTTCTTAAATTTCATTATTTTGACACCAAAATACATAAAACATTGTAATCTGAGTGACTGTACACTTACTCGTCCAGATCTTACATTAAAAAGACTCACACAGACATTATTCCTATTATCCTGTTTATAGATCATCTGATCTAATGGACTTGACTGAACTGTACAAACACGGATACCTCAGTTTTAAAGCTGAGTGGTATTCCTCTTTAAGCTTCCTGTCTGTGGGCTTTAAGTGGCTGAGTCACTGGTCTAGTAACATCTAGTAAAATCTGGAATATTTATGAGCACCACTCCTGTGTTTTTTCTAATAGCACCGCTCACACATGCTCTTTTTCTCTCTGTGGTTGTCTTTTTTCTGTGTTGCTTGCCAGGTTACTATTTTGAGATCCGTTCCATCTGTGCTATAAGGATTAACACCCAGGTGGGTTTGTCTAGTGTCTCTAACACAGCTGATCCCTGTTCATTGTTTCTAGTTCTCCTTGTGGTGCTCACTTATCTTCACATCTACATCTACTTCAGTTTATTTGTACATTCATTCTCACACCCTGCAGATGTTGTCGGTTGTTTTGAAGGTTGTTTTGACGGTCAGGCATCTCTTTTGTTTTGTCAGGAGTACCTCGACGTGCTGGGGCGCCCCATGGTTCTGGCAGGCAGCGATGCTAAACAGGTTCAGTGGACCAACGTATATCAGGATGCTTTGGTGAGACTGAATTTGGTGAATTTTATCAAACATAGTAAACACTGTAAAGATGCTATGTACACACACTGAAAAGCTCATAATTTATATTATTTGGGCTTTGTCTGAATCCGCAGGGTCTTGGCATGGTAGTAACTGGGACTTTGCCTGTATTTAATCTTACCATGGATGGGAACTCACAGGTAAACAAAACTTGTAGTAACATGTCAGGTTGAGACTCACTTTGGGATAAATATTATAGGTAAGATTCTTGAAACAGGGCAATTTGTATGAGATAGAAGCAAACCCTCCTGTTAAAAAATAAGCTTTTTGCTGTGGTCCTGCCTCCGGAATAGTGTAACTTGGCCAATAATTGTGTTGTTTTTGCTATTTTTCTATATGAAGCTTAAACAGAGGGAGCAAATTAAAATACAACAGAGGAAGAGGACCCTCTTAAAGTCTGTTGGTGACTAATTTAAAGATTGGGCAAGGTAGCATAGCAACAAATTGAGATATAGATGTTTCAATGTAAATATTGATATGTTAGCTTGGATAGATTCTCCAAAAATTCAACTGCTCTGTTCATTTTACAATAACAACCATGACTGCGAAAGTATAATTGATTCAAGATTTACTGGCATCATAAACCTGCAGGGTGGTCTCACGGCAGTCAGTCTGAAGTCTAACTGTCTATCTTGATTATTTAATTTACTTTAAATAGAGATACATTTATTTATTTTTAAGTATTCAAATATGTGAATATTGTCATCTTAAATAGTTCTTTTTCTTCTTCTTCTGTTTTCTGGCATTCAACTAATACTGTGATTAATTCACAGTTTAAAAATAGGGACTGTCCCAGAAAACAGGGATGTCTGGTCACCCTAGTCCAAAGGAAACAAAAAATACCAGCTCATCAAAAGCTCAATTTATAACATGTTATGTGTTTTTTAAAAGAAAAAACAAACAAACATCTGAATTGCAAAAGTGACACAGTGGTTATTTGTTAGCTAAGCTATTTACCATAGATATCTCAGAGTGGTATGACTGTGTTTCCTAAATATTTATATATTTATAAATATATATATTTATTAATATATTGTTTAAACTATTTCAATGTATTGCTGTTGCTGTCTTACCAGAATCAGCTGATATTAGGTGTCATGGGTGTTGATGTGCATCTTGATGAGATAAAACGACTGACACCACGCTACAATGTATGTACATCACATTAGCCCCACTATCACCCACAAATTTCTTCATTTATACTTGTAATGGATGCAGACAAACACAGTATCACACATTATGTCTCACTTTTTATGTCCTAAACAGCTTGGAGCCAATGGATACATATTTGCCATTGACCCAAATGGATATCTTCTCCTACATCCTAACCTCCAGCCAAAGGTAATCTGTATTTAAAAAAGCATTACATTTGCACTGTGGGTTGTTTTCAGAAACATGTGGGGATAGCCATTACGGGTCCATTTAAACTTTTTGATATTGAGCATGCTTTTTTACCTGTTTTACCTGTGATGTTGCTGTAATGTAAATGTCTTGTTCTCTTTTGACTCTTTTTAGCTTGTGAACCTACCTGAACCTGTAACGCTGGACTTCCTAGATGCAGAAGTGGAGGACCCCAATAAAGAGGAGGTGAGCACTTACTGCCAAGTGGAACTAAAGGGTTTCAGGTGTTTACTGTTCCTTGCTGTTTGTTAAGCTCATCTTCAAAGTTATTCCAGTGAACAATATTGTTTGCCTTTGGACAATGTGCGCACCAATCTGCTCAGGTAACCGTGACATGTTTATGACTTAAAACACTGTTATTATGCCCTAGATCCGCCGACAGATGATTGATGGAAGACCGGGTGAAATGCAGGTCAAAACACTGATCAAGTCGATTGATGAGGCATGTTATTTCTCTTTCTCAAAAGCTTCCCACATTTCACCTCTTTAGTGTAACTGTAGCTATCATATAGTGTATTAAGTGTATTAACATGCATTGTTTATTTATCAGGTATAATCTGGGGTAACCTCTTATTGTTGCAATATTGGCCTTAATGTCTCAGTTATAATGTCACTGTTTACCATTAAGGAGACCCATTGACACCACATACTCTTCACAATACTGTTTAATAAAATGTGTGGTAAAGTTAAAAAAAAGTTTAAACCTGAAATATTAAAAACTGCAGAGCAGCAAGATGAACACTTTCTAGGTCAACTTTGTCCTACTCTACTCAGCACTACACACAACTCCATGTGGACTAAGTCATGATATGATAGACATCTGAGGAAATCATGTTTAACTGTCTCTATGGATTTATTTCCAATCAAGTGATAAAGCTAACTGTGTTAATAGCAATTCTCAATTTTTTGACTTTTTTCTTAAGTTAGTCTGAGAACTCATCGTTTTGTTCAGAAAACAATCTCCTCCCTTGGTGCATTTATCAGCTGTTCTCATCCATGTTGGTTTAAAAGCATATTGTAACCTTCATTTTCTTTCTACTGCTTAAAGTTGAAAATATAAGCTGATTTTTCATTAATAAATGCAAATTACTTATTTTAGGTGTTGTCTGATGTTGTTAAAAGATAACAGGTTCCAGTCCAATTTATTCATTTTTTGTGTTAACTTTTGATCACAGATTAAATTAATTAAATCTTTGAGAAATGTGTGCCGGGCACTGCAGACCGTGAAATGTTACCATCGCTGGTATGAAAGATGAGAAAAACTGCATTATTAAAGCCTAGGTTGCAAAATCCCAGTCACATCTCCACAAGACTACATTACACACATGTTAAAGTAAAAGTGGGTAAAATGCAGCCTGTTTACTATGCTTGCTTTGATTGAGTATTGAAATATCTCCTTTACTGCAGCAATACATAGATGAGGTGTACAGGGGCTACACCTGGACTCCTATCAATGGTACAGATTACAGGTGAGTGGTCACAGTGTAATGAAGTGCAGATAATACCCAACTGTGTCCTGGTGGGTATTGCACAAAGGGATGGATTCACTCCTAAGACCATTTCTCTCTCTCTCTCTCTCTCTCTCTCTCTCTCTCTCTCTCTCTCTATCTATCTCTCTCTCTCTCTCTCTCTCCCTGTTGGGATGCTGCCACCTGCAGTCTTGGTTTGGTACTACCCCCCTACAATGATTACTACATCCAGGCAGACCTGAGTGATGTGATGCTGCAGCTCCAGTGTGAGTACCATCACGTTTCTGTTTTCATATACAGAAGGAAGACATACAGAAGACAAGATGAAAATAACAAACATCACCTCCTCTCTGTGTTACAGATATGCAGTCACTGCTGCCCAGCTCCTTTGAGTCATCAGGACATGTGTTTCTGGCTCCACGGTAACTGTGATCTCTCCTTCCCTCTCTTCATTTCACTCTTTCTTCTGTCTGTTAGTAAAGAAAACATCATTATTTATTTATATTCTCTTTCTGCAGGGAATACTGCAAGCGTCTCCATCTTTCTGACAACAACACCCAGTTTTTGCAGAACTTCCTTTCGCTCATGCTAGATATTTCTCCAGAGTCTGATGAGTGTGAGTTTTATGTGCTCATACACATTTCAGTAGTAGTTCAGCTGCCATGCTGCAGATACTCCAATGATATTATATGCTTGTCTTTTTGTCTCAGGTGACCAAGGCCTCATCCACAACCTGATTTTGGATTCTAGGATTATTGGGCAGCTGGCCTCACGTGTCTGGAAGAACAAGGACCTGAATTCGTGAGTCAGCTTGTTGTTGCTCTGTATAGTGTACTTACGCATCATCTACTGTGGCAAAAAATGTGCGTCTTACAAAGAGACACATCATGCAAAACACAAAATTTACTTTTCAAAAATGATTCTTACAGGTACGGCTTCCTGGCTGTGTTTGCATCAACAGATGGTGGAATAACACGGGTTTTCCCCAACATGTGAGCATCCATATACTAACATAGTCACACAGAGAAATATGGTCGTGATCTCACATATATTTTGTATATTTAAATTTCCATAAAACATTTCATGATTTCTGTTATTCTTGTGCAGAGCTGCTGAGTTATGGGAGGAAGATCCTGAACCCTTTAATTCAAATTACTATAGACGTAGCCTCGACAACAGAGGCTACATGTTCAGAGCTCCATTGAGATCCAGTGAGTAACTGAGCAACTGCTCTTCCACCAATGCAGTCCAGCAGTTTTTAGACTTACATGTGATTAGTAGCTTTACAGGTGCTGAAAGGGGGATAGTATTACCATTTTGTGGAGGTTGAAGCTGTTTTCAGTCTTTAGCCTAAGCTTAATTAACCAGTTGGCGGTTATAGCTTCATATTTGATGGACGGATGTTAGAGTAGATGTTAGAGTAGTACCAGGCTTATCATCTAACTCTCAGTAAGAAAGTAAAACATTCAATATATTAAAAAAATGTGTTGCAAAGTTTCTATTAAGCAATCCCACAATATTTTGACCATTGGATGGGTGTATGTGACAAAATTATTTTTAAATATGTCTTAGGTCCATCTAACCACATCTCACTGTCCTCATTAGCAAATTGAACTTCATAAGTTCGCTACCTAAGTGTGTAGTGTCTTTCTCCATCTTTGAACTGAGACACTCTACACACATACAGTCTCTGCCCACACATGATCAGTCACTTGAGCAAATTCCTCTAACTTCATTGATGGAAAACATGAGATTTGGTTGAAAGCTTTGAGAAAGTTAGTGAGTGGAGCTTGAGTTGAGTTTATGTTGTCCTACATACTCATCTCAAGGTCAACAGGAAACATGCATGTTCAAGTATTTGTTACACAACTGCAAAATGATAGTACTGTAAGTTAAACCTGAAGTCAAAATGATAAATTCAACATTTATACATGATATCCGTCTGTAACCTGTCATCAGCTTTTTAATCGCATGTTTTGTTCGTTAACAGCCTTGGACGATCCTGTAGGTGCAGAAAATGGCACAGTTGGAATTCTGGTTAGTTCTGCTGTAGAGGTTAATTTAGGAGGCAAACTGCTAAAACCTGCAGGTAAGAAAAACACTTTCATGTGGAAAATCCCAACTTAATTTGGTAGTTTGTAAGACATGCGATTCTTAGCATTATCAGAACTATATTTCATCTACCTCCACTTTGGTTTCCTCTGATTAAAACACTTCTGCTTCTTGTTTTTGGTCTGCTCCTGTGCATCTCATCACCCAGTGGTCGGAGTGAAGCTGGACTTGGAGGCATGGGTTGACAAGTTTAAGATTCTGGCTAGCAACGTGTCGGACAGTCGACAGGGCTCACACAAGGTTCAGCTCAAAGTTGCTGTTTTAATCATGAATCAACCACTAAATAAATTTACTTAACAAAAGTGACATTATTGTCTCATTACACATCTTGTTATATAGTGCGGACCATCCAGAAGTTGTGAAATGGACTGTGAAGTAAACACTGATGTAAGAGCCTATTATTTCTAATTATTTTACTCTCATAGTACCAGTCGCTACACCCAGAAAATGTCATGTGTTTAGATATTTTTGCTACATGTTTGATTCAGGGAGTCATTTTCAATTTTAATCTGCCTGAATATATGGAAGATTCAGAGACTGCGAGTCTCTGAATCGTACAGGCTTCTTACACAAATAAGATCCTTTTTTTTTTTTTTTTTGCAGTGTTAAACATCAATATATTCTACTATTAATATCTTGCAGCATCTGTTAAGATATCAGGTTTTCAGTTTTCCACACTTGTCTTTTTTTTACAATCTGCTGAGTTCTCTCTTGAAAGATCATTTCTACATTAACCTGAGATTTTCTGCTGCTGCTCAATATATACTAAAGATTTAGACACTACTGCTTTGTGCCATTCTCTTGATGTAAACTGTGCTGTTCTGTCATCTATAGGACCTCCTCTGTTATCTCATCGATGATGGTGGGTTCCTGGTTATGTCCAATCAGAGAGATCACTGGAAAAAGGTATAAGAATAAAGAATAAGGATATCTATCCATATAGTACAATCTACACATTGCACCTTATTCATTCATTTAGATTATTGATGCCAAACAAAGATATCTGTATTCAAAATCATGTTTTCAGGGTATCTTGTTAGAGACTTGTAGGTTTTTTTCTGAATCAGCGAATCAGCGAGAGAGAGATTTTTGTTGTCACAATCGCCATTAGTATTGCATGTTTGTATTATTTTCCAGTGGGTCAATAAAATGATGCTGTTTCTCATATGTTCCTATATTTCCTTTCCTTCATTCCATCACAGATTGGTCTTTTCTTTGGTGACGTGGACCCCTACCTGATGCATGCACTCTACAACAACTCGATTTTCAGTCGCCGTCAGTCTTTTCACTACCAGTCTGCATGCGAACCGGTCAGTAGCAGCCACACTGGGGCAGCACCGAGAGGCATCTTTGTGGTAAGAGACGACCTGCGGCTAATGGATTCTGGGACAGTTTAACATTTCCTTTGATCTCTTACTTTGTTTCTGCAGCCGTCCATTGCTGACATCCTCAGCTTGGCCTGGTGGACATCCACAGTGGCATGGTGAGACTTTGTTTACTACAAATCAAATGACACCAGGAGCATGTGAGCTGCTAACAACCTTAACTGTGTCCAGACATCTGCACATGAAACCAGAGAAGAATTTTTTTTTTTTTTTTCATGCAGCTGCTCCTCTGTGCTGACCTATTTTCAGCTCTGTGTCACTGTAGCTGTGACATACTGTATGTTAACTGTTATTTATTGATGTTCATTCTTTAACAAGGTGAAATGTGACAACTTTTTCAGGTCTGTGGTCCAGCAGCTACTGTATGGACTAGCTTACAACAGCTGGCTCTACCAAGGTTAAGCATCAACTCAATGCATGCATGTGTGGAAATGAAGTGATGGATTCATGACTTTCTGTTGTGATTATACATTGATAGTAAATTGGTCTTTTTAAATTAAAAAAAAAAAAAAATGTTTTCGTATTTTAATTTCATATTTACTTTTAGGGACTCCAAAGTATAAACACCAGCATTTGCATTTGGTCTACTTTTTCTCTTTAAATTTCTGTTGTCAGAAAATGTCCTTAGCTGTCATTAAAAGACTTAACAGCAACATAAAATCTATGTACATAAATTATTTGTAAAATCCAATGTTAAACAAAATACAATGACTTCTAAACTAAAATGATGAGCTTTAGGAATGTTTCACAAGTGTAACATAAAATGCTGAGTTTATGTGTGTTTTTCTCTTTAGACGATGTCCTAGTTGAAGGTTTTGAGACAAAAGAAAGCAGCTGTGTCACCATTCAAAGCCAGTTTTACTTTACCAACACCACCAACTCCTACAACGTGCTGCAGGACTGTGGAAACTGCTCACGGTGTGTTTTCTGGAGCATCAGCAGAATATGTTTGCACTCAGACCTGCACTATACATATGGAGTCAGCTAAATATCCATCACTGTCTCTTGTAGGCTGTTCCATGCAAAGCGGATAGAAAACACCAACCTGCTCTTTGTTGTTGCTGAGACGCTTCCCTGCAGCTCCTGTGAGATCGAGAGATTGACCCAGGTCAGGACAGAGTGTATCCTTTCTGTGCTCGCTCACTCTGTGGTGCTTTCATTTGTGCTGAAGGTGGAAAGTTAATCCATCATGTGTGGCAGATTGAGTCCACTGTTACTGTTACCTCCCTTAAGTAAAAAGCAACAGTTCAGGAGGAGAATCCGTGTGAAGTACTGAGCAACGCACGATATCGCAAAGGCCCGACTTCCTGCTTTGACTACAGTGCCTTAGTAAGTACAACCACTAAATTTAAGGCATTATACACTTGGTTGACAAGTTTTTATTGTAACTGAAGGGTTTTGATTCAACTGAATAATGCAGTTTGTGGTGCTGTTGAACTGTTGCATCATACAGAAATGTGTTTCTATTATTTAGCCTACTCTCATTGATATAAATTGTTTGGACAAAATAAAAACACGTGAGTATAGAAACAGATTTTTTTCAAGCACATAAATAATATTTTGTTCAGAAAATTTTAATTTTACCAAACAAAACCTCGACTTCTGTTGCATATCTTGAAAATGCCTCAGTTTTCACTACATGAAACTACATCAGTGAGTCTACCTAGCTATCTTAGATTGTAGCTAGCAAAAGAAAAAAGTTATCTGACTAAACTTAGATTAAGCCAAGATATGCATGTGTTACAACAATTTTTATACCTGCGGTAATACATTTTTTAAAAAATAAACTACATACATGAACTTTAGTTAGATAATCCTTATGTCGCAGAAGTTAGTTGTCAACAAAGATACCTAGTCTGCAAGATAAGAAAGCAGAGAAACTTACAAACAGAATTTCATAAAGTTTACCAAAACCTAGTGAGTAAAAGACTATATTTAACTACTTTTATGTGGCTGCACGGTGTCTTAATTCTTCCTGTTCTGTCTGTGCTAAATAATTCTTTGTGTGATTATAGTAATTACTGTAATTACTGGTATTTATATGCTTTATATACATTTCTGTCTCTAAATGTTCTGTAGCATGCTGAGGACTGAGGCACAAATTCCATGTATGAAGTGCAAACAAGTATATAAGTGCTATTTCATCAGTTGCTCTGGAAAAAAAAGGATTTATTGTTAACTCTCTGCTCACTCTTTGCAGGAAAACACGTCAGAGTGTGGAGGGGGTCATTCTCTGCAGTCCTCTTTAGGAGTCCTTCTCTTCATTCAGCTTATTCTGCCTCTCTTTCATCTCTGACACATGCAAACATCTTTCATCTCTTTGGGTTAAGGCTCGGATCTACTGAAGGTCAGATCAAACAGGAACTGCAAAATACTTTTTTTTAATAAACCTACAAACAACACAGAGCACATTGTGCTAGAGGTAAAAAAAATACTTTCTCTTTGTTTTTTTTGTTTTTTTTGCCTTATTGCATATATATTTATAGGTGTTTGAGGGCTTGAGTGCAAAATATAGGCAAAGAATGTGTGCATGCTACTTAGGACTAGGACAAGCATGTTTGAAATTCTTTGCACACAAGCTCAGCCACATAAAAAAATCATGTGAAACATCAGGGAGGGAGCCGAAATATACTTTCAACAGGCTAATACAAAAACCAACCTGCTGGAACAGATGCCAATCACAGCTTTTGATTCTGAATTTGGGTCAGAAAAGACCTAAAAACTCAGCTGGATTAATTTCTAAGTTCATATCTTTTACTGAAATTAGGTCGTATCATATCATATGCTGTGGAAATACAAGTATTAGCACAACATTAGAACTAACATATTAACATGGGCTCAGTATTTTAATGTAAGATGGAACTAATTTTCACCACTTCATACACCGCTGTGTATTATGTCTGTAACTATTGATATAATATTGAGTGCAGTGGAGTATAAAGTGCAAGAGTTTTCTTTTATCATATAGTGAAGTTGAAGTATTAAAGGTGCTTTGTGTAGTTTTCTTGTAAACAAAGCTTCTGTTTACATGCACAGTTCAAAACAGGGGCCAACTTTAGAGAGTGTGACTCTCCACAGGGTACCTTTGAGTAGCATAAAATGGAAATATTTTAGTACAACCCAAACATGGTACTTGGGCAAAGTCCACATCTACTTAGAGAGCTGGACATTTTTATTCAGAGGATTTCTGTGAAGGCATCTGAGTGATACACCTACTTTCATGAGACATTATTCTGAGTTTTTAGATCTTTCAGTGTATAATATTGTTGAACAACTCTGAATATATTGTCATTTATATGGATGTTTGTCGGTATAGAATTATAGTTTCCAATACAACTGCTGGGTGAAGCTATTCTCAACATTTCCACAACTGACAATTGAACATGTGCTCACCATTACACATTAAGATAACTGCTAAAGCATGAGCATGTAAATAAATAGACAATAAATAGACAGAATCAGCTGATGGTTGAGCTGAGGGTTCAAACTTCGACCTGTAGTTTGCTCAGATACTGCCTCTGGCAACATTTGCTTTTGTTGGCTTAAAAGTGATTTGTGTGCTCCTGTTTTCTTTTGCATGTCTGGTCCTGGTAGTTATTCCTGTGCATAAAGGAGGTAATGCACTTAGAGCTGTTTTTACTTGTTGGTAGATCCGGGCCTGATCCTCTCATTCACTTCAGTGTCTTTCAATCCACCTCTGACCTTTGCCAAGACAATTTCAGTATTATAAATTGTATCATACATGACCAAGAATGATTTCCTGCTGCCATTTCAAGTACTGTCTGTCTCTTAAATCTTTAAAGCCACCATCTTTCTGACAGAATTTAGATGATTTTGAAGAGTTTATTTTTCCCCAGAAATTATTTTCTCTGAGCACTTTGATGGGAGACAAAAGATGAGAAAAGCCTGTATGATGAGTTACCAATGTTAGACCTCCAGCAAGATTTTGTGACTTTTCATGAAACACATCAGTGGATGAAACATAGTTTCTTTATGATTCAAGGATTGTTTAAGTCAAGGTTTGTGTTGTTGAAATGCTTCCACAGATACTGGGTATGATCTTGAAGTGCTTCCATTCAATTCCAGTAAGAAGTTGTTAAAAGTTGTAAAAATCTGAAAATAGAAGAACCAAAATCATCAAACACTAATTGATTTTGAGTGGTGGTGCATCCTGAATTGGCTGTAATATTTAAGAACAGGTACCACTGCAGTGTTTATGCAATAATTCTATTATAATTGGTTATTTAATTCTAGCACAATACAAAAAGAGTAATTTAAGTGCAGTGATGTCTGTATAGTCCTACAGCACAAAACATGCAGACGTCTGTATGTGGCCGACGTGTTTTTAAATGTATTTCTTGTTTGGTTGATGGGAAGCTCTTTGCCCCTGTTTTTGTATCTTGTATCATCACTATTTGTCAAATCTGAATTTATGCACTTATGTATGCTTCTGTATGAGGAATGTAGCTTCTGAACAGCTTTTGGTGTTATCAATGTATTATTAGTATGTGATGCTTTTTGACCCTGGGTTGAGATTCTTCTGATGTCTCAGTGAAAGTGATGATTCTCTGTGGCACAATATTTTCATTTTATCATGCATACCTTCTCTTCATAGTGATATCTGATTCAACTTTTTATAAATTGATGAAGCTGTAAAATTTAGCAGTTTAGTCACAGTGAGCTGTCTGCCCAATATGGGCTCATTACTACTTGAGCTAGGAGTTTTAGGGTTAAAACCCTTTTTGTTCTTTATGATTTGATGTAGGGCTTACAGTTATTCACTTTAAAAGAAGAGGTTTTGTTATATATTTTTGTCTTAAATTATATAACACAGAAAAACATCAAATCTACTAACCAAGCAAATGCATGAGCATATGTGATGTTTAAAAACATGTGAGACATTCAGAAATAATGACCTGTTTGATATGACTTTATACAATAAGTTCATTTTAAAATTTTCTAAAATTACATCTCCTTTTTCTTCCTCATTGAAAAACCCAGAATGTTTGAATATGAATCTTTTTTGTTACAAAAGTTTAACTGCTGGACACAAGACGTCTCCTACTGTACTGTTAGGTCTGTTCTCAATATGTGGGCACTGGAGGCTCCTAAGTTTCCACATCCTACTTGTTTTGAGTTGGTTTATTGGTTTATTGGTTATTAATTGCTGGCTCCAAACTATGATGTCACAAATCCTGTTTGTATGTACACGTTATAGTCTGATTTACAAAAAAGACATTTTTTCCTGCTCAAGCAGTGCATGTGAGATGTGAAAACTGCCCTTTTGTCATAAACTCTGCACATACGTCATTTTGCACAGTGAAGGTCAAACATCCTGATCACAGTAAGAAAATCTACTTTTGAGTGGAGAGGGACTTTAAGTAACTTTAAAGTGACAAAGAAGTGGAAGAGACTTTCTAACCTTACATCCATAAGGAGTTATGCATGATAAAACCCTGAAAACATTTTCCCACAGTGACTTATCAGCCCCTTATCAGTTAGTGGGAAATATTTTTAAAAAGCTTTTCTGACAAAATATTTGTAAAATGCTGTTTTTTTTCCCCTCGTCTGCCAGGGTGCTTCACCCTGCAGTGCCTTGTTGCACTTGTTTTTGATGGCAGGAACATTTGGTTCTTAGCTGTGGACGTTTCACCTGCAGGCAATGCGAAAGACACACTTGAATTTGAAGGGTTGCTATGGTTCAACTCTTAAATGGACTCCTTGTCAACAAATATACAAAAAGATGCTCTTAGTGAAATTGCAAAACAATTTTAAAGAGCATAACAGAAGCGTGTTGAGCAGCTGGCCTTCCCTCCTGCCTTCTCATGGACAGATGTTAATCGAACAAACCCTGCTGCCCTTCTGCTACGTGTCGTTTATCTCTACACTGTGGTTCAGCCTTGAATCAAAGCACAGACACTGTCCATTTTCATAGATTTCTACTTTGTTTCATCTGCACACTGTATATTCTGTATTTGAAGCCTGTTGGAAACATGTACTTTTCCATCAGGATTGACTGAAACGAGTGAATGTTTATTTACAGTATACCTACTGTTGTGTTTTTCTGCCGTACCCCAGCATGGTGGGGATGTGGAGAAGCAGATTAGAACTCAACACTGTTTGGAGACCTCAGTAAAAACACTGCTTACAAAAAACTAACAACAACAACAAAAAAAGGCTTTTACTCGAAGACCTGCAGTCAGGTCAAATTGCATTATTCAAACAACACTGTTGTATATTGATGGAAAGACATTTTGTGAAACTCTTTATAGCCTACAATATATTACTACTGTTGAGGTCAGTGTTGTAGTTTTGCTTTAAATTACCAGTATTTATTTGCATGATATTTTGGACAATTTACAGATTTGTGTAAATAGCCTGATGGATATTTTACATTCCTGTCCACATCCAGCTCTCCATCACTGTGGGGAGACACAATGGCGCCCTCTGTGGATATTTCGGGTTATATGGAGGCCTCAGAGCTCTTTGCTGTGTGTGAACAAATGAAGCTGAAAGTTTGACTTCAGTGAAGCCTTTGATAACTGTCAGTGTTTGCAACTTAGGTGTTTTACCGCAAGTAAAAAGCACATAGAAGTTTAGAGTTATGAGCAACATACTGCCTGATCAAACTTTTGTCATTTATTTATGAAAAATGTCTCCTAGTGACAGAAAACAAAACAAAACAAAACAAAACAAAACAAAAAAACGCTGATGATGAGTTATGCATTTAAAGGCTGTATAAAAACCAAACAAGGCAGTGGCATGTGTGGGGATGCCCCTTTTCTTTATGGAATAGATTTAAACATTGCTTTTTCATTTTCTTTATGTATTCTTTTAATTATTTGTTGATTTATTTGGGTATTGTGAATAATATTTGTATTGAGCAGAAAGGAACTGAATGTGATTAAAGCTTGTGTGGGCACAATAAGCAGTTTACATGAAAATCTTCAAAACAGACAAAAATATATATTTACTGTCTATGTCATTTTATTTGCTGAGTAACAAAAGATAAGTATATTAATGTTTTTGCTGTAATTTTATGTTTCATTTTGCTGATGTTGTTTACTTGGGACAGTTTCCTCTCTTTGTGCCAGTCTCCAAACGTCACCTCATTTTTGTACAGACGATATGAAGCAGTCTGCAGAAGATGAAGGTTAACTTTGTAAAGATTTTGTCAGTCACATTACAAAATAGATATTTAAATGTTTATATCTTTGGTGATTAAATGCTATTGATATTTTTCACTTCAGCTCTGGATTGTTATTGTTCATCACTGATTCATGATTTTTATTTTAATTTTATTTTTTTTTACACCAGTCATCCCAATAATAATAAGAGACTTTAAGTGGCCCTGTGCGGATGGTCTCACACATCCTCATACAACCATAACATTTTATACACTAGAGGCCTCTACAGTCCAGTCTACTTAAATCCTGCAAAATATAAAATCATTTTGAATAACTTTCACTTTGACAGTAATTATAAATATTTCTTAATTTTATTCCTCTCATCATAAAAGACCCCATTAAATAAGAATGGAGCACAAAGGAGGAGAATATGAAGAAGTAAAAAAAGAAAGAAAGCAAGCAAGAAAGAAAGAAAACAGGATTTGTGCATGAAAAGAGAAAATTCAGGGTAGCATTTATCGTTTCACTATTAAATGAAAGTCTGCTGCTGCTGCTCTTTGTTGAGTTCCTCTTAACACAGATAAAGGTAACATCCATATGAGCTCTTAAATTAGTTTGGATGTGGCAAAAGTTAATCATCTTCACAAAGTAGTGTTGTTTATGACACAAGACTCAACGAGTCAGTTCTGTCCTGACATGGGTTTTGTAGGTTTACAATGCAGTTGTCTGAAGTGAAGTCAAGCTTCCACAGGTCTCATCAGTTCAGTATATTGCAGTAGGAAGTCATTCCATTATTTAATGCAGAGAGACTTCTGTGTCAGCTGTTCAGGATTAAAACATGAATTTTGGGCAGCCTAATGAGGAGATCAGTGTGTTCAAAAGAAAGACGATATGTCACTGGCTTCTTCCACAGACACAATTCTAGACATGTGGTTTTGCGATGTTTTGGCATCTCTGATTCAATAAACCAACAATGCTGCTGGCTAGCTGCTCTCAATAGCCTTACTTGGATAAGTGATACCTTCTCTCCTGCAGGCCTACTGGAATCATTATGTGGCTTACAGACAAATACACTGTCTAATTTAGCCATGATATCAGAGCATCAGTGTTTGGCAAAGCAGTTCAAATCTTATTTTCATTTTAATGCATCATGTGAAATATAACCAGCAAAGCTCAGAGGCTCGTGTCTCACAAGTTGAACATAAGAGTCACTGAAGAGATGAAGCTTTCAGGAGAGACAAGGTTTGATGATGCAGACTATGACCACTCTTTGGGTAAAATTGCTTCTAATTATTTTATTTTTTATCAATAATAAGCAGGTATAACTATCAATAGGTGGACAGGCAGTTGTTGTAACATCAGATGTTGTGTCTAAACCTTTGATTAGTGTTTTTTAGATACAATAACATACTGTATTTATGCATTAATATTTGTGAATATATGTTTGAGAACATACACAAAAAATGATGAAACATTGTTCACTAGGTTGTGTTTGAAAGCTATGATTGATTACATACTTACAATTACATACAAATCTAACTAAAATTTATTTTTTCTTATGGTGAAAATCTGATCTGGTGTGTTGGTTGACCAATAGGACAAATGTGTAAACAAGATAGTGATGCACTTCCCTATAGTGAGGCACATAATATACCCAAAAATTGAGCAACATGCTGTATTTGCTTGTTGATGTCTCTGCATACAACATAAAAAGGGTTAGGTTTAAGTAGATGAAAACTCAGTAGAGAGAGTAACAATAACTGCACTAATATAAAGTCTTGTCTGACTCACATGGAGCCAAAACTTCAAGAGCAAACAGCTGCAATAAGATTAGTGGTGAGAGAGAAGCAGCTGTCATTTGTCACAGTGTAAATGAAATGGCTCCCCAAAGAGGAAACATAGTACTGAGCAGTTGCTTTGCTGCAGAGGATTGTGGAATTTATGTGTCTATTTATCTCTCTCTCTCTGCTGTCAGGGGGGGCGTTGATGTAACAAGCCAAACACCCTTCATCTTTCCTCCCACTTGCCACATCACAATATTGATGAAGTGATTAATGTCTCGGAAAAATATTGCCTCTATCAATAGCTGACATATAAGAGCTCTGTCTACATTGTGTGCCAAGTCAGAGAAACACTACATGTTGCAGGTATGAAAATATGTGTTAAAGTAAATACAATTAAATGAGAAGTTTTATAATGAAGTCGAAAAAAAAAGATATGTAAATAATAATAACAGTTATCATTTACCACTTTCTTTATTGAAGCCCTACGTTCTCTCAGTGGTGGGTTTTTGTAATTTTTTCTATTTGTATTAACCCTATCAGATGACATGAGATCCTAAAAATTTCTACTGTGATTTTAAGATGTGGTTTTCATTGTAACTGAAGTGGATCTGCCCGCCCTGACTTTATTCACTGCACAACTGTTCATCTCTGTACAATCTAGGTATCAATCTTAATTTAAGATAACACTTAAAACCTTCCATATTGTGCATATTATCCCTGATTAACTACATTTGCGATGAATTATTAGGATATGGAAAATCATATGAAAAAATAAGAATATCTTTTTTGTTAAAACATGGATATTCATGGTAAATTGTTAGTTTATTTTTGAAATAAAATCAGATATTGGGCTGAGACAAGACACCTAAACCCACCACTATAATTTCATAATATACTTATATAACCTTTGTTTCTTCCAAGGAGTGTTTTCTAATCCTGAAGTTTGATGATGAGACATATCAGCTGCTTCATGTTTTTGTAGCGCAAAGCAAAGTTTAGAGGCAGCATACTGTTAACATATATTTATTGAATGTACACCTACAATATTGAGTGAGACCAGTTAAATGAAAAATCATATTTTATGATTCTCATTTGTTTCTCTCAAAGACGTTGCAGATTATTCTTCAGCTTCCTTTGCCTAAAATGGAGAAAAATCATGATAATGAATGATCCAAAGGCAGGAAAACTATTGTCATGCCCTAGTTGTGTTGTAGTTTTCAGTTATGACATTAAAAAAACAATCCAATTTAAATCAAAATCACATGTTATCAGTTAGAAATCTGGAGCAGTTACTATGTAAGCATGTATGTTGCAAGGTTATTGAAGAAGACTTGACATTTACACCTTGTTGTTTGAGATGTTTTACTTACTTTTCCAATTTCCCGACTCTTCGCCCTCAGCTTGTTAACCTGAGACTCAGCGATGTCAGCTCTCTCCTGAGCCTCCTCCAGCTCGTGCTGAACCTTCCTGTACCTGGACAGGTGAGTGTTGGCCTGCTCCTCCTGTGGGGAAATTCAACAGCAAAATCAACAACCATGAAAACTGAAGATGTGGAGAGGAACTGATTTGGGTAATTAGCTTGTTACTGTCATACATTTCTAAGACATAGTGGAAATATTTCTTCAGTTAAAAAGCTTCACTTCAGGCGATAAATAATAAAAAAAAGAAAGTCTGTGACTCACAGCTTCTTCAGACTGTCTCTTGTAGGCCTTCACTTTCAGCTGCAGCTTGTCCACCAGATCCTGAAGTCTGGTGACGTTCTTCTTGTCCTCCTCAGTCTGCAGTGACAGGAATTCATGATCAAAATATATTCATAGGCATCCTTGTTAAACAACTATACCAATCAATAATAAAAAAAACAGAAATACCTGATAGGTGAGCTCCTTCACTCTTCTCTCATATTTCCTTACACCTTTGACAGCCTCTGCTCCTCGTCTCTGCTCACCTTCAACTTCAGCCTCAAGCTCACGCACCTGAAATAAAAAGTGTCTGCTGTTATTTGGAGGTAAAAATATAATACTGAAACTAAAGATAAGATTAGGTTGGCAAGCAAGTTCATCCTAACCCTGGCCTCCAGTTTCTGGAGCTGCTTCTTGCCGCCCTTCATGGCCAGATTCTCAGCCTCATCCAGACGGTGCTGCAGGTCCTTCACTGTCACCTCCAGGTTCTTCTTCATCCTCTCCAAATGAGCGCTGGTGTCCTGCTCTTTCTTCAACTCCTCAGCCATCATGGCAGCCTATAATATGACAACCATGACTACAGATGTTCCTCTAATACCGGAACAAAATCAAGAGCTATATCTGAATTATTTTGACTCACATCAGTGATGGCCTTCTTGGCCTTATCTTCAGCATTTCTTGCTTCCTGAACAGCATCTTCTACTTCACCTTGGATCTGGACAAAGTCGGCCTCCAGCTTCTTCTTGGTGTTGATGAGGCTGGTGTTCTATAATATATATAAAAGAAGACACAATGAAATGTCATATGTTCAGCTGCAGAAGAACAGCACTTGAATTCTTGTTTGTCAGCCTTTTAGGATACCTGAGAGTGCAGGAGTCCCACACGCTCACTGGCATCAACCAGCTCCTGTTCAGCCACTTTGCGGCCTCTCTCTGTCTGCTCTAGTGCAACTCTCAGCTCCTCAATCTCAGCCATCATCAGGTTGTTCCTGCGCTCCACCATGGCAACCTGCTCCTTCATGTCTTCCTGACTTCTAATGGCTTCATCAAGATGCAGCTGAGCGTCCTAAATTGTAATGCAGTGATAGCTATATAAGCAAAGATATTCAGCTACTTTTGAGAAAGAAGATTCTCTGTGGCAAATCCTCCAGCAGCATTACCTTAAGTTGGCCTTGGACATTTCTCAGCTGTTTCTGGGCTTCAGCTGCCTGGCGGTTGGCGTGGCTCAGCTGAATCTCCATCTCATTCAGGTCTCCCTCCATCTTCTTCTTGACTCTCAGGGCATCATTCCTGCTCCTGACCTCAGCGTCCAATGTGCTCTGCATGGACTCGATCACTCTCTGGCTGTTTCTCTTGATCTGCTCCATCTCCTCGTCCTTCTCTGCAAGTTTCCTGTCAATTTCACTCTTTACTTGGGTGAGTTCAAGCTGAACACGCAGAATCTTTGATTCCTCGTGCTCCAGAGTAGCCTGCGAACAAGTACGACCTTTATCAACTGGAGCACAGAACAGGCCCTTCGTTAAAAATACAGAAACTGTGGCTGAGTCACAGTGAAGAAAAATATCACTGAGGTGTCAAATCCAACACCTTCATAAGATGAGTCTCACACAAGTTGTGCTAATATCTTCCAACAAAAACAGAAACACAACTGTCCATTTTCTCTTTTTGCTGTGTTTTAGATTTTGTACCCATATTTCCATAATCCAT
Source organism: Rachycentron canadum (assembly GCA_038496675.1). NCBI lineage: Eukaryota > Metazoa > Chordata > Actinopteri > Carangiformes > Rachycentridae > Rachycentron > Rachycentron canadum. The sequence goes on along the minus strand of CM076649.1, from coordinate 8,126,159 downwards.
ATTTACATTTAAATTTGCTTGTACAATGGTCTACACAATATAATTCTTTTGTCACTGCAACTCGAAACTATAAAGACTGATGTGAAGATTCAGTTTTACCTCTGCCTCCTCCAGAGCAGTCTGGATCTCTGATTTCTCACTTTCCACTGTTTTCTTTCCCTTCTCAAGCTCATGAATTGTCTTCCCGGTCTCACCCAGTTGTTCACTCAGGTCTGAGATCTCCTCTGTTGGAGCAGGTTTATAAAGTAGAAATTTTAGGATATCATGTCAGACCACAGCAGTGTAAAAAACATTCAGTTATATAAATACTTTAGAGAAATTTAACTTATCTGCTGGGGAAAACAAAATTAACTTACGTTGCAGGTTCTTGTTCTCCCTCTTCATGGTCTCCAGTTGATCCAGAGCTTCTTCATATGAGTTTTTCATTTTGAACAGCTCAGTGCTCATTGACCGAGCCTCTTTCTGAGCACCCTCCAACTCTGCCTGGCTCTCCTCATACTTCTGTTTCCACTCTGCAAGAACCTGAGAGCATAACAATCAAGTGAGTGTTTTTGTCATCTCACGTAACTAGAAAAAACACTATGTTTATACAAAAAAATCTAACCTTGTCAAAGTTCCTTTGCTTTTTGTCGAGGTTAGCAGCCAGAGCATTAGCTCTTTCCACATCAGTCATCAGGTCCTCCACTTCACCCTGCAGTCTCTGTTTTGTCTTTTCCAGAGAGGCACATTTTGCATTCACAGCCTCGATGGATTCCTCAGCATCCTGAAGACGCTGGGCAAGCTTTTTCCTGTTAAAACGTACAGTGAACAGGTTTTATAGGTTTTCTGATCATTGACAAGATCAGTGCAAAAACAGCATGAATGACAGGACTGTACATTACTTGGCCTCCTCCAACTCCTCAGTGCGCTGAATGGCATCAGTCTCATATTTGGTTCTCCACTGAGCCACCTCACTGTTGGCCTTGGACATTGCACGCTGCAGCTCAGCCTTGGCCTCCTGCTCCTCCTCATATTGCTCTCTGAGAAGGTCACAGTCGTGACGGGCTGACTGAACAGCATGAGCCAGGGCATTCTTGGCCTAATGATCCAAATGAGAATCTGATCAATATTTGATACCAGTTGCCTGGTGGCTTTAGCTTGTGTCTGTTTTCATAGACTGTTACCTTAACTTCCTCCTCTATGTGCCTCTTCAGCTCCTCAATCTGCTGGGTAAAAGCCTGCTTGCCTCTTGTCAGTTGAGAAACAAGAGCTTCCTTCTCTTCCAGCTGACGCACAATTTCACCTAAACAAAAATACATTATCAACTTAACACGCATCAGAACAAGAGGATGCCAGAAAATCAGAAAATGATCCTAAGCAAAGGAAAATATATTATCTACACAACGGGCAGGGTTCATAATGTTGTTCAAGACAGTTTTTTTGTGTCCATTTGTTGAATAGAGCTTTATTTTACAGGTTTGCAGTGAGCAAATATCTTAATATCTTTCCACAACATTTATCACCAGGATAATGTGAGCATCCCAGAAAATGAGGTTCATACCATTTTCAGTTTGAAGTCTTGCTTTTTGTGCACTGAAGTCGTTTAGCTGACGGACATTTTCATCATTCTTGGATTTAAGCTCACTCAGTTGATCTTCTAATGTCCTACACATCTTTTCAAGGTTCCCCTGATAAAAGAAAAATTGTTAGGTTCCAGTCTTCCAACATTACATTTTTGCTCCATGTGTGAACACGCAGAGCTCTCACCTTTGCTTTGGCGATAGACTCCATGTTGCTGCTGAGGTCATCAATCTCCATCTTAAACTCACTTTTCTCTTTCTCCAGCTTCTGTTTGACTCTCTGGAGGTTATCAATCTGTTCTCCCAGCTCTGCTACACTGTCAGCCTGCTTCTTGCGCAGAGCTGCAGCAGTGGCCTCATGCTGCAAGGTGGACTCTTCAAGGTCACGACGCAGCTTCTGAAACTCAGCCTCACGCTTCTTGTTCATTTCAATCTGAGCTGCGGTTGCGCCTCCAGCTTCTTCCAGCCTCTCACTGATCTCCTCAAGTTCCCTGGAGAGATCAGACCTCTGCTTCTCCACCTTGGCCCGAGCAGCTCTCTCAGCCTCAATCTCCTCCTCCAGCTCCTCAATACGAGCCTGAAATACAAGTTTTAAGTGAAAATCATTCAAGATATTTAACTGTTATCCTGCTCTTGACTGACACTTGTTCAAAAACATACCTGAAGTTCTTTTATCTTTTTCTGTAGCTGGATTCCAAGAGACTGCTCATCCTCAATCTTACCCAAGAGCTGGCTTATCTCAAAGTCCTTCCTGGAGAGGGAGGGAAATAATGTGGTAAGTTGTAGTCAAACCTCTCAGAGAATTGTTATTGTTAGCAGAATAATATTCTTACTTCTTTATTTTCTCCTCAGACTGCTGCTTGTCGTTCTCCAGATCCATAATGGATTCCTGGGCCAGTTTAAGGTCTCCTTCAAGCTTCCTTTTTGCTCGTTCAAGATCCATGCGGAGCTTCTTTTCTTGCTCCAGGGAACCTTCAAGCTGTCAAGTAGAGAGCCGTTTCATAAGATCAAAATAAGTTTATGATTTGTATGTTAATCTTTGTCTCCCAAGGCAGATTACATACATCGTCCACTTGCTGCTCCAGCTTGGTCTTGGCCTTTGTCAGAGTGTTGACTTTGTCTTCCTCTGCCTGCAGATCATCAAGGACCTGCTGATGGGCCTCTTGGAGGGCTTTCTTCTCTTTGGTCAACTTGGCAATGGTCTCATCTTGAGATGCCATTTCCTCAGTCAGGTTTTTGACCTATAAACATTTATATGAATTTGATTTTTAAAAAAGGTTTTTATCCACACACTCATGAAAATATCTTGTTAAAAGAAAAATAATCTTGTCACCTTGTTCTCAGTAGCATGTTTCTCCTTTTCCACCTTCGCCAGTGTGAGCTCCAAGTCATCAATGTCTTTCTTCAGCTCAGAGCACTCGTCCTCCAGCTTCCTCTTCTTTGCAGTCAACTCAGCATTGATTTCCTCCTCATCCTCCAGCCTCTCAGTCGTCTCTTTGAGTTTGGCCTCAAGCTGGATTTTTGCTTTAATGAGTCCCTCACACCTTTCCTCAGCATCTGCAAGGTTTTCACCTTCCTAAAAATCAAATTGGACACATTCATGTCATCAAATCCATAATTTGATGTAGGATATTAAGTCAAAATAGACAGCGCATGGTGATACAACTTACAGACTGCACTTGCAACAAGAGATCATTCTTCTCCTGCAGGAGAGAAACCATCTTCTCCTCCAGTTCTTTCTTCTTGGCCAGAGCCTTTGCTAGCTCATCTTTGGTCTTTCCAAAGTCCTCTTTCATTTGGGCCATCTCTTTCTCAGTCTCTGCACTCTTCAGCAGAGGCTTAATCTTAAAGTACAACTTCATCCATGGCCATGTCTTGACATTCATGAATGAGCGGATGTTGTATTGGATGGAGTAAATGGCATCTCTGATGAAAACAAAGAAAAAATGACATAGTAATGTTTATTTTATATATTAAGGTGATTTTAAATTTATGCAACATTAATAACAGACAGATTACCTTCTTTCCATCATCTTGACAAACTCTCGTCTCATGAGGAAACCTCTGCAGAGAGCCTGAGTCATTGTGACCAGTTCAGCCAATTTCTCATCTCTCATCTCCTCCAAAGTTCCCAGCAGACCGGCTTTGAAGAACACCTGAGAGAACCCAAAGTAATCAATTACAGTATTGATCTCATACGTCTTTGTAAATCTTTTTCAGGAGAGTGTTTCTTGCGCTACCTTGGTGTGGCCAAACTTGTACTGAGTGTGGTCCACATCAATGGATCCCAGCAGTTTTTCTGAGGCCTTCTTATTGTCGATAAACTGACCCTCTGGGATGACGCTGGCATTCAATACTTTATATCTATGAGTAAACATTTTATTGGGTTAGAAAGCACTAGTTTGATTATTATTATATATTATATATATATTATATATTAACAATTTTCAATTCCTGCGAAGACCATATTTCTGCTACCTCTGCTTGAAGTCACCATAGAGGATTCTGCTGGGGAAACCTTTCCTGCAGATCCTGATCCCTTCCAGCACACCGTTACACCTCAGCTGGTGGATGACCAGATGGTTCTCCATGAGACCTTAAAGACATGCCAAATTCAGTTTGGTGTTGCATGAATATATCATTATTTAAGTGCATATATTAATACTGATACTAGTATTACCTGGAGTCTTTGATTCATTGGGAATCAGACAACGTACAAAATGAGGATGGGTGCTCCTCAAGTTGGTCATCAGCTTGCCCAAATTCTCCTGTAGAAATTAAAGGAAATATAGATATTATTGCAAAATGCATTAAATTAGACACAATTGCAGTGAAGTATGAAAGTCATTCTCTCACATCTTACCCTGAACAAAGCAGACACAGTCTGGAAGGAGCCACCCTTCTTCTTGCCACCCTTCTTGCCACCGCCTCCCTCAGCTGCCAGTGGAAAAACAATTACATTGAACTGCTTGAATTCAACACGAGTGTACTTTGTAAGATGATTATATTTTCTATTAATGTTTTTTACATTTGCTTGTTTAAGGATGTAAATATAATTACAGTAAGATGCACACAATTGACTGTTAATTGTTACACACAGTGCAAAACTTTGAGATTACTCACTTGACAAGTATTCAATCTCATAATGTAGAAACAAATAATAGCATGTACCTTCTGCTGAGGCATGTGATGCATACAGGAAGGCCAGCAGTTTGGATGAAGACTTCTGGTAGAGCTGAACCACTGAGTCGTTCAGTGGATCTTTGTTCTTGTCCAACCAGCCATAGATGTTGTAATCAACAGTGCCGGCATAGTGCACCAGAGAGAAATGAGCCTCAGCTTTGCCTTTGGCAGGTCTTGGCTTTTCAAAGGACTTGCTTTTTCCAACATGCTGGTCATATAGTTTGTTCTTGAAGGTCATGTCTGTTGCCTTGGGCACAATGCACTCCTCTTCAAGGATGGAGAAGATGCCCATTGGCTATTGATAACAACACAAAATGAAAGTCTTCACTGCCATATTTTGGTGAAGAAAATATTTCTGTGTTCATTGTTAAAAACCTGTTGTAGTACCTTCTCAATTAGCTCAATGCAGGCAGCCAAATCCATGCCAAAGTCAATGAACTCCCATTCGATTCCCTCTTTCTTGTACTCTTCTTGCTCCAGGACAAACATGTGGTGGTTGAAAAATTGTTGCAGTTTTTCATTGGTGAAGTTGATACAAAGCTGCTCCAAGCTGTTAAACTAAAGGAGATAAAGATATCAAATATCAGCAAAGACTTGAATAAACATAAAATAATTAAAAAGTGAATCTCCATAAGATTATATAGTTTTATCCAAATGTACTTACATCAAAGATTTCAAACCCAGCAATATCCAGGACACCGATGAAAAAGCTCCTGGGCTGCTTGGTATCCAACATCTCATTGATTCTGACGACCATCCACAAGAACATTTTCTCATAGACAGACTTGCAGAGAGCCATGACGGAATTGTTGACCTGATTTAAACACGAAGGGCACAACATATTATAAACTGCAAAAGTTAACAAAAGGTAATTGAACATCGAGGAGTTAAAACAAGAACTTTGATAGCCTTTGTACACCATTGGTAAATAAAATGTAATTACGTAAACATGTAAACATGTAGAAGTTTCTTGATATGCGAAAACAAAATATATACTATGGTGTTTTTTGTGTTTTGTCTCCTATACCTGAGGGACAGTTTGACCTTTGGTCACATACTCGTTCCCGACCTTCACTCTGGGGTAGCATAGAGCTTTGAGCAAATCAGCGGAGTTCAGACCCATGAGGTAGGCAATTTTATCTGCCACTATAAAAAGATAACACAAATAATCATTTTTAAAACCCATAATACTAGGGTGAAGTAATCAGTGCAACTCTAAATCAAAAGTCAAAACCAGTGCTACTACATTCATGCTCATGGTTTAATACCCTCAGTGCCGTCAGGCTCAGCCTGCTCTTCACGCTGCTTCTGCTTAAACTTCATGTTGCCATGATGTATCACAGCTCCAGTCAACTTGTACATGCTTGCCTTCTCTTCTGCATTGAAGCCCAGGATGTCAATAGCAGTCTGTGATAAAATAAATAAATAAGTAAAGTAATAAGTGGCATGCTCTCGGTAATATCAATATGGAATAAGACAATAGAAACTACTTTTCATATAATTCCATCAAGTGCGAGACTACCACAAATAACTGCCTTAAAACTTCCAGAGAGTTCAATCAATGGCAAGAGAAGACAAATGCTCAAAGTCTCATAAACAGTAATTATGAAAGTTAGCAAAAGCTATTCTTACATCAGTAGCAATGAATTCTTCAATGTCATTGATGCTCTTGACGGTGATTTCACCCTGACTGATCATTGGGTAGTCATATGGATTTGTGGTGATCAGCAGAGCCTCTGAAGAAAACAAAGTAAAAAAAACCCCAACATGTTAATATAGAGTATATTAGTTAATTTAGACTGACTGACAACATTATTCACTAATCTCTCACCTATGAGCTCAGGTTTGTGGCCTGTCATGAGCTGATAGAAGATGTGGTAGCTCCTCTCAGCAGAAAGCTGGAACGTCACTCGAGACTTCTCCAGCAGATCTGTTGATACACAGTTAGACGTTGGTCAGATCAGTTCAATGAACAGAAGGTAAGAAAACAAACTGAGGTTTGTCTCTTGTGGCATCCTGTCTTACATGTTTCAATGTCTGCAGAGGCCAGCTTCCCAGTTGTTCCAAAATGGATTCTGATAAATTTACCCTATTCAAAAGAAAATTGTGAATTAGGATTATTATTTCTTTAGGATTGATATTGTGTAAAAAGACTCAGGTTAACGATCACTTACAAAGCGGGATGAGTTGTCATTCCTCACAGTTTTGGCGTTTCCATAAGCCTCCAGCAGAGGGTTAGCTGCAATGATTTGATCCTCCAGTGACCCCTGAGAATGATATCACATGGTGTGTCTTAGTATTTTCCTATATTAATTGTCATAAATAGCATCATATGAACACTATGTTACATTATTTACCTGCATTTTTCCAGGAATTTGTTCAGTTTTTTTCCCTGAAGCTACTGCGATTGTCGCAAAGTACTGGATGACACGTTTGGTGTTGACAGTCTTTCCTGCACCGGATTCTCCACTTCGAGCATAAAAACAGGTCAGTCAACACCACAACTAGTTTCATAGATTCTGTCCATTTAATCCTACTCTCTGCTCAGTTATGTCAAAGAAAGTAATGTGCTGACACCTTTTCTCAATATGTAACTGCACTGATTTCAGGATTGAATAAATTTAGGGGAATCATTTGTAAAACTTACGTGATAAGGATTGACTGATTCTCACGGTCTGCGAAAAAAAGAAACACCACATTTTCATAATATTCACGTAATTGGCAAGTTTCTGCTTCATATATTATATGTTTAGACCTGTTATATATTTTTTGATGCCTATACTAACTATATAGCAATTATATTATATTGTTTCTTCCAGTCAGGTCATCTATACAGTGAGTTTCTGTTAGCTGTCTCTCTGTAACTGTCTCATATGAACCTGGTTTTGATTTTAAAAAATGCAAAGCTTTGTCTTACACACCAGTAAGCATGAACTGATAGGCGTTATCAGAGATGGAGAAGATGTGGGGTGGAGCCTCAACTCTCTTTTTTCCTCTGTATCCTGCTACAACCACGGCATCATACACTGGGAGCCACTTGTAGGGGTTCACAGTGACGCAGAACAACCCTGAGTAGGTCTGTTGGGGCAGAGAGGACTGGTGCTCACACACATATCCTTGTAGTCATCTTAAACTTAATGTGCACATATTGATATTCTATAATCTCACGTAGATCATCCATGCTGCATAGCGCTCTTTGAGGTTATACAACACAGCGGGCTCACTGAGGTGGGTCATCATGGCCATGTCCTCAATCTTATCGAACTTTGGGGGGTTCATGGGGAAGATTTCATCTTCTTTTACAGTTATAGACTGTTACAGAGATATAAAAGACAACAGTGGAATGACCAAAGTGGTTACACTGAATTAATATGCACACTAAAGACCACTGGTTAAATTTGAGAAAAAATCAACAAATACACACTACACTACAAAATCATCTTAAACTCAGTTTAGCTTTCCCTTTTAGAGAGAAATTACAGACATGCAATGAATCCATGCACTGTTTTGTCAACTTATTTTACTTTAAAGAGACACTCAGTCCTACACTTGTTTTTTTTTTAATTTTTTATATGATGAAACTGTAAAATCTTGTTTTATTCCAGTGCCATCACTCTCACCTTTCCACAGAGTGTCTCCACAGTGGCTTTGCCGCCCTCCCTCTTGATAAGTTTCCCCTTGAGGTACATTTCAGTGGGCTCACTCACAAAGTAAGCTGTTTTAGCATCAAAGGGAGTGTTTTGAGCTTCAATTCTTTCTCTTTCTGGCTTCCGGAGGAAAGCGGCCGCCGGGCCAAAACACTCCATTTCCGCGTCCGTGCTCATGGTGACCCTTCACTGGAAATAAATATAAACAAGGCAGCACTCAGCTATTTCAGTCTTTCAGTCCTCTGTACACATGAGGCTGCCCTGCTGTTGAAGAAAATGGAAATGCTCTTAATGTTATAATGAATTTTAACATGTAATGAAAGGAGAAAGATTGACAAAGCTTCAGTTATGTATGTTTGATGCCAAATTAATGAGACAATTAGACACAAATGGCAAATTTACACTTTGTAAGATGATTATATTTTCTATTAATGTTTTTTTAATGTACAGTTAGATGCACATAATTGACTGTTAATTGTTACACACAGGGCAAAACTTTCAGATCACTCACATGACAAATACTTTTCACATGTTTACTCAATTATTTATTAAAAACATTTAGACTTTTTAGACTAAATAAAACAATGATGAAAGCAATAACATACCTTCTTCCCTCCCCCTAGAAGAACAGATTATGATGAACTAATGAAGGATCTGAAGACAGACAAATAAAGAGTTTAAATTAATTAACTGCAATTAAGATATTTCAAATTAAAGCAAACTTACTGTGGTGCTGGCAGAAACACAGAGCAGTTCTGTATTCACTTTGTCTGGCAGTAAGTAGTCATGCCCCACATTGTTCATTAAGCTGCTGGCTTTCCTCCTGCTAATAAAAGACTGTAACTCACTCACCTTGACTGGTCGCCTGTCAGTCCTTGGGGGTGTCCAACCCTCCTTCTTATATAGAGAGATCAGTGTTTACTCAGCAGAAATGACTGGCTTTATTTGGTCATGAAGTTTTACGCTGTTTGCTTGAGTATTTTCTGCCACTAATCTAATTTCTGACATCTTTTGTCACTGATCAACAATCAGTTTGTCACAGATTAAACTCCTGCCACTTTTATACTCAGAGTCACTGAGTTTAATGAGGTACGTTTTAGGCAATGACAAGAATTTAAATGGGAAATAATACAAAGACTTATTTGAATGATAGCAATGATTGTGGTTAATTAGTGTGTATAAATAGTGAATGCACCTTACTGGTGTCATCACCTGGTTATATCAGCTTTATAAATCAGCTTTATAAACTTATACATACATAAACAGATACATAAACTTGGACAGAGAAATAAACTTCCCCAGTCATTCATAATTCATAATCATATTGTTCAGTATGATTTATTTTTTTGAAGTAGAAACAACAATGTTCTTAAGCGCTGACATTTATGATGAGACAAAACAAATTACACCTTTGTCTCATTGTTAACTTTTTCACCAGAAGCTGTTAAAATGGAGGCAGATTATAAAATGTATAAATAGATCAAGACTTCACAATGCAGCATTTTTTTACCCTTGTGTAAATATTTTTCTGGCAGGCATATCGGTTACTGAAGTTCAGACATTGTTTTGGTCTTTACAATAATCTCCTTAATGCACCTTGGCACTGCAGAGGCTCTGAGTTTAGATGTGGAGAAGCTCTCATGTGTCACTGGTATTCTGTTGCAGAAGCCTTGCAAGTCTTTCCTGTGACAAAGGAGCAGAATTGGACCTAACAGTTGCTAATCTAAGAACCTGTGAGAATGATGATACTTTATGATAGCAGAAACACTCGCTGAGCTCTGCGTTTTATGAAATCCCAAACTTAATTAGATTTGTTCTGTGGGGACGGACAAAAGAAAGAAGAACAATATTCATATTTATAGCGCCTTGCTTTCCTCTGTCCTGTGAAATGTGACATACAGCATGTGAGCACATGCATCCTGTGAGAAATAACTGGTTAAACAAATGGTGGTGGCATTTGCTTTGATGTTCTCTTGATACAAACGTCCATCACCAAGTACTGTGGCACCCCAAAATGTCTGCATATGCTGCAAATGAAAATATATTTTCAAAAAATACTTTACTATTGATTTTTTACATAAAAACTGCAGTGTGGAGAACGCCTGTCAAAAGTGTCTAATTTATGTCATTATACTTATCTCATTATAAACGCCAAGGGTGGAAATCTTGGAGCACAGCCTATGTTTGGGTTCATGTGATGAAATTACAAAATGTCATAACATTACCACTGATGCACACTTTGAGTTAGAAATGTATGACATCATTGCAACTCTCAGCTACATGCTACATTAAGCGTTTAGCATCAGTAGATATATAAACAGAATGAAAGTTAAACATGTGTAATTTACATGCTTATTACACGTCACATCTCAAAACTGATATACCACTGACTAATGACGAAAAGAGTGGTGTTTTACATAAGTTTTACATTTTTGTCATCTCTGCCATGTTTTTATAGTTTTATTTTTTTCCTCGTTTGGAAAACAGAACTGATTTCAGCAGATATTTAAATTGGCCCATGAAAAGCTGTCTTGTTTTTAGACTAATGACATGTTATCCACAAGAATTTTTGCAATTACTATGGAATAATTCAGGCTCCACAGTCAGTATTGGCCTGAATATATACTACATAAAGAAACAGATAGGTGATGATTGCAGAGTTCCTCCATCTATTTTTGTACATATTACTTCCCAACAAGTCGACAGTCTGAGTCATTAATTGCTATCTTAACTAGCACTGTTCCTATTTAATGATTAGGAATACTTAGATTCTCTGCTGTTTTAGTGCTTGTGTTCTCCTGTTCTTCTTTCTGTTGCTGAGTTTTTCTTTTTTTTTTTTAGACCTGTTATTACCCTGTAAGGATTTTGAACTTTCTTTGTGTGAAACTGTTTTATGCAAATAAACTTCAACTTGGACTGCACAATGACTGAGAGTTGAAGGCAGCCTGTACTCTTAGTTCTTATTTAATCTTATTTTGGTGCTCTCATTAAAGTATTAAAATAAATGTATTTTAAATAAATTGAAATAAACCTAGTTTTACCGCCTGTTCGAGATTAAAAATACTCAAACATATAAGTGTAAACAGTACTAATCTTAAAGTAAAAGGTTATCATATTTATAATTTGATATTAGTATAGATGACTTTGGATGTGGAAAAGCAGTTTCAGGTTCCCATGAATGTCCTGCTGACACTACTAACACAGTCTGAGGATTGAGTTCACAATTTTTGACCCACATTTGGCTCTAAAAGCTCACACTGCTCTGATAAACCTAAAGAGTGCCAAATGGTTACTGATCCACTGGCTCACATGTGATTTTTGTTGTAGTTATGAAGGTGTGATAATCCTAGAGCTCAGACTGGTGACAGACGTAAGCATCTTAACAGGGTCGTCTGGCTGGGTCTAGTTGAGGTCAAAGGTCTTCAGCTTTCTAGGGACTTCCTCAGAAAGCTGATATGTTATTGAACTACCAGGACCACATCAGAAAGAGTCAATGAAATATCATAAAAAGGGCATTTCTAAAATGTAATTTGTATCTTTTAAGACCATATTTGACTTGCACAGTAAATAAATAAACAAACAAAAAAAAAAAAACATTTCAGCCCCTGAAAACTTACATAGTTGTAATGTTTTGATTTACTACATAATTTATTACATCATCAGGTCAAAATACCCCCCCCAGAAGATTAGTTTTTGATTGAGAATGAATGAATCCTGAAAAACTAATGACCTTCCCATTAGCTTCAGCTGCATTTTGAGTTTGGTGCTGGTGAACATGCTAACAGGTCAAAGCACCACTTCAACAGCCTCACAGAGCCACTAGCATTAAAAAATATTTCTTCCACTGTCCATTAAATGTCAATCAACCATCAACACAGGACAGAGATAGTACTGAGCTTCAGTTGCTTTGTTTGTCCACTGACATTCAGTTATAACAGCAGGAGCAACAAAAGTAATAGTGGTGCAAATGATGATGGAAATCTTCAAAAAAGCACTCGTCACCTTAGTTACACCACTCTTTCAGTCTGCGTTTTACATTTACAACTTTTTTAAACAATGAAACCTGAAACTCTATTCTACTCTATGAGACTCTTTACTCCAACCTACATTATCCTCCCTGCTTTCCATCATCATACATCTGAACAAACTGGATTAATCCTTTTTTTCTCCTTCAATTTCACCCTCATACTTTCAAACATAGCGGGTTGAATGGGCGGTGGGGGGGGGTTGTTGTTGCTCAGACATTGACCTGTTCATCTCCCCTCTGTGCTGCTGAAGGTCAAAGGTTTAAATACACAGACAGCTTTATCCTTGGGTCAAACCACTGCTGTTGACAAGTCCGCTATTTGATGTTTCTGACCCTCTTGCATCACCTATTCCTGCTGTTTTTATGACTTGCCCTTAACATTAAGCTTCATAGGGACCTGATTTATTTGTCTGTGGGACAGTAAACTCTAAAACTGTAGGTTACAGCTCTATTGTCCCACATGGAATCTGCAGTGAACAGGTGATTAGATTTGTGTCTCCAGGTTTTTTGAGACGGGCACTTGTGTTGTCTCAAGGGTGCGGATGTATTTTTAAACCCTTTCTTTAAATGGTCTTGTACTGTGTGTCCTGACAGATGAACTGAAGACAAGGCCAGACTTGTAGCTTGACCTTTCTCCAAGTCAAGTGTTTGTTCCCCATACGAGGCAAGAAGGAGATCATGTTATATGATGTGTAGTAGTTTGCATTCTTTCCTTGTTGAAAGATGACACTGAACTGGCAAAGACGGGGAGAGGGCATTAGAAGCTAAATACTGAGGACTTCACACCCTACAAAATAGGCCTATATATTCAATAAAAATGTGATACTTGATCTCTTATGCTCCTGGGTGTACTTATTTGGAAGAAATACAAATATAGCTGTCTCCTCAGCAATGTTCTCAATGCTCAGCCATTTGTCACTACTTCAAGTCCTATTGTGGAACAACCTTTGATATAAAACACTCACTTCCTTGGTGGTCATAAGTCTCTGTTTGACAAAAGGGCACTGTTACTCCCAACTTGAGACATGAGGCCAGTTTTACGGTTAACATACAATACAATACAATACAATAATTAATAAACAGATTTACTGACACTTATATGAATTTAGTAGCAATGTTTTCAGATTTGTTTAATTCTAATGTGTACATATACTCAAGTCAAGTCTGTGTGCAAATTAAAGTAACAATAGAGAAATTATGTAAAATACAACCATACAAAGCTATTAAATGGTTAACTGAACCTGGAAGCAGGAATAAAAGGATCTCACTTATATTATATTGTGACTTTCTTGAAATTGTTTCAAGACAAAATGATCAGACTGATTTTTGGCTTCAGTTATTTAAATACCTGAGTATATTTCATCATGTTGTTGCAAAAGTTCTGTCTATGCAGTATTGCATATAATATATAGTGACCAAAAATGGACCAGAGATGGAGATAAAAGGCAACAATAGAAGAATATGGATTTCTACCATGAGATTAAGGATTGTTTTTAATGTTATTACAGACTGTGTACTAGACTGTGGTATTACTTAATCCTGCCTATTATTTTGCCTGTGATGCACACCAAGGAGGATTAGTTTTCAAGTCTGAACTTTAGTCAAACTTTAAATAAGGTTGTAATTGAGTTATTATTAAACCAAAATACTTTATTCATTTGAATCCACTTGCATCTTCTTGTATAGTCGGATTAGAAAACTGCCTGAAAACTGATATAGTATAATAACCTGAACAGAGATGTCAGTGTAACGCAGAAGCTTGAGTGTGTTGAAGTTTATTCTCATCACAAGACCCCAACCCGACATGGCCCAACATTTGTGTTGAAGCTCGTAAAAAAAAAGTGTAAGGTCACTAGACTGTCGGGGACATTATCACCACTTGGCAAAGATTTGCACTTATTGTAACCCAGAGGACTTTTATGTGATAACAGGCAACAGTTGACAGCCATGTTACTTTGAATGATGAAGCTACACAGCCTCCATCTAGATGCAAAACACAACCCCCTGGATGACAGTTAAAGTCAATAGCTAGTATTAGTTCTTTGAAATTTTTTAATCACAAGAACATAAATTTGATATTTTGTCTGATTTCTGTCATTGGAAATATTTTTCCATTCAGACCATTAAAATGAAATGTGTGTTATGTATCACTGTATGCATCATCTGAATTAAGAGAAAAAGGCAGTCAATAGCTTGCAGGTTTATTTCTTGTTAAACACTTGACAAAAAGATCATATTGTATGATTTCTTTTGCTGTGCTGTGCTGTAGACTGATGCTCATTCTTCAGCCTCCTTTCCCTTTAAAATCAATAGAGACAAACAGTACTGGTGAGGAACATTGTTAAAATATTCTGGAAGGACACTGCGTGTTTTTTGTATCATTGTCATTATGGCAGAAAGTGTAATCACGACCAAACGAATCAATGTACCCTGACGATTTCACGGCTCTTGGCTCTCAGCTTGTTGACCTGAGACTCAGCAATGTCAGCTCTCTCCTGAGCCTCCTCCAGCTCATGTTGAACCTTCCTGTACCTAGACAGGTGAGTGTTGGCCTGCTCCTCCTGGAAAGCATAAAATTAGGGTATTGTGATATCCTGAATTATCTTGCCAGTTGTATGAAATAAAAACCATAGGCACATTAAATCACGCTCCATCATGCTGTCAGTCATCTAGTGTCAAGTACAGTTTAAGGAAAGGTGTTAGTGGTGTAACACATATTTGTGCTGCATGTGTCACATATTTCACACTCACAGCTTCCTCAGACTGTCTCTTGTAGGATTTCACTTTCAGTTGCAGCTTGTCCACCAGATCCTGAAGCCGGGCAATATTCTTCTTGTCCTCCTCAGTCTAGAGGCAATGCACAGTATAATACCAGTGAAAAACTACAGGGAGCTCGATCATCCCTTCTTGTTTTATGAATAACTTTAAAACCACTTGAAAACACGCAGCACATTTGTATTCCACATTTCTGAAAGCTTGACAAGGGCACAACCACACAGGCTGTATATATTGAAGGTATGACTGGGTGCAACACAGCATTGAAATTTGCACATTTTCATTTACCACGTGTCTTGAGAGGATCTGTCAGTGCTACACAGACACTGTCATCTCCATCAAGTTGTCTGTACATTCAACAGTTCCTCCTCTTTCCAGTTTTTCATAGTGAAAATCTGTTAAGCACTTCTATAAATGTTACACATGTAACATACTAATATAAGCACACAACCGATTGTATTTATAGCAGCAATGGTAGAGCTTTTATTTTTAGCTGTGGTCTATTCTGTATCACTTCAGTATGTCAAGCACTATTGGAGCTTCAGACACATGGTGGTGATTCATGCCCTCTAGGGGTTTGAAACACAATTTACATCCAGTTTGTCTTCAGAAACACAAACTACAGAAAGAAAATAAAATGGTAATAGTGATTTGCTTTGATTAATTCAATTTTCAGGTCTACTATATACAGTGTAAGATGTATTTTTTAGTTCTCTGTACCTGGTAAGTCAGTTCCTTCACTCTGCGTTCATATTTCCGGACACCTTTCACAGCTTCAGCTCCACGCCTCTGCTCAGCCTCGAATTCAGACTCTAGCTCTCGAACCTTGACAACAAGAAGTCCAGATTTCAACAGTTTTCACTGGAACGTTTGATGATGTAACTGCTATATGAGCTTCTTTGGTAAAGAGATTACAGATGAAAATAGTCCAATATAAATGAACATATACAGCACTGACATTTAGTTTGTGGCGACATTTACATCCATGCAAGGTGAGCAGTATAAAATCCACAGCCCTTTATTCTTTATTACTGTGAATGTATAACAAAGGCTACATCTTCTACATCAAGACCTTAGAACTGAATGTCATCAATTTAGCTTTTTTTTTTTTAAAAGTACAGTGATACAGAGACAAAACAACACACAAAAAAATTTATCTGGTAGACATACCCTGGCCTCCAGTTTCTGGAGCTGCTTCTTGCCGCCCTTCATGGCCAGATTCTCAGCCTCATCCAGACGGTGCTGCAGGTCCTTCACTGTCACCTCCAGGTTCTTCTTCATCCTCTCCAAATGAGCGCTGGTGTCCTGCTCTTTCTTCAACTCCTCAGCCATCATGGCAGCCTAATTGTCAAATGGTCAATTAGCAGAATTAGCAGTACTATGGTCTAATTTATAAGCTATTGTTTTAAGTTGTAAAGCAGTTAAAATGTTATTAAAGGCTAATGTCATATTCTATTTCTTGTCCCTGTGATTGTCAACTGTAAGTCTGATGCATTTCAGCTGTTATGTAACCAATCTCCACTGACCACTGCTGGGATGTATATATGGCTATTGTTTTTAATAGACATCTCATAAACTACATTGTCAGTGTCTGTCTGAAACTGTTTCTTCACTTGTATCTTCTACTTTATTTCTATTCAGTCTTCCATTAGTCACCCATTTCATTTCAAAACCATTGTACTACTGCTGCTCAAAAGTAAGCAATGCAACATCTCACATAACTTGTAACCATATAAGCAGCCAGATTTTGAATGAAGCAGTAAGTACATGAGAGATATATAAGATAGTAAAACAGAGCTCACATCAGTGATGGCCTTCTTGGCCTTTTCTTCAGCATTTCTTGCTTCCTGAACAGCATCTTCAACTTCACCTTGGATCTGAATAAGGTCGGCCTCCAACTTCTTCTTGGTGTTGATGAGATTTGTGTTCTAGAAGAAAATATACACAGTGAGGTTTTAAGTTTTCTTTACATTTATAAAAGGGTCCAATATTTTAACAGGACCTGTAAAATACATATATATATATATTTACCTGAGAGTGCAAGAGTGTCACACGCTCACTGGCATCAACCAGCTCCTGTTCAGCCACTTTGCGGCCTCTCTCCGTCTGCTCCAGTGCAACTCTCAGCTCCTCAATCTCAGCCAGCATCAGGTTGTTCCTGCGCTCCACCATGGCAACCTGCTCCTTCATGTCTTCCTGACTTCTAATGGCTTCATCAAGATGAAGCTGAGTGTCCTGAATTCAAGATATAGATATAGATATCTATATATGTATATTTATATATATATATAATATATATATATACAGATCGACTCTCTCGTGTTGCTGTGTTTTGATGCATATTAATGTAGTTATGGTGGTTGTGCAGATTTATGCCCAACCTTAAGTTGTCCTTGGACGTTTCTCAGCTGTTTCTGGGCTTCAACTGCCTGGCGGTTGGCGTGGCTCAGCTGAATCTCCATCTCATTCAGGTCTCCCTCCATCTTCTTCTTGATTCTCAGGGCATCATTCCTGCTCCTGATCTCAGCATCCAAAGTGGTCTGCATGGTCTCAATCACTCTCTGGCTGTTCCTCTTGATCTGGTCAATCTCCTCATCCTTCTCTGCAAGTTTCCTATCAATTTCATTTTTCATCTGGGTGAGCTCCAGCTGAATGCGCAGAATCTTTGATTCTTCATGCTCTAGTGTAGCCTACAAATGACATGTAAGAAGATTTTCTGTATTAAAGAACTAAGAATTGGTTGCAATTGGTCAACCACAGCTTCTTAGATTCTTTGTTCCTGTCTGTATTTTCACTTTGCAAATATGTCACTTTAAATACCTCTGCCTCCTCTAGAGCAGTTTGGATTTCTGCTTTCTCATTTTCAGCTGTCTTTTTCGCCTTCTCCAGTTCATGAATTGTCTTTCCTGCTTCACCAATATGTTCAGTCAAATCAGTGATTTCCTCTGTTGGAAAAGAGACACAAAACAAAAAAAAATGTGTAAGACATTACTATTGCTCAGTGTTGTAATTTTATTATTTTTTCAATTCTGTATCTAATTTTTTTGAGGCACACCAATGAAGCCCAAACACTATTTGGAAAGTCATGTTTACAATTTCACATACATTAATTTGTCATACATTTTCCTTGATCTTGAATGTATTACATTTAGCAAAGTATCTTTTTCACATGCATGCCTTGTTGTCTTACGTTGCAGGTTCTTGTTCTCCCTCTTCATGGTCTCCAGTTGATCCAGAGTTTCTTCATATGAGTTTTTCAGTTTGAACAGCTCAGTGCTCATTGACCGAGCCTCTTTCTGAGCCCCTTCCAGCTCTGCCTGGCTCTCCTCATACTTTTGCTTCCACTCAGCAAGAACCTGAGAGCATAACAATCAAGTGAGTGTTTTTGTCACCTCACGTAACTAGAAAAAACACTATGTTAATACAAAAAAATCTAACCTTGTCAAAGTTCCTTTGCTTCTTGTCGAGGTTAGCAGCCAGAGCATTAGCTCTCTCTACATCAATCATCAGGTCCTCCACTTCACCCTGCAGTCTCTGTTTTGTCTTTTCCAGAGAGGCACATTTTGCATTCACAGCCTCGATGGATTCCTCAGCATCCTGAAGACGCTGAGCAAGCTTTTTCCTGTTAAAACGTACAATGAACAGGTTTTATAATCATTTACAGAGTCAGTGCACGTGGGTTAGTAGCATGAATGACAGGACTGTCCATTACTTGGCCTCCTCCAGCTCCTCAGTGCGCTGAATGGCATCAGTCTCATATTTGGTTCTCCACTGAGCCACCTCGCTGTTGGCCTTGGACAATGCACGCTGCAGCTCAGCCTTGGCCTCCTGCTCCTCCTCATACTGCTCTCTGAGCAGGTCGCAGTCATGGCGGGCTGACTGAACAGCATGAGCCAGGGCATTCTTGGCCTAGTGATTATATGATCCAAATTAACTGCCTGCATTTTAACATTTCTCATTTCTAAGAAATTAATATGAGCATTAAACAGCAGCATAAAGTAATACCTTGACTTCTTCCTCAAGGTGCCTTTTGAGCTCCTCAATCTGATGAATATAAGCCTGTTTTCCTCTTGTAAGCTGTGAAACAAGAGACTCCTTTTCCTCCAACTGACGACCAAATTCCCCTGATTGGAATCAAGCAAAAATAATTTCTTCAAAACCTTAATTAGTGATTGTTGCTGATCTAGTCTTTTGTTAAACATTACAGGATTGGTTTTCAAGGTTATTCCTAGATGTTGCACTCACCATTTTCGGTTATTAGTCTTGATCTCTGAACATTAATTTCATTTAATTGACGCATATGCTCTTCATTCTTGGTCTTCAATTCACTTAGTTGATCCTCTAGAGAGCGAGAAATTTTCTCCAGGTTAACCTACAGATATTAATAAACAGCTGTAGTCACGCTGTAGTCATAATACATATGTAGACAAAAAACATTGCCGTAATTATTTTTCTTCAATTAAATTATTTGTAAATTTTACTTTTGATTTGGCGACAGCCTCCATGTTGCTGCTGAGGTCATCAATCTCCATCTTGTATTCACTTTTCTCTTTCTCCAGCTTCTGTTTGACTCTCTGGAGGTTATCAATCTGTTCTCCCAGCTCTGCTACACTGTCAGCCTGCTTCTTGCGCAGAGCTGCAGCAGTGGCCTCATGCTGCATGGTGGACTCTTCAAGATCACGACGCAGCTTCTGAAACTCAGTCTCTCGCTTCTTGTTCATTTCAATCTGTACAGATGTTGCACCTCCAGCTTCTTCCAGCCTCTCACTGATCTCCTCAAGTTCCCTGGAGAGATCAGACCTCTGCTTCTCCACCTTGGCCCGAGCAGCTCTCTCAGCCTCAATCTCCTCCTCCAGCTCCTCAATACGAGCCTGTGATGAAAAATAAATGTACGTGATGTGTTTAAATGTGCTGTATGCCAGGCCCTTACTTACAAATGCCTTACACTGTCACTCAAATTACTTTGAGTGTCACTCAAATTACTTTGAGTGACATTGTGTTTAAGGTGGCTTTTTTTCTTCAATTATATGATTGAAAAAGAGTATATTCTATATGCAAATCAAGATGCAAATGAAAAAAAAAAGTTTGGATTTGTTGCAATTTTAGTGAGTGTGAATTTCATTCTTTCCATCCATCAGTCACTTCCATAAGAAAGATTAGTTAGAAGATCTGTATATTTTTGATGCAATAAAATTTTCCTTCACAAACTCTAAGTATTACACATTACCTGCAGTTCCTTGATTTTCTTATGAAGCTGAGCACTAAGTGCCTGTTCATCTTCTATCTTGCTGAGAAGCTGGCTCATCTCAAAGTCCCTCCTTTATTGTGGAAAAAAATGTTAGCTATGTCATTTTAGGAATTGTTGGGATCATGAATTAAGTTCCCATCTTTACATACTTCTTTAATTTCTCCTCAGACTGCTGCTTGTCATTCTCCAGATCCATAATGGATTCATGGGCCAGTTTAAGGTCTCCTTCGAGCTTCCTTTTTGCTCGTTCAAGATCCATACGGAGCTTCCTCTCCTGTTCCAGGGAACCTTCAAGCTACAATACAATACAATGATGTTATGAGCATCAATTGATATATTTTGAGTAGTTGCAGTATCTGTAAGAATGTGCTAAATGTCTAAATTGTCAGTTTTAACTTGAAAAAAGCACATTTATTGTTTATCAAATACACAGAGAAACTCACATCGTCAACTTGCTGCTCCAGCTTGGTCTTGGCCTTTGTCAGAGTGTTGACTTTGTCTTCCTCTGCCTGCAGATCATCAAGGACCTGCTGATGGGCCTCTTGGAGGGCTTTCTTCTCTTTGGTCAACTTGGCAATGGCCTCATCTTGAGTAGTCATTTCCTCAATCAGGTTTTTGACCTAAAGAGTTTGAATAGATAAAATTCTTAAATATTTACTCAAAGTATATTCAAACACACAGCTAAACAAACTAAATGATGACTGTCACCTTGTTCTCAGTAGCATGTTTCTCCTTTTCCACCTTCGCCAGTGTGAGCTCCAAGTCATCAATGTCTTTCTTCAGCTCAGAGCACTCGTCCTCCAGCTTCCTCTTCTTTGCAGTCAACTCAGCATTGATTTCCTCCTCATCCTCCAGCCTCTCAGCCGTCTCTTTGACTTTGGCCTCAAGCTGGATTTTTGCTTTAATAAGACCCTCACACCTTTCCTCAGCATCTGCAAGGTTTTCACCTTCCTAGATTTACGATGACATACAATACAATAATATTTAGTTAACAGTAAAACTGGGATCTCAGACGCAGACATTTTCCTCTTTCTATGTAACATACAGACTGAATCTGCAGCTGCAAGTCATTCTTCTCCTGCAGAAGAGAAACCATCTTCTCCTCCAGTTCTTTCTTCTTGGCCAGAGCCTTTGCTAGCTCCTCTTTGGTCCTTTCAAAGTCCTCTTTCATTTGGGCCATCTCTTTCTCAGTCTCTGCACTCTTCAGCAGAGGCTTTATCCTGAAGTACAACTTCATCCATGGCCATGTCTTGACATTCATGAATGAGCGGATGTTGTACTGGATGGAGTAAATTGCCTCCCTGGTGATAGAAGACACAAAACAAATTGTCCTCTCTTGCTCAGTTTTCTTGAAATATGCATGAAGTTATTTAAGAAAGTTGAGTTAAATTGTTTCATACTGCAGCAATATCTTAATGAGTTTAACAATATAGCATTGGGCAATAAACACTGACAGATTAGGTTACTGAAAACAAAGAGGTAAGTGCCAAACACACCAGTAGCTTGCACTTGCTGCTGGATGAAACATGTGCAATAACCATTAAGATGAAATCTGCCCAAACTTATTCCTGTCATCTATTCATATGTTCTTTAATGCTAGTAGACTCCCCCGTCTCCCTGGATCTCATTAGGATGCCAGATCTATACTTGTTCCATCACTGCTGCAGCACCAGTCACACTGATTATTAGCTAGGAGCGAGCAATTTGAAGCAATCCCTAAAGTCCAGGTCCAAGCCAGTCCTCCGGAAACTGCATTAACAATTATAGTAATAGGAAGAAGATACTGCTACTACATAATGTAAACCACATACAGTATCTTGATCAGAAAGAGAGCTCAAAAGTTTACAGCAATAAAAAGCATTTTACTTCATATTTACTTAATTTTTACTGAATAACAATAATAATTTCCACTTAATCTCAATACTTTCACCCATTTATTCATTTTTAACCTGTAGCATTATTAGGATGAAATTTCTTTAGCAATGACTGACTCAATGTCCAGGGTTTGAGCTAGAAAACATGTTTTTACTTTATTTCTCCTTTGGACTTCAAATCCATCACTAAAGATGAACAGTACCACCAGTGAAGAATCAGTGTGAGCTGTACATTGAGCTAAAACATCAAGGTCCCTGATATTACAGTAGGAGATAGCATTTTTCAATTGCTTCAAGTGCCAGTTTTCCTATAGTTTGCAAAATCATAAACCTACCTTCTTGCCATCATCTTGGCAAATTCTCGTCTCATCAGGAAACCTCTGCAGAGAGCCTGAGTCATTGTGACCAGCTCAACCAGTTTCTCATCTCTCATCTCCTCAAGTACACCCAGTAGTCCAGCCTTGAAGAATACCTTTCATCGACATAATGGCATTGGGTGAAGCATAATAAACATAATTTCAAGCTACAACATTTTACTATTAATGATTCTGATTATGAAGTCTACTTATTTACCTTGGTGTGGCCAAATCTGTACTGTGATTTGTCCACATTAATGGATTCCAGTAGTTTCTCTGAAGCTTTCTTGTTGTCAATGAATTGTCCCTCAGGGATGACACTGGCATTCAATATTTTGTATCTGAAAGGATTTACTGCAATCAGATCATATGTAAAACATCATATAAGGACAAACAGGTACCTAAATAGCTACAGTACCTCTGCTTGAAGTCACCATAGAGGATTCTGCTGGGGAAACCTTTCCTGCAGATCCTGATCCCTTCCAGCACACCGTTACACCTCAGCTGGTGGATGACCAGCTGGTTCTCCATGAGACCTTGAACAGTAAAAGTACTGTTAAGACATTGAGTGAACGATCCTGATTCAATCTATCATCTGTTGCCGCCCAGCATTGCAATAGCAACTATAGGTCAGATGGGCTCATTCAGCAGGTAAATTAACAAGCATGCTAGTGAGTTATGGGTTCATGAGGTGAGACATCTCTCATTGTTCTGAGGAAATGAGGCTTGCATGCAATTTGTGTACAGTGTACACTTGTTAGTCATTGACATGACCTACCTGGTGTTTTTGACTCATTGGGAATTAAACAGCGCACAAAATGAGGGTGAGTGCTCCTTAAGTTGGTCATCAGCTTCCCCAAGTTTTCCTAGTGACAGACAAAACATTGCATTACCTTGCATGCTTCTTAACCCTTAAATAACATAACTGCAGAGCACAAAAATTCAAATAATGGCAGATAAAGTTATAATCAAATTTGAAGTACAGGATTTTTTTGTTTTTGTTTTGTTTTGTTTTGTTTTGTTGTTTTTTGTACCTCAAAGAAGTATTTTTTTCCATTTTAGAAATTTGACATGTAATTAATCCAAAACCTTCATCTGCAGCAATTCACATTTAGTTAAAGAAAATGGCTTGGTACGAAGTCACAGAAATAGTATATCCATGTTTCTTGTGTAATGCTTTAGGCATTAAGCTGCTTACACACCATCATGTGTGGTAGTATTGAAAGGCGAGTAAAAAAGATACTGTATTTGTAAAAATAGTAATTACCCTGAAGAGAGCCGACACTGTCTGGAAGGAACCACCCTTCTTTTTGCCTCCACTCTTCTTTCCACCTTTGGCATCTGTAAAAAGCATTTGCAGTTTAATTTCTAATTTACATCCTCATTCAGCACTTTGGCAAATATGATTTGTGGTTTTTGTGTTGCTCATTACACTGTTTGGCTGGACCACAACAGTGAGGTCAGCCCTATAATCACAAATGTCTGTGAGTGACAGACTAAGTGATGACTGATGAGTGATATATATTTCCATCATTGATTGGCCGAATGTCATGTGACTGAATTGGAGTTTGCCCATCAGTCATTGCTCTTTCAAAATAAACTGGGGCACTTTTGTTGAGGGGGCAGAATTACAGCCTGCAGTGCTGCCCACTTAGAGCATTAATTGTTAGATGTAGAGAGTGGACCTATAACTAGAGACGGGGTATAAACCTCATACGTGGCTGGACTGTGTATGGGTGTGAACTGTGAGTTTAGGGATACGCCTCCTTATACCAGCAGTTGGACAGTCACATTGCTGCAATGGTTTTCCAGATACTTAGGGGCTACAGAGAAGTGAAGTTACTCTTCCGTTATGGCAAACAAATCGCATTTATTACATGTATCCTTATAACTAAAGGAGGGAGACAAATAACTAAACATACAGCTTTTTTACTGAAATACAGATAAAACTAATAATAAACTATTAGGGAATTTAAACAAATTTAAAAGTCATGTTCTCTTCTACAGTTGAGTTGAATAGAAGCCCCATGTGTCGAAAACTGTATTCTAATTGGCATGAGGGAGATATTCTGTCCCTCAGCAAGTACATATATATATATATATATATATATATATATATATATCACATTCGTTGTCATTCATGTTGTCATTCATGTGTGATTCAATGTGTTTGGTGATGACAGACAACGTTACGTTTATAAAAATCAGGATTTGTTTGGAGTTGTTTACAGTGGTTCCACAACAATGTTCAACTATGTGACTTGTGGACTGTGAGAGTTCCAGATTCTTTGCCTGAAAAAACTAAACCTGAAAATCGTGGTGACATCTGGCTAAAATTGTCATGATAAAGCACATTTCCTTCAATCTTCCATGTTGTGTAGCTCCTTACCGTCTGTTGAGGCATGTGATATATAGAGGTGAGCCAGCAGTTTGACTGAAGACTTCTGGTAGAGCTGAACCACTGAGTCGTTCAGTGGATCTTTGTTCTTGTCCAGCCAGCCATTGACATTGTAATCAACAGTGCCGGCATAGTGCACCAGAGTGAAATGAGCCTCAGCTCTGCCTTTGGTAGGTCTTGGTTTCTGGAAGGGGGCACTCTTTCCAACATGCTGGTCATACAGTTTGTTCTTGAAGGTCATGTCTGTTGCCTTGGGCACAATGCACTCCTCTTCAAGGATGGAGAAGATGCCCATTGGCTGTTGATAACAACACAAAATGAAAGTCTGCACTGCCATATTTTGGTGAAGAAAATATTTCTGTGTTCATTGTTAAAAACCTGTTGTAGTACCTTCTCAATTAGCTCAATGCAGGCAGCCAAATCCATGCCAAAGTCAATGAACTCCCATTCGATTCCCTCTTTCTTGTACTCTTCTTGCTCCAGGACAAACATGTGGTGGTTGAAAAATTGTTGCAGTTTTTCATTGGTGAAGTTGATACAAAGCTGCTCCAAGCTGTTAAACTTGAAATAAGAAAAATAAAAGGGCAGAATTTAATAGTGCTGGTTCACAGTGCATAAACAAACACTATGTGTAGTTTACTTACATCAAAGATTTCAAACCCAGCAATGTCTAAGACACCGATGAAAAAGTTTCTGGGCTGCTTGGTATCCAGCATCTCGTTGATTCTAACAACCATCCACAAGAACATTTTCTCATAGACAGACTTGGAGAGAGCCATGACAGCATTATGCACCTAAAGATTGAAAGACATGGAGTTCAGGTTATGAAAGTCAAACATTTTCATATTGATTCATACATTTATGTTCATACATAAATATCTCTATGTAAATTACCTGTGACACAGTTTGACCTTTGACCACCATTTCATTGCCGACCTTGACCCTTGGGTAACACAGAGCCTTGAGCATATCAGCAGAGTTCAGACCCATGAGGTAGGCGATTTTATCAGCCTCTGAAAAAAAATAAAATAAATAATAATAATAATAAAACAGTATCAGAAAGATTATGCATACATTATGCTAACAATTTACCAAGGTAATCAGTGATGATGTGAGAATCTATGATATTTTTTATAAAATCCAACCATGTGCTGCTTAGCTGGATCAAGGCCACAGTGACATAATACTAAGCAGAGTCGCCCAGACATTACTGACATTGACATATCCTCCAGCTGCTCCTGGGGAATCCTGAACTTTTCCCAGGCATTGAGCATGTTCTGGGTCTGCCCAAGGGTCCACTGCCAGTTGGATGTGCTCAGAAGACATTACTTGGAAAGCATATGTGAGGCCTCTTTAACTGGCTTCCTTCAATGGAAAGGACCAGCAGCTCTACTCTGCCTCCAGATACCTGATTCCCTTACCTGACCTTCATCCAGGGTAAATCCAGACACCTGCAACACTCAAGACACCCTAACTTTTATAATGCAACTACTCTCAATTACAGAAACACAAGTGAATATACCAACACATACATTACATGTATGTGTAAAACTGGATCTCTGATTAAATGGACATGGTCAAAAAGAAAACAGCATATAGGTAAAATAAATGTTTCAACTATGACATAAAGAATTTTTACTACATTATTTACCCTCAGTGCCATCAGGCTCAGCCTGCTCTTCACGCTGCTTCTGTTTGAACTTCATGTTTCCATGATGCATCACAGCTCCAGTCAACTTGTAAATACTTATCTTCTCCTCTCCACTAAAGCCCAGGATGTCAATAGCAGCCTGTAAAAAGAAGATCTGTTGATGATTGTTCTTCTCAGGCTATCTATATTTTATTTTTGTTCTTCAGTAAAGAATTTTCACTACAAATATTGATTTGTTCATTGTGTCTTAACAGTTACTTGAAGGCAACATCACTGGGATCATCTGAGAAATCCTTGCTGGTTACAATCATCCTGATCTACTCACATCAGTGGCGATGAATTCTTCAACGTCATCGATACTCTTGACGGTGATTTCACCCTGACTGATCATGGGGAAGTCATAAGGGTTGGTGGTGATGAGGAGACCCTCTGAAAAATATTCATTGTATTTCATTATAAAGACTCAGGTAAAGCATGTATCTATTCTATAAAATGATGTATTGTATAGATAAATTGTTCACCTATGAGCTCAGGTTTGTGGCCTGTTGCCAGCTGATAGAAGATGTGGTAGCTCCTCTCAGCAGAAAGCTGGAACGTCACTCGAGACTTCTCCAGCAGATCTGTGATACACAGTTAGACGTTGTTCAGATCAGTTCAATGAACAGAAGGTAAGAAAACAAACTGAGGTTTGTCTCTTGTGGCATCCGGTCTTACATGTTTCAATGTCTGCAGAGGCCAGCTTCCCAGTTGTTCCAAAATGGATTCTGATAAATTTACCCTATTCAAAAGAAAATTGTGAATTAGGATTATTATTTCTTTAGGATTGATACTGTGTAAAAAGACTCAGGTTAACGATCACTTACAAAGCGGGATGAGTTGTCATTCCTCACAGTTTTGGCATTTCCATAAGCCTCCAGCAGAGGGTTAGCTGCAATGATTTGATCCTCCAGTGACCCCTGAGAATGATATCACATGGTGTGTCTTAGTATTTTCTTATATTCATTATCATAAATAGCATCATATGAACAGCATGTTACGTTATTTACCTGCATTTTTCCAGGAACTGGCTCACTTTTTTTCCCTGAAGCTACTGCGATTGTCGCAAAGTACTGGATGACACGTTTGGTGTTGACAGTCTTTCCTGCACCGGATTCTCCACTAGGATGAATAATATGTCAAAATTATTTGACCCATTTGTTGTTGTACGTCAGATTATATCTAATATCAACCCAAATTATCTTTCCTTATTGCTGACTTACGTAATCAGGATTGACTGATTCTCACGATCTGTTAAGAGAAAGCAATTTGAATATTCATTGTGTATTATTGCATCCATCCATCAGAAACAGTAAAATTACATGATATTTTTATATTACAGCAGAAAGGATGTTCCCATAAACTGCAAGTTTACCAACTGCAATAGTGTAAAATCGTGTATAATTTTCAATGGCCACCTTCTCTAAAAGCGCAGATTATGAAATGATTCATACCTTGGAGCATGAACTGATAGGCGTTATCAGAGATGGAGAAGATGTGGGGTGGAGCCTCAACTCTCTTTTTTCCTCTGTATCCTGCTACAACCATGGCATCATACACTGGGAGCCACTTGTAGGGGTTCACAGTGACGCAGAACAACCCTGAGTAGGTCTGTTGGGGCAGAGAGGACTGGTGCTCACACACATATCCTTGCAGTCATTTTAAACTTAATGTGCACATATTGATATTGTCCAAACTTACATAGATCATCCATGCTGCATAGCGCTCTTTGAGGTTATACAACACAGAGGGCTCACTGAGATGGGTCATCATGGCCATGTCCTCAATCTTATCGAACTTTGGAGGGTTCATGGGGAAGATGTCATCATCCTTTACAGTGACAGTCTGCACCAGTACAAAAAGATTAAGCAGGATTAAGAAGAGTAAGATTAGTGCTGTCACGATCATCACGAGAATACTTAGTCATTACTTATGTCAT
This sequence comes from Rachycentron canadum, assembly GCA_038496675.1. NCBI lineage: Eukaryota > Metazoa > Chordata > Actinopteri > Carangiformes > Rachycentridae > Rachycentron > Rachycentron canadum. The sequence continues at coordinate 8,097,466 of CM076649.1, read as the reverse complement.
GGCCTCTACATACCTTACCACCTTTTATTTCTACTGTGGCTTTGCCACCCTCCCTCTTCACTAGTTTACCCTTCACATACATCTCAGTGGGCTCAGCCACAAAGTAAGCTGTTTTGGCATCAAAGGGAATGTTTTGAGCCTCTATTCTCTCCTTTTCAGGTTTCCGAAGGTATATGGCTGCCGCGCCAAAACACTCCATTTCTGGGTCCCCACTCATGGTGCCTCTGTAACAATAAAAATATTTTCATTAGCATTTAAGAAAAATAATTTAAAATTAGTTTATATAAAATAAAGACGGCTTATCAACACATTTTAATTTGATTTTTTTTGTAGTAACGTAACAAGTTGCATGAATGTCATTTACCTTTTTTGATGCCAAGTGATGTAGTATCCAAACAGCAACTACAAAAGTCAAATTTAAATTACAAGTCGCCAAATAACTCACAGAGCAACTATTTAACTTAAACCGTAGCTCACTGCTGAAGCGTGATAGAAGACTCACCTTTTATGGCAGCCTGTCAGTCCAAAACTTCTGAGGAGCCTGGGAGAGCCTCTTTTATACTGGAACCTCTGGCCACCATGCAAAGCAGCCCTCCTGTTTAGGTCACTAAGCTTGTCTAAGAAGGCTGGGATCAGATGGCCTCCCAATCCCATCATCACCACTGATGTCACCTCCCATATAATACAGAAACAAACATTCAATCAAACCCCCAATCAAAATTACAAATTCCTATCCAAAAACTAACCAGTCTGACTTATCATGTAAATATGTCATGCTTTTTGCACTGTGGTTCAACTAGGTGAAATACATGCTGTACACTGCTATAAATGCTATATGTTATATTTCAAGATACTATGCAACCATTTTTTATAAATTAAAATTAGAACTTATTCTGTAACTCAAAATCTTTGTGAATGTGAAAGTCTTTTTTATAGGATTATGGTCACCATCTGCAAACACACATTTGACATTGTTTCAAGCATCTCTTGAGAACTCCAAGTGTTCAGCTGAAGCTAATTTAAGATCCATTATGGTCCATTATACTGTTGTGCTTTCTCCCCATAGAAAGATGAAACCTGGGATGCTGTAAAAGTATTCTCTTGTGGTGTGATTCAGTTGCATTCAAAGGTGACATTCAATATGTCTGGCCTTTCTTTACAGTCTTATTAGGACTTAAATCAAATATAGCCACCAGTTCAAAAATATCCAAGCCTCTCTATTGCCATTGTTTACAAATGCATTGAACACTTCTGTTAATTACATGTCAGATGTATTTCAGCATCTTGTTACTAAGCACCCTAGAAAAATGTGTATGCTGTAAAATCCCCTATTCCTTCTTAAGACTATCAGTATTGTGACTATGTCATAAAGTTATTAGCTTAACTTAGTTTTGTATCATTGTGATTAGTGCTGAACAGAGGTTTGTTGTTTATTTTCTTGCTTGTTTGATGAGTTCTTTGGGTCTCTGCTTATGGTTGGGTTACTACATACTACATATGCTTATGCTTTGGGAAAGTATCTGGGAAAATAGGCCATCCAAATGAGGTCTGGGTAACTGTGTGGTCATTTGCATTCAGAGACTATAGTTTGCAGATAAAGCAGCACTCAGACCAAAAGTAATCTTTAAAAAAAGAAGTATCAAAGGAAAATTTTATTGGTTTCTACATTCATACATACACATCATCATTTGCATCCAGTAAATGAGCCTATGCTAGTGTCTGGATAAAGTAAACATTTAAAATAAACATGTAAAAAACTAACAATTAACACACACACACACACAGATAGATAGATAGATAGATAGATAGATAGATAGATAGATAGATAGATAGATAGATAGATGGATACTGATATATATTTTTTCCACCTGCTCTACCTGTTAATTGTGCAGAATGTGTTCTGCCAGGACACAAGAAAGTCAACATATGTTATACTGCAACCAAGAGGTGATGAGGTAAAGAAATGTGTTAATTAAAACATACTATGCTGTGAACAGGGAAAAGTCTCCAAGAGAAGTCAAAGCAATTACTATAATTTCACATGACCTACACAGAAACAGCCTATATAGCTCTCAACCCTAGCTCTTACAGAATGCTCCATTTTCTGAATTGGTTCAAATACAAGTCTTCAATCATATCTTTTGTTTAAATTAATAAAAAAAAAGATACAGAACAGATATCAACCACAAATACTTATCTAAATGAAGCTATTTAGCAACTTCTTCAGATAATAGACCACCTGCTGGTTTTCTGTAAACACCATCAAGTCTTCAGGGTGGCCGAGACAATTCTGAGCTCAGTTAATAGTCCCTTGAGTGTGATAAATGAGACGTCTCTGTGCAGGTGTTACGCAGCACACTGAGAATTTTGTTTGTGTGTGCATGTGTGTAGGCGTGTGTGTCTGTGTTTGTGTCACCATTTATTCTTGTGTGAGAGAGAAAGGACAGAAAGGGCGGGAGGAAACAAGAGATTTAGACTGGCACCTTTCTTTGTTTTCTTGAGTCGGCTCAGAAAAGTTTAGAACTGCGTTTGCAATACTGAAAGCAGCAAGTTCAGGTAAGTTAAATATATAATAAATGTACAAGTGGGCCTTCTTGATTTCTGTTTACACCTCTGAAATGTACTATGCTTATTGTCTTTATTTTTTTGATGTTGTCTTGAAGTTGTTACCCATAAGGTTTAAACGCTGACCACAGGTATGATTTTATTTGTTGATAAATGTGGTATTTCCTGTTTATATGCTGACTGCACCATTTGTGATTTTGTTGTTCATCATGAAAATTTTACCATCAGTCTGCACATTATAAAATGATAAATCCACATTTCATAAACAAATACAACAATGTCTTTAGCTTGAACTGTTTTTTGAATAGGGACTTCACTTCCAGCCAAAAGACTTTACCCTACTGCTTCTCAGTTTGTTGGTGTGATATTCTGCACATTTAATTGCACAAAGAAATATTTAAAACTCAGTACTTGCATACCTATAGGTAGGAGACTAATTGGCGTGGTGTACTGATCCGTCAACCAATCAAATTGCAGGAAACACGGATGCCTGTTCTCGTGTTCTGAGTTACAAGGTTGATGCATCACAGTTAAGTCGTCCTTTGACTGCTTGGCTAATGCTATTGCTTCATCATTTTTATGCTATCAGACATTTGTGTTAAATTGTTTGGTAATTAGCAAATTAATTATGGCCAATCAGTTCATCCTTGAGTCCAAGTTCCCTCAGGGCGTTAGTGAGGGTTCACATGGTATGTACTTGGTATGTGTGTCCCATCTTTTTACAAAAATAATGTATTTTAGAATTTGCTTAAAAGATGTGCATTTGCGGATTCAAGAGAATATATTCGGGTAAGTGTGGAGATTAGATGAAGGTAAGACGCCAAGTAACATTTAATGAAATCAGCATGATGGTTTGAAGTGTCAATGCAATTAAGGTTATTTTTCAGAATTGTTTGTGTTATTATGCTACTGTTTATCATTGTTTACAACTTTTTCCTGGGAAACATACAGGCGCATGTTCTTTTAGTAAGTAATTTTGCAATAGCTTCAAATAGTTTTATACCTACAGTTCTCTTCTTTTGGCGTTTCTATCAGTTAGCATTGATTAGCTTCTTTATTTTCCTTCTTCTTTTACTTGTTCTTCTTCCACTTCCTGTGTAGATGAGGAATAATACAACATCAGTTTTTTGGTTTAGTTAGTTTTCTATTTTAGTTCTATTTAGTTTGTTTACTATGTATTTAAAGAAGTTCCGTTATCTTCTACTTAGTCATTATGAAATGGTTTGCAGGGACACCTATTTTACACAAGATGTGTGGTTTAAAAAGGAGAAAAACAGTCCATTAAAAAAGCTTAGCAACATCTTCTGCACCTCTCAGTGAGCTTTGAAATGTTTGGAAAAAAACTAGCTTAAGTCATCTCAGCTTCAGCTGGGTTTTGTTTTGCTACCCCAAAGCCTACTTTTGAGGTTTGAAAGAAGAGCTGTGTGATTGGAGTATACTAAGAACTAAAATTCAGGATATATTGTATCCACTACTCTACTGATTCTTCTTTTAATATTTTTCATGTGAGTTTTCAACTTCAAGGAAGTACAACACTAAATCACATGAGCAGCATTTCAACAAAAACATTCAGCATTGCTCAGTATTGGCCTGTTGGGCCAATACTGGCCAGATGGTTTCACATTAGTTGTACATCTCAATGTTTATTCCTGATTGGCAATATAAGAGCTGTTTAATTTTAATTTAAATAAGCTCTGTGAACTACATTTCTCATTCTCATGTAGGAGAACAAAGAACGCAGATTTATTCAGTCAAACCACACAATTATGTTGTAAAAATTGGTATCTCAATATCTCTTAAGTGATAATAACTTAATATGAAAGAGAATAAATTGCATTGTATAAGAAAATTATTTTCAGGTAACAAGGAGGGAATGAAGGAAGATGAGGACAAGGAAAACTGGGAAAAAAACTTGAAGGCCAAAATGCACTATTCAAGTCAAAGGGAAAGTGTGTCGCTTGACTGGTCCTGTATGTAAAGTAAGTGCTTACATTGTTGTGTCTATTTAAAAGCAGTTAAAATGCAATTAATCTGAAAATTCATCATTCATGTCCATATTTCAAGTCCAAATTATGTGTGCGATAGGAGTAGGTTCTGAACTCTCATTAGATGAAAACATCAAAACAAAACTTTCAATATGCTCACAGTCAAAAGAGCAGGCAAAGGGACATACACTGAAGTGCTGGCATGTACAATTATTGGATCAAAATCTAGATGTGTAAATACATCATACCATATTTTAGGATGGACAGGGTGTTTTCCTGCCTTCTGTCCAATATATGGTGGATGGACTCCAACATACCTCTGTAACCCTGAATAGAAAGAAATTAGGTGTTTTTAGTTTTATATATACATCCAGACACACACTCAAACACACACACACACACACACACACACACACACACACACACACACACACACACACACACACACATATAATATATATATGTGTGTGTGTGTGTGTGTGTGTGTGTACAATTGTTTGTTTGTTATGCTATATCCATTCTGACATACTACTTAAGTTGGGACCAGAGGATGATCATGAAAGAGAAGCTGGTAACATAAGTAGCATGTTTGCACCTTTGCAACTTGAGGCTCTCTCTGGTGTTTAAAAGATGTCACTGACCCCCACCAACACATCCTTGTGACAGTCATTAGCACCACCAGGAAGTGACAGCACCCCAGGCAGTATATATGTCATCATATAATAAGCTCTATTTATATAGCACCTTTCAAAACACAGAAAGTGCTTTACAAAACAAAATTCAGGATGAACTAAAAAAAAGGTTTTAGGTTTTACAGCACTGGGGGAGGATATGTTAAAGAAACGGTACAATAATGAGATAGATATTGATAAAAATAAGAATCAGGAGAATGACTTAATACAAGAATGTGATGCTGAGGACTTCTGCTTGGCACATACACTATCAGGAGATCAATATTCAGATATTGATATTGTTGTTCTGAATAACCTGCTAATGTCAGAAAGGGCAGTCAGTGTATTTTAAAGCTAATTTATTAGATCATTGCCAATGATCATGCCAAAGTTCCTCAACATGAAGTCAGTAACTTCTACCATACAGTGGAAGACTTGGAAAAAGATCCAGTCACCCTTACTTCTCACACCATATTTCCAGGAGCTCTACTGCAAGGCAGACAAGCAGTCTGGGCCAAAATCCAACACTCAGAGCTAATTTTAACCGAGAAAACCTTATCAAAAACAAAATGTTTTTACTATCTAATACAACAGCATTTGCAGCCATTAGTTAATAGAGCAATATTTAAGCACAGCTTAATAAGAACATGCAATGAAATATTTCAATATTACAATCTACAACCTGACATATCAAGAAAGTAGTTTCTATAAAGAGAATTGAGAGTTGATGAACTTCACATGCACATCCTACCAAACACCATTAATTTTTTAAAAACGTCTGTATGTCAAATCTGTGACCATAAATTACCTCACAAACAACTGCAAATAGTGTGAATGACAGCCATATTACAACATACGGTTGTTTTTAAGTCTATAGGAGTGAGTCTATAGGCAATTATTGTTACACATAAGTATTGTAGCTCAAAACACAGGTACACCAAACTCTTTCTGCAGTAATTTACCTTTACAAATTAAATGCAGAATGTATTATCACATTGCACGAATATATTCTAAAAAATAATGAAATAAACTAAAAACATGTACTTACAATGTTAAACATGAATGCTACTGTTACTGTAAATGTATATCCATGCTCTTTGTGGCTAGCCAGTGGACTGGTATGTTACTCAACACTCACCTTGGTTTGTTATCCTGAGCACAGTTGTTGCTTGACAAATGCAGAAACTGACAGACAGAGATCAAAGGCCATAAAAACACAATAAGCCTCTTGAGCATGTGGCATTTGGCTTGAGAATCAATGCAAGCCTAGTGCTATATTTGAGTTTTGCCCTAATAAGACAGAAGATTTCATAGCAGGACTCGTGTAACACACACTAACTGAAGACAGAGGCTCATTATATCCTGTGGGTAAGCACTTTAGAATTTCTTCTTCTTATTCATTGCTGTAAGAGGATACTTACCAATGGAAACAGAAGCAGTGCCTAATGGCACTCTGCTCACTCTTTTAAATCATACCGGCTGTGTCCAATGTTCTTGGCAAGAATGTCTCATACACAAGTGCAGTGGTCATCTTCGATAGCATCTTCTGTCTCATCACAGACTGTAGATATTTAATGAACGAAAGAGGTTAGAATTTAATGTGTAGAGAAACACACCGAACATCTACACTTAAAAAACCCTCATGGTGAGACGATCTGTGAAACATAAAGGAAGTGGAGCTGGAATCCATCATTCAGTTGCTCTACATTTAGGAATTGTCTCAATCTCCCCTGTGTATGTCCTAAGAGCAAGAATAAGAACAGCTGTTGGCACTGTTGTGAGAAATCATCCCATGGCAATCTTTCCTTTTCTTTAAAGCTCATTGGCACTCATTTTGTTTTTTAATAATTTCTGACTTGTAAGGACTCTGAAACAGTATATCAGTGACTTTTTAAAGCTTCTCCAAAGCATAGCAAGGGGTTACTGTTGTGCCAGAGAGCATTAAAACGATGTATTAGTCACACCTTTGGACTGTGTTGAACTACTGACTTAACCTTGAGCAAGAACTTAAATAAATCCAAATCTGTACCCAATTTGCATACACAGAAATATCCACAAGCAGAACTAACTACTCAACATGCCACATTAGCATATATTAAATCTTAATCTCAAAATATTGCTCTCATCTTTACATTTTCAGATGACAGTTATTACTGTAGGCAACACTAAAGGCATCACAACAGCCTGAGTTTTTGCTAGTAATCCCAGGAATATAAATAATATTTATTAGAAGGAAAAAAAAAACAACAACAATTATAGACAAGTTTCATTCCAGTCAGTGATCTGACATGGAGGACTCATAAACTCATAAACTGTGTAATGTTACAGCCAGAGGTAGCAACTACCACATAGCACCAGACAACATGACCAAATACAGCAGGACACATGTGATCCAATCACTCTATAAAAGGCACAGCAAACCTCCACCAACCACAGACACCCAGCAAAGGTAGGTTTGTTAGTGGAACAGGTGTATTTAGACTCATTCAACTGCTGCAGTACAACATATCATTATTAGTATCTGTCAATGTTGTGTTTAAAATATAGAATAACTACTTTTAATTTAGTCTATCTGTGTACATATATATGTATATGCATACATTTCCTTTCCCTCACCATGTTCTATTATACAAGAGTATTATAGACTTAACTTTCGCAAGTAACCTTTTTGAACCTTACATCCCCTTTTTCAGAAGTCTGCACTGAACGCTGCAACAAACAACCCTGCTCACCTGGTGTGCTCCTAGGTAAATTGGGCAAAATGTATTTGTCTTGGAGAATAACTGAATATAAGATGTGGTTTAATTATCATTAATGTCATTGTAAAGCTTGGTCCCAATGAGAATTAAAACTTTTTTGGAAATTTAAGTTCTATCTACCATACCTGTATTAAACCAAATTTAATGTTGGACCCTTTATGACTTCAGTATGAATAGATATTATAGAAGTCACTATTTGTGTATTAATCTATCTACTTCTGTTATTTATAATGGATGGCTATTGTTTTATTTCCTCACTTGCAGTAACGTGTCATCATGAGCACGGACGCAGAAATGGAGTGTTTTGGCCCGGCGGCCGTTTTCCTCCGGAAGCCAGAAAGAGAAAGAATTGAAGCTCAAAACACTCCCTTTGATGCTAAAACAGCTTACTTTGTGAGTGAGCCCACTGAAATGTACCTCAAGGGGAAACTTACCAAGAGGGAGGGTGGCAAAGCCACTGTGGAGACACTCAATGGAAAGGTGAGAACAAGAGCACTTTTAGAGCATTTTTACAGGGGTTCCCATTTTTAATGTGGGATCTAGACTATTGTGCCATAGGTCAACTCTGACATAATGATTTAAAAACTGTACTGACAAAGACAAATGAAATATAAAAATAATTACTCTTTAGACCCAGCTGAATAATTTGTGATAACCAGACTTGCTGTTAACCAGCCATCACTTTGATACTCTAAGTGGCCCACTTGCAAAACTTTTGCAGGCAGCAGGCCATAGGTTGGGAACCACTGTGCTGGACAATAACTATGTATTTCTGTGCTTCTTCTGTCTCTGTAACAGTCTATAACTGTAAAAGAAGATGAAATCTTCCCCATGAACCCCCCAAAGTTCGATAAGATTGAGGACATGGCCATGATGACCCACCTCAGTGAGCCCTCTGTGTTGTATAACCTCAAAGAGCGCTATGCAGCATGGATGATCTACGTGAGTTTGTGCAAGGAAGAGATTACTTTTATTGCATATACTGATTGTTATGTTTTATTCCAAGAATTCCAAAGGTTTGGACAACCTACACAGTGTGTACTCAGTAATCTCCTCTTGCTGTCACAGTTTGCAAGAACTTGTATCAGCTTTCTATTAATAATTTAAGAATTTTCAACTACTTTTCCTTGCAGATAACATCAGGTTCTGATACATGTTAGGCTATCCAGCACACACACATCTAGGCTCTGCCCACAAATTTTCAATGATGTTCAAGTTGAGGACTATGAAAAAAAAAAAAAAAACAGCAGTGTTCGTGAATAGTGGATTTTGTGGTTAGCTTTTGATCATTGTCCTGTTTTCTGTCCAGAATTTGCTGATATTTAATAGAATCAATTTATCCCTGTTTCCTGTGTCACTGACTGCCATAAAATGCCAAAACCGAATATTTCCAGCCATGTACTTATTAGTTGGCAATAATGTAGTTTTGATAAGATGTTGCTTCAATTTTTCTCCAAACACAATCTGGGGGCTCAATTTTAACTTAAATCTCGTAAAATTCATTTAATTTCCATTGTTTTAGTTTATACAAATTCTGCTTTGCAGACATCAGATGTAGACTGTTGGACTGAGGTCCCAGGTCACATTTTTTCTTCAGATGATTCCTTCCATGTGCTACATAATATTGCACCACCACTCCTGTATCACTTAAACCCTCCCAAGGGTGCCAAAACCTTTGCATTACACAAATGAACTTTGCAGAAAAACTGATTATTCTTCAATACTTTACACTGTTATAGACCTACTCTGGGTTGTTCTGCGTCACTGTGAACCCCTACAAGTGGCTTCCAGTGTATGATGCTGTGGTTGTAGCAGGATACAGAGGAAAAAAGAGAGTTGAGGCTCCACCACACATCTTCTCCATCTCGGACAATGCCTATCAGTTCATGCTCCAAGGTATCAATCAGTTTGTAAGCTACTATGGGTCAATAAATACAGTTTCTGGACTTCAGGAGTCGTAACTCCTAACTGTGTATGCATTTTGATATCTTACAGACAGGGAGAACCAGTCAATCCTGATTACGTAAGTGCCAAGATTTTTATATTACATATTAGTACAGGGAACAGTAGTTATATCAGTCATTTTAAATGTGTATATGAATGTATATTTATGTAATATTTACTTATTTTTTCATATTTTCAAACCCAGTGGAGAATCCGGTGCAGGAAAGACTGTCAACACCAAACGTGTCATCCAGTACTTTGCGACAATCGCAGTAGCTTCTGGAAAAAAAGCTGAGCAAACTCCAGGCAAAATGCAGGTAAGAACTGAAGAAGAGTTGATCAATATATAACTTCAAATCCAAAATTAAAAGAAGCTGCTAACCAAATGAATGCTCTGTTTAGGGATCACTGGAAGATCAAATCATTGCAGCTAACCCTCTGCTGGAGGCTTATGGTAATGCCAAAACTGTGAGGAATGACAACTCTTCTCGTTTTGTAAGTTCTTTTGTAATTTCTCTTAAATTTAAGCTTTTTTATGATAATGGCCATTCAACATGAGAGAACTGTCTAAATGTTAATCTATTTCTCCATAGGGAAAATTTATCAGAATTCACTTTGGATCAACGGGAAAGCTAGCTTCAGCTGATATTGAAACATGTAAGATAACTCATTCCTGAGTATATGTTTACTATACTTTCAACTCCTTCAGCTGCGACTCATGGGAGATTGCTAATTTATTTAAAAACAACTCCTACCTGTACAGATCTGCTGGAGAAGTCTCGAGTGACGTTCCAGCTTTCTGCTGAGAGGAGCTACCACATCTTCTATCAGCTCGCAACAGGCCACAAACCTGAGCTCATAGGTGTGAGATTAGTGAACAACGTTGTCAGTCAGTCTAAATGAACCGATATACTCTATACTATATTTACATTTTTTTTAACTTTGTTTTCTTCAGAGGCTCTGCTGATCACCACAAATCCATATGACTACCCAATGATCAGTCAGGGTGAAATCACTGTCAAGAGTATCGATGACATTGAAGAATTCATTGCTACTGATGTAAGAACAACTTTAATTTGATGTTTGCATTCACTGCTACAACAAATCAGGCTTATGTTTGCTTTCATGATTACCGTTTTTGTTACTATTGGTAACAGTCAGTTAAAAATTCACTGGAGCAATAAATGCTATTTTTATTTCTTTGAGGGTTTATCTTTGTTGCCACCAATTTCCAACTTTGGTCATTTTTGAGGGTGTTATTGATGGTAGTGTTATATGTGATTCAATTATATTAAGTGGGTTTTTTATAATAATGTCTTCCTCCATTTAGGTTTAAGTGGGGAATATTAAAAATCCACATTTAAGAACAGAGTGTCTTAACTATGAAACTCCAGTTGTGATTTGAGTTATATTACGTAATTTTGACTTTATCAATGCTTATCACATTAAAGCTAGGTAATTTGTATTACCTTCATGGTGAGCATCTGTGGAGGTAGATTTCGGCAATGGCTATTAACCTCCATGGATAATATGAATTTGTGTTTGCTTTTCTTCTTATCACAGACTGCTATTGACATCCTGGGCTTCAATGCAGAAGAGAAGGCAAGCATGTACAAGTTGACTGGAGCTGTGATGCATCATGGCAACATGAAGTTTAAGCAGAAGCAGCGTGAAGAGCAGGCTGAGCCTGACGGCACTGAGGGTATTAAACCATGAGCATGAATGTAGTAGCACTGGTTTTGACTTTTGATTTAGAGTTGCACTGATTACTTCACCCTAGTATTATGGGTTTTAAAAATGATTATTTGTGTTATCTTTTTATAGTGGCAGATAAAATCGCCTACCTCATGGGTCTGAACTCCGCTGATTTGCTCAAAGCTCTATGCTACCCCAGAGTGAAGGTCGGGAATGAGTATGTGACCAAAGGTCAAACTGTCCCTCAGGTATAGGAGACAAAACACAAAAAACACCATAGTATATATTTTGTTATCATATCATATATCATATATATGCATATCAAGAAACTTCTACATGTTTACATGTTTACGTAATTACATTTTATTTACTAATGGTTTACAAAGGCTATCAAAGTTCTTGTTTTAACTCCTCGATGTTCAATTACCTTTTGTTAACTTTTGCAATTTATAATATGTTGTGCCTTTCGTGTTTAAATCAGGTCAACAATGCCACCATGGCTCTCTGCAAGTCTGTCTATGAGAAAATGTTCTTGTGGATGGTCGTCAGAATCAATGAGATGTTGGATACCAAGCAGCCCAGGAGCTTTTTCATCGGTGTCCTGGATATTGCTGGGTTTGAAATCTTTGATGTAAGTACATTATTTAAATAATTCAGAACCAAGTTTTTATTTCAGGGTTAAGGGTATATCGAAGTTCGGAGTACTCATAGTTTCATGTTTAGTTAGGGCTTAAGACCTTGGCTGATATTTGATATCTTTATCTCCTTTAGTTTAACAGCTTGGAGCAGCTTTGTATCAACTTCACCAATGAAAAACTGCAACAGTTTTTCAACCACCACATGTTTGTGCTGGAGCAAGAAGAGTACAAGAAAGAGGGAATCGAATGGGAATTCATTGACTTTGGCATGGATTTGGCTGCCTGCATTGAGCTTATTGAGAAGGTGAACCATATGTCATATATCCACAAATACAGAAAATGGATTAATTGAAAGCATTTGTTTTAAACAATCATTTTCTCATGACAGCCAATGGGCATCTTCTCCATCCTTGAAGAGGAGTGCATGTTCCCCAAGGCAACAGACATGACCTTCAAGAACAAAATGTACGACCAGCATATTGGAAAGAGTGCCCCCTTCCAGAAACCAAAACCTGTCAAAGGCAGAGCTGAGGCTCATTTCTCTCTGGTGCACTATGCCGGCACTGTTGATTACAATGTCAATGGCTGGCTGGACAAGAACAAAGATCCACTGAATGACTCTGTGGTTCAGCTCTACCAGAAGTCTTCAGTCAAACTGCTGGCTCACCTCTATATAACACATGCCGGAGAGGGTAAATATAACGTATATTTTAATATTTATTGTATATATATATTTTAAAGAACCAAATCTGGGGGTGTTTGCTGGTGGGTTTTTTTTTTTACATTTTAGAATACAGTGGTTTGTTTCAAGTATGTTAACACAGTTTAAATAAAATGTTTTGAACTTGTTTCTCTCAATAATTAAAACTTAATCTTCATAACACAGGTGAGGCTAGTGGAAAGAAGGCTGGCAAGAAAAAGGGGGGGTCTTTTCAGACTGTATCTGCCCTGTTCAGGGTAAGTATCACAAATAACTGCCTGAAGACTACTACTACTAACTAACTACAATACAATATGTACACTATATTTCCTAATACTATTAATGGTACCAGCCAGGGAAAAATACTTTTCTGAAGTAATGATTTTTATTGTTTTGTTTTGTTTTTTTTTTGGTTTTTTCAACATTTCAGGAGAATTTGGGCAAACTGATGACCAACTTGAGGAGCACCCATCCTCATTTTGTACGTTGCCTGATTCCCAATGAATCAAAGACTCCAGGTAATACTAGTATTAGTTACTAGTTAATATATGCACTTAAATAATATATTCATGCCACACCAAACTGAATTTGGCATGTCTTTAAGGTCTCATGGAGAACCATCTGGTCATCCACCAGCTGAGGTGTAACGGTGTGCTGGAAGGGATCAGGATCTGCAGGAAAGGTTTCCCCAGCAGAATCCTCTATGGTGACTTCAAGCAGAGGTAACTGATAAGATTAACACACTTTTTGGGCTATCTCCTGATCAATCATTCTTCAATGACCAATTTACCTCTACTTAGATACAAAGTGCTGAATGCCAGTGTAATCCCTGAGGGGCAGTTCATTGACAACAAGAAGGCCTCAGAGAAACTCTTGGGCTCAATTGATGTTGACCATACTCAATACAAATTTGGACACACAAAGGTAACCAGTTTCTTTGTTATGGATGTTTTTTGCCCAACTACCACTCACGATACTGTACGTGCGCAAAAGTTGATATAAAGCCACCCAATTAACCCTTTTTTTAGGTGTTCTTCAAAGCTGGTCTGTTGGGTCTCCTGGAGGAGATGCGAGATGATAAACTTGCTATCCTAGTCACAATGACTCAGGCTGTCTGCAGAGGTTTCCTCATGAGGAGAGAATTTGTCAAGATGATGGAACGCAGGTGCTGTAGTTGTTTCAAACACAAAAGGACAACCGTAAATTTATAGTCAACTTGTGTAAAGTTTTCAGACAATGCAGCTTTCGGTATCTATATTAATCTGTTATTTCCTTTGTTACCTGTTATCACCAGGGAGGCAATTTACTCCATCCAGTACAACATCCGCTCATTCATGAATGTCAAGACATGGCCATGGATGAAGTTGTACTTCAAGATTAAGCCTCTGCTGAAGAGTGCAGAGACTGAGAAAGAGATGGCCCAAATGAAAGAGGACTTTGAAAGGACCAAAGAGGAGCTAGCAAAGGCTCTGGCCAAGAAGAAAGAACTGGAGGAGAAGATGGTTTCTCTTCTGCAGGAGAAGAATGACTTGCAGCTGCAGATTCAGTCTGTATGTTACATAGAAAGAGGAAAATGTCTGCATCTGAGATCCCAGTTTTACTGTTAACTAAATATTATTGTATTGTATGTCATTGTAAATCTAGGAAGGTGAAAACCTTGCAGATGCTGAGGAAAGGTGTGAGGGACTCATTAAAGCAAAAATCCAGCTTGAGGCCAAAGTCAAAGAGACGACTGAGAGGCTGGAGGATGAGGAGGAAATCAATGCTGAGTTGACTGCAAAGAAGAGGAAGCTGGAAGACGAGTGCTCTGAGCTGAAGAAAGACATTGATGACTTGGAGCTCACACTGGCGAAGGTGGAAAAGGAGAAACATGCTACTGAGAACAAGGTGACAGTCATCATTTTAGTTTGTTTAGCTGTGTGTTTGAATATACTTTGAGCATATATTTAGGAATTTTATCTATTCAAACTCTTTAGGTCAAAAACCTGGTTGAGGAAATGACTACTCAAGATGAGGCCATTGCCAAGTTGACCAAAGAAAAGAAAGCCCTCCAAGAGGCCCATCAGCAGGTCCTTGATGATCTGCAGGCAGAGGAAGACAAAGTCAATACTCTGACAAAGGCCAAGACCAAGCTGGAGCAGCAAGTGGACGATGTGAGTAATAACAGACAGAGATTTCAGTCTACCTAAAAATTGAAAACACAAAAATAATGCCTCATCTTGGTTTAAAACAGCTTGAAGGTTCTCTGGAGCAAGAAAAGAAGCTTCGCATGGACCTTGAGCGAGCAAAAAGGAAGCTTGAAGGAGATCTTAAGTTGGCCCATGAATCCATCATGGATTTGGAGAATGACAAGCAGCAGTCTGAGGAGAAAATAAAGAAGTCAGTGAAATAAAATTTTTGATTTGATTTGTTTTGATCATTAATAAATTTAATGATCAAAACTGTACTATTTTATAGCAATTCAAAATTAGGTTTCAACTCATAAAATTGTGATTCTATCAGTGATTTCAAGACAACAATAGACAGTCAAGAAATTAAAATCACTACAAGTAAAAAAGACTCAACTCAATGTTTCACTTATTTCTAGATTTAAAAAAATATATATGTGATGTTTATGAATTGTAACACCCAGGAAGGACTTTGAAATAAGCCAGTTTCTCAGCAAGATTGAGGATGAGCAAACCCTTTCAGCTCAGCTTCAGAAAAAGATCAAAGAACAACAGGTTGGTTCAGTATTGACTTTGGATGACCCAGATGTGCTTCACTTGTAGACTGTAAGGTATAAGAATGCAGATATATATTTCTGTTTTTTTGAACATATAAATACTAGGCTCGTATTGAGGAGCTGGAGGAGGAGATTGAGGCTGAGAGAGCTGCTCGGGCCAAGGTGGAGAAGCAGAGGTCTGATCTCTCCAGGGAACTTGAGGAGATCAGTGAGAGGCTGGAAGAAGCTGGAGGTGCAACTGCTGTTCAGATTGAGATGAACAAGAAGCGTGAGGCTGAGTTTCAGAAGCTGCGTCGTGATCTTGAAGAGTCCACCATGCAGCATGAGGCCACTGCTGCAGCTCTGCGCAAGAAGCAGGCTGACAGTGTAGCAGAGCTGGGAGAACAGATTGATAACCTCCAGAGAGTCAAACAGAAGCTGGAGAAAGAGAAAAGTGAATACAAGATGGAGATCGATGACCTGACAAGCAACATGGAGGCTGTCGCCAAATCAAAGGTACAGTAAAAATTATTTCACATGCAACCAAATCAACATAAAATGAAACTGCTACACCTGTGTGTTTATTCATCTCTCACAAAATTAGACTATGCTGCATTGCTTTATATCAACATAGCTTTTGTTCATTTCAGACCAATCTGGAGAAAATGTGTCGTACTCTTGAGGATCAACAAAGTGAGATTAAGACCAAAAGTGAGGAACATGTGCGACAACTGAATGACATTGGGATTCAAAGGGCAAGACTGCAAACGGAAAATGGTGGGAATATATTTTCAATTAATTTTTAAAAAATGATTCTAATTAGTCACACTTCTAATTCAATTTCATCCCTGTGGTTCCTTAGGTGAAATTAGCCGCCAGCTGGAGGAGAAAGAAGCCCTGATTTCTCAGCTGACACGTAGCAAGCAGGCTTACACCCAGCAGACTGAAGAGCTCAAGAGGCATATTGAAGAGGAAGTTAAAGTAAGTGCACAGTAAAAACAGAGACTACCACAGAACTGGAAGGTTATTAACCCTAACCCATTGTTTAAAGATTTAAGAGAGACACAGTCTAGTCAATAAAATGAAATGCCTTATCTAGTAAATGCTTTTACTTTTTAGGCCAAGAATGCCCTGGCTCATGCTGTTCAGTCATCCCGCCATGACTGCGACCTGCTCAGAGAGCAGTATGAGGAGGAGCAGGAGGCCAAGGCTGAGCTGCAGCGTGCATTGTCCAAGGCCAACAGCGAGGTGGCTCAGTGGAGAACCAAATATGAGACTGATGCCATTCAGCGCACTGAGGAGCTGGAGGAGGCCAAGTAATGGACAGTCCAGTCATTCATGCTGTTTCCACATGTGCTGATTCTGTAAATGATTATAAAACCTATTCACTGTACGTTTTAACAGGAAAAAGCTTGCCCAGCGTCTTCAGGATGCTGAGGAATCCATCGAGGCTGTAAATGCAAAATGTGCCTCTCTGGAAAAGACAAAACAAAGACTGCAGGGTGAAGTGGAGGACCTGATGATTGATGTGGAGAGAGCTAATGCTCTGGCTGCTAACCTCGACAAGAAGCAAAGGAACTTTGACAAGGTCAGATTTTTATTTCTGCCATGTATTAAAATGATGACCACACAATTATGCATTATTGAAACATATGAATCTTCTTTGTGGTTTCAGGTCCTTGCAGAGTGGAAGCAGAAGTATGAGGAGAGCCAGGCAGAGTTGGAGGGCTCTCAGAAAGAAGCTCGGTCTCTCAGCACTGAGATGTTCAAGCTGAAAAATTCATATGAAGAATCTTTGGATCACCTAGAGACCCTGAAGAGGGAGAACAAGAACCTACAACGTATGACAATTCAAATTGCAGAATATAATAGCAAAAATGTTAGACAGTGGTCTGATTTACAGTTTAAGAAATTAACAGATGATTTTGTTTTCTAAACTCAGGGCATAACCCCAGAAAGCCATTTCTTATGCTTTGTTTTCAAAGAAAAGTTAATGATAGTTTGCTGCCCAGACAACAGCAACAGTCTGTGATTTTAAACTAATTCCTCTTATACTTACTTTAATACCATATACACTTTGTTTCTTAAAGAGGAGATCTCTGATTTAACTGAACAAATTGGTGAGACTGGAAAAACCATTCATGAATTGGAGAAAGGGAAAAAGACTGCAGAGACAGAGAAGTCCGAACTCCAGACTTCACTTGAAGAGGCAGAGGTATTAACAAACACACTCTCTATTTAAAAGGCAATTTCTAGTCAGCTGGAGCTACATAACATTTATTTATTTTTGTCAAGGCTACTCTGGAGCATGAGGAATCCAAGATTCTCCGCATTCAGCTGGAGCTCACCCAAGTGAAAAGTGAAATTGACAGGAAACTTGCAGAGAAGGATGAGGAGATTGACCAGATCAAGAGGAACAGCCAGAGAGTGATTGAGACCATGCAGACCACTTTGGATGCTGAGGTCAGGAGCAGGAATGATGCCCTGAGAATCAAGAAGAAGATGGAGGGAGACCTGAATGAGATGGAGATTCAGCTGAGCCACGCCAACCGCCAGGCAGCTGAAGCTCAGAAACAGCTGAGAAATGTACAGGGACAACTTAAGGTATGGAAACATGAGAAAGAAAATTGCAGGTAAATTTACTTTGTTTAGACTGCACTACAAATGCGTTTTTATTTATGATAAAGGATGCACAACTGCACCTGGATGAAGCTATTAGAGGTCAGGAAGACATGAAGGAGCAGGTTGCCATGGTGGAGCGCAGGAACAACCTGATGATGGCTGAGATTGAGGAGCTGAGAGTTGCACTGGAGCAGACGGAGAGAGGCCGCAAAGTGGCTGAACAGGAGCTGGTTGATGCCAGTGAGCGTGTGACACTACTGCACTCTCAGGTAAATAAAGATTCAATGTGAAACACCAGAGAACTGAAAATTGCAGCACATAATCAAAACTTTTATTTGTTCAGAACACCAGCCTCATCAACACCAAGAAGAAGTTGGAAGCTGACCATATACAGATCCAAGGTGAAGTCGAAGATGCTGTTCAAGAAGCAAGAAATGCTGAAGAAAAGGCCAAGAAGGCCATCACTGATGTGAGTCAACCTAACATGTCTATATAGTAGCCATTTCTCAACCAATGAAAGAGTTCTGACAGTTAAAATGATGCAAACTCACAAAATGTTAGGCTGCCATGATGGCTGAAGAGTTGAAGAAAGAGCAGGACACCAGCGCTCATTTGGAGAGGATGAAGAAGAACCTGGAGGTGACAGTGAAGGACCTGCAGCACCGTCTGGATGAGGCTGAGAATCTGGCCATGAAGGGCGGCAAGAAGCAGCTCCAGAAACTGGAGGCCAGGGTAAGTGACATATGGACCCACCAAGATTTATTGTAAAGCAGAACAATCTTGTTTCATTTTAAATAACTGCATTCTTCTTCATTCAAGGTTCGCGAACTGGAGGCCGAAGTCGATGCTGAACAGAGGCGTGGCGCTGAGGCCATCAAGGGAGTGAGAAAATATGAGAGGAGAGTAAAGGAACTTACCTATCAGGTCAGTCACTATAAGAAATTCTTCAACTCCAACTAATGTGAATCATAATAATGTGCTGTAATGAAAATACTACACATATGTTTCTATCACAATGTCCTATAATCTTCTGATTTACAGAATGAGGAGGACAGGAAGAATATTACTAGACTTCAGGATCTGGTGGACAAACTGCAGCTCAAAGTGAAATCTTACAAGAGACAGGCTGAGGAGGCTGTGAGTACACTTAAAAACGTCATAATGACAAACATTATGAAAAATCAGTCAGTCGACAGGTTTTGACTTTACTTTGACTTACTATTCAGGAGGAACAGGCCAACACTCACCTGTCCAGGTACAGAAAGGTCCAACATGAGATGGAGGAGGCTCAGGAGCGTGCTGACATTGCTGAGTCCCAGGTCAACAAGCTAAGGGTGAAGAGTCGTGAAATTGTCAAGGTAACTATTTGTGATTGATAAATCATCTTTCATTCATCAAACCAAATGTTTTACATGTCATCATTCTGTCATTTCAGACCAAGGAAGCTGAGGAATGAGCAGGGAATGACTGTAACACAGCAACAAGAAATCATACAATATGAGTATCTTGTTACTTGTTCACTTTAGCATGTTAAACGTGCTGTGACAGTCAAAAGTCAATAAAAGGTAGATAGTTTGTTGCCACTTATCTGTGTCTGTCTTTTCATTTTAAAATGCCTGATTTACTGATTGAATACTTCAAGATATCAGAAACTTACCCTACGATTCAATATGGAATTTAGAGCTGATAGACACACAAGTAAGTTACAAAAATCAAATATAGTCAAATATAGCACATAGCATGATGCATACAGACAATACCATTCATCACCAAAGCACAGAGCAAAACTAGGTCTCCTTGATCCAGGTTCAAGTTAGTTCAAATTCACTGATTTATTCCATATTTATCTTAGTAAAGGTATAGTATGTAAATATATACACAGTCTACACAATTAGAATTTATATACATACATTTATATACACTTTGAACTGGAGTTAATCCCAGCTGACCTTAGGCGAGGGCAGGGTTCAGCCTGGATATATAGAGACAAGCAACAAAATTGTCTCTCTCTAACAAATTACTGGCATAATCGAAAGCCATATTTGAATGTTTGTCTTCCCAATGGCACCCAACCCCCTTTAAAGATGGCATTTAAGTTGCTTTTTAAAAGGTTTATAGATTTAAAATATACAGGATGTCAGTACACACCACCATTGCTTTTCCAGTACGCAGAATGTTTTTTCTAGGTCCCATTTGGTTAAAAGGTACAGTAGTAGGTGTGTTCAGCAGAGTAAGAGAAGAGTTACCTATCTATATAAACCAGGGCTGCAGCTGAAGAAGATTTGACACTAGCAACATTTTCTAAAAGAGACAATAAACTAATTAAGAAAATGTTTACTGAGGTAATAATGTGAGAAGTAAGGTCATTTTCCCAAAGACTTCAGTACAATCAGACCCTGATGTTATGGACATTGACTTCACTTTTCAGACCCCAATGTACATTGTATTATCTCCTTTTTTGTTTTGAGATCTATTTGTTTGTGCTGGGACCCAAGTATGATTAGCCTAGATTTTTGTGGTCAAACGTCAAGATGACCTTACAAAACATGTTTTATGTTTACAGCCTTGTGGACTTGATATTTCAAGGATGTCCATTCCATTCTGGCACAAACTTAACAAGGACCCATGGATGGTTCAAGTGGTCAAAGGGTGAGGTTACTGTGACCAAGACATTCCTGTGAATGCATTATTATCAGGAGTGTCCAGAGTGAATTTCCTATGTAATCTGACTTTTTCAATTTAACACATATGTCTCATGGGAGAAAATGATGAAGTCTGAGTAATTTATGTCCAAATGGTCAAATGTCCAATTCACTGTGAGTAGCACAGTGAGGCAGGAGCATCATATCTGAAAAGCCTGTAGCTAAGGCCAGTCTGTAGAACATGTTTAATAAGATCTCCAGGTGAGAATAAAATGGTAATCAATTTAATAATAAGATCAATTTCATAATAAGCAAGAGCCAATGATGCTGTCTCCCATAGAGAGCAGACCATTTAACCACCAACATGCTAAAACAGGGCTGGTCAAATACATATTACCCTATTAATGAAGAAATTTAAATCTAAATCTTAGTTATTTACTCGTTTGTGCATTTATATTAGTTTTTATTTAATGGACAGTACATAGCCTGACCAAGAGACATGAAAGAGTGAGCCTGCATTGATAAGCTTGGACTGTGTCGTTGCTTTAGGTCCCCAGAGGTCAGCATTGCACGATAGACACACTGTTGCTGTCAACGGGGGAGCTGGCGCTTGAATAGACGGGTATACGGCAAGAGGCTAGCGGTGCAGTGATTTGTTCAAGGAAAGAAAGGATGATTATTTCGCTTGGCCGACGCCGGCTCCGGTTTATGGGCCAGTTTTTATTTTTCTGAGAGGAGTTGCGCTGCTCTTTCGGATGCGCACTGCGCTTTGCTGCCGCTGCTGCAGTATAAACACGACTGTGTGTGTGTGCGTGTGGGTGAAGGGAGACCCACACAGCTGAGATCACAGCTGACCTAAACTGATCTTAAACGAGGACAGTTTCACCATGAAATGTCCGATCTTTTATTAATGCGCAACGAAAATAGTGGCCATTTCCGCAGGAGGGAAACTGGCCTGAGTGCGCTTTAAGGATTGTCTATTATTTTTATTTATTTATTTATTTTTAAATCAAACTGGACATCTGTCAGTCAACACTCCTGCCACTTCTGGACATCCAGCAAATTGATAAATCAGATGGACTTTCTCTCAGGAAAATGAAGAACAAGCCGGACGCCCCAGATGCTGAGGACACCACTTCTCACGGGAGCGCGACCTTGCCTCTCCGGCCGCCGTGCGAGCGCCTCTCTTGCCACAAGAGCAGCGTGTGCTCCCGCTCCTACTTCGTGGTGGTAATGGTGTTTTTTCACGTTTACATCATTAACGTTATAGCGCTGCTGTTTTACGTGCACTACAGCAGCGGGCAGGAGGATGCGAGCCGGAGCCGCGACGCTCCCAGCGGTAACCACCAGCGCCCCGAGTCCAGGCGTCCGCCATCGAAACCCGAGTTCCTGCGTGATGTGACTCTCACAAGGATTGAGGGAATAAGGGTGAGTAACCTGACGGGGGATCGCTCCTAGCCTTTCATTTACTACCCATGTTTGTCTCCCGTGTGTGTGCAACACCATCACTTTCTCTGATTTATCTACCAGGTGGGACATGTCCAGAGGGTGTCACTGGTGCCAGGCACAGTTCATGAAATGCGGACTCTGAGTCTCAAGCCTTTGCTGTTTGGTAATAACCAAAACACCCGTGTGGCAAAAGCATGAACAGCAAAACTCTCATGAGCCTCTAGCGGCCAAATAGATCTCTTCATTTTGCGAATGCAAACATGTTACATTCACCATGCACTTTTCCTCTTTCTTCCTTATTTTACATCCTATGCACAACCCTCCCCCCAGTATATAGGCCTACATATGCTAAGATTCATCAAAGACAGAGGAAATAGAGCATAAAGTCTGGAGGCAACTACTCCCTCAGCTCTGTACATCGGATGCAATTAAGGGCTTTAAGAGCAGAAATACATCTGAATCTGAAATACACAACCAGGGATGAATCATCACACAGGGTGCAGTCATTACTTTGGTTCGGTCGGCTGGAGTAATGATGGTGTGCTAACATTGTGAAGTGGAAAAATCTATAGTGCATTCAAAGGGCATCTGTGGATCTACAAAAGGTGCCACTGATGAAATAATTGTCTTTATTAGAGCTGCAGTTAAGAGCTTCTGTGGAATAATTGGCTGATTATTTTCTCTTTGAAACCTGAAAAATGTTCAGCACCAAGAAGAGCCCATGGTAACCTCTTGGTAAGATTGGTCATGAGCCTATGAGGCAAAGTAAAGCAGAAAATCCTGACTGGCAAGAGTTTGGTGTTTGGTTTCTACAAAATTACTTATCTGCTGATTAGTTAGTTCATTTCTGCTTTAGGCTGCTTAAACTAGTGCCATTTTTAAAATGTAACATTGCTAGAATAAAAACATGACAGGATCACAAGTCAGAGGATGTGAAACATGCAGCACAGAAAATGTTGCCGTCAAATGAACCCATTGTCTCAGAGGAGTTTCCTCCTTGGCTTTATATCAGTTTGCCTCTGTCTTATTTCTGCAGAGATCCCTGGGTTTCTTTCAGCAGATGAGTGTCGTGTTGTGATGCAGCTGGCACAGCTAAAGGGTCTAATGGAAAGTCAGCTTATGGTGCAAGATGGTCAGGAAGAGCTGGCCAAGGAGCTCAACCTCAGCCCAGAGGAGATCTTCAACCTTCTTGATATCAACCAGGATGGACAATTGCAGCTCCATGAGGTGTATGTCAGTTTGTGGATTGTGAGGACATACTAAGGTGTGTGATATGCAGTAGTGTCTTTGCTCAGAGTTTGTTAACGTATCCTGTCTATGCTACTGTACCTCCAACAGATTCTGACTCATTCTCGAGTGAGGGACGGCATCTGGCTTACACCAGAGAACCTGCGAGAAATCTACGCTGGGCTCAAAGCTGACAAAGATGGTAATGGTAAGAAATCTACTTTATTCATCATTTTAGGTTTTAACCAAGACTAATCACTTTGCATTATGCCATCTTTTGTGTCACAGAAATATATCTATCATTTGCATCCTTGCTGTCTTGAAATTATATTTAATGTAAATATTGCAATACTTTGGCTACTTTATTCACAATTATCCCTCAGAAGATGTGTCATATAATCATAATCACAATCCCAATCATTTTGTACGCTGCATGAAAAATGTTTCCTATACGCCAGTTTTACAAGGCCAGGAGCAAATCTATCTTTTTGTTTTAAAGTGCAGCAAAAACCACACAGGGATACAAACCACAAGCATGTTATTGGGACCATTAAGTACTGATATCACTGAAATTGGTGGTAAACTGGTATAGAATAGAATATAGAAAATAGTTGCATTTCATTAAAATGGTAATACAACAGGTGCATATGTGTATATATACAGTATGTACAATATACAGAATAGACACAAAATATGAGTTCATGTATATGAATGATGTTCAAGGGAAGGAGTTTAAACAAGTGCTATTTCATAATTAAAAAAATAATAGAATATGCTTTAGCAAGGTTTCAGACTTTACGTACATTCTCATATTCTGGACAGGTTTGTTGAGTCTGGAAGAATTCAGGCTTCTGAGCAATGATGCCTTTCAGCGCTTCCTGCTTCAGCGAGGGGTGAAAAGGAGTCAGCTGGTGAGGAACAGCAGACACACCTGGCTCTACCAGGGCAAAGGAGCACACCAGGTCCTCCAAGACATCAAGGCGAGGTTAGGAAGTCACCACATTGTACTGTTGTAGGATTCATTGTACTGTTTTATTTCTGTGGGCCTGCCTTTTCTTGTCTTCCTATGAATTTGCAATGTAAGTCAATATAATTTCAATCAGTTTTGATCTTTTCCTTTACCTCTCTCTAACAAGGGTGACTCGCCTCACCCGGCTTCCACCCACATTAGTGGACCTCAGTGAGCCGCTCCAGGTGGTCCGTTATGAGGAAGGAGGGCACTACCACGCCCACCACGACAGTGGCCCTGTCTACCCCGAAACTGCCTGCACGCACACACGCCTTGCAGCTAACACCTCCACCCCTTTCGAGACATCTTGCAGGTGCGATCACTGAGGTGCACAGTGTTGACTTTCTCAATAAGTGACCTCATCTGTCTGGTGTGATTACTAAACTGTGCTTTGACACCCCATTGTGACTGCTGGCATGTTAGTGTGTGTGACTCTACATGTGGAATATGGAAAAAATGTGGGTGCTTCCACTTGTTTACAAAGTGTTTGTATGTGTGTGTTTGTGTATGGTTTGTTTGCACCATACATGTGTGTGTCAATTTAAATCTGTGTTGCACACTTAGGTACATCACAGTTCTCTTCTACCTGAACTCTGTTGAGGGGGGCGGGGAGACCGCATTCCCTGTGGCAGACAACAGGACCTATGATGAAGTGGTGCGTAATTGTGTGTGGGTCTAGAAATGTGTTTAAGGAGCCCTTTAAAAGTATTGTGTACATACTATGCATGTCATTCACCTCTGTGTTAGCTCACTTGTTTGTCAGTGCGTGCATGGGCCTGATGTAAAGCAAACTCTGTCACTGAGTTTGAGCGTTTGTTTCAGTCTCTCATACAGAATGACGTGGATCTTTTGGACACCAGGAGGAACTGTGACAAAAGCAACCTGCGGGTGAAGCCTACCAAAGGCACAGCTGTTTTCTGGTACAACTACCTTTCTGATGGACGAGGTAGGATTCCCATGAAACTTACAGCACGATTTATAATCATAAAATATAATATATAATATAATCAAAAAGTAGCTACTTTTGAATTTTTATTGAAACCACTCTCATGTCCACAGTAAGTGTGAAAATAACAGCTAACAGCTAGTTAACTTAGCTTAGTATTAAACCAGGAAATAGGGGGAAACTGTCAGCCTGGCACTGTCCAAAGGTAACAAAATACTCCTGTCAGCACCCTTAAAGCTGACTACCTTACCTTATACCTACATATACCTTTCAATTGTCACAAAAACCACAGTATAAAAACATCATGTTGTGGTACTGGTCTTCACTGTTTGTCCTGTTGTCATGTAAGACTGAGCTTATGTTGATGACCCTTCACATTTACTACACAGTCAAAAGAGTGGTACCAATCTTCTCATCTAACCCTTCATATGAAAGTGAATAAATGTATTTTAAGCTTTTGCAATTTTGCATATAAATTTCAAAATATACAAAATGCAAGTCAGAATGCAATCACAGTAATTAATTCTGTCATCTAAATTCTAACTCTTATGTTTTGGAGGGACAATTGAGAGCCAGAGCAAAAAGTTGTAGTTCAAGCTAATGCATTTAAGGATGATTTGCGGTAAATGTAAACAAATAATTATCTAAATAATTAAATAGTAATTAATTAATAGTCAAGCAGATATTCAAGTAAATCATCAACCACCCTGTTGAAACAGTGTCTGTTTGTCAAAACAGTTGTGTGAGCCCTTTTGAACACAAATAATATAAAGGATGTTGCTAACTAAACTTAATTCTTTCCCTCAAAAGGATGGGTGGGGGAGCAGGATGAATATGCTCTGCATGGAGGGTGCGTGGTCACCCATGGCACAAAGTGGGTCGCCAATAAATGGATAAATATTGATCCGGATTACCAGAGGCAGGCTCGCTACCAGCAGCTTGTGTCCCAGCAGCCAGAGGAGGATGACGATGAAGGTCTGACTCTGAACCCTGACATACAGAGTCCCGACATCCATCAAGACTTGTAGCTTGTAAACCAAACTTAAAAAAAAAAAAAAATCTACCTAGCCTTCCTCAATCCTGTGCACAATGTTTTGGTAACATCCTCTGTGACCAGTATGTAGAGATAAGATTTATTCAGGGATGAGGTCACAGTGGGTTTATGCAACTGTAAAGAGAAGCTTTTGGTAAAATGTTTGCTTGGGTATTGTTATCCTATTATTTTTTTAATCAAATATAAGTTCCCATTTTAGGAATGTTGCACTAGAAACTCATAAAAGGAGTTGAGACAAGAAACCCATTCCTTTGCATGTGTTAGCTTCACAGGTTTTGCTGTTGCCATGAGCAAGAATTGCACTTGAAAATTGAAATGGCTACTGTTAACATTTCAATGCCCCACCTCATTACTGCTGCCATTGCCAAAAAAGACTCACACACTCTCAGAGTGGCGCATGTTGCCTTGTCTTTGTTAGTTAAATGCGTCATTATTTTCTTCTTGATTAAAATGCACAGCCATTTGGATATTTTTCTGTATTAATTTATTATTATTATTTTTCTTCAAAAATGCACTGTAACACTCACCCAAATGGAATAAAGTTAAATTGACCTCATGTGTAAGAATTCAACATTTTTCTGCTTTTACATACCTTAAAGACAACATGTAAAAATATCAAAGTAAGTGATTTTTTTTTTTACAATTTACTCAATGCTAGCATCTATTGATTTACAAATATTTCCTCCAGTAAATGTTTTTCCATCCTCTGTGCTGTCTGTTGCTGTCTGATGTGCTGTCTGGCTTCAGTCCTTAAAGTTTTGTGCTGCCGTACATGTCCTAAAATCAAAGCAGTTCGTTAAATTGACATGATGAAATGCTTTTAATTGGTATTTTAATATAGTTGGATTGTTCAGTGCTGACAGTTAGCTATTAACAAACTATTATGCATTAGTACAGGGATATGGCAATTTATACTTTGTCTGTCCAAACAAAGTGTCACCTGATCATACTCACCACTGATGGCTCACATCTGGGGAATGATGTTGCTCCACGGTGGTTCATACAGTAGAGCACCGCATCATGAACAGTGGCAAAAAGATGCCTTTTAGTTATCATCTCAGAGAAGAAGTCACCAAGCTCCAACTGCTCCACCACAGAGGCTGAGGAGCAAACCGTTTACTTGTAGAGACATTACAACGACAATAAAACCTTCCCACAAAGTAAAGCTCAAAGAAAGTGCAAAGGTATTCACTTACCCTGACAACCAGCCATGTAGATATCCACATCAATCTCACTGAAGTCCTGGAAAATCTGCCAATATAATAAATACTGAGTATTTCTCCTCGTCATCAAAAGTCACCTGTTGTTTTCACATTTTTTCCCCATCTGGTATGTCAAACTGTAATCAGTTCAATAACCTCACAGTAGATCATCAGGGTTAACCCTTTTGCTCCCTCTAACATTTGTTGCTAATCTTACTTAAAGTACACTTATATCATTTATTAAAGGATTTAATACCTGGATGATCTAAAAGTATAAGTATAAGGAGCCTCCCTTCGAGCTTCCAAAACAAGGAAGTGAGGGGCCATTGAGGATGTTTTTTTTTTTTTTTGGCCCTGCAGTACTCACATTTTTCATAGTCTTAATAGCCACTGTGTCAATGAAGTTAGCTGTGGAGAGGTCAAGAATGATGGAGTGAATGTCCCAGGTCCACTTGCCCAGAGAACCCAGAGAGACCCGCTCCAGGTCGCGACTCAGTGTGTCCTCACTGCTGGAGCCCAGAGTGGTGGTGTCCCCGTCCTGCAGTGAGGACATCCAACCTAAACTTGTGCAGTCTGGATCTCCTCCTTTCAGGTATTCCCATCTACACTGGCCATCTGGTGCTCGGGGAGAGGTTGGAATGACAAACACTGTCCCGTTCTCTCTCTCAGTCCAGCCTTGTTCCTCATTGTCTGTAACATTCCCGTCTATGCATGTGTCCCTCCAGTCGGCCTCTTCCTCAACTGAGAACACTGGCGTAGTGGACAGACGTTTCGCTGCCTTCTGTGCTCGTCTCTGAGAAGCAGTCAACAAAAGAAGTGATATCTACTGTGGAGTGGTTGGGAGTTTAGCCATTGCTTACATACTATATATCTATATGACTCACAGATGTTTGTATTCATCTTCTCATCACATTTGGATAAGGTGACCAATGGGCTAAACACCCAAAAAGAAGTTGCTGCACTACTTCAAATGTGTTAGTGCTTCAAATAATCTGTTATAGCAGTGATGTTATACATTTTCTGCATATTACCTCTCTCTTGGCCTGCCTCTTTGCTCGTCTCTCAGCTCTCTTTTCTCTACGTTTCTGTTTGGCTTCTTGCCTCCTCTTATAGTTAATCATTTTACTGATGTCAAGCCCGCTCTGAAGACAGGTAATGAAGAAAAACAAAACATCACCATAAAAAAAAAAAAGACAAAATACACAAAAACAAGAAATTGTCAAATTTAGAATAATAATCATTCTTAGGCTTAAAACAAGAAGAGATTAGAGCTGAAACAAATAGTCAATTCATTTAATCAACTTTAATCTACAACTATTTTGATAATCATAAATCGACAAAACCATCTTTCTGCATTCATTTTTTTAACGTGATAATTAATTGAATATCTTTGGAGTTTTGACTGTTAAAACAAGGAGTTTGGACTAGTAAAGTATATTGGGTATTTTTTACTGTTTGTTCTTACATTATAAAGACTAAATCATTAATTCATGAATCCAAAAAAATTCTTATTATTTATTGTCAGATTACTGGACAATGAGAATAATCACAAGCCCTGGAATAGATAGGATTGTTAAAAAAGAGAGCTAACCTTTTCTTTCAGGGCCTCGAGGTAGAGTTCAGCATTGGCAAAATATACTGTTGCAGACGAGTGGAATATAGTAACTCCTGGAATCTCTCTCGCCTGCCAAATAGAAAAACATCCTTTGCTTTTGATGCAGTCAGTGCAGGGAATGTGTTATTTATGGCTTTCCTTCTTTGTGTCTTACCTCTCTGTGTGTCTCTATGTCCAGGTACAGTTCTGTACCTGGAACATTTCCCAGAACAGAGTATGTTGGCCTAAGAATTAAACGAAAGAACACACAAAATCTCATAATGTGTTTGCTTGTGTACAGTATTTGGTCACATCTAGCAGATCCTGCAGCTTAACATTAGTAAGTGATGTTGCTAATAGTGATAAGGTGAGAGCTATACTATGCTAAGGTCAAAGGAGTCTTACATCTGAGTCCTAAAGATAACAGTAAGCAGAGCAAAGGTGATCGATGCTGCCAGACCCAGATCTAAATTGAGGAGCAGTGTTGACACCCAAGTGACCAACCACACCACCTGGGGGAAACAGCATGATATCACACAAAAATAATAACGCAGACTAAACAACTAAGCAGATTGTTACCATAATTGCTTTTTAAGGGTATTTTTTAATGACTTAATACTCATAATTTATAATAATAATAAAAAACATAAATTATCCTCTCACCAGATCAATCTTGTTTCGCCTCCACAGTGTAAAAATATCAGAGTACTGCTTGAACATGCCCTTCAGATTTACAAAGACAATCACTGCGAGGACAGCCTAAAATAAACACACCCATGTTTTAATATGATGTACTGTGCTGTAAGAAAACAAGAAATCCATCTCTTATTTATCATGTGTCACAAACATGTTCAAACTTTTTATATCAGTGTACGGCTTCCACAACCTTTGGCAACTCCTGGAACAGTGGCCCAAGTTTCAGTATGGTCACAAACACAATCAGAGCTGAGGTCACTCCAGCCATCTGTGAAGGTAGCACAAAGGAGATGGAAAAAACGATATCGCATCTTTCTAATACTTAGTGGTAGTAACTGATTTGGTATGTTGTTCAGACAGATAATAAATGCATTTGGTGAATTGCTGTATAATACATTGTTGCTTGTTGCTGTTTGAAGCTAAAAACCATAGTATGTTCTATATATTTTAGTTGTTTTATAGTATTTTATATGTATCAACATTTGTCCTTATTTGCAGTACAACTACTGCATGTTGTATATTTAGTGTATAGTAACTTTGGCTTGAGAGGCCATGCTGACTCATTAATTGTCTCTATCTGTAATGTTTTTGTGTAATTGTCACTTCTGTGCTTCACCCACTTGTGTTTTTCCTCCAGTGGTCTCTTGGACAAGACTTCGAGACATGGAGGGGCAGACAGAGTAGCACTGAAAGAAGCCTCCCACCACATTACTGAGACCCAGAGCCACCAGTTCCTGCAACAGTGTGACGACAGCGACACCAGGGAAAACAAATAGAAAAAAAAGAAATAAATAAACTATGAAAATAATTGCATGTCAATGGGATCAGCATCATTTGTGAGATATTTGATGTGAATTCTGTCTCACCTGGTTACTGTCAACCTTGTATCCGTGTTTCAGTGCAAATGTTTTTCCAAGTGAAATCGATATAGCATATCCAACAACAGCCAGCGCAAAGGCATCACCAATAACTTCCCCAAAAATGCTCACATCTGGAACACTGGGAGGACTTAAGCTGATGCACAGGTAGAGAACAAGATTAATTAGTACTAGACAGGAATATGACAAGTATATAATGAACACTAATACAACTTCAATCCAAATGCTTACCCAGAAGGAATTTCTCCAACAACTGAAATAGTGTAGTTGTTGTTCAAGTGGGCATAGTTTGATATTAGTGTAACGGCCACAATCTAAAGCAATCACACAATATACAGATCATAAGCACATACATATGCAAAAAGCCAAATTTCACAAACACATTTCAAACCTTTAATCATTAAAAATCTGGTAAATCATATTGTAGATGTGAACCTAATTATTAACCATAAATAGCTCCTTTTTGCTGTGAATGGCACAAATGCAAAGGCACTGGCACTACTGCTGATTCAGCTGCTTGGTTCCACTGTGTCTGTGTTTTTTAGTGCTGCAACATCAGAATCAGCACAGAGCACAGAAGTCATAATATGAAGTTAGCCCAGAGCGTGTGTCCTCATGTCAACTGACTGTGATGAGCTCCACTGGGATAGGCACTGGCAGCTTTGGACTGAGGAAGGAGTTGAGCTCCTTGGCTGCAATTAGAAACACCATAGACACAGCACTGACCACCACAGTGGGAAGATGAGTCTGTGGCAGCAAGGAGCAAACATCCTTCAGAGTCTGAAATTAAAGATAAAACAGCAAGTGAGTTAAGGCTTGTTACTTGTAAAAACATACATTTAAGCTGCAAACAGACAAGGGATCTTAACTATATAGTTATAGTTATATTGAAAACTTACAACATTAACAAGTTATTATAAAAAATATATTTTCTAATATTTTTATAGTAAAGATCCACTGCATATGTGAATGTTCACTAATAAAATGAACATGTAAAAAACTATGATGTGTGAAAATCACTCAATGAGAGAGCACTAAAGCACTTGCAGCCTCAAAAATCCTTTTCACATAATGTAAAACATGCATCAAACTTTTGTAAAGATATTGAACTTTAATGCACTTTTCTTCACAATTTAAGAAATTTAGAATTTTATCATAATCAGTAAAATTGTTGAAAAGGATAATGTGTTCAGATCAGCTTTGTTGTATTGACCAAAACAAAATACTTACATACACCAGTGACAGTGGACCACTAAACCGTGTCGGTGAAACTCCAAAAACGTACTTCAGTTGTGCCACCACAGCATGGGCTGCAGCAGCTGTGGTATATGCCCTCACCAGAGGCTCAGATAGGTACGTTCCCACAAAGCCAAACTTTACCAAGCCCAGTACCACCTACACAAATCAACCATGCAGCCATACATGAGTTTGGCAGCTGTGACAACAATACAGAACATCATTATCACTGTGGGATGTTGTGCTCAGACCTGAATCAGTCCTCCTAAGACAGTAGTAGCAGCTGCCACCTGCACCCTGTATGAGTCCCGGGCAATTATGTCCACCTCTGCTGTGATGTTTGTCCCATTCATTTTTAGGAAATCCACATCTGGAGCAAGTCTTTCTGTCACACTGCCCACCATGATGCTGAGCACAGTGAAAGTACCTGAATATAGTAAAAGATGGATGTTATTACAGAGGTTCTAATGCTCATTGTACAATGTCAAGCTCTCTCTCTACTTACCAATGGAGATGTGACGTGATGTTCCAAAAAAGAAATAGATTAATGCTGGATAGAGGGATGTGTAGAGCCCAAATACAGGGGGTAAGGAAGCCAACAATGCATAAGCCATACCTGTGGAAGCAGGATTATTGTTACATATCTCAATTTACAAACAAATATTGTTGCTTGTGCATAACAGGAAAGGTTTTTGTCATATACCTACAACGAACCTACAACTCATGAAAGTTTGCTACTGCTATATGGATAATGTTTACTCGACTTTACTGTGATGGACTAGATCATACCTTGAGGCAGGTGAATTATGCCCACACTGATCCCAGAGATGAGGTCTGGCATGCCATAGTCCCAGACTGAGTACTTGGGCAGCCAGTATAATATAGGTAAACTGCTCAACACACTTCGTTTTAGCTTGGGTACTGTACATCTGGAAGGGATTTGAAGAAAACAGGCAGAAAAGAAAATCTTAATATTGGTGGATATCTTAAAGCGTTCATTTACAAAAAAATACATCTGGTCATCTTTGAAATGGAGATCAGAGCGGACACTACAGTACAGTGAGAATCAAATTCAAAAAGTCATGAAGTTTACATTACCTTAAGGAGTCTTTAAGCTGTTCAGTTAGAGAAGGGTGAGTGTCAGAGTGTGTTTTTCTCAGCGTTACCTCTTCCAGTCTCTGCTCATCCAGAACTTCCCTCTCCACTCTGTATTTCCCTAACCTGCGCATAGAGTCCATTGGGCTGAATCTGTCAAACTGCAACGTTTTTTTGTTTTTGTTTTTGTTTTCACTTTTAATGTGATATATAGGGTTTATTCCAATGACAGCAAATTGTCCATCAAACAGTCTATCAAAAGCAGATGCTTTAGTACTACTGAAACAAGGACAACTGAACCAGTATATGTAGCCACATCATATTGTCTAACGATTAACTATAGTAAGGGCTGAACCTTTATGTTGATGATAGTAAATGAACAGAGGAAGCACAGGATACAATTACCTGGTTGAAAGAGGGAAAAAATTGACAGGTTTATTTCCATCCTCTCAGTTTTTCCATTTATTAGCAAAAGTAAAACTAATGAACCATGAAATGTCACCTGAAGGTCAAATTACATGGTAAAGTAAGCCTTTATTCTGAGCTACTTCTGAACAAATTCCTGAAGTTATGTAAAATTCAAGTGTTTTTCTTTTCTTGAGAATTCAGTAGTTAGTTAAAATGCAAGTCAAAAAAGTTAGATGTAAAAATACACATCACAGGACATGAGAGTATAGTATGGGCGTTCAAGATCAAATACAATAGATAAGGTCTGATTTTTGGAACACGTGGGTGCACAGTATATACTGGGCCTTTAAGAGGGTGCCGTCATGAAATCTGAATCCCAGATGCCTGTTTCATTACAGTCATTCCAGGGCGGCATACACGTGACTGAGGCACACAAACTGTAATCAAGAATTATCAAAAACAAAGCACAATACCTTGTAGAGGATTGTAATCATAAATTTAAAAACAATTCACAATATTTGTCACTGCCACTGCTTTAAAACTTATTCTGTACAGATAACTCAGACCCTTTTGACCCATTTGCCACAGCCACAACACTGTCTATTTTTGGGTTAGTGGCTCAGAGGGCCATAGCAGTGGAGGGGGTACATATCTTTCCCTCTTGCAATTGCTCAGACACTCTCTAACCCCCATGACTGACACGCTCAACATCAACAATACATGTAGTCTGATGAAAAACATGGATATTTACAGGTCTTTTTAGACCAAAGATAACAGCAAACAAGAAGCACTGATGACTTGGGTAAGACTTTTTACATGGGGCCAGTGTTCTGCATGATATGGTCAGATATTTGTAAGAGAACACATGCTACTTTAGATAGACAGTAATGGTATTTTGCTATATATGACGCCATTAAGGAAACTTAATAAATTATAATGGTGGCTGTTGAAGTATGTGTTCATAAATGCTGTTTTCATAGATGCTTTAATAACTCTTGATAGTCAAAATGTTTGTGATGTTGTATTGATTTCTTGGGTAATTAAGTAATAATTTTACACATTTTTTTTAGAAAGCATAAGATCATTGCAAAATCAAACCAAAGGATTGCTAACATTTCACATTACTGTACATTTGTGGTTTGATATGATACTGATGGCAGCCCAACTTTGTTTCTGATTAATTTTTTTCTTTGTTTTTCAGACACAATCTCTTCACTAGTTAAGTGTATAAAAACCTTCTGTGTGACTTTGTGAATAGTATTTCCATTATTACCAAAACATTAAAGCAAAATGGATCTGACAGCCAAACATGGGTTGGTGCTGCTCAACCAGTTGAGAAGGATGAGGGAGACAGAGCATCTGACAGATGTGGTACTGGTGGCTGAGGGCATCAGCTTTCCCTGTCACAGAGTTGTTCTATCCGCCTTCAGTCCTTACTTCCGTGTTATGTTCACATGTGGCCTTCGTGAGTGCAACAATAGAGAAATATTCTTGCGTGACACCCCTGCAGATAGCTTGGCTCTCCTCTTGAACTACATGTACTGCTCCGATCTCCCTCTCACTAACGCCAATGTACAGGGCATCTCCATTGCAGCTTTTCTCCTGCAGATGGATGATGTCTTCACTCGCTGTCAGCAGCACATGACAGAAAACATGGATGCCTCCAACTGCCTTGGTGTGTATTACTTTGCCCGTGACCTTGGCGCAGAGGAACTGGCTGACCATGCCCAGCGCTACTTGCGGCAGCACTTCGTCCAGGTTTGCCAGAATGAGGAGGTCCTGGAGCTGGAGGCTCATCAGCTGGGGAAGCTCCTGACTTCAGATGACCTTAATGTTTCCCGAGAGGAGACCATCCTAGATGTGGTCCTCCGATGGGTCAAACACAGCACTCTGACGGATGGAGAGGTTCGTACTCTGCACCTTCCAGAGCTCCTGAGGAAGGTCCGCTTGCCACTGATAAGCCCTGACTATTTACAAGAGGCAATGAAAAGAAACACAGCCCTTCTGGCTAATGCTGAATGTTTAGAGATGGTGAATGAAGCCCTGGAGGCCACAGCGATGCATCCCTCAGCTGCACCACGTAAACTAAAGCTACGCTATGGGATGGAAACCACAGATCTGCTGCTCTGTGTTGGTAATGATGGTGGTGGGATTAGGTCAAGATATGGCAGCTTCGCTGAGCGGAGTTTTTGCTATGCCCCATCTACAGGCCGAACTTACTACATCACTTCCCCTCGGTATGGAGAGGCCCTGGGGTATGTGTGTGCTGGGGTTGTAACTGAAGGAAATGACATTATTGTGGCAGGAGAGGCAGGTGTGAGGAGAATGGCCCGACAGAAGGTCATGAATGTTGAGATCTACAGGTAACATAAATGTGAAGCAATACATCTGGCAGTTATGCATTTGCTTGCTCCACATAGATGGTACTGATTGTTGTCATGGTTTGCAGGTACAAAGTAGAGGCCCAAGGAAGCTGGGA
Organism: Rachycentron canadum; assembly: GCA_038496675.1. Lineage (NCBI taxonomy): Eukaryota > Metazoa > Chordata > Actinopteri > Carangiformes > Rachycentridae > Rachycentron > Rachycentron canadum. The sequence continues at coordinate 8,061,268 of CM076649.1, read as the reverse complement.
GCGCATGACTTCAGCAGAGTACCGTGATTCATATGCCCTGGGATCACTGGGCGACACTCTGTACCTTCTGGGTGGGCAGATGAAGCTGAAAAACCAGTTTCTAATCACAAACTGTGTGGAGAGATGGTCTCTGCAGGGCGGACCATGGCGAAGCGCAGCACCCCTGCCTATGCCCTTGGCCTATCACAGTGTGGTCAGAATGAAAGATCGCCTTTATGTGATAGGTGGTCGAACCCCACAGGTGATGTGAAAACATGCCCTTATTTACTGGGAATTATTCAAAAACCTGCATTTAGTTTGATTTGTTTGACGTAAATAAAGTAGTGTCAAAGTAATAACACTTTCAATATGAACTCTTACAGTGGTAGTATGTGACTCTTCTCTCTCTCCCCCTCCCTCGCTTTTGACCTTCCAGTCATACCGGATGGATGATGAGCCTGACCGTCTTAGTAACCGCCTTCTGGAGTATGATCCAAACACAAACAAGTGGACAGAACTGGGTCCCATGAGATACTCAAAGTACCGTTGCAGTGCTGTGGTACTCAATGGTGAAATTTTTGTGATGGGTAAGATTATTTGTTTAAATTGGTCTATTTTAATACATATTTGTAAAGATTTAATTATTTGTATTATACTGAATTCTGTATGATGTAAAACTGATGCAATTTAATGATGATGTTCATTTTTGCATCCATAGGAGGCATTGGCTGTGAAGGTGTGGACCGCGGGCAATCACGCCACTGCCTCGATGCTGTGGAGATCTACAACGCAGATGGAGATTACTGGAGAGATGGTCCTCCTCTCCCATGTGCACAACTCTCCCTCCACACCAATGCCTGTAATGCAGGAGTGGTGGGAGGAAAGATCTATGTGTGTGGATATTACAAAGGAGCAGGTGAGGAAGCAATACCCATATCCAAAAAATTAGAGACATTCAAAAGGGGTTTCGAGTGAGTGTACTTCTTCTTGATAACCCTCAGGTCGCCATGATGATATAACAAAGGATATTTTAGAGCTGGACCCTTGGGAGAACCGGTGGACAGTGGTGGCTCGTCGTGCTCTGATGCATGACAACTATGACGTCTGCTTAGTGGCAAATCTCAACCCAAGGGGACTCATGTCCCCACCTGCAGACTTAGTAAGACTGTGATACCCCAGTCATATCAGATCAAAGTCTGGGAGAATTGGTGAAGGAAATGAATTATTAATTATTACTGCACTTATCGCTGGGCCAAAGGCATTCGTTTTTTTCAAGCAGAAAAAGTCTTAGTGCTCTGCATGAAAAAGGATCTGTGGTAAATGAATTGCACGTTAAATGAGAATAGAGTAACTTGTAAATAGTCTTTTTGTTGCTTTTTTATTTCATAGTGTATCATCTGCAGAGAAAACTGATCACCTGAAACTGTGTGGTTAATATTAGGAAATATTCAGATATGAACTATGGTTAGAATTATACAGTTTTACATTCATACAAATCAAGCACAAAGTACGTAGCGTACGTGTTTGACCTTTTTTTTTTTTTTAACAAGGTTAATACTAATACTAAAGCCCTAAATGACTGTGGTAAATTGTCCAAGGAGATAGCATACTTGGTAAATCTAATATTGTTTTTCAGTATTTTGACTTTGAACAAATCAATTTGTTCAATTTAATTAATTCAGTTAATCGATGTGTGTTTTTTTAGGTATGCTTTCTAAAGTAGAATAACAACTGTAATCATCGTTTTTGTGTTAATAAACATGCACCTTTATGATAGTATGGAATGGATGTTGTGGTTTGAACAGAGACTCTGTTATGCATTTATAAATCAAAAGCACACTTCCCAGTTTATTACACAGGTACACCTGGTTCCAACTAATGTTGTCTCACACAGCAGTACTCAAATCCTCCCTTCACCAAGACAGCAGTGTTGAAACAAGGAGCATGGCCTATATTGGTGACACGTATGGGAGGTGGCACCAAGAGGTAATTGTAAAGGCAGCCTGACAAATTACTAGGTTACACTTATGAGAACACAATGCACCTTTAGATCAGAATTCAATGGTCACAGATATATATGAGAGATACATTTGAATGTTAATTATTTAAGAAAGCATTTCAGTTTATTTTCATTGTAAAGTCAGTAGGACAAGTAGTGAATGAGTTCATTTAAAAAAAGAAATCAGCAGAAACATATTTTGTCAGAAAAAAAAAAAAAATTAAGATTAAAAACTTTAAATATGTGCAATTTTTTGTGGGCCACTCTGTTCTTAACTTATTTATCATTTGTACCTTTTTACAACCTTTCACAACTACTCCACCACAAATATAAGACAAATATCAATGTTCTTTGTTCTTCAATAAACTGAATCCACAACAAACAGAACAGAGGTCACATGTATTAATAAATATAATATTAAACATTTTTGGCCTGAATTGCCCTTAACAAACAAGTGCTGCACTGCCCTGAATCCTTTACTTATCCGTTAAAAATCTAAATCAGAATCACAATTCACATTAAACAACTGCCAGAAGCCGTCTGGTTTCATCTTAGACTCAGCCGTCATCTTGTCTAAGATGGATTCAATTCCTGTGATGCATGAAGAGCTGTTGCTGTCTTGAGACCAACAGCTGAGAGGGGTGAAGATATATCCCGAAGCTTCACTAGCCCTTTTCTCCCTGTTCAGTGTTGTCAGACACTCAGGGTTAAGATTGTCCCGGCTGGTTACCATGTTCAGATCACGACGCTCGCAGAGTGGTGCTGAAACATTCTGTTGTTTGTTACAGTTCATCAGAGGTTGTCTGTTTTCATCCTGGATAATGCACTTGCTCCTCTGTGAGAGCACCAGCGGTCTCTTTTTCCGCCTCCTGTGGCCTCTGAGAGTAAGTTTCCTCTTCCCAGTGCTGCAGCTGGGATTCTGAGGGGGAAGTTCAACCTGCTTGTTCTCAAGGTTGTACAATGTAGATTGAAGTTGTGTGTCTTCAAGTTTGTTGCCTTGAAGGATGTTAGAGAGTGACTCTTCCTGCCCTGGTGACCTCTGGATTATGCTGTCTGTTGGCCTGGGTTCGGCTGAATGCTCTGAGGCCAGGCTGGTGAGCCGCCTCAGTGCCTCTTCAAGTGTGTTTTGTTCTCTCTGCTGCTCCTCTCTCAGACTCTGAAGACTACTCTTTAAGGTCTGCAAATTTGAACCAAGTTCTGCAATAGTGTCTCCACTCTTAAGATAAAAATGAACAACTGTCATCATCACTAATCAGAAACATTTACTAGCAACCAAAATCTATTTTTGAGTCATTGAAAGCATCATGCCATTCACCTTTTTCACCTTTTCCTCCAGCCTTGTCATCACATCTTTGTGAGAATTCAATTCATTTCCAAAAGTCTGAAACTGCTTAGAGATGTCACTCTGAAGATGATTCAGATTATTTTGCACTGGGATGAACCAATAAAAAGGTAAAAAGTTAATAAATAAATAAATAAACCACAGAGTAATTTTACAAAATTAGATGTAATTGTGTTATGAGCCCATTTTTAATTTTTGGACAAAGTGCACCATCTACTGGTAACAAGAAACGTTGCTCACTGTCTGTTTTTATTGAATTAAGATCCACACTATAGGCTATTTGAAATCAAAACATATCTGTCCTTTAGTAAACTTACATGTTGATGCAAAATTGTCAAATTTTTCAAAGACAGTCTGGTACGCAGTCATATTTGTCTCTGCGCCAGCAACCAGTTGTTGAATCTGAAAAACATTTTTAATGCATTATATCTAGAGAAGAACTCTATAGTGAAAAAAGTATCAACACTTACGTTGTTGAGAGTCTCTCTTATATGCTGACATTCTTGGGCCAAGAGATCACTGTTAAAAAAGATTAAAGTTTTTTTTTTTTTAATTTAATGTGTTTACATAGAGTATGTACAGTACATACAAAGACATGAAGAACTGTAAGTTCATGAAAGATACTACACAAAGCTTTTTATCACAGAAGTTATGAATCCAACAAGTACCTGTCATTGTTTTCTTTTGCCTTTTTTCTGTCCTCCTCAAATTTATCTAGTATTGCAAAACCTCTGGCTTTGTCCTTCAATTCTCCAAACAGGAGAGGTTTAGTGTGATAACTGTTTGAAAACTTTGGGTCGCTACCCTAAACAGAGACAGAGATGTTAAACAGACAGCTATTTTTCACATTGGCTGAAAGATTATTAATACACATTTATTATTATATTATATTATTAGTACACACTCATGGTCCCATATTTAGGTAATTGAATCATGGAATTAACAAAACTAAAATGCCATCCTACCAACAATAGCAACAATGAAGCACATCTGCTCATTGATTTGCAAAATTGCACGCAATGGCCCAACACAACCAGATATGTTATGGGGGTAGGTAATTCAGACAAGGCGCAATTTTACAAAAGATATATGGCTCTACAAACATGTTATGCGTTATGGTTGAAACAGTGGTTACCTAAAGGAATAAAAGTATGGTAACCTCCTAAATAACATCATTGGCATTTTTGTAATTTTTGAGTATAGCACTCTATTTCTAGAGCTTTAGCTGTCTCATTAAGTCTGTTACTATTGTAATTTATAAATATACTACCCTACATGTAAGCAATAACACTATAACCAGATGGACAACCTTCTTACGACCTCACCAATCACCAACTACAAGACAAAACCGATAAATCTCACCTCTTGTGAACTTTGCTGGGAGGTCCTGGATGACAAACTCATATCTTGAGATGTACCCTGAGAGTTTTCAGGCCAAAATTGAGACCCAAAGAATAACTGAGAGTCTGTCATGCTGGAGTAGCCACTGGTAGTTGCATTCCTGATGATTAAATTGTCCCCAAAGGATTTGATAAGTGAAATAAGTACAAATACATAAAACTAAGAAATTTGGAAAACATTGTTCCATATTTGGCTGCAGCTAAAAACAATTTATTTATACTTTAACAAGTATCTGACAGTTATCATTATTATTATTATTTGCCTACCAAATGTCAGAAACTGGTGAAAAGGACACGTATCATTAATAAAACTATTAATTGATTATCATAATAGCTGGCAATTATAATGAGCTGTAGACTGGTTAACTAATTGATGTTGATCCTTTTGTAGATCATGATGCTGTTGAGTGTTTTTCATTTTAAAACTAATGATAACAGCCACATATATATTCACAGCCCATAAGTAACACATTAAAGTTAGTTAAGTATGTGAGTTAACCACCTGCTTCCAGTTGGGATGCTCAGCATTTCTTTTATGTTCCTCAAAGGATTCATTGTTTGTTTGTTTGTTTTTTTTGGGTGACCTGTAAAAAATAATAGGTTAGCAGCAGTTTTTGCGAGTTATGCCTTTTTAAAAGCAACAACACAGCAGCTGAAAGATGTTTGGAGTCATGAAAGTTAGCCTAGTTAGCATCAACCCAATGTACAAAAAGCGTCATTAGTTAGCTTACTTTTAATTAGCACAATAAACTTAGTGGGGTTGCCGTTAACTGCTAAGATAGAAATTTAGTCAAATCTTTAACGAAAGCTTGTCATGATGTGCGATGGTCATGTTGTAGTTTAAAAATAACTAACTCACCATAAAAACTGGCCGTAAACACTCAGCGACTGTTAGCTTCTCCCGCCATATGTCTTTTCAAAACGAGGCTAGGCTGCGTTCAGGTACCGTAAAAAAAAAAAAAAAAAAAAAATCTAGTCAAGGTAGGTTAAATAAACGTTGAAGAAAAACTGGGATGCTATCTGCTGTATGTGCCCTCTGACTTTATAAAGATTTATGTTTTCTATCTTGTCAAATATGATCACTTTCACTTTCTTGTGTTCTTTGAATTAATGTCGCGCCTGTCACTTCTTCAACAGAAGCGTAAGTAAAAGCATCAGCATTAACATTAAAGTCAGGCGAAAATCAACCACCATACATTTATATACCACAAAACAGTAGCAAGATAACAGCTAAGAAAATGGATAACCTTTAATGTATTGCAGGACCGCAGCCTGCGTTTGTCGTGGCTAGATGCACCTGCTAAACTGTCTACCGAGATTATGTCAATAAAGCGTCAAAATGGACAGCGTTTTTATTTTGAAAATAGCACCCGGAAGTGCATGTTGTGAGAGAGTTACTGTGGCTGAGAGCTACGAGCTGCATGATTATCCGTGTTTGTCCTCCAGGTGTGTGTTGATGACAAATCCGCCAACAAATCCAAGTGACTGTCCGGTAGTTTCTCTGCGGCGGACGAGACCTGACGCTGATTAAACCACACCGAGGAGTTTGGTCAGGCCAAAGCCTGGTGGTTTGGCTGGTGAGTTAACTTTTTTTGTGTGTCTCTACATACGCCAAAGTGCAGGTGCTTCTTCTGTGGCTGCAAACACACCCGGTCATGTCAGACAGATTTAGATAGATTAGTGCATCTGTCCCTCAAAGGCTGACGTCGTTATTTCAGCGCTGACTGCGGTCACAGGGTATAAATTCATCCCGGTGACAGGTGCTAGCTTAGCTAAACCCCTCGGTTATATTTGCATCAGTTAACAGGTTAGCCCATTTCAAGTCAGTGTCTGATCATGAAAATCGACTCGATTTAGCTGCACCCCTGAAATAATCACTTCGAAATGCAAAGGGAAGGTGTAAAAGTTATGAATTGAAGTGACCAGTAAAATCAATGTCTTGATAACTGCCCCCTCATGAATATTTAAGATCCTTTTTGTGGGTGACTTTTTTTTTTTTAACTTGAATGAAGCCACAAACAGTCTTTGTTTCTCTAACTGGCCTGATTTTTTTTTATTTTTTAACATAACCTCAGCCAGAAAGACAATTGCACTTGTCAATTGTGTTGTGGTATCAGGCAAGTTGAGGTAGTTTAAATGGCTCTTTATGTTTGAAAATAAGACAAGGTTAGACATTAACCTCAAGCACCTGTTGTATGCTGTTTTCAAACAAATGTCCACAAGTGATGTAGCCCTGCAATACTTAATAATTCAAATTAAAGAAATACTTATTGTCTAAACAAGAAGAACTGTCACCTAAATAAAATAGTCAAAAATGAATAAATTATGATTTTATCACTACACATTTGATGAAGAATAAGACTATGACTGACCAGGCAATTAATGCCAGCTAGCAGTTCAAATAGTCAGAATCTTGTTTGATAATTTCTTCTTTCCTGTGGTATAAATGGCTAAAGGTCTGTGTACTAATATGTTCATAGGCTAAGTGATTTATGTGTATCTAATTCTATTTGTTTGATCTCCAAGGGTCCAAATATGGCTCTGTCATTTCTTTTGGTCTTGGCTGCCACCGTGATTCTTATCAGACCTGAAACACCTGTAACTAAGGTAAGAGGATGAATGCTACTTTTCCAAAGGGTTTTTGTGTGTGTGTGTGTGTGTGTGTGTGTGTGTGTGTGTGTGTGTGTGTGTGTGTGTGTGTGCGCGCACCCACTACACTCATTTGATCTGTTTATGCTGCTCTATTTCCAGGCCTTACACCAGAACTCCCTTGAGTGTTGTGGCGAGAAACAAAGAGTGAACAATTCATGTTCAAATGACACCCACTGTGAACCAGGTACTGTAGATGTTTTGAATGACTGACCACTGACAGCTGTAGTGCAGGTTGTCGGCTTAATGCAGAAGATGCAAGACCTCGAGATTGGTGGAAGGAAAAGAATATTCTGGTCATTAGTCAGTATAAATAATCTTATATACTGTATTGGTCAATCAAATGCATGGAGCACAGCTCCCATGCACAGAGATTTTAAATATTTCACAATAGAAAGTCATTAAGTTGTTCATCACTTTTGGATAAATATAAACCTTTCCTCATGGAAGATAAAATGCCTGGTTTCTGACTTCTGGATCTGTCTTCTAGGCTTAAAAAATGCTGAACAACAAACCAAGTCAGCCTCTGTGACACCAGTTTTTCTGTATCTGGTGGCACTTGGTGTTTTGATCCGGGTTGCTTGTTGTTGACATGCTAGTATTAAGCAGGTATAATGGTCACCATTTTATTATAATATTTGCTAGTTAAGACTAACACTAAACACAAAGTACAACTGAAGCTGATGGGGATGTGATTTTACTTTGCTGGTATTTACATGCTGAAAGTGCTAGATGAAAAGTCTAGGGCCCACAGTAATGCAGGGGACATTAATGCGTGTAGCAAATTTTGTGGCAATACATCCAAAATTTGTAGTGATATTTCACATTGTTAAGGTATTTCAAAGCCCAAAGTTTTAGCTTCAGGGTGGCATGAGAGGAAAAGCGGAAGTGGAAATACAGATTCTGCATTAAAGGCATAACGTGGATGTATTGTAAAGAACTTATATTGAAGATTGAAGAAGAGATTGAGTGACAGTTGAAACATTGTATGGACTCCCTAAAATAAGCAAAAGTATGACAGGTGTGTTGTGGAAAAAAATAACTGCATATCTGTGGTGTCTGCTCCTGCATGCCAGAGAGTCACGGCCAAAGAGACAAATAGAAAGAAAGTTAAACTATTCAAATAGCATGCCCTGTTTCTGTGCTATTGTTACTGCTATTCATTGCAACTTGTGTCAAAACACAGCATTGTTTTGTTAATTTGAAACTCACACTTACACTTTTTAAACTGTATTAGCTGGGGAAGGTATTTAATTTTCATTTAACCCCAGTAAATCTACTAGGAATACACTTCATACAGCTTGAAATTAACATTTTCTACATGGGGGAATAAAATAATGTGAAATATATTCTTCTTTTGAATCATTTAGGCTGCTTCTTGCGTGTCCTTGAGAACAGCAACACTGTTTGCATATTCTGTGACTCAGCAGCTGTGGATCTGGAGAACATAACAGTTTGCACTTACAGTAAGGACTTTGAACAGTTTGCTCACTGTTTTGGAAAAAATGAGAATGTGAATGTTTTGAGGCATGTGTTTTTTGTTTTTCTGTTTTAATTAGCATATTTTCTATCCACATTAGACTATACAGTGGAGCGGAAGAATCATACAACTGTAACTACTGTCATTCCTAAAATTGGTAAGATATATCTACAGTCACTACAGACAGACAAAATTAATTATTTGTAATATGTTCATGTTCATCATGTCTTTGCAAGTCTGAATTATTCGAAGAGTTTGTTTAGTTTTTATTTAATATGAGGTAAAGAGAACAGAATATTTTATGTTGACGTGTGCGTGTATAATGACTAAGTAAATGTCTGCATTAGCCAATAGGATATTAGCAATATTGATCCTCATGTGCCTCCTGTTTTGTCTTGTGCTTTTGAGTAGGAGGGCCAGGTGTGGCAGCCTCCCTTCTTCTGGGAACACTGTTGATTAGCCTGTTCCTGATCCTGTCTGTTGCCTCTTTTTTCTACCTCAAACGCTCCCACCGACTGCCAAGCATCTTTTACCGCCGCAACAAGGGCAAGTACTGAAATATGAATTTGAAGTATGAAGCTCCACAATCCTACTGACCCACCACACCCATTAAATCCTGTACAATTCAGCATTCAGAGAAGTGCTTGAAGAATATGCAATGTTATTGCTTTGCTCTGTTAAACTCAAATGTAACATTATGTTGTGTACTTTTTACAGCCTTCATTTTCCAACCAAGTGAGACAGTAAGTCAATTTTATTGTTTTTTTTATAGCTAATTGCACACTACAGTACATTCAGACAGAGACTGTGTAGAGACTGAACCTGTTCATTGTAAGTTCAGCAGTGTTCTCTGGGACAAAAAAGACATTATTTATAAATGTGTTTCTAAGGGATAGGTAACATTCCTCTGTTTTTTCCCCTCCTCCAGGCTGTCATGATTCCCTCCTCATCAGGTAAGTCGACGAGCCTGTCTGTCTCTGTAAACTACCTCTCTGACCTTGCAGAACAGGTTTTAGGACAATGTGAAGCTAGTGAGTAATGCAAAGCTGGGCACAACATTGCCCAGGACTATTTCATAATGTTGGTGAGGTGTTTTTTGGGGATTGTTGCAGCAATTACAAGCTTGTATTTTATTTAAGAAATGGCAATCCTTGGTAATAAAGCTGTTGTTTAAAAACTGTTTAGCTTGAAGTTGATAAGACCAATTCCAGTGCTTGCCTCCTGTCATTATTGTCACGGATAATATGTTTGTATTTCTTTCTTTTAAAGTGAGGAAGCCAAGATATGTCAGAAGGGAGCGGCCCTCTGCAACATCAACAATGAATAGTGCCACCATACCCACCACATCCACCACTCAAGTCTATAATGTGTAGGAGGGGAGGTGGGAGCGCTGGTGCAGGTAGGAGAGAAAGCTCAGGAATGATATTAGATTCTCATCAAGTTTGAAGAAAGAAGAGTTGATTCATATAAATGTGGCCAAATGGAACTAACTGCAAGTGGTGCATCTTATTGACACTTTCCTCTTTTGTTTCTGGTTAATTAATTTTTTTTCTTTGAAAATAAACAGACATACAATAACTAAAGTATCCAAGGAAAATGGTACAGTATTTCTCTAAATTCAAGACATTACAGGGCGGTTTGTATTTTCCACTGTCTGATGCAGCGCTGTTGAGATGAATAGATTCATCATTAAGGATCAGTCCTTGGTTTTTAAGTCTTAACAGTGTCATTAAGCAGTTTTGTATCTGCTGTATGACTATGACAGTTGGGCTTAATGAATGTGTGGACCACTGTTAAAGGACTACTTTTGAAACTTGGGGAAATATACTTATTTGCTCTCTAGGCTGAGAGTTAGACGAGAAGATTGATACCACTGTCAGCTGTGCCACATGGAAAATATATGCTATAGCTGCTGGTTGCTTACCTTTGCATAAAGACTGGAAATGAAGGAGTGTGCTTGATTCCCTTAGAAGTATTTTTTTTTTTTTCATTTTATTTTATTTTAAAAACCTGCTGACCAGTCCACCAAAACCTCACTAATAAACAAGGTCATTACCCCCTTGTCTGTCCGTCCGTCCCTCCGTCCTATTCTTGTGAACCTGATATCTCTGACAGAATTTCTTCAAATTTATCACAAACATTCACTTACTCAAGGTTGAACACAGTCAAGGTCATGGTGACCTCACAAAAGGCAAAAACCTTGCCTTTTCAACTCAATATCTCGGGAAGTCCACGAGTAAGTCCCTTTAAATTTTGCAAATGTCCACTTTGATTCAAGGATGAAGTAACTAGATTTTGGTGGTCAAAGGTCAATGTCGCCGTGACTTTAGTCAACAAAAATTATGAGATAATTTAACACAAATGTCTAACAGGATAAAATGATGTTATTTTTACAATTTATATGCAAATGGTCCAAGGTCAACTAAACTGTGACATAATGTTCTGCAAATTGTTCAGGAAGGAGAGATTGTGACCATATGTTCTTTAACTTGGCGACGTTTGTGAGGCTAACTATGGTAACTTTGGTTTTTGTATAGATTAAACAAACAAGATATAATGTTTAAATTATTGTGCTTTAGAGGTGAAGGGGATGGACTGTATTATAGACAGGCTGGCTGTTTTCTTATTTCCAGTCTTTATGCTAAGCTAAAATAAGCTAACGTCTACTGTAGCTCCATTTTTAACAGGTAGTCATGAGACTGGTATCAGTCCTGTGACCTGTTCTCTGATTTTTTTAAGTGACAGGTTTTATAAATGTATAGATCTGTGTGTTTAGAACCATCAGACCAAGTTGAACAACACTGACGCTGATCATTGGAACAAAGTGACAGCCCAGTGATGTTTGATGGTAGTTTGTTGTCACTAATTATGTTTTGTTTTGGGGGCTTTTGTTTGTTTGTTTGTTTTGTTTGTTTTTTTTTTTTTTTTTTTACATGTGTGGTATGTATGTGGTATTTATTTTCATCTTTTAACAGTGCACTGAATTTTATTGATTAGTGTCAGGCCAACAGAATAAATAATATGTCGATAGCATGATAGCATGACATGTCTTCTGGTGGACCAGGGCGTCATAGGGAGTTACTGTAAGAGTTGTATTGACTTTGTATTTTTATTGTTGTTTGTATTTATTATTTTTGTGAGCTCAACCAAGGTGAATGTATTTCACAAGTACAACAAATCATGTATTACAGTTGAATACATTATTTATCACATTCCACAACAGACCCACTCGCACCCCAGAAGTCATTTTCAAGACCTACTAAAAATTTTATTTTTTCATTAAGTAATGTTTAATTGCAACAGATTTTTCTCTCAAAACATTTTTGAATCCTCCTGCACTTTATATGTCTGAGGTCATCAGCTACTGTTAGACCCAACTTTTTATGCTCAAAAAGCATAATTTGTTTGTCATTTGTTGTCATCAAGTGTGATTGAGATTGTTTTCTTGCATAACTGGCAACATTGTCGTTGCTTTGTGAACATTACTTGACTACTATTACCTTTGCCAAATGTTGTCTGAAGAAAATGGCTTGTATTGTATGCCATTGCTGTGATTACTGTGCCATTATGAGCTTTAAATGCAGCCAGCAACCATTTTAGTCTGGATGTAATGAATAATTGGGTATTTGAATGATATCCAGTGGCCTTTACTGTGCACAATTCAAAACCAAGGCTAGTTATCCAAGTTTTAGTTGCTTTGTGGTATTTTACGTCATATATTTTTATATCTTGACAAGACTTAGAACGTAATTTCCATCTTCAGTATGTGTGGAGCAATCTGAATTGAACCAGATAAAAGCCGGCGATCATTCCATGAATATTCCCCTATTTTGCTTTGTGTTTGCTGTTGTACATATTGTTTTATACAAATGATGTATTGTTTTTGTAATAATGTACATATTCTAATTATTCTAATGCCATAAAGAATGTTCGGAAGATGTAAGTAATGTTTTCAGAAATAAAGCACCTTTCCATAATCACTGTTTCTCTGTGAAGTTATAAAAACTATAATACTGTTGTTTTGTTTTGGTTTTTTTTGTAGTAGTTAGCTTAAAATACATATTTTTCAAACACATTTTGTACACTTTAACTATAGTATACAACATTTCCAAAAATATCAATTATGGTAGTAAAGTGTGTGCCTCCATCATCTTTTAGACCTGATTATTGATATTACCTCTGTCGAATGTAAGAGGGCTTACATTTTTGGTAGCTGAAATGTCACACCTCTGGTAATGTAGGGACGGACGTTTGCATGTGACTGGACATACTGCTCTATTTATAACAGCTGAGAGCAAGGCCTCAGTCCGACATATGCAAGGACAGAACCACATTAGAGCTGAAATGCTCCTGCAAAGAGAAAAATACTGACAACTTCAAACAGGATGTATCATCCCTCTGTAACTGGTAGGTCCCTGTTTACTACAGGAACACATTAACACTAATTTACTGAGTGCAATATGCTTTTTGTTAGTTGTTTTAGTGAGGTAGAAAACACAAGACCTTTAATGACTTTGAAGCAGAGCACTTGAAAGAATTAATGACAACAATGTCCATTATGCTGAAAATGACTAATGATAAATGAATAATAATAATGAATAATAATGAAATACATTTAACCCTAAACTTTAAAATAAAAATGAAAAGATGTTAACCAAATCCAAAAATATGGGCACTTGGAGGAATTATTGAAGGTGACACAATATTCAATAAGATGATATTTTGATGTTCACATATATCAGTTTCATGCTGTTTACAAACCCCCTCACTGTGTCTGTTAAATTGATATGGTGAGTTGTACCCTGACATTGGACAGCTGAATCTTTCATATCAGGTCATATGACATGTTTTCAAAGAACCATGGAGTATTTTGGGGTCTGTTATGGAGCCTGTGGCCAAGGTGCTGTACTGTTGTTTTGTTGCTCTCTGAGATTTTCACATTTCAAACTTTTGACTAATACAGGAGCCTAGTTGTTTTCTGCACAATTGTTTCCTACTGACAGCTGATTAGAGAAATGTTAAGCTTCAAACAAATGCTTGCGCTCTATATTTAAAAGCTATGTGTTGATGTAACATCAAATATAACCCAGTCACCAAGGATGTACTAATACACTGCCACTTATTATCTTTAATGCAGAATAAACGTCTGAATCACTGATCTTTATATTGCTCTTCTTTTTTTCAGATTGAAGAGCATGTGATGTGTCAAAATGGACGATTTAGATCACAGCATGCACATTGCAGAGTTCGACTGGACCAGCTTCTATGATGAGAGTGAGGAGTGCAGTCTACTGCAGCCTTCGCTCGCCTGCCATGATAATGTGAGCCTCAGTGATTCAGAGGATTCAGACAACTCAAGCTCAGTCTCCAGCACAGGCCAGCAGGAGAAACAGCAGAGCACTGATGTGAACAGTGGTGGAGCTGAGGGCATTGCTGCAAGATGCAGCAAAGGAGAAGGGAGCTGTATGAAGTTATTGATGAGGCTGAATGCGAGAGGTATAGGGGGAGAACAGGCTGAAGAAGACAACATAACAGTGGTGGACTCTGAAATATGCCCTGATTGTCCTACAGGAAATACACTCAGCACAAAAGAGAAGACAAATGACAACACTGTAAACACACTGCAAACTGACACAATACATGCTCAGTGTTCAGAAGTGTCTAAAGAGCTGAAAAAGGAGGATGGAGATCAGCAAACCAAAGTAGACAATGCCAGAAAAGAACCTGATCCTGAACCGTGTCACCAAACAGAACAAAATGTGACTGAGCCACACAGCACAGACAGAGCTGTGAGCCAAGTTGTCAGCAGTGTCTCTCCAAGAGTAGAGAAAGAGCGCTGGTTTGTAACAGTGAATGACAGTCCTGTGCGACAGCGGGTGCGTGCCACCTCTGTGAAAAAAAAACGAAGACAAAAAAAACCTTGTAAAAGCAGTCACAGTCTGAGCAGCCGAAGGGAGGAGGAATCACATGTAAATTGCTTGGAGAAAAACAAAGGGAAATGTGAATCAGGGGGCTTCACTCAAAATAACCAAAACTTTGCTCAAAACTCAGGAGGGAGTCATAGCTCTGAGATAAATCCTGAGAGCATTTCAGATTTGCGGCAAATGTCTTGTGACGAGGGCAGTGAGTCAGAAAAGCTGGTGAGCTCTCATTCCCTCAAAGAGAACAACACTGAGTCTACCACAGGGAGAAACGAATATGATCCAGGCAGTTCAGCATCCACATCACATAACATACATAAACCCAAAGTCTCCTCACATTTAGAAAGTGCAGAGTCAGAAGAGTTTGAAGATGGTGTTGATTTCTTCTCCATTCACAGTTATGACTCTGAAAGCTATTTGTCTGCTGCTGAATCAGTGGAGGAAAATCAACATCTCATCGAAAACTTTCAATCTGGGGATATTACACAGCTGCAGTGCTCAGTACCTCTGAGTGCTGCTGCTGACAGTACACAGATGAGACAAATGCAATTCAATGATAGCACTGCCTCCTGCAACGTAGCAGATGCCAAATATCAACGCACCGATGTTGATTCCTCCCTGACATTTCCACCTGCTGACCAAAGAGCCAGCAAAATGCCAGATGACAACTCAGCATGTGATAATAACACACACAGCACTGCCCTCCACACGCTCTCGCACGCACCTGGACTTGAAAAACACAAAATTAATATTTCAGCATCTGGTAGCTCTTCAGGAGATCAGCTTAACCCTCTCCCTGTTCCCGATTTGACTGTAACACCTTGCTCTGTGGCTGACAACCCAGAAGCATATGCGAAAGCTGTAGGCCACGCTCGACCTGTCTACGCCATTTCTGCCTTTTGGGATGAAATGGAAAAACTGACAATAAATGACATTTTGCAGCTCAGAATGGGTAGAAGCACGCCTCCCTGGGAAACACAAGACACAGGGACGGCAAATGTAGACGCTGTGCAGTACAGCTTAATGACGCCTGATGGCGGTCTAATGGATATGTCAGACAATGCTGACTCAGACTATTGCACACAACCTGACGAATCCAAGCCAGATCACTCAAGCTGTGAGTTTTCCACGTCAGATTTTGAAGAGGAGTACTGGCAGTTTATTGGTGTCAGTAGGAACCCCAGTCCCGATCTTCATAGCAAAAACCAACAAAGGACTAATGACTCTCCTTTTTTATCACAGGGGGATAATGATGATGAGGAGGAGTCCACAAGCTCTGAAGGAAAGGAGACACCTGTACCTTTGGAAGACTGTACAAAACAGTTTTTTGAGAGTCAGGAAACAGATACTTTGAGCAAACCTTCATTGCCAAAACAGACAACAAAAAGCAAAAGTATGCACAATGTCCAAACTCTCAACCAAGAGGACTCAACTTTACCCTTTAGTAATGATGGCAGCGCTCTACTTCTCAGCAGCTGCCTGTCTCTGGAGGAAAACATGGTGTTGAAAGTCAGTGACAGCCTGGAAACACTCATCCCCGCACCTTTTCTATCCAACACAGACCTACTGGATTATGGACATTATCAAATAACCTTCCCAGAAGTGTTTGAATACTTTTTCACAGAGGATAAAGTAAAGACTGACTCCAGGTGTGTCGCTGTCTATGATCCGGAGGACATCTCAGTAGCGCCTGTGTTTGACTACTCTCTTTCTACATTGAGGGATGAAATGTCATTCTTTTCCCTCCAAGATTCCCAGAGCAGTGAAGAGAAACCGATCCCTATCTTCTCTTGTTCTCAGCCTAAGCTCAGAGAACTCACATTCCCAAAATCGAACTATGTTTTCCTGAGAGCAGACTACGAGATGGAGGAAGAGGTGGACGACCTCTCTCCGATCAGAGTCGTTTCTCGCACTTTCATCCAAGCCAATCAATGTGGGACATCTGCAGCAGGTGCAGGTAAGTCTTGCAACTGGAAAAGTTTGCTGTCGGTGAGGAAGATTCGCTTCCACGACAAAGGGAGCATCTGGTGCCGAAGGTCTGGCGCCTGGGTGTTTCCACTTGCGGCTGAGAAGTTGGAGAGGAAGGATCCACCAGTCACTGTGCGCACGCAGGGAAGAGTCTCTTCAATGCCTTCTGAGTTGTTTGGAGAGCTAGAGGTGCAGCAGAGCATTCTGGGAACTATACAGACAACAAGTAAGCCGGAGCTCTCTTACACAGTCCTGAATGTGAGACATGCAGAATGAAATAAAATCCAATTTTCTTCACATTTGTCTCTTACAGGACGACAGGGCATCTTCTCTACACTGAAGCAGTCAGATATGTGTTTGGTCTGCATTGCCTTTGCATCCTGGGTACTGAGATCTTCTGATCCAGAGGCTGCTGATGCCTGGAAGGCAGGTAAGAGGCTAGTTGCATTGATATTCTGCTGTGACAGTTATTATTCAGTAATATCCTTATAAGTTAAGATACAAATCCATTGCTCTTCTCCATGTTAAAAAAAAAAAAATTAAGTAATTTTAAATGTGGTTGCTGTTTATTTAGGAAAGAAATGTTTAATTTCAGGGGCTTTAAGTTTTGAACAGTAAAAGTTATGTATAACTTGGTGAATGTAACTTTAATTCAGTCTTGTTCAGCCCTACTAGCAAATGTGAGTGCACTCTCAGCTATCCAGTATCTGCGGCGGTATGTGAAGAAGATGACGCTGCTTCGTGATGATCCCTGATACATAATGTACAAGACAAGAGAAATCATTTCCAAACATTTTTTACCTGGGTCCATCTGTGCAAATCTGTATAGTCGATGTGCGTCAACAACGTATTTGCATTCTGTCTGGTCTCAGCCAGTTTTAGCCCTTTATCTATTTGCTTCTCTCCTACTCTGTGTGTTCACATATACATAACTTTAACACAGCCAATTCCACATAAAGCTGTTCTTATTTACGTTTACTGTATCTGCTAGTGACTGAAATGCGTCCCATGTGGACTACATGATAACTTCCATTTTCAAACTGCTGCTCTGCACAAAATCCTGATTTTATTTACAGTTAGACATTTGGCAGATATTTTTATCCAAAGCGACTCACAAACGAGGCACATCACTAAGGCTTCTAACTGAAAGATCATCTGACGAAATCACCAAATATACAAGTAAGAGACAAAGGTTATATTTTCCTGTAATCACTCACAGATAAAAGGTTAAAAGCAACAGAAGATTTTTATTTTATCTCTCACACAGTGCGCAGTCTGTCTGCGTAACTAACTGCTGCACAACTCTGCCGCTCACTGAACGGAGTGGACACAGAGTAAGTTCTACCTATTACTGGTGACTCTCCTATGAAAAGTAGCTCAGGTTTGTCCTTCATTTGTCACTAGGTGCTTTATGAAAAACAGGATTAAAAAAAAATCCCGCTGAATGACAACTCTGCAGGTTGTAAACATCCCCTAATACAAACTGTGCCAATTTAGTTTGAAAGAGCAATGGTCAGTGGGAAACTACAACAGTGGCTGACCTTGATAACTCAGTCACGTGGTATTCGGCTGACTAATGATGTAACTTGATCACTCAACTCTCTCACTCAGTCCGACAGTAACAGACATTCAGGGTTATGGGGCTGGCCCCCGCTGTTGTGGTCCAGATAAAATTATAATACAGAGACTTGTTTTGAGGATACATATCTGAAATAAGAGCACATGACTTACAAATGCCACAGAGAAGGTTGGGGTTAGTTTTGCTCTTTTCATGGTATTTATTAAAGGCTAATGCTAGCCTTAAGCCTTTAAGACATGAAGCCATTTCAGGTGCATTATAAGCTTTTAGTCCCTTTGGTTTTATCAGTTTTGGGTAAACTGATGTTGATATATGGACCATAATTATCAGAAGCTGTGTCCTATTGTGCCTCAAACATGGATTTGTATGTAACCTAGTAATCCATTTCCACACCATTTAATTTGAATAATTTCTACAGACCTGGAAAAGTAAACTATATAGTAGTGAACAGTAAAAGATAAAAGACAAGTCTGAAAAATAAAGGTAATTCCATAGACTGCATACAGAAATGGACGTAGACATCGGGGCTGAAATGTAAAGCCAATGCTGAAGAGCCTTAAACCTGCATTCTAATCAGCATCAAGTCAGTTTGTATACAACCCTATGAGGAAATTGTCTTACTTCTCATTTGATTTATTAGCCCAGTTTATGGTCTCAATCGCTAGTTTCAAGTCTTCTTCAACACACCATAATATTCATTTTTTAAAAATATTGTCCCATTTATAGAAAAAGACACAAGTAAGCAGGGTATGCATTAGGACGTGGCTACCCTGTGATTGACACTGTACCAGAAACAGTGGCCTGCCAGAGAAAGCACAGAGCAGGGAGGATTTAGCCCTCACTCCCCCTCAGCTCCTCCTTCTCTTCAAAATATAGTTTCTTCTTGTTTTAAAAAAACGACAGCAAATTTACAAACTAGAACCTTCCAAAAGGCAGTTCACAGACCAATGGGTGAAGTCACAGTGGGTTCCCACTTGAGTAATTCTTAGTAGCAGGATTTTGTTATTTTCTTGCTGCTCAACCCTTTAGATTAATCTCAAGAATTCTTGTGGGGATCACGACCCTCAGGTTGGGAACCCCTAGTCTAAAATGTTGTATGGTTAAAATGTCAGTGCTGTGATGCAAAAAGAAATTTGTCACAATCTGTGTTAGAACAAAATTTCATAAACAATTTTTTCAGGAGTAGTAATGACTATTTACATAACTTCATAAAAAGGACATTTCCGTTTAGTGTTGCTGTGTCTGAAGCTGTCAAATGCAATCTATTGTTGTCAGTGCCACTGTTTAAAAGCTATTTTTCTCATTAGAACACAACACGTTTTGTCAAGCAAGATTTTCTGTATATGGCATGTTTGGTGCAATAAAACCATGAATACACAACTCTCCTCTCTGAGTAAACTGATGTGTGTAAAAAACAGTAGCACTAGCAGGAGGTATACTGATGTTTTTCTTATTCTCCACATAGAAGAACTCCACATGCAAAATAAATAAGGTGTCACTGCAGAAATATTTATTGAAATAAATATGCGATGGATACACTGTCATATTATATCACATAAATATTGAATTTAGAGTTTTTTTTAAAATTCCATTTAAATGTCAATGATTTAGTTTTTTCCAATTCACTTATTCTTATCAAAATGAAGGAAATTCACTTTTGCAATATTAATTCTGTCTGTAGTGACAGATCATGTTCAAATTAATTCGTTATTTCACTTATTATACGATATACTGTTTTTAGTTTATGATTTTCTGCTATCGTGCTGAATTGGGGGTCAGGTGTTCACATCTACTGCTATATCAATAGTACTCATTCATATAGAATAATGTGACCATGTAATATTTACAATCTTAAAAATGAGCGAATAAAAGCTTCAGCTATACTGTGAAAAGATATCTTGATATATAAAACTTTAGGATTTAGACAAATATTTAGCAGATTAAAACCAACCCCTACTATACTTTCAGAGTCTAAACACCACAATGCAACTTGCTACTCTAGTTTGGTGAAAACTGAAGACTGCGTCATGCTAGGTCATTACAATCATTCAAACACTGATTTAAATGTCATTCTGTACAAGGAAATCCTTTAGAAATCATCATGGGTATATTTAAACTTAACACCAAAGTCAGTCTGTTTTCATATCATTTATAAGAGCTGTATTTTAGCAAGATTAAATCACTGCATATCAAACAGTTTTACAGTTTGTTAAAGAAAATCTGTCACTTTAAATCTCACATGAATAAGTGAGATTGTTCATTATTTTGATAATAAAACTAGTATAAAGTCTTAAGTGATATGAAAATCTCAGACAGACTTTGACAGTCCTATTAAGTGCTGAACGAGGAATGCACATATAGATCCACAAAGTATTTTCTAAAATATATTAAAACAAAAAATATTACACACAAATATTACAGTCTCATGGGTACACAGTATTCTATTATGTAGTATAAGTGTAGGGTCTCAGGGCATGCACCACCTGACGCTCAAGATGGCTTGTCACCTTCTTTCTTCAGACGGCTTTGGAAACAGAAACAGAAATGAGGATTACAATGAGAAACATTGTGCAGTTGTTACAGTATCTTAAAAGAAAACATTTCCAACAGGGAAAGGCTGACAGTGTTTTGTATCTTTAAACAGTCTTTGTTTCAGCCTGAGTTGTAGATAAACTTATATAATATTCATCTGCCTCACCTGTAGTAATCTTCCTGACTTGGTAGAGGGCCTCCATGCAGGTGATGCCCATGCAGCCACTGCTGCTCCATAGCCATCCTCTGCAACTCCGCAGACTGAGCGTGCATGGCTTGGAGCTGGTGAGCAGCAGACATCTGAGGAATGGGGCCCTGCAGCTCTCGTGGATATGCAGCTCCTATGGAAGGCACAGAGAAAAAAAATGATTAAAAACTATTATTATGATGTTACAGTGAAGTTGACCGTTGACCATTTGGATATAAAATGTTACTGCTCCATCATTTTATCCTATTAGTTATTTGTCTTAATGTCGTAAGTACTGTAGGAATTCTTGTGTTATGGCCAAATATGTTTTTCATGAGGTCATAGTGACCTATGACCTTTCACCATCAAATTTTAATCTATTCATCCTTGTTTGTGCCAGATGTAATGAAATTCCTTTTTATATTGCATTCACCGTGACACTGAACTTTGCCTGACACCGGAGTGGGGCCATTAAAAAAAATAAGAATAAGAAAATAAGAAAAGCTTCATTTTAAGGTTCAAATTATGGGCTGTGAATGTGACAGATTACAAACCAAACAATGGATGGCGCAGCATCTCATGATCATGAGGAAGCTCGCTGAGTAAAGGGTTGGGGATTGGGCCACCAGGGAAAGGGAATCTGGCCAAACGTGGCCCTGTTGTCAGAGGGTCCACTAGAGGGTGAGGACTTGAACCTATGAGAGAGAAAAACAGATAAAGTCATATAGGTCAAGCTCCATTTACCAGATGTATTACTGCTGATTAATTTCTGAAGATCCATTAAGTCCAACCTCACCTTGACTGAGGGGGTCCTGTTGGTGCAGGTGGAGGTGAGAGTGAATGTGAGAGTGCTGGTGATGATGGGGCGTCACATTGAGCATCTGAAGCCTGGCAGCAGGGTCAGTGGCCACAGAGGCCATCCTCTCTGCGTGAAGGCGCTCTGCAGTGAGTCGCTCGGCGTAATTCAGTTCCGGGCGAAGCTGAGGTCCTGCCAGCGCCATCCTCTCCCGCTCCAGATGGTTCAATCCGGGATGGAAGGGTGCGAAGGGATGGGGAGGCCCAGGTATGTGGGGAAGACCTAGTGCACCGTGTCTGGCAAAGTGCTCCATGGGGTTGGCTGAGGGGTGTAAAGTTTCTAGGTCCGGGGGCTTCACCTCAAAGCCAGGCTTCATCCTTTCACGGAGCTCTCGCTCTCTGAGGTTCCTCAGCTCACGCTCTCTCAGGCTGGGTTCAGCACTGTACAGGCCAGGCATGTGGTAGGCCAGCAGAGGGTCCCCGGGGCTCAGGGACACGTAGAAAGGATGGTTGCGGTTGGAGGGGGACATGACGTGCGGTCTGGCATATTCGCTCAAGGTGCGCAGGGCTGGTGTATCAGGGCCAATATAAGGAGGCACTGCAGCTACAGTGGTTGGCGGCTGCTCAAAAGAGGGGCGTCCATGACCTTGAGCTGTCATCTGTGCCTCGCTCATACGACTGTCATGGGAGGAGCTGGAGGCTCTCTGTAAGCAAAGACAGTGTGTGAGAGACAAGGTAGAGAAGATGTTTGAAAAAAGGAAAGAAATGTTGCACTTACAGCGTTTCTGTCTGCTTCCCTTTCTCGCTCCCGCTCTCTGTCCTTCTCCCTTTCTCGTTCTTGACGAGCACTGAGTTCAGCCTCCCGCCTAGACTTTTCCACTGCCTCATCCCTTTTCTTGGCCAATTTGGAGGACGACAACGGGGTGAAGAACAAGTCCGTTCTAGCACAGGAGTTGTAACCACGATCCAAGTGTTTGATAAACCTGAAAGGTGTGAAAACAGGTTTGCATTTATTAGTATGACTAAACTTTCATTCACACTCATTTCACACACAATCACAACGTAAAGGCTGGGGACCTTTTGGCTCTATGCATGTGAAACATAATGATATGACATATTTACAACCAGCCTATGAGGTAGTTTTTGGCATAATTCCTATCAGTTACAATGACATTTCAAATATCAAGTTAAATGTAGAGATCTAGACTAAGCTTCAAAACAAAATCCATACATCAACGACAAACAAACACTCCACAGTTGGACAGTGTTTTGTGTTATGCACGCCAGCAATTTGTAAATGAAAACAAAGGCACTGTTTAAATTGCTACTGAAACCTGCTGCTGAAAAGTCATAGAAGCTTTGAGAGTATTCTGGTTCAATTTGGACTATAGTTATGGACACAGACCATTTACAACTAACAACTATAACAGATTAAAAATAGATAGATAGATAAATAACAACTGGTTGTGAGCTCACTCGTGCTGCTTGCTGAACTGTGAATAAAATGTTGCAGAACGTAATAGAAAGTTTCATTTTCCTTTAAATTTGACAAATTATGTACCATAATACTAATAAAAGAAAATAAGTGTAATCTATTCTCAAGATATGTGGTTTATATGATTTCATAGCAGTACATAAGACTGAAATGTCTTCAGTCGTACCGTGCAGACTGGCTGGCATGGCTTGCCATGTTAACTATGGTGGGCTCTGGTGAGGGGCTCCTTGGTGGAGACGGTGGGCTCTCTGCCTCTTCAATCTCATCCAGTGGCTCCTCTTTTATCTGAACATGTGATCCCCCTGCTGTGCTGCTCGGCAAGGGTCTCAGGGGAACAGGCAGGAAGGATGGCTGGAGGCTTGGGACAGGACCAATAGAAGAAGATGTTGCAGAGGTGAGAGAGTGTGAGGTTGCAGCAGGTGAGTGAGAAGAAGTGGTGCCTTTTCCATGGTGGGTCTGCACCTGAGAGATCATTGGAAGTTGGGTTGGAAGTGACTGCACTGGCAAAGGCTGTGGCATGAGCTGAAGAGGGGGAGGTAGAGCACCTGGAGGATGCTGGTTAGGCAGAGAATTGAGGGGCTTTAGAGCAGGTGGAGGGGGAAGATTGGATGGCATTTGGGGGAAAGGTGTAGCAGACTGGTGTGGCAGCTGTTTGTGTGAAGGTGGAATTGGGGTGGTGGGAGGAGGCTTGATTTGTGGGCCAGACAGAGGAGGCTGAGGGAGCTGTGACTCCCTAAAGAAGGGTGGGGGTCGCTGGGGAGCCTGAGACAATGGGCCATGAGACTGCAGAGGCTGCACAGAGCTGAGAGCAGGTGGGACCTGAAATGCTGGAAAAAGAGGAGAGTCCTGACCCAATGCTGATGGCAGAGGAGGTGGACCAGAAAGAGAGTGAGAGGTGGGTTGTGGTCGGCTGTTTTGACCCCCTGTTGCAGGTGCCTGACCAGATGCTGGCTGAGGGGGGTCTGGAGAAGGAGGAGGAGGACTCTGAGCGGGATCAGCAGAGGGGGCGCTTTGCGCAGGCTGAGGAGTAATGGTGGGACCCTGAGAAGGGAGGGCCTGTGGGACCGGTGTGTCAGCCAACACAGCAGCAGGGGCAACAAGCTCTGATGGGACACCGTTCGGCTGGGCGGACGAGTCAGAATCACTCTCGTTGCCCTGCTGAGGGCTGGGAATGCTGGGAGAGGAGCTGCGGTTGTCCTGATCAATGTCTTTGGTGTCACTGCTGCCATCATCCTGAGTGCTACGGCTTTCTGAAGAGCTTTCCTCTTCTACCTCACCCTCTCCCTCTGACCGTGAACCCTGTGGATCCTGGAAGAACAAAGAAATCTGGATCATATTGAACCCATTCCTACTGATAGATTATAATTATGCAGAAGCAGAATTTTTAGACTGATCGATTTTACTGCATGTGCTACTTTAAAAAATAGGAGGTTTAGCCTCCCTGCAGCTCAAAATGTCATCTCACCTGTGTCTTCGGCCTTTTAGATGAAACCTTTTCAAGCTCCTGAGCAGGACTCTCCCGTACACGTTTTGTTGTCTTTGGTGATGTTACTTCCTCTTTTATTTTCTGTGGATACAGTGTGATATTTACACAATGGTGTTAATTGTTGACAGATGACAGTGATGACTGACACAAAACCCCCCAGTGAGTGATACTGAACATGACTCTGTCTGAATTGCATGAAGGATTCCAAACTGGTCTGAAACGACAATGTCATACAGGTGCATGCACGTTTATGCATATGAAATGTATAGGTTAAGTTGACCTTGTTTGTCCTCTTAGTAGATTCATTCTTATTGTCTGTGGAAGACGATCTCAGAGAGCTAGAAGTCACTCCGCTGGGGGAGGGCTGGTTACTGGACTGCTGATCCTCACTGGTGGGGGAGCCTGTGAGCCTCCTGTGGCCACTTCTTAAAGATGACAGCTGCTGTAAAAATTGTCACAAGTTGACATTGTTAAAATGCAAGCAATAAAAACATGTATTCTATAATGATACAAGATAGTTTCCCAGCAAAAGGGTAAAGCAACATTTTGAAATCTGATTCTTGTTGTAAATTAGATTTTGACTACAAACTTACATTTGCACAAACATTTACTTGTAAATGTTAAATAAAGATGATGATGACATAAAGATGATAGTATGACTAATCTGCCAGCTTCAAGCTTACAGGTGCTCTGCTTCGCCGTGTCCTCATGCCGTGCTTGCTATTCACTTCTTCTTCCTCTTTAACAGGTTTAAACATGAATGGAGCGCTTGCAGACTTTGGAGCTGGCGGCAGACATCCATGTTTGTTTTCATAGGTGCGACAAGTCGCACACAGCAAAGGGTTATCTCTTCCCCCTTGGTGCCAATCTTTAGAACCTGTGAGAGAAAAATGAATTCATCTTCAAATTTTACAACCCTTGAAAATACTTTTAATTAGGTATTACATAAAATACTGAACACCGTCCAACCAAAAATACAGACTTGTACTCACTTGTTGTACCACAATGACTGCAACTCTTGGTTTCCTGTTCACTGTCTTCACTATCAAGATCATCCTCGCTGGCAGAACTCACATCCACTGCAAAGGAAAAGATGAGCATTAAGTTTAATGCATTTCTTGATTGAACTTTCTAACTAACTTACTTCAGCAGCAACAGCAAGATATTGCTGAGGAACATAAAGAAGTGCTCACCTGAATAATTTCGCGATGGTATGTTGACTGGAGCAGCCGCAGAGCGAGTCTTTGCCTTGCGAGAGGACGGCTGTCGACGTTGCTGACGATAAGCCCTTGTTCCTGCAGCCTCAGGAGTTTTCTTCCAGTGGTAGTAGAAAGTGATCAGCTCTCCCTAAAAATAAAACCACAGACTTTTAGGAAAAATGTGAGCTCTACTTTTAAATCACTGCATGCATTACAAATTGGGCTCTAGGCAAAACAAAAATAAAAAAAATCAATTACAGTCTTTTTGCTGGGTAGAAAGTCTTTCCGGATACGAAAAAAATTCTTTCCATATTGTCTCAGGCCTTTGATAAAATGTTT
This sequence comes from Rachycentron canadum, assembly GCA_038496675.1. Taxonomy (NCBI): domain Eukaryota; kingdom Metazoa; phylum Chordata; class Actinopteri; order Carangiformes; family Rachycentridae; genus Rachycentron; species Rachycentron canadum. The sequence goes on along the minus strand of CM076649.1, from coordinate 8,034,918 downwards.
CTGCAGAGAAAAGGGAAGGAGAAGGGTGAGTATAATTAAATTATATTACACAGTAAAACAAAAGGCTCCAGTACAGATAATATTAATCTTAGGATACTGCATGTAGTAGCATTTATCAAACATGGATGTACTAGACTGACTAGCTGTTTAAGGAAGTGGTTAAAAAACATAGATTTAGTGTCTGTTTGTGTCACAGCTGCTTTAACAACAGTTAATTAAGGTAAGAAAAATAATCTTAGTTTCCCACCAGTTTAATCATCAAGGTTTTTTATCTCCCAGCTCAAACTTTGTTAATGACAAACAAACTATCAGCACTGACCTTTAGTGCTGTGTTACAAGCAAAAGACGTCTCACCACATCACCCTCCGACCAGCATTTCTCAATGAGCTTTGGCAGAGGCTTCTTCACCAGACGCTGGAGAGCTTTTGCTGCATCATAATGACTTGCATGTAGCTGGAATTGAGAAAACAAACACAGTTGTTTGAAATCTGCAATATTTTATTGTTTAGTTGTAAAACTGTGAATATAATTAATTTGCTCCACACCATATTGAGAGCGTTGAGTGTGGTGTCATCACGTGAGGCTGCTAAACATCCATCCTCTGTGGATCCACCATCACACATCCCTGCAAAAGCTGCCATGCTCCTTGAAAAATAAACACAACAGAGATCTGATGTCGGATTAAATCAAAATTCAAAGTGCATTTTTACACTTTCATCGTTTAATGTTTAATCTCATTCTAAGAAATTATTCTGAAAATCTAATCAATAAAGGCTTTCTTCTCCAGCACAAAGCCAGCAGTGTTAACCATGTTTTACTTCTATTTCCTTGCCCCACTTAGAAACAAGTTTCTCACTAGTATGAAGAAATCAGGTCAATAACCAGGTTGTGTTTAAACACAGCACTTGTTTCACTGGAGCAACTTATTTTTAATTTTTTAATTCAAACAGATACTGTCAATGCAAAAATGTGTTTGAAACAACAAACACAACATAAATTATGTTTAAACTGACTCATATAAATTTATTGCAGTAACCTAAGAACAAGCTTAACCACGCTGGCATTCACACGGCCCGACCAAAGCTAGATTTGCATATACTTCCCCATTATTTTCTGATAACCCTGCATTAAATAGCTACTGAATGTTGTTCAGTAAGAACATCTAGGTAAATTATAAGAGTTTATTAAAAAATTCTACTAATTTATAATCAACTTTTGATACTGTATTCTTGTTTTCCTGGAGCAGATATCAAGACAAATTCCTAACAATGTTAAAGGGTTATAAATTATTGAATCTATCTACAAAGGTTGTAGCCTTTATACACAGCTTTAGACTGGAAAAAGTAAAAGCGATAAAATAAAGACCTTGCAGCTCTGAGGTACATGAGCAGGTCACAGTCATTGACCCCTGGCGTCCACATGAGCTCCTCACTCTCTGTCTGAGTCTGTAAACCAGGAGCAGGCCGTGGCTGCAACTCTGGAAGCTTGGCCTGCAGTGAAACCGAAGAAGAGAAGAAGAGGAGTTAGTAACACTTACACTTCCTTGGGCGACAACAGCTATGTGCCCTCCTACCATTTATACTTAATAAGGTGTAATTACACAGCATCAATCCGAGTACTTATTTTTTTAGTCACAGAATTTTCACGAGTCCTTTATAAGAAATCACAAAACAATTATTCATCTGGTCACTGTTTGAGCAAAAATGCAACACAAGCTTTTGGTCTCAAATTTCGGGACTGTTGGCTGCTCACGACTTCATTATAGGGTCAAGGAAATTTTTGCAGCCATTGTTCGCATTTTACTTTCATTTTCAAGTTTTACCCAAATAAATCAATATATAAATCTGACTATGATAGTGTATGATAGTAATATATCACTTATTGCATCATTTGATTTTATTCAAATATGATTTAAATAATATTTCAGCTGCAGCATGGTTTACCTGATGACTTGGCCCCACTCTTATTTCGCCCTGTGTGCTGTTCAGGCTCCTGAAAAAACAAAACAAAAACATCCATCCAAATCTTATAATGTACATTAAACGTATCTATCAACAATAATAGTATTGGCTTCGGCAAAGTGTTAAGTAGCACGAAAAAGCAAAGACGTGTCAGCCTGTAATTATCGCATATTGTCCGTCAATTACTTGGTAATTATCGCCGCACAGTCTGTGAACAGACATATAATCTATATGTGTATAAGTTGAGTGTCGGCAGCAGCTTTGCTCCCAGCGCACAGTGATTTCAGCAGCAGAACAACATCCCGCCCCTTCATCACCGTGGACCAATCTCAGCTGCGACCTGCGACGTTTCCTTATATTACATGAATGAAATCCGATGCTAACCACCGCAAAAGACTGTCAATCAATCATACACGAGCTGCTAATTTTTACGGTCACCATTACGAGAACAGTCTGTGCTACTTTGAAGCTCATAACAGGTTGACAGCAGCTGGATGTCTGCTCCATGTTGGCTAGTCCATCTTAACATATGCAATCAATAATAAATATCAATATTAGCATGCACACCATGTCGTTGACATTTTCTTTCTTTTTTTTTTTTTTTTTTTTTACGTGTAACGACAACGACCCATTTATTTAACGATGCACACGGCCGAGCTGCTCCATTAGCATTATTTAACACAACAGCAGGACAAATAGCTGTTAGCTGCACCAAATCAGACAGAAAACCATTTTCCGAGAGGAGCCGCTAGCTGCTAACGAGACAGTAACATTACGCTGTTATTTGGCTAGCTTGTTAGCCAGACACGAACTTCGTGACCACTGACACTCCGACTATTTCACACAAATGTCTCTCAAAGTAGCGCTACAAAACACCGAAAGGCACATTTAATGCACGCCTGAGTAAAATAACAACGGAAATGCTAAGTTAATCAAGTTACCTCCGCGGACTGAACAGGTCGTCCATGTCGAAGGATGTTTGGATGTGGCTTGTTGACACTACGCAGCGCAGTGGGCGATACACACAAACTATGCGAACCCCCGTTTACATGGCTATTCAAAATGGAGGCGGTGTAGTGGAGGGAGTCAGTCTAGTTTTTTTTTTTTTTCCAGTGCAATGACCTCAGCAGCCACAGCTAAGCCTTCAAAGTTGTCTGGGCGAACGTAACTGAGCATGTGCCGCGGATCAGCAGCAGCAGCAGCTGGTAATGAGCAGCTTCCAGTGGCTGCTGCTGCTGCTGCTGCTGCACAGGCGTCCATGAATCAAACAACACGGCACACAGTGTACCGCCGTGGGTCATCAGCAGCATTATGTAAGCCATCACATTACCCCGCCACCGACACAAAACACTTCACCGGCACAATAATGAAATGATCTGATTATTATTGCCTGATTCAGTGCTCAAAGGTTAAAACACGCCGAGACATTTTGTTCCACCATATTTCCAGTGTGGATTCAGTCAGATGCAGTGATTTACGTCTTAGAAATAATGTTATGAATAAGCAGTATCATTTGTTGACAGCACGCCATTAACCAGCAAGCAAGAGCATATGATCTCACCACACTTTGTCTTTATTCACAGATCTTAGGATGGATAAATATAACTGAAGGACACTAATAATAATCTAAATTAATAACTATACTGGTGGATGAAAACGTATTCATGTATGTATTATCCTTATGCAGTCAAAAACTTAACTGATAATTGTATTTATTTTGATTTACTCAAGTTATGCAAAAAAAAAAAAAAAATTCAATTGCAATAACAAAAATTAGACCCAAAAAAAGTAAAGGGTTAAACACACCTAAATACAATAAGTGATTACTAAGCATTATTACAATTTGTATTATGATAAAACATTAACCTTTGTGTTTCATTTTGTATTTTGCCACATTTTTGTCCATAGTTTTAGTTTGTAGGTAAATAAATTTCGTATACATCTCATCTTCTATTATACACTTATCTGCTTGTCCATTCTTTATATAGCTCCTTTCATGCAAAACCATGCAGCTGAAAGTGCTTTTACAATAAAAACAGTTAATGTTAACCCTATAAAAATATTTATATTATATGAAGTATTAGAAAACAATGTTTTGATTGCTTTGATAAATTAAGACACAGCTCTGATGAAATATGTTGTGTGAAAGTATCCATTTTCAAGTTTCGTACATGTACACTGTACATGACTCCGCAGGTCACTCTATAGCCTGATAATCAAGATGAATAGCCTTTTGTTTCACTCCATTATATATCTATTTAAATCACATCATTCTCATCCACTCATCCCAAACATCCACTACCTGAACAGCAAAATAATACTCACAAGAGATTCCGTCAGACAAAAGATTTATTTTATTTTTTTTTTATTAACCATGTCTCCAAGTGCAGTGTTTGTCATTGCAATTAGTAAGTGCTGTAAATAAATATTAGTTCCAATCAGATCTACTTTTACTCTACATTAAAAAACAAAAAACAGTACAGTTAAAGTCTGGATTGTAAACTGTCACAATAACTACTGTTCTGTCTATGAATTCATTACCACGGTTGGTATGCGAGTAATTCTACATTAGTCATCATTGCTTTTTTTCCATCATTATCCAAAGTGATATTATGCATTTGTATGATTGAATTAATTTTTATGTAAAGTAATTGTTTCATCTATTTATTCTATGACTGGCTTTCTGAAGTTTTTTCCAGCAAAATGGGCCTTTTCTCCCAAATCCTCTTCAATTCTACAATAAAGAAAAGATTCAAAGTTAGTTTAAAAGTAAGTAGTTGTAGTTTAGCAAAAAACAAACATTGGTATAGGTGGCAGTTTATGTCACTATATAAATACAAGCAAGGTTGCATTTCTTATATATATATAAAAAAGTTGCAGTTGTCATACAATTCCTCAAGTTTGTGAAAGAATAACTTACCGAAGAATCTGGTTGTATTTGGCCAAACGCTCAGAGCGACAAGGTGCCCCAGTCTTGATCTGAAAAGATTGTACACAATGACCAAGGGTGTTTAAGGTCTCCATCGATCTTTGTCAGGTCATTTTAATATTAATGTCATAGATATAATGTAACCTTTTGTCCATTTCATGCTGGATGTGGTTTATTCAGACTCTCAGTTACTAATTCAATTGAAATGATGCACAGAATGATGCCATTTTAGTAGATACACTTAGCTCCTATAATAAATTCTAACTTTATGAAGGCAGAATTAACCAGCATCATCAAAATGACCACACAATTGAATCAAAACTTCTCTACAACAATTTAAATGATCTGAATTTACCTGCCCAGTGCACAAGCCGACCACCAAATCTGCTATGAAGGTGTCCTCGGTTTCACCAGAGCGATGGCTGACCATCACACCCCAGCCATTCTCCTGTGCCATCTTACATCTGTGAGGAGAAGGAGGGAAGAGATTTTGTTTAGAGGTCATCAAAGATAATCAGATAATCTTGATAATCTCAGTTAATGGTTGTTTCCTGTCACTTCATTCAGTCTAACATTAAATCCATGTTTACCAACTTCTATGTGAAAGGTTATTGTGTTTTGTTTCACATCTGACCATTTTTATGTCACTAAGATTAGCATTAGCATTCAGGGGTGGGTGCCAATTCAGAAGGCTGAAGCAATGCTGTTGCAGGGTATATCGTCTAATATGAAAATTTTCTACATACAAATACAAAAAAAACTTCTGTAAGTCAAAAATGCTGACTTACGCTCTCATAGACTCAGTAACGCTGCCAATCTGATTGACTTTTAGCAGCAGACAGTTGCAGGCTTTCTCCTCCACAGCTTTGCTGATGCGATTGGGGTTGGTCACAGTCAGATCGTCTCCAACAACCTGGATGTCTGTGCTGCCAGTGAAGTTGGTCCAGGCTGCCCAGTCGTCCTGGTCGAAGGGATCCTCGATGGAAACCACTGAGAGAGAAAACATACACACATTCCCCATTAAATACTTAAAATGATTATCATTATGTCTTAAACTAAAAATGTCATCACATGGTCCAAGTCTGGCAGATTATGTACCACTGTACCAAATGATGCAGATGGCTAGGTGTGTGTCTCCCCAGGGAAGACATGACACCAGGATGCACTATGGGAAGAACACAAGCTGGTGGAAGCAGTGTGACGCTTTGCACAATGTTCTGATGGGAAACCTTGGGTCCTGCCATTCATGTGGATATTACTTTGACCCCTACCACCTAACTTAACAACTTCATTGAACCTGTATTCCCTAATGGCAGCAGCCTCTTTTAGCAGGATAATGCACCCTACCAGACTGCAAAAATGGTTCAGGGGTGGTTTGGGTAACACAAGTTCAATGTGATGACTGGGCCTCCACATTCCTCAGATCTCAATCTAATCTAGCATCTCCAGAACATGCTAGACAAACAAGTCCAAACAATGGAGACTGCACCTTGTAATTTACAGGACTTATAGAATCTGCTGCCAACATCTTGGTGGCAGATAACACAACTCACCTTCACACCAGGTCTAGTGGAGTCCATGCCATGACATGACGGGCCTGTTTTGGCAGCAAAAAGTGACCCTATACAATGTTAGGCGTGTGGTCATAATATTATGGATTATTTTCTTGATAGAATTTGTCTTATTTGATAGTCAACATTTAGAGGACAAACAGGAATCAAGGATCAAGGGGGAAGAGAAGGGTTATAACATGCAACCAAGAGCCATCACTAGAATCCAACGGTGGACGTTGCAGTTATGTGACATGCACTGTAACCGTCAAACCACCAGAGCATCAGAAATGGCTCTTTGACAGTTTTCTTAAAATGAAACATATTTTTGAGGATGTAAACAAGTATTGACAATAGCACATCACCAATTTGAGTGGCTCTCTTACAGAATGAAGAGATTTAAGTTACTGAACAGCTGGATCCTTTACCTCCATGAGACCATGTTGGTGCAGACTATTATTAAAACATCCTGTTTCCTGCTCTCCTCGTGCTAAATAATGTGTAAAAAGTGTCAGAGGGTTACCTGGATAATCCTTCACAAAGCTCTTGTAGAGATCAGCCAGCTCGTCAGGAGTGATGTAACGGCTTGGGTCGTCAGGAGACTTGAAGTCCAGGTCGTATTTTCCCTCCCTGTAGAACTCAGATGCTGCCACGTCCATGCCGATCACAACCTCATCTGCATATCCTGCTTTGGCAATGGCCTCCTTTATTAACTCCAGTGCTGCAGGGTTAAACAATTATGAAATATGAAAAAAAATCTAAGTTGCACAGTATTTTTTATCATGTGTGGTATAAAACAGGGAGCATCACAGACAGAAACCAATCCTCTATAGGTACATGGATGATGATGACAGTGATGTCTACACTGTGTAGACCAGAAAAACAGCAATCACTGCAACACTGTACTAATACACAATTCAATCCAATGTCAAATGGTGTCTTTAAACAACATACATTTTTAATTATTATATAAGAGAAGTGTTGAATCAACTCTTTCGAAATTTTTACAATTGTGGTGGTTTTAATGCATTTTGCTCCACCATGTATGTAAATCCACCCTTTAACACAATACAATCCAATGCAACACATAAAAATTAGTCTATACACAACCAAACTCTGAACCAAATCAGGCTAAGGTTATATGGACTGCAAGGCTGATGTATAGCATTGTGTTAAACAGGTACTGTCATTTTTTATAATAGTTCTCACTGGCTGCATTTGTGGTTGCACTTTATAGCATGTTAATGTTTTTATTGTGATAAAGTCTTTGTAATATCCCTCTGGGCAAAAATATGTTTTGAAAGGAACCTTAAAACTCAGCTAATCATGCTAATCATCATCCGTAAGAAAAAAAAAAAAAACAAAACAAACACAACAAACTAACCTTCCTTGTTTTCAAGGATATTTGGAGCAAAACCACCTTCGTCACCCACATTGGTGGCATCCTGTCCATATTTCTTCTTGATGACATTTTTGAGATTGTGGTAGACCTCAGCTCCGATGCGCATGGCCTCTTTGAAGGTGCTAGCACCGATGGGCAGGATCATAAACTCCTGCATAGCAAGTTTGTTGCCTGCATGAGAGCCACCGTTGATCACATTGAAGGCCTAGTAGAGGTGGAGAGGGGAGAAATGAGAGCTGCCTTTGAATTCACAATAACTGGCAGGTGAACTGAATAATGAGGAAAATGCACAGATACTTACCGGCACAGGCAAGATGACCTCTGGGTTTCCTGCAAGGTCAGCAATGTGACGATAGAGGGGGACTCCTTTCTCTGCTGCACCAGCCTTGCAAACAGCCAGAGATACACCAAGGATGGCATTTGCTCCAAACTTGGCTGTTTGGAGTACAGAAAATATCTAGTTTACTTCATGGATCCAGCAAGAAAGCCAGACAAATGCTGCCATGACAATAAAGTTGTATTGCATTAATCTTGTTTCTATTTTATGTTTAGCTCTTATTATTTGGAATGAAATTCTATTTTATTAGCACTAATAATGGATGTTATTTAGCTGTAATTAAACAGTCATAGTGGATTTGCAGTCATTTTGCTGCAGGTTTGAAGACACTTGCTGAAGTTGAAGGCTTGATGTGAACATTCTTTTCTGAGACAGTTACTCAGAGCATCACCAGGAACAAGTCACTGTTCAGATGCTCAAAAAAGAGGAACAGGCAGCCGCTCTGTGATTGTCACTTACATTTGTTCTCTGTGCCATCCATGTCAATCATCATCTGGTCAATTCTCTCTTGCTCAACCACGGATACATCCTGATGAGATGGGGGAGAACAGGTTGGTAATGATTAACATTTGCATGAGGAAAAAGACTTTTATACTACAAAGACTATAGAGACTAAAGAAAATGTCCTTACTTGGCCAACGAGTGCAGGTGCAATAGTTGAATTTATGTGATCCACAGCCTGTGAGACTCCTGTGACAGACAAGTTACTGTGATTACTTTCGCGAATTTGGCAAAGGCAAAATTAAAGCCATATATTTATCAACACATGCAGTTTGACATTCTTAAATACATATGTTGAACCATGCAACAGTGGAGATGATTCTTTTAAAAATTGGTTTTACATCTTTTCCATTGCTCATATTCATTCACCCTGTTTAATTTGCAATACTGGAGTGATGGAGCATGCTTTTACAGGCAATTCACCATGCACATCATATCTGGTCAATTCCCAAAAGCATTCAATGATAAGCTGTTATGATTCTGAGATTTAATAGCAGTGCAATTATTGTAAAGTCAAATGGGAAACTCTTAGTTTTTAATTAAGGACAGGCAATGGAAACTCACTAACCCTTTCACATCTGCCAAAGAGGGAGAGAGAGAGAATAGAGAGGAGCGATGACACAGGGAAATATTGAAAAAAAAAAAAAAAAAAAAAAAAAAAAAAAGAGAAATGTATAAAATATGGTATTTTTCTTAACCTGGGCTTCCATTTGTGATCAATCATAACATTAATATGGCACTTTTCTAGACAAAACAAAATGTGTTTCTCAAAAAGGCAATAATTATATCTAGTGGTAAAAATATGGTGAACATGGAAACCAAGTCTGACATTTAACAAATTTTTTCCTCTTAAAAGAAAAGAAAGATGATCTACAAACCTTTCCCAAGGTAGCGAGACTTGTCATTGTCCCGGAGCTCCAAGGCTTCATAGATTCCAGTGGATGCTCCACTTGGTACAGCAGCCCTGAACAAGCCTGAGAAATGTACATGAAAGTCGGCATAGGAATTAGTAAATTAGATTAAAATCACTGATCAAAACTGGATGTTAACTGGTGACATAATGACAATAAAATGGCTTTTTGAATCTACTCCACCATTGTAAGTACTCTACATTAGCACAAATTTTAGAGTAATACAGTACATTTGGACCTACCTTTGTCGGTGTAAAGATCGACCTCTACTGTGGGGTTTCCACGAGAATCAAAAATCTCTCGGGCGTGGATCTTGACAATAGACATGGTGCAGGACCTTGAGATGAGACAGACAAGTTAAGGTTGTTAATATCTGGGGATCCTCTGGAGAAACATCCACTGTAATCTGTGTGACGAAAACAAAAATTCAAATGTCAATCAATCTAAAAAAAATCTATTTCTCTGAAATACACTGGGCGTACTTCTTTTACTCTCTTTCGTCCTTGGAGCTTACTTACAAAAATATCCTGACCTAGCTGCAAGCTTAGGAGTGCTAACAGGCATGCTACCATCCTAATTGGATTAGGCTCCTCAACTGATTAATCACATGGCAGTATAGATGCAGAAATTACTGTTAAAGTAAGGTTAAGCTTGCAGATACAGCTAGCTTGTGTTGCTGCAGTAAAATATATTCAAATTTATGATTATATTATATACTCACACAAGTTTTAGCAGACTCATGATAGTACAGAATTTCTACCATAGAAAAGCCATTAAACACATGACATGATATCCCCAATAATCCTTCCTGTCTTTGCTTGCCAGATAAACAAGCAGACTAACTGACCAACAAATTGACTCTTCCTGCAGAATCACTAACACAACAGACATTAGGGACATTAAGGAAACAAATCCTGCTCCAACTGCCAAAATGAATAAACACCAGATTAAAGGAGTAACTCGTGCAGACACAACGTATCTAACTCACTGGTACTGAAGTCAAGCATGTCAGAGACAAACTCATCCTACCAATAACTATTCATTTACTCAGTGGAGACTATTTAAATTATAATAGGAACTAAAACACTAACTCTAACTGGTCTATAGTATTGTGTGTGTTTGATGACGGTATGCAGAGAAAACTTGACTATTCACTTTTTTTCTATTCTTAATAAAAGAGGGATTTTTTCATAAATATATGTTTAATTCATCCAATCTAGCCATGTGACACGAGTAGTAGTAGTAGTACAATAACTGAGAATTTTAGTGAGGACTTAAAGTGGAGGAAATGGCCTTGAAATAAAACCTTTGGACCACAATGGTCAATTAAACACCAACTATCTAAAGGCACGTGTCAGTATATGACAAGGTGGGTGTTTGTCTTGAACCCCCAACCCTTTTAGAGGGAAGAGTAATACTGTGACACGTGTTCTTCATAAATTCACTTTACACAGCAGCTACATGACAATGACAGTGGTAATCATTGACCTTGGAAATAGTCGATAGGACACAGACATTAAAGTGAACCTCAAACAAATCTCAACGCTAACATGTGGGACACGCCGCTCAGATCTCACTAACAAACCCGGAGAGATTTCATTCTGGCAGCGTGTTGCTGATTTAGACTTCGGCTGTGATTGATCATTACATAAGTCAGAAACTTTGGAAGATGTCCGACCACTAAGTAACCAAATGAAATACATAGTCATTTAACATGAAAGCAGAGCATGAACTTCTCCAGACAGCGTCGGTATCAACTGGTTTGGTTTAGCTAGTTAAGGCTTAAACGTTAAACACCGGAAACGAACAAACGTTCGTTAATAGACTGCGACCCTAAAGGTAAATAAATAATAATAATAATAATAATAATAATAACAATAAATATAAGATGAGACGAATAAGAGAGCAACGGTAGAGAAAATACAAGAAGTGACTGTACCGTGATGTTCACAGCAGGAGGTACAAGAGAGAAAGAGAAATCCTTCCTCTTCCGATGTTAATTTTAGGCGATTAAGAAACAGCTTTTTGGGTGATTTACCGCCACCTGCTGAAAGAGTCAGGACGACGACGACGACTACTAATTCTTCTTCTTCTTCTTCTTCTTCTTCTTCTTCTTCTTCTTCTTCTTCTTCTTCTTCTTCTTCTTCTTCTTCTGCTGCTGCTGATTCTTCTTCTTCTGCTTCTTCTGCTGCTGCTGATTCTTCTTCTGCTTCTTCGTTAGTGTGGACACAACTGTAAACTGCAACAATAATAAGTAATAATAGTAATAATAATAATAATAAAAACCCATTGAAATTCTATTAGTTGTTCCAACCTCAAGGTTTCTACCCCACTGTTATTTACATTTTAATGCAACAACCCCCCATTACTTATCTCTTGCACTGATTCTACATTTTTGTGTCAAGACTTTCTTTGCTCCTCTGATATTTTTTTACATCATACAAATGCAGTACTGTGCAAACTTCTGAGGCCACCCTTAGATTATATAGACCGTATGTAAATATTTCGCAGTCTCTTTATTAGAATACAACCAGAAAATACAGGAAATGTGTATGAAATATTTAGTGTGACCTCCCCCTTACACTTCACCTCAATGGGATGAACCATAATTAATGTCAGTGCTAACACTTGTATTTATGTTTGACTATTTAATGTCAAAATGATGCTGTGGAAAAGGTCCATTACACTAGGTTTGTGCAAGACACGCTTGAGCATTACATAAACATGTATGAGTTTAACTCAGCCAGCTGCTAATATGTATAAGAGCAACTTTCAATCACATCATTGCATTCAAAATGACAAAGATCATAGAAGTTGACAGAAATAAAATCAAAATTCTGCATCCACAAGGCTACTCTCAAAGGAAAATCAGAAAACAAACTGGATACTTCAAACTTGGTTTTCTCACTCCATAATACTCTTACTTAGCCTATAGAAGCTTTTTTTTTTTTTTTTTTTTTTTTCAAAATTTTAAGACTGCTTACACATTTCCATTATTTTCTGGTAGTATTCAAATAAAGAGACTGAAAAAATATGGTCATTATAGCATTCCTTTAACAACAAATCTCATGTGTCAAGCATTTAATCTCATGTGTCCCAACCTTAACCATGAAAATATAAGTTCTTCTTCTCTTCTGTTTTTTCCCACTGTCCTTATTCCTCCAACTTTTTACTGTTCATTATGCAGATGTTTTCCTTTTGTCTCCATGTCCCACGTATGCTCCCACTCATTTTGTGTCATTTTGTGTGTGCACTATGGTCATATTTTGTCTCTTTGTGGTTGTTTTGTGTCTCTTTAGTTTCGTGCCTCCGTGTCTTTATTTTGTGTTCCTTCGCTGTCACATTTCATTTTCTTTGTGGTGTCTCTTCATGGTCATTTTTTAAAAATCTATTTGTGCTTATTTTGTGGCCTTTTTGGAATTAAAACAAAATTATTTTATTGCAATTTATTGCTGTTTGTGGTCCTCTGTGGTTTGAGTCTTTTTCTGTTTTTAATAATTAATATGAATATTAAAAGTAACCTCAAACACAGTAGGCCTGTTCGAAATTACATTCATGGTATTTGATGGTAATTTTAGCCAGAGGTGCCCAATAAACTGACAAATGAATGTATTTGTATTCAAGAATAAAAGAAAATAAAAATCTCACAAAACCCTCACCCACAAAGGGCCCACGTGGTGATTGTGTCCAGCAGAGGGCAGCCATGAGTCGGGGGCCTCCCACAGCCTGCAGCGGAAACGAACGGAAACCACAGAAGAAGAAGTTACCCACGACTTGAATGAACGCGCTCTGCCGAAACACCACGGACCTTTTTTTTTTTTTTTTTGTTAAAACGTTTTGTTTAGACACGACTGGAGACACCTGTGTGGAGTGACTATGTCAGGAATACCCCCAGACACATGGCAGCCGCCCACAGTGGCTTTGGAGACGACGTGAGTTTTTATTAAACGCCCTGAATGCTAACTCAGCTAAGCTCATGGTGCTAGCTTGGTGTCAGGTTTATTATGTTTATACCATCATTCATTTCCGGGCTTAGGGAAGCTGCAAATTCTGATACTTAGTTTTTTAGTTAGATTGTTTTTCTTCTTTATCAGAGCTTTTCATTGAGTCTCAAACCACTTTTAGCTAAAAACTAGGGTAACAGCTTTCTGAGATGGACTGGACTCTATCACAAACTGTGCTTTGCAGGATGGGGACAGTGGTGGTGGAGCTGTACTGGAAACACGCACCGAAGACCTGCAAAAACTTTGCAGAATTGGCCCGAAGGGGCTATTACAACAACACAAAGTTTCACAGAATAATCAAAGACTTCATGGTGCAAGGTGGAGATCCTACAGGCACAGGTAGGTGTCCCTTGTCCCTAAATTTCTTTCTTCATTTCATCGGAAGTTAAATAGATTAGAATAGTGTTTAATTGGTACACACCTTCAATCACTTCTACTGACTCTTCTTAAATTAATCCACAGTCGCAAAGGAATGGAACTTATCACTGGGAACTTGTCTCTATTTACTACATAATTAACACCAAGTTACACAATTCAAATCATAATTATATCTGCAGTTCTACAAATTGAATTTATATATATATATATATATATATATATATATATATATATAAAAAACCTGCATCATCTTCAATATATCATCTTAGGACGTTTTGGGGAGAAAAAAAACAATAATTAATCTGTAGATAAACAACAATGAAAATAATTGGTAGTTGCTGACCACAGTGTCCCCTCATGTCTTTGTTTTCCTAACAGGTCGGGGTGGTGCCTCCATATTTGGGAAACAGTTTGAAGATGAGCTGAACCCAGAACTCAAATTCACAGGTGATCACAGTGGAAAATGGCAGTTGGGTGGCAGATGTAGAGGAGAACAATGTAGATTGGGAAATAAGGAAAAAGACACTCTTTCTTGTCTTTGTTATGGTTATCTTGAAGTTTGATTAAAATAGCCCAGCATAGTATTACTGATACCTAGCTTTTGGATGTATGTGATGCTTGATAGCAATAATGTAAGTCACTCAAATTTCATTTCAGTTTAATTTGTTTCCCTGTTAGGTGCTGGTATTCTGGCGATGGCCAATGCAGGACCAGACACCAATGGTAGCCAGTTCTTCCTCACTCTTGGACCCACACAGTGGTTGGATGCAAAGCACAGTATTTTTGGAAGAGTGTACCAGGGGATGGGAGTGCTGAACCGGATTGGGATGGTGGAGACAAATGGTCAAGATCGTCCAATTGATGATGTCAAAATTGTCAGAGCTAGTGTGCCCAATTAGGAAAATGTTGATTATTAACTTTTTTAGTTTTAATTTTTTACAATGCTTTTTTTTTTTTTTTAAATAAATGTCTGCTGAATTTGTAAATATCAAGAAATTGTTTTTTTTTTTCCCATGAGAAACACAGCTAACCTCTGTAAAATGTTCATGCATCATCATCAGTAATGCACTTATTGTAAGTGTATTTGTAACACTTTAATTTCTAGGAAATGAAAATGTTTAAGTGTTACGAATATAAGTGCAGAACTTTTATCTGAAAAAAAAAATGCTACATAATAAGTACTCATTATACAGAAAGATTTCCACATGATATTATATATTACAGTTTAAAATCGTTAATACTGTTGATAATCAGTACACAAGTGCTTGTGTCCTCAACCTGTGGACCATGTGGGAAAAAAAGTCCTAACAACTCATAGAAAACACAATACGCACACAATATAAGGAATTAAACATTGCTTTTTTGTGATCCTGAAAAAATTAAATCTTGTGAACTAGAGGGGAGGTTCAGATGTCTCAAGCAGAAGTATGCATTGTAAGCTTTGGGCCAAGGAGGAAAATGAGTCAGATTGAGTTGTGCCACTCCATTTTCCTGAAAATGTCTTGTGACAGTGGGTATATATCTCTAGGTAACAGGGTTGCAACATTCTCCCACACCTGAGTCCAAATAAGGCTAAACTATAGTCTAACCCTAAATGTGTGAAGATGCTGTTAGGCACCAATATCTGCACTGTCGCTCCAATGAGACATAACAAATCACAACAGAAGCAAAACAGTGAACCATTGTCTAACAATGTGAGGCTTGTTATGACCTTAACTTTGGGAGTATGAGTGAGGCCTACAAAATAAGGTTAATATTAAAAGTCAATAATACTCCTTCACACACAATTTTTATGCAAAATATTGAGCCAATATTGTCAAGTAAAAAGTAAAATAATTCCCTGTGAAATGTGGAGTTTAAATAAAGTAAAAAAAACAAACAAAGAAAACAAAACAACCACCACAAAACTATACTTGAGTAAATGTATGTTAAGTTCCACCACTACAACTGCTGTTGCAAACTATTTTCAGAGAAGAAAAAAAAAAAAAACATTCTACAAGATTTAGCAGATTTTATTTTGCTGTATTATAAAGTGAGTCTGAGGTGATGCACAAAATATTTTTGTAGATACCCCCAGACTGATGACCATTTATTGATCACACTTGTTCACATATTGTTTCACTGCTTTGCTCGCATGCCTACACAATGAAAATGAACAAACTATGTTTCCCCAAAATGTATTTTATCACACATATTTTAAATCATATATATAGTAAAAAATTATATAAAAACCCCTCTTCAGTATAGTCATTCAAGAAAATACAATGTAAAAGTAAAGTTTAAGGCACTGTAGAATAAATTCATGCAGCAAGTATCTTAACACTTTTTTAAGTCTTTTCATTTTATATATATATATATATATATATATAAACATGGAAATTAGCTAAAATATACACTGAATCTAAAAAGAACATTTCACAAGTAAAAGCATGATCATTTCAATGTCTGTCACAAATAAATGATGGTCATAAAATCAGCTATTTAAAAGGGCCACACCAGTGTAATGGTTGTTTTCATTGGTTTTGGTTTGAGTTCACATCAGTACAGTATGAAAATCAAGTTGGAGAGACATATCTGAGGAATCAATAATGGTGATAATGATTATTATGTTGATGCTGTAGTGTCAGGAGCTTTAGAGAATTTAACGGCATGAATGACTGAGTTTGTTATAATAAGAAACTGGCTGCTTCTCAGTCCTGTTCAGTCAGAACAGCAGGAAACTGAGCAGAACAAAGAGGAGGAATGAGGATAAGAGCTCCATTGGTCACAGGGGTGAACAACAATTATGAGTGTTAACTGAATGCTTTGTTGGAAATATACAGAAGAGGTATTTATTTTAAGGTTTATGAGCTTAGGTAGAGCTAAGGTAAAATGTAAACATTTCTAAACTGTATAAACACTTATTTTATATTTCTGTAAAACAACATTTCAATATTTCTTTTTTGTTTTATTGGCTCTGTCCAAAGGAAACAAAATCCATTGTCCAGCACCGAAAAAACTCAAGTATAAAAAACACTCCTTGGCTGGAGGTAGTGACTTCAGCTACATACAAACTACATAGACACGAGAGTTGGTTTTGTTTTTCCCATTTAACTGGATTTCCTAAAACATGGAAGTATACCCTTATAGCAACTACACAAATACTCTTAATTACTCCTTAGCACCAGATTTAAGTGATTGATTGTGAAGATTTAACTCCATCACTTAAATCTCATCAAACTATTCCCATCCAGTCCTCGTGAAGGAGTTTGTGTAATACCTGAATGTCAATAAATAAATGAAATAATTAGAAAGGATAGAAAATGTGAATGTTGATTGATGTTGATTGTTCTCGTCTTAATCCAGCAGTGATCGATTGCACTATATATTTTTTCCAATGTAATGCCCTGCAATAATATAAGTTGTATGTTGTAAAATGTTGTCTGATGAATAGCTTAAAAATTGTAGTCCTATTTATTTGGTGATATTTGGGATGTGGGTTGCAATTTCAAATATAATTCAATGAAAAAACATTAGTAAAAATAACAACTTTATATTAAAAATATGATAGACTTTTGATATATAGTGTGTTCAGATAGGTAAACTCACCTTAAAACAAATATTGAAACATAAGTACTGGCCACCATATAGTAAATAACCCACCTTACAATTTAAAAAAAATAAAAGACAAAATGTTTAAAGGATTTTTAAAGGATTGGCATTTCATTGGATATCAGATTTTTCCACCATCTCAAATATGCAATGCTGCACTGATGCTTGTCATTTCCTTTGCAGTCACTGGAAGGTCGTCTGCAGGCTGGGAAATTATCTTGATGCGCTAGTGAAGGGAATCATTATTGTCAAAGTATATCACCTACTGCAGCACAGTATGCATGGGCAACAAAAGTGAGGCTCATATATTCGAATAACTTCAGTTAAAATACACCACTGACCTGACAGAGAGTTCCCTTTCCTTTGGCCAGTTTGCAGATCATGGTGAGTGGAATCATAGTGAGAGATGACATGGCCAGAAACCAGCCAATCCAGTAAGCCCACCAAGGATACACATAGGAGTTGTTGAACCTCAGGGGACTGTATCTCAAGAGCAAAAATACAAATGTGCCCTATAAAGGGAAACATATCACAAATACATAAACCATGTGGGATATATTGAAATATAAACATAAATATCAGTGTATTGTATTCTGGACCGCTAAAGACACTTACACTGCAAACAAGAGGGGTGGTATACAGCCAGCAGTACTTTATCAGTGATATGGGTTTGTATCCAATCATGTCCTCAATGTTGTCACAGAAGCGTTCAGCACCTAAGGCAAACACATTACATGAGCTCTGTAGCCTGGTCTATACTTAGATGAATGCATCTATTTTTGGCATACACCCTTGTTTCAGCCATGGGTTGTAAATAAGTAAGTTATATAGGTTGTTACGTTTTTCTGTCATTAGTTTTAACAAGCTAGCAAAAGCTTTTACTTTTTTTTCTTATAGCACTTTAGGTAGTCACTACTTTGTGGAACAAAAAACCAAGCATGCATGCTGACATCTTATAGTAGACTAAATTTTGCACTTAGAATCAATGCATTGCATGGAATTGGGACATAGCTTTGGTTATAGACCAAGGTCAGACAATTTGTGTCATTTCAGTGCGACATACTGTATAAAGCTAAACCAGAGACAATTGCACCATTGAAAGCTGTACCTTACCATAAATCCATCCAATGACCACTGACTGGAGGATTGCCATCAGAAGAAGAGTGGGGCCGCTGCATACATAGTGATCAAATATCTGCAGAATGTATGCACCAGCCTAAAATGGAAACAGGCAATACATTGGTCTGGATATCAGCCTTTTAGTTTGTCCTCAGGAATTTAGTTGCTGTGTATTGGCTATAAAACGATGAAGCTGCAAACTGCTCTCACATGATGAATGCCCTATGTGAACAACAATGAATGTACTTCTCAAAACTCACCTCTGAAACCAATAACAGTCCAAATACATAACAAACAGCACAGATGAACATCAGAAGAAGCTCTCTGCGGTATCCTTTTCGGATATGGGAAGGGTAGACATCGGTTAAAGAGGTCATGATGCTCTCCAGTCCAGCAAACTGGAGAGTTACAGAGACAAGTTAATATAGAGAGAGGGAAAAAAAAACATTGTAGGACATTTTCTGGGAGAAATGGAAAAACAACGAGGACGGTTTCAGCTGACCTGACCATCTATTCCTAACAAGATGATCATTGTGAAGAAGCACACGGACCAGACCTGAGGCCACGGCAAAAGGGTCACGGCTTGTGGGTATACTATGAAGACAAGGCCAGGGCCTGCAAAGAAAAACCATCACTGAGTAAATCATTGCTGCAGTGTCTTTTTCGAAACTGTAACTTTGGGGTGATAAAGTCAGGAATCTTTGAATCCAGCACTTTGTTCTGCACAAGTTTACTACTGAAGCTGAAATGTGCTTGTTGCCAATTATAAGAATAATAATCAGAATAATCAGATAAAATTTAAAATGAATATCCAATAATGAGAGCAGTATAGTTGTTGTATAGTGGTATTTTTTCTATAATATCAACATCCAATAACAATGTAGTCTAATAGGTTAAAATCTCTCAAATTTACATAAAGTATATCTGCATTTGTACCTGATTCAGCAACTGTAGAAATATCGACACCCTGTTTTACTGACATGTAGCCCAGAACTGAGAAGATGGCAAAGCCAGATATAAAACTGGTCCCACTGTTCAACAAGCAAAGATAGAAGGAGTCTCTGTGAATTAGAAATATTATTTGTCATTATTTTGGGGTGACACAGCCCAAAGACTGGTAAAGGACAGATAAATTTCAGAAGATTAATAAACAGCACATACAGTACACGCATATTAAAACAACAATGTCAAAATGTCCCAAAGCCACCTAAAATAATAAAAAAGATGCACAGATTACAAAGATTGACACTGAGATTATAATCTTACATGAGTCGTTATTCATGTTATGCAAGTGTTTGCTGATACCTGTGCACAGCAGTCGCTCACATAACCACAGGGTACTGTCACAGTATAGAGTATGATTGTGTCCTACACTGAATATAACTGTGCAAATCATTTGGATGCTGATGATGAGTTTATAAACTACTCACTTATAACAGTTGTTGTTGTACTTGTTGTAGCTCCCAAGCGTAGTCAGACATCCCAAACATATGGCATAGGAATAAAATATTTGTGTTCCAGCATCCATCCAAACCTGCAAACCAGTGAAAAAAGTCTGATTTTCAACACTTCACTTCAGCTACATAATAGTTCAAGGAGAAGTAGAATATGTGCTGAATGATACCTGTGGGTCAGCGAGTCGTGCAACATTGGGATACAGGTAGTACTTGATGCCATGGAGGGCTCCAGGGAGGGTCAATCCTCTGATAAACAGCACTACTAACATGATGAAGGGAAATGTGGCTGTGAAGTAGGCAGCCTACAATTAAGCAGAAAAACCATTTGTTACAAATCAAATATTAATATACTATAATATATTTATTTTGAGCCACATTCATTGCGGTGGTTTACATTATCTCACAGCCCAACATTACTAGTGGATATTGATAACTGCAGATATTGAGAATACAACAGCAATAAAATGTTAAAAACAATAACCTTATTAACCTTTACAGTTGTTGAGAAGGTGCTAACAAGACTCTTACCATGCCAGATAATTGACTTTTTTGAATAAAAAAAGCAAGAAAGAGTGACAACCAGGATCTATTGCATAGATCTCTTTTTCAGGGAAGTGTGCCAGGCTTTACAGCCATTTGACTTTCTCAGACTCGACTGCATGCTTGTTCTTCTTATGTGATGTGTGAAAAATGGCTGCAGGCCAGATATATTGTGAAGACTGGCCTATTGCCTGAGTGAAAAACAGCTCTCATTAATAGTGCTCTTAGTTTTGAGAGATAGTGGCAGGTGAGAGTTTATTGCATGTGGGGACGGGTCTGAGGTAACCACAAATGCAAAACAGCCTTCAGCCTTTCTGCTGATTTGCCCCACTTGCCCATGGGGGGCCAAAGTACTATATACATCCACAAACCAGTTATGTCGCAGCATGTCTGTCCAGACATGTGAAGACTTTAAAACATTTTAATTAAAAAGCCTAGGTATTTTTTCAAGGTCAACACAAAATATCAGTGTCACCAATCTGACTAATTTCATAGTATAGTGTATATTGTATAAATAATTAGCAAAAAATTGCAATGTCCTAGTGAAGTTGACAATTGATTTTTAAATATAAAATTGCTTCCTTGTAGAATCTTATTAAACATTTGTGTGAATTGAATTGAATTATGCCCATCATAAAATTAATATTTTGCCTGTCATAGAATTACAGCACTAAGCGACACTAAGAATAAATTGCATGTTATCTCATTCAGTAACATTTCAGTTTTGCCCACTAAATGGATGATTCTGGTCAATTCAACAAGTAAACACCTGCTGCTGCAAAGACCCTTTCACAAGTGCGACAACAGTCGACAAATACATGTTGGATGAGACACATTTCTCCAACAATCCATGAAAGCACAGGTATCAAAGAGTTACCTCATACCTATAAATGCTTAATGATTGGAGGGTCAGAAAAAAAACTAAAAACATCTCACATTAAGCCTCCTGAAAATGCTTCTTCTCTTAAATGAAAATAAAGAATAAAAATACAAAAATTTTAAATTAGAGTCAAGGAAGTAAAGAAATCATGTTACGTTATGTGACAGCCTAATTTTTGAATTAAGAATTGCTGTTGCATTCATACCTTTCCTGTGGATCTCACTCCCTTCCAGACACAGAAGTAGCAGATGATCCAGGCCAGAAGAAGGCACAAAGAAAGATCCCACTGTATTTTTCCTAAGGCTTCTATCCCAGAGGATACACTTAACACCCGTCGTCTGTAAGGACCAATATTGTCAGTGTATATGAACCAATTATTTGAGGCAATCTACTGTACATGTTAACATACCCCTGAGTCTCATGTTTTGGCTAATGAAAATAGCTTGAAATGTATTATCTGAAGCAGTGGTTAAAATGATATGTGTGTGTGGAGTTGGCTAAATGAGATTTTGTGTGAGGAGTAAATTAGATGCAACAAAAAAATAGGCTACATAACAAATTTGGTAAAGACTGCCCTGACCTTAACTGTACAGCAAAAAGACCAGAAGTGGTAGTTTGCACACACCCAACAAGTGATGAACAAACATCCAGTCTTCCAAAATAAGAGCAGACATCTATGGGGCCGGGTGTATAGCATATTTTTGGAAAAGCTCTGTTTTCCAGTCCAAATAATAGATTTACATTGTTTAATGTCTTAAATGAATTGAATTTGAATTTAATTGAATTTATGAACATTAATAAATCAATATTTGATATTTCTTATTAAATTTAGTTTAACTTACTGCCAAAATTCTACAACAGATGATGATGAATTCATCAGTTTGGTCCAGTTATTGGTGGCAACATAGTTGTTTAACACTACACAAGCATCTGAAACAAATCAAAGTATTGTTAACCACAGTTGAAACTGAAAATGCATGTTCACTTAATGCATTAGTGGATTAGTACCATATGATTAAGTGATACATTTACAGTTTAGCCATAGACCATTATATCATTATCAAATTGTTTTACTTTATTGTCACTTGTATCTGTTTACAACAATATTCTAGTGTGTTATAAATGTGTATACACTGCCTTAAATGTTACATAGAGGAACTTATATTTATTTAGTATAACATAGTATTTATTAGTATGATATCAAAGTAAATTTTGGTATAAAAAACTCATTTACTTGTATTCCATGTGTTGTTACAGGTGGCCCATGGCAACTCTCCAGAGAAGGAAGAGAACAAGTAGAGAAATGCCCAGGCTAAGATCACAATGTAGCTGATACATCCATAGAAAATTATTATTTGGCTAGCGTAACCCATGCCTGGAAACAAAATAAAAGATATAAAATGTTAGCATTGCATCCTCTCACTGTTTGTTTCATATCTTGCCAAACTCTGCTTAGCATCACAGTCCTTGTAGGTGCACAGTAGCTCACCTTCAAACAAGGGACAGACCTTCCTCCAGCACATGATTCCCCCCTGACTGGTGTACTGGCCCAAGGCCGTCTCCAGTATGAACAGGGGAATGCCACAGGTCAGAAGGAACAGGATGTAAGGAATGAAGAAGGCACCTGCAAGTGTAAGTTTGATAACCAAATATTGATTTTCAGATTGTTAAAATTATTCATTGGAGTTCATTAGAAACTGACACGTCACTTCTGAAGGAGGAGACTTCACTGTGCTCGCCATAAATCTGAGTTTGACGCCCAGACCTTTTTCACAGAAGTCATTATGTCGACTCTGTATGAAAAACATAGGTTTAAAGGTTGTGTCAGTGTTGGAGTCTTGCTGTTGTTCATACTCACTGTCACTCTATTACAGGGAGACTTAGATAAGATGTTGTTAATGTTAACTGTAACACCTGTTCTTTTTCTATTATTAAAGTATAATGCACTTTATGCATTGTACTTTGTGAATGTCTTTATAAATGTATCTACTCTATTGGCTGGTGCATGAAAATGTTCACACAAAATGTGGAAGTGACACCAAATACAGAATACAGAAGTGTCTAAGATCTAAAAAAACAAACTATAGTATAAGGAATTGTAGATGAGTGACCATAAATTGAGACTAAATCGATGTTGTAAGAGATTGTTGTGAGATGTAAATTCAAATGTCTTATGAGAGATTTTATAACGACTGTCTGAGCTTTTCAGATTTTTGAACAAAGGCCACATTATTTCAAATAATCAGTGTTTTGGAGAAAACAGCATTAAATAATTAATTTACAAAATAAATGTAACTAATTTTTGAGAACCGAATATGTATGTGCATAACCTGTGTGTAAAAATGTGTTTAACTTTCTTATCAGTACTAACATTGAAGTTTTATTTAGTGATTATGTTTGGCATTGCTTTTGTTAATAAAATAAGGAATTTTTTTTATTAGTAGGGGCTACAATCTCTGCAAACATACATAATTAGTCTGTGCAAATTCTGAATCTGTGTAGCATTTGGAAAAATGGAAAAGTCAGAGTGGGGCTAAAATATTAAGTTGGAGTGGTAATTTTTTAAAATAATAGAAAAGTAATAAAAAAATGAAAAATGTAATAATTTAAATTACTTTGATGAAGTAATTAAAGCATTACTTATTACATTTTAGTAAGTACTAAGTAATCTGTAACCTGGTTAATTTCAAAAGAATTTGTTATTAATATGTGCAGCTGAGAACTACTGTTGACACGTGTTGTCTTTACATAACTTGGGTTTGAGTCATGGAACTGCCCAGTGATCCAGATCTAAAAACCACATGTGGTTATGGCATCAGAAATATGGCACACGACCTTTTAAAAAGACATGCTATATAACTTCAGCATGGCTGCTGACATAATTTAAATGCATGTCCTGGGACTGCTGCAAAGGAGGTGACAGAAATGATGGAGTCAAAATATGATGAAAGTGTAGGTAAAAATGAGAAGAAATTATTACACTGAACCACACAACAGCTCTGAGAAACCAGAAACTAGGGCTACTAGATCATTTAAAATCATTTTTCATGATCACAACGAAACAAAAGTGAAAAATGACGACATGTTGTCAGCTCATTCCTGTGAATAAGCCCCCAGTAGCTCAGGACTAGTAATGTGTCTGAGTAACCTGTTGCTTGTAGTCTCTCTCTCACACCATAAAGGGTGACGTTGACCCTGGCTCTTGCTAAGGGTCTTGCATTTCAATCATGTGTGATTTCTCTTTTTTTTTGGAATACTATTAATAGTCAAAGCGACATGTCTCCTGATTTCTGCCTTATGTAAAGTTTTGTCTCTGCATTGTACAACACCCATCTGTTTTTTTCTTTTTTCATCTGTTCTGAATGCTTACTGGTAATTCTGTAGCATTTTACTTCAGGGTCTACACAAAGTTACTAATTCAAGTCCAATTTTGTTGCCACATAAACTACTGTAAATGCATGAAAGCAAAAAGCTGAAACCTTACTGTACAAAACTGTCTTTAATTCAGCACAGCACACACTGAAGAGATTTTGGTGTTGGATGCATTCAGAAGTGCTTTGGGGGAATTCATAAATTCTCAAAGTAAATAAAAGTTGGTTTTAATATTCTTCCGTTGTTCTGATCAATGTTGATCTTGAATTTTAACTTCTTAGCAGGGTGTTACAGTAATGCCTGTTAAACAACAGAACAGCATAGTATTTATTATTCACCACTATTGAATAAACAGATAATATCTATAGTCAAGCAGGTTCTTCGAGTTTATTGTGAGCGCTTACACAATAAACTCAAGAACACTTCGGTCAACACCTTTTGCGAAAATTGTTAATTTTGAATTGCTGGGGATATCAAGTCATTTTGAGGACGGTGTGAGGTGATGTTTCATAAGTAAGTAAAACTTGAGAGATTGTGACGCTGAAGAATGTGACTCTGCTCTTTGCACAAACACAGACAGTACATATTTTTATAGCCTTTCATAACCTGTCAGATCCTTAATCATCACATGTGAAGCAGAGGGAGACACAGCCAGAAAGAAGGAGGATTTTACAGTGGACACGTTTCCTGTTTTGGGACTAAATACAGAGATTAAAACACAAAGTTTGTATAAATGTATACTTTGCTTATATATATATGTGTATATGTGTATATGTGTATATATATGCATATATATGTATATATATGTGTGTGTGTGTGTATATATATATATATATATATATGTATATATGTACATATATGTATATATATGTACACATATATATAAATACATATGTGTGTGTGTGTGTATATATACAATATATACATCATATATATCACATATATAACAAATAAAATAAATAAAATCAAATATCACAAATATAATTTTCGCTTGGTGGATAATGAAACAATATCATAACAATTTATGATCAGTTTCTGTAGTTTATAGGCTACATAAAAGTTTGACACAATACTTCCCTATTATTATTAGGGTGTGGTAGGGGTAGGAATAATAACCTGTGGGAGTGATAACACGATTAATAAACAGAAATACTCACCACCACCATTCTTGTAGCACAGATATGGAAATCTCCACACATTTCCAAGTCCAATAATGGCACCGGCAGCAGACAGGATGAACTCCTTTTTACTACCCCACTTCCCACGTTCCTCTGCTGTTTGTGAAGACATCTCTGGTGGGAAATGGGACAGTCTTCACTGAATTTCTGCCATGCAGCTGCTGAAGAAGTTGTATAATGGCACGCCTGGCATAGACCCTTGAGTGTCTGGATTGACTGGCTGGGGACTGTCTAATGCATGTTAGTGTATGGTTACCTAATTGACAAACTGCAAGTTGTTTTAGCCACAAGGGGGACCTCTAGATGTACAAAAAGTAATTTGCCAGCAAGTATTTGGTGTGACTAATCCCTTTTTGGCCATGATATTGAAAGCACACCTCTCTGTCTCACACAATGACTGATAACTAGTAGACATGTAATTTTACCCAAATTCATTTTAACACACTCATGTGTCAATGAACATAAATATAACCATACAATACTATGGTTTTATAGAGCAAAACATTACCTCTTAAGGCGCCCAAGTGAGCTGTTGTCAGGGGGCCCAAAATTTCTAAATGTTGATTATGTATTATTTTATATGTGCAATGTGTAGGTATGTTGCTTTCCATGTGCTTCACCTCACTATACTTCAATGTGCAAAGATGCCTTCAAGTACTGCAGCTTTTCTAGGAAGATTTATTTGTACACTGGTTAGGGGACAGTTTTAGTGCAGCAAAACTGTTCATGTGATGAGGAAATAATTGAAGGCATACATTTTAGAAACCATGCTGACAGCTACAAAAGTTTACATGTAATATAAGTGTTATGGTAGGTAGCCAATATACAGATATAACCAAAGCAAAATTCACAGTCAAAATTTAATCAAATATTTCTGTGTAATACAAGAATAACAATAACAACAGAGCTGATTTTTGTTCATGTGTAAAACATGCCCTGCATAGAAACCATAAAAATCTGACTGATTATACAGAGCTGATTATACAATATGCCTTAATGTAGTTTTCATATCTCAACTTAAACATACAAAGTTGCCTATACAGTAAATATACTTATTTATTTAAGCTCTTGCTTATATAAAACAGTTGTAAAAGTACTTTCATGTCTCCCCCCCCTTCTGCTCCAAGAGGATTACGTCTGTGCAGCTCAGTATTTTAAGGTCACAGCAGGAGGCACCTCAGGATCTTTGGTCCTTCCTTTGAGTGCAACACACTTCCAGCAGCCACAGTAACTTGTATCAGCTTTCACACAAGAGCATTTAGACTTTCCAGTCAAAGCTCTGAAATGATCACTGGTTAAAGTATTCATATCATTTAATCAAGTAAAAGCAACAATACCACAATGTAAAAATACTCCCGAAGTCCCGGCATGTTATTACTATAACTTTTTCATCCCTAAAGAACAGTTAGCCATTAAGGAGGAAGTGGGGCTGGAGAGGCGACAGGAACAGGTGTGAATGTCTGAATGGAAAGTCAGTGAGAAGCACACAGGCATGACAGGTATGAGGGTATGACCCTGACAGAGAGAGAGAGAAAGAGGGAAGGGGAAATCAGTTTGACCTGGACATCTGCATTCAGAGTCTGAACTAAAGAATAGCTGTGATAGTATTTAAGCTGTATTAATATTTAAAGTTTTATATATTTAAAGTAAGTGTTTATGATTCTGAATATAAACTGTCAGTGATAGTTTTTCTTTGATTGCTTAGATGCAATTCACACATCAGAAACATTATACAACTCTTGATTTCACCACTCATTTACTCATTGTACTGATACATTTGTCATCTACTCACAACTCATGAAAACACCTTTGTCAGAATGACAGACCTCACTTTGATACTGTTCTGCCTCCCATTTTCAGTCAAGCCACTTCAAACCTTACACACACAAACACACGCACGCGCACGCACACACACACACACACACACACACACACACACACACACACACCAACACACCTACATACCTACACACCACACCTATTTAATATTAGAAAACAGAACAATCTGCTGCGAGGTATGACTTTGATTTAATTAACCCTTGACATCCAGCAGTGTGTCCAACACTAGATGTGAAGATTTACAATCTAATTTGTAATTAAAATAGATACTATTAGATCAAATTTGCTCCATATCATAATATAAATGTTAACATCATTGCTTTGTTTTTTTTTACACTATTTTGTTCTAGTTGTTGCTGAGATGCTTGACAACTTGTATGTTAGATCCCATTCCCGCATCCCCTTTAAAAACTTTTTATAGTTGTTTTTATCATGATTTACTTAGCATTGTAAATGATTTTTTTCAGTGGGGTGTTTTCCCTACTCTCCCAAGACTGTCATAGTTAACGATTTCCTAAAGAGAAACAATTCAGATACAGCCATACTTGACTATAAGCCAGTTTTTCCATTTTGAAGTAAATTTTTTGAGAAATCAATATTTTTATGAACACGCACTGTAAATTTTAAAATAAGTAAATTAATTTAAAGTAGGAATAAAATGTGATTAAATAAGACATATAAAACCAATAAAGAAAATAAAAAATAAAATAAATTGGTAAATTAAGACCTGTAAAGTAGACTACTGGAAAATGCAGCAAAAAATAAATGTTTTCATTTTTAATTTAACAGATGATGGTGTAGTAACACCCCTAATATGATTAGGTACCATGTTCCAGTGGCTTGGAGCTGAAGGCGGTGTCACCATTTTTCATCATGACCCAAGGAATGATCAGTCTATTCCAGCTGACCTAAAATGTCTGCTGCTGGTAGCTAGTTCATAGCTCACAAGCTACTCAGAAAGATACTGAGGCACAATAAAAAAAAAAAAAAAATAAATAAATAAATAAATAAATAAATAAATAAATAAATAAAAATAATAATAAAAATGGCCCAAAAAGAGATACTGAGATGCTAAACAATGTATGGCCTTAACTACAAACATAAGAAAAAGTTTTTAAGTTTTGAGTATGCTGTTAGTATGGCTCTTGGAATTACCTCAGACAGCAGTTCCCAAACATTTTCTGTCCATAGCATAAATAATACTTTTCCTATTGGCCACCTCAGATGCTTAAAATTAATCTCACTGCACTACTACTCTATACATTTTGACTTTACAGTAACCACCTAAGAAGTGCAAACTTGGTACCATATGTTACTTACTTACTACTACTTACATAATCAAAACAGGAAAAAAATGTATTATTAATGCTAAACCTGTGCATAGTTGATACACTGAAACATTTCTCTGTATGATAAATTGCCACATTATTTGGTGAGATGTGATGAGCATGGTGAGTTGATAACAAGCTGACACAGCAAAACAAAGTGTGGACTGTGCTGCCAGAATTTTTTTTTTTTTTTTCATGGTAACAGACTTGCGTTTATGGTCTCCACTGTACTATAACAAATAGGTGAATCTCACAACACATTTGTACATTAATAAATGTAGGAACAGAAAAGCATATCACAGATAGTATTCATATTTAAATCTGCCCTGCACATGGCCTTGTGTAAAGCTGAGCACATCAAACATATTAATTTTAAGATTACATCACAGAATGAAAAGGCAATATTTAAAACTGATCAATGCCTTTTTAGGGCATTCTGTGTTGTATGAATACAGCAGGTACCACAGAGCTGGAGACATTTAAAATATCAGACTGAGGACTGAGACACTGGTAAAAGTTAAAAACAGTTTTTCAATTTTATTAAAGCTCGACAGGCAGAAATCAGACAAGGACAAATAGGTTAAGTCAGCGTGTGGGTTAAGGTTGGTAACAGGCAGACAAAACCAGGCAAAAGGAGCAGGCAAAAACTAAAAAAAAAAAAAAGGAAGGTTGGCAAGCTGTGGCATAGAAAGCACAATCTGATAATGAATGAGTGTCAGTGGGGCGATGTAGATACTAAGTGCTAATTAGTGAACTGCAAATAGAGTCGATCAAAATGATTATTGAATGGGGAAGAATCATAGACAGGAAATAATGAATGAATGAACTGTGACACTTTGTGAACAGTGAATATTAGGACTGGTGTCCTAATGCTCTGTGGAGGTGGGATACTGAACTAACTTAATCAAATGAATTTAAGGTTTACTGTAATTGAAAATAGATTTATAAAACTTATAAACATTGTCTTCTTTATTCTGTTGCGTTGGTTTAGCACAGGGGCACAGGATTCCCTGCTTACTGTGCTTACTGTTTATTGCTCATCATAATTTCTTAAAAATGTTCATCTTGTAAAACTTAAGAATTAAAAATAAAAACATAATATTTAAAACTTTAAAATTGTTCAGTGCCTCACACTTGCATCTCCATCTCAGACCCACCACTTCCCTTGTATTCATTGGCAGCAGGAGTAAGAGTGTCATCTGGGTTCAGAGGGCACTGCTCAGGCTGCTTCGCTTTGTTGTGTGTCTTGTTTTCAGGGCGGCAAAGCTGCCTCAGGTTCTGTGGAAACACAGTAGTCAAACAACACTCAGTTCACAATAGCAAAAAACTGAAAGAGCAGTGCAGAGGGTATCCCAAACCTGTCAGCAGGAACATACTATACGTCGATGAGGGAATGTTCCTCCCTATAATTGAAATTATTGCAACATTACATGTAACACACATAATCTGTTGTATTGTACTGTGTATATGTAACACATAAGGTGATAATAATGTGTTACATATACTGTAAAAAGGAGATTGTGGCAGGGCAGCAGATAGCTGGGTGATGAATGGTGTAACACTTATTATGTCTTACATAGGCTATAACTATTACAGCTCAATGTTTTTACAGCTTGTACGTATTTTAACAAACAGAGGGGATCATTGGAGGAACAACACTGCAACCTTGTACTTTCTAGGATCCTGTTCTTGTCTGGGTTGTCTTGAAACTTGATATTCATGCCCCCCCCCAGGATGAATTGTGACATTGCCTGTGTTTTCATTATTACTGGTTTTTCACTTTGAGGCAGTTCACTCATCAGAAATGTCATTCTCATAACTCTCGCAGTTCTCAGAACAGTTCATGCATATTTCACAACTATAAATCACCTTTGCAAAAGCCACTAAAAAAATCGAGACATTGTTCAAATGTGTGAAAACACACAAAGTGAGTAAATCACCTCAACATCAACGTCACCAGTGATTAAAACCTTCTGTGACAGGCCTCTGGCTCTAGGATAGTCTTGCTAAATATTTTCTAAAAATTAAATATTTACAAAGAGATGCTGTTGTGATTTTCTCTGTCCTGTCCCCTGACCAGTCAAAGCTTTGAGCATTTGCCAAAAGCTGAGTCAAGTTCAACTGCAGTTTTTGTTTGATCCTCTAAGACCTGCTCTAAAGCAGTGGTTGATTTGACTGAAATGGAAGGATTTTGTGAATTAAAGCTTTAAAAGCATTTATTTTGTAACTAGTATTACTTTGGTATTGTTTTATAAAGTTAAAAGTTTAGTGGACTAGTTGAGTAGCCCAACAATAACATTTAATTGCCAACTTTAAAAGTTGTTATTAAAGTTATTAAAAGTGTAAAAGTGTGAATACTTTTTAAGTTGAAACGTTACAAACTTAGTTGTTCTAAATCAATCTAAAATGTGACAATTTACTGTTGTACAAAACAAAGGTATGTCTCTTTCTCACAATTTTGAAAATTTTGGTTAAAAATGATTTTAATTTAATCAGTAATGAAAATAATTGGAGTTATGTGAAACTCAGACTTTTTAATAATATTGGGAAAAATATGATTATATGTATGTGCTCAGACACAAATGTATAAATGTCACTCAAATTAGAAAGATCTGGCCTCTCACCTTTAGCTTCTCACATTTTTAAGCATCATTAGTGTCAAGTTGAGTTAATTTTCAGAGCACAGAGGAATGTGCAGCTGTATCCTTCATCAACTTTTCTGTCTGGAGGGTCTTTGAACTCTGATGCTTGTTGGACAACAATACCCCTAACTGTTGCAGGATTTAAACTGGTCTCATTATTAGATATTTGGACTGCAGTGAGTTAAATTTTCTGTAGTGGGTTTTTAGCTCACCATGATTCTGAATGGCAAAGACATCTACAATACATATAAAGCTGATACTTATTATTATTATTGTTATTATGAATAACAATAATTATTATTATAGTGTAATAATAAAAACACTATACTGCATTGATATTATTATAATATTAACAATATAATATAAGTGTTATTATTATTATTAATAACAATAATCATCATTATTATTGTATTATTGTTGATAATTGTATTAATAATTAATACGATTAATAAGTATTAATAATTGTCAGTTATTATTATTGTTAATATTATTATTATTACAAATAATAATAATAATAAGTGGAAAGCAGTGACAAAATTTGTACATAAATATCAATAACTTAATTTACATGATAATAATAACAATAATAATAATTATTATTTTAAACCATTAAACTGTTTGTCTGCCCATCTTTAAGTCTTTGAATCAAACTATATGCTATGTGGCTGTTGAACCAGGAGAAATTTAACCTAAATGTGCAATCAGGTGTGACACACAAACATACATACATACACAAATAGATATTTCTGTAGAGAAATAGGGAATAAAGATTACAAATGTTTTAACAAACTGTCATCATGTTGTTATTTGAGTAATAATAGGTGATCAATCAGATCCAGTTATTCAGCAGTCAGGTGCAGTTGGCTGATTTCCAACAGTGCAGATAAGCTGCTGGCATTTCAATGAAGTTCAGCCTCAGCCAGCAGCACAGTTTAGCATCAGCCAGCAATAGAGGCTACCACACAGTCCTAGCCCCAGACTGCGTGTTACCTTTTCTCCAGATTCTGCTCTTGGACAAAGTCTAAATTTTGACAATAAGAAGGTTATGAAACTGAAACTACCCTTGCAAGCTATTGCTAAACTGAGAACAGAATTAAACTTATAAGAAATGACACAAAGCTGAAATCATAAAACTTCCCAGTACTCAAGCCTCCACTTGCAACTTAAAAATTGTGTTTAATTAAAAGCAAATTAAAGGAATTAAAGTACTTTCTTTTATCAAGACAATTATTCAAATTAAACTATAACAGAGCTACATAAGGAATGCTTTTATATTGATCTAAACTGATTTGATATTGTAATGATCATTGTGCTTTTATTTACTGACTACATACCTGCAATATTGTCCCTTTCATCTGAGTAACTTTAAAGATGATCCACAGAGGAACCAGGAGAACACAGAACAGTCCAAGAAACCAGCCCAAAGCATAGGCCCAAGTTGGGTAGACGTAGGTTTTGTTGAACTTGAGAGGCTTGTATCTCACCACTGAAAAGATGAAGGTACCCTGAGGGCGGCAACAGCAAGAACAACAATCAACAACAAAATTATTAAACACTAATAATAATTGGATAATTAAATCAACACTTAGATCTGCTTTAGAAATTACGAACCTGGTTTAGACTGGGACTAAAACCCCCTGTGGTTTGGTGGCTGGTTGAATACACTGGTTGTATAACTCATTTCTTAATCTATGTGTTCTGTGGTGTCAATTTCATCTCATGTATTATTGTAAGGACAATATTTATTCTGCTAAATGTCAACATAAACTTGACTTGTCTTATGTTTCCTGATATATATTCCATGAAGACATAGGAGGCACATATCCCATGTCATCTCACAGTAGGAGATATTGCTTCTGTAAAAATACACCTGTGTTTTCATCCCTCAAAACTGAGACCTCACAGATACAGTCTGTTTGTCTAAAAGAGGTTCTCAGGAAACTCTTTTGAGTTCACAATTTAAAAACCCTAACTTCATTCATTTGCATCTCTTCCTTATTCCTCACGTCCCACCATTTACAAGGTGAATTAGAGTCAGTGATGAAATCTGGCAGTACATTTCCAACATCAATGAATTTGATGTGAATGACACATCACATTGGTCAATGAATGACCAAACAGTAGACAAAGACACTTCACTTACCACTTGTTTGTTGCCTTACCACACTGAAAAGAATCACTTATTTTTCCTTTTTATATACAAATAAGTCAAATTGCTACTTCTTTTCAAAAACTTTATTTCACTCACCAGACAAACAGCAGGGGTAATGTACAGCCAGCAATACTTCATTAGTGACCTAGGACGATAACCAATCATGTCCTCAATGTTGTCAAAGAGGCGGTCTGCACCTGGAAATAGAAAGGAAAGTTAAACAGCTTGTTTAATGTCAAATCCATGGTAAATTAAAAGGAAATCTGTAGTGGAGTGTTTAACTCTATAAACAAGCAGAAAACTTTTATTGATGCCACACTGTACTGAAGTGTTTCTTGTCTCTTGTGCAGTGCATTCAAGAAACTTAAAACCATATCAAACTCTCACTTTTAATTGGACAAAAAAACATAAAGTGTTAAATTTGTGCTGAAAACCCCTGCACACTGAATATAGACCACCAATATATAATAATATGTTAAAACAAAAGACAGTGTTGGATCTTAGTCAGATTCAAACTTGTATATTTGGCATGTATATTTGTAGCTTGGATTTAAGAGTGATAGTTACAATTATAATATTTAATCTACTCTTGATCAGCTTGATCAAGTTACTAACACCACAGCCACATATTTTCTCACCCTAACCTCAAACCCCTGTGAGGCAGTATTTAAATCCTCTTAGAGAAGAGGTGGGAAGCTGGGGGCAGGGTGAATGATGTGTTTTTATAAAGTGAGTGTATAGAGCTCTTTCAGATCTTTTGTATCCATTCACATTCAAAGAAAGAGTGCCAGAGAAACCAAAACCCCTCCTCAAGAGGATCTAATGTCCATCAAGCTTAAACGAGATTAAAAAGGAATGATGGAGGGGACAAAGCTGAATGCAAAAGAGAAGATAGGAATTAACGTGAGGGCAAAATATCTACTCAAAATCAACTGACAAAGTACCCCAGGGGAGAGGTATTGGACGGAAGTGTATGCCCTATTATATGGAGGAATGCAAAACAGGGTAAAACTGCTAAATTAAGTGAATGTTATCCCTTACATTCACTTAATTTAGCAGTGATTAAACCACTTACAGACTTAAAACTCAGTGAACATCAATAATAAAACGTTGGTAACAGCGTAATTGAGGGGATACATTCAGGATTAGTATGTTTTTCAACCCAGAACAAAAAGGATTGTTAATAATCATGTGTGTAGAGTAACTGTGTACAGAAGTTCCATTGTGAGGGTAAATTATAACCAGTACTGGACTTTTTGAGGCTGATACTGATAATATCATTTGAACTTAAAATTGAGAAATGACATTTATGTCTTGGCTTTTTCCCATATAAACACATAACATACATCTTTGTGATAATAATCCCATAAACCTTGGTATGAAAAGAATTATGAATAACACAGTGTGATATCTTGCAGTTAAAAGGTAAATGTGCCAGTGCTCTCTGGTGGACAAACCATGAATTGGTGTTACTACATATAGATTACCTCAAAGATATGTTTGGTATTTCTTTTCTGGAAACTTGCTTGTTCCTGTATTCTGTATTCACCAAACAAAAAACAACTCAGATCCACTTCTTGTGTTACTACTTGTAGCCAGACCTGTCAGTGACTTTGGGAATCATAGATTAAATGTATATTTTCAACAAAAATGATCTCATAGCATGTTTGCTCGCTGGTCTTATTGACTTTACGTTTCACAGCTTTATGTTTCTGTGGCAGAAAAAGTCAATAAAAGTGTTACAGAAAGCCTAGTTTCAGGCTTTTGTTTTGACTAATACCAGATCATAGTTTTTAAAAGTGTACAAGATACAAGATTTAGTGATCAATGTTTTAAAAAGGTTTAGGTTGAAAAACAGTGATTTATTGCTTTTTTTCCCTTATTTCTCAATGTGTCAATTTGATGTATTTTATGGTATAGACAACAGGTGTGCTAAAATTTAGAAACCTTTCATGTGAGCGTGGATAAAAAAGTTTAAAAAAAAGCTCTGAGACACAAAATGACCAGAAAAACCACAAGGAGACTAAACTCAGCAACACAAGTAACAAAACCCTAACAAACAAAAATGACACTAAAGTGCTTTTCTCTCTGCAGATTGCTATATGTTTGCATCTTTTTTTACATGGAGCAATTAATGAAATATCCTTCAGACCTGCTACTGACTTTGCTGCTTGCTGAGTCCAACATACAGAACTTTGTTGATGAAAGACAACATTTAAATTATGTCTGCAAAATCAGAGACCTACATTGAGTGTGTAAACTAATTTTACAACACAGCTTAAAGAAGATTATTGAAACACTGCATCAACTGAGTGACAGTGATCAATTCATTGACTCTGTAACAGCTCAGACAATGACTTTTATTCATTTCATCAAATGTAGAGCAGCTTATCATGATCATGGTTGACACACTTCCCTGGATGTGCAAAACAGGTACAATCCATTTACTCAGAATAAATTGTATGATAATATGAACGGGCAGCGTCTCACACCATTAATCAAAACTCAAGAAAATACTGAGAAATAAACATTGCTAACTCCACACCTGATAACTCAGACATTAGTCTTATTGGGAACTCTATAACCAAGCAGGTAAGAGACTGAAAAAGTCCTGGTTGCTCCGTTGGGGAGCTCACAGGACTGTTACCAGTTATCCTCCCTACGTCAAAGTAATATAAGGATGACTATCTACGCTGGGTGTTTGAACATTCTGTGAAATAACACCGGCTCTGAGACTTAATAGTCACTGTAAATCACAACATGTATTCTTGTCAGCCCCCATTATAACATTGGAAATCAATTTATTAAACAGACTCCTTGGCCTGAACACACGTTGACACTGGTGCGCTTCGTCCATGGGATAAAGATTATTGAAAATTTCAGTATTTTTGGAACTGTAAAGACTAAATCAGTCTGATCTGTTTCATTCAAAAGACACAGGATCCAGACTCAGTGCCAACCTACATCATTGTCTTGGGATGCCATACCCAAACAACAATGTGTGGATAAGTGCAGACACACACAAGCCGACACAACTGCATCTCTCTCCCTTCGCCTATTCCACATAACCCAAAGCATTCAGAGGGTCGTCGTTCGTCCCAATCAGATGATTCAGTGGACTTAAGTCATTCACCTTTAATCCACAGTCAAACCCTTCCTGTCACAAACTCCCTACAGCACACAATCAGCTCTTTTTAACATGTAGTCCTCTTTGACTGCTTTTTTTATTCCATATCATTCTTTCTTGATTTGCTTGCTTGTTTTTAATTGAGACACAGCTAAACAGACAGAGACCTGTCCTCAAAACTATCCTTTTCTATCAGTTACTCAAAACAGTAAAGGAGGAAGAATTGTGGGCATTTTCTACACAGTGCAATTTTTGGTTACCTTATGAGCTAACCACAGCCTTTGGGCAGGTGTAGATGTCGTTAGGTCATACCTAACCTTCAATAAGTGTTTCAGCCCTTAACCATGATACTCTGCAGTTTGTGGGAAAGAAGTGGGGGTAAATTAGTGTCTATCTACTCTTTAGCTTCCTCTTCACACATACTCAATATTGAGTAAGAGGCCCTCTGTGTCTCCTCTCCCCATCAGGCATTTGGCTTCTTTTGCCCTGACAAGAACTGCCATGTTGATTTGTCTGGGAAGCCTCTGTAGCCCTTCCCCAAAAGGAACAATCGATGACTGTCAACCTTTGTCCTTGCACGCCTGTATCAAATCACACCCAGATCCTTACTGTAACCTAAACAATCCAAAAGTTTTTCCTGAAGCCTTAGCCAAACAGCTATTGGTGTGAAAATCGTGCGCTTTGTCTATCCACAATCCACCCTCACCACCTCATGGCAACTCCATTGTTGTTAATAAATGTTGTGCTTCTTTTAGCCAAAAAATAGATTACCACTGTACATTGAAAAATTATGCTAACACAGTATCCAGTGCAGTAAAAAGTGTTCCTGATGGAGCGTCCATGCATAATATGTTGGGAATAAGAACGTGTTGGTCTGTACCAAGGGCCCATTGTGTCATAATTTGTCTATGATTGTGAGTGTGGAAAACAGGTTAGACAAAAATGTTTGCCTAAATCAATTCTCTCAACCTGATTTGTTGAATTTGTTCAGATTGAGATTTCCTGGAGCAAACTGACACAAACCAGAACATAACCAACCAACAGTTAATTCTCTGGACTCTGGTGTCTCCAATCTGTCCTGATCAGAAAAACGTTGTCCTTCACTGGTTAGTCAAATTGTTTGACTTTACTTCAGGCCAAAAACATGAAAGTAGCAAAGGCTTTTTAATAATTTGCTAGAAAGAATATGCACTATTGTATCTGTTAAGAGATATTTCCCCCCCAATAAACACTTATTTAACCTTGACCCAACCTTATGATTTGTTAGAATTAAGAAAATTCCAACATTATTCTTTATTAACACAGGATAACCATAATGACTCACCATATATCCAGCCAATTGCTATTGACTGACACACTGAAAGAAGAAGAAGATTGTTGCCACTACAAACATAATGGTCAAAGAGTTGAAGGAAATACAAGCCACCCTGCAGGAAGAAGAGGTTAAATTGTTATTGCACATCAACACAAAAATGGCAAACACTCTTGCACAAATTCAGTTTTTCTTCATTGCAGTTAGATTAGTACTAAAGCAGTTCACCATGCTGTATGACAGACTAGGTTTTATTCATTTTGAACTTGCCACAACCATGGAAGTTTTGGGAGACACCTACTGGTTGTTCTCACCTCTGTGACGAGCAGGAGACCAAGAAAGAAGCAAACAGAGCAGAGACAAAGCAGGAGCAACTCTCGACGATAAGCTCTTCGAAACACAGTGGGAAACATGTCCGTCACTGAGGTCATCAGGCACTCAAGACTCACAAACTGCCAGAGACACAGACCAATAAGAACCAACTAACTAAACTAAACTAAATAAATGACCTGCAAATTACAATTTCAAGATTTAAAGTATGGAGCTTTTTTTTTTTTTTTTTTTATCTCACCTGCGTATCTGCACCCAACAAGATGACCATGATGAAGAAACATATAGCCCATAGCTGAGGCAAAGGCATCATGGCTACTGCTCGAGGGTAGGCAATAAATGCCAAGCCAGGTCCTGCAATAAGACATGTGTTCAGCCATTTAAAACCATATCTGTAATTCCATTCATTCATACTATTCTGATAATTGTTTTCCCAAAGTGGTTATAAGGAATATTTTAATTATAACAATGTATTTAAAAAAAAGTGTGATTATGTGAAAGATGCCAGTCATAGTGATGAACTGAGTGATGATGAATCATCTGTAGCTCCCCTCAGTTTTACTGAGCTCATTGTTTAGCAGAAAATTTCCTGTTTTGGTTCTTCGCAGCTCTAATAGTGGTGTTTTGGACACAGAAAGCATCTGTTTTTGCCAAAAACCAAGTGTACACATTCTGCTCAGAACCACACAGCAGACAGACACAGTGAGAGAGCAGCTTAAAAAACTTAAAAATGACTTAAAAAATAACATTATTTCATTTTTGCAGTGATAAGTTGGACATCTTATATTAGTTCATTCATCATGTTTCTGAAACCAACTGTAGACTCTAGCTTTAGTCCACCTTATCTTACAGTTCCTTAAATTTTTCAGATCATTTCATGGATAATTTCCTTAAAGATTAGCTGGTATTTAGCTGTAAACACGGGACATTTATAAAAAAGGCTGACACAGTTTGGTTCTAATTATGAAGGGAATGGAAAGAGAGCTCTCTGAAAGTGACATTTTATAGGAAGTGAAAAAAAACAATACTTTTATTTCAAATACAGCTTAAAACTACAAATAAGAAGCAAAAAAATCTTCATAACCTGCCTGACCAATGTTCAGTTTCTGAGGTTGATATAATTACTGGTATGAGATTTTTGTTAAAAATTTGATAATAAAATGCAATATAATGTCATTATATATATGAAGGAATAGTTTTGATTTAAATATATAAATAATTGTGACCAAGATACATCTTTATAACTATCTGGAGGGCAACACTTCAGGGAAACAGATAGTTGTATTTAATAAAGATAAAAAAATTGTGAGTATGTATTGCAACACAAGTTGTGTAGTGGTGTTTTTACCAGAGGCAGCGACTTCAGATATTGGCAGTCCCTGTTCATAGGACATGAAGCCCAAAACGGAAAAGATCGCAAACCCTGCCACAAAACTGGACCCGCCGTTCACCAAACAAAGAACAAATGTGTCTCTAGGGAGACAGGAGACACACCAAAAACATCACACTCACAAAACACTGGGGGGGAAAATAAGCTAGAAAATCACTTAACATTAAGATAAAACATTGTTTGGTAACTCATGATGTAAAATGTTAGGTAATGTGTGCTTGATTGTATAAAACCAGTTGTAATTATCTGTCTATCGTTTATACAACCATGATGAGCATACAGGTTGAAACCCGCATGTCTGCCTTCTTTAAAAAGAATGTCTGATTGTGCAAAGGCTTTTAATATACTGCACCTTTGCACCTCGTTTTATTTCCTACTTATTTCTCTGCAGCTGTTTACTTCATGATTATTTTTTTATTTCTATAAGCATATACCATCAGAATAACATAAGATACTATAATAACTTAAACATTAACACAACACAATCACACAAATTTGGATTTAAAAGAAATTCCCTTAAAATTCCTTTATTTTTATCATAGTTATTTGTTGCACCCTAGATCCTACTATCTGATTGAAAACTATCATTTGATAACTGAAAATACAATGTACAATAAAATAAAATATACAATAAATATCCAACCATGATGAGCATAACTTGAAAGTTATAATTTTTATACATACTACCTGACCGCATACTTGACTTTTTGGATCTTTTTCAAGATTGTTTAATAACAAATGATGGGGGATGTAAAATATTAGGTAACGTGTGGTGGAACCATGTGTAATTAACTGTCTTGTATTTATACAACCAGGATGAGCATGCAGGTTGAAACCAGTCTTGCTGGAGGATCGGGCCAGCCTTTTTTTGAAAAAGCATTTACATACAGGGCAAAGGACAAATGCAGAGAGCACTTACTTGTAGCAGTCATTGTTATATTGATTGTAACTACCCAGGGCAGTCAAACTCCCCTGACAAATCCCAAAAGAGAAAAGAACCTGTGCACCTGCATCCATCCAAACCTATGCAGATTTCAAAACATAAATATTGATCAAATTCCAGCATTGAAAGTACTCATAAAGATGTCTGCTCATGTATGTGTATATAATTATATATAGGCTTGAGGTGGCGGCTTGCCTTGGTATTTACTGAAAAGTTGATGTTTTACTTACTTGAGGGTCCACCAACCTTGTTGGGTCAGGATACAGGTAGAAAGCTAAACCATCCATAGCCCCTGGTAGAGTGAGTCCACGAGCCAACAGAACCACCAACATGACGTAGGGGAAAGTGGCTGTAAAGTAAACTACCTGTAAACATGAAATAAAGATAGGTTTTTGGTTTTACTG
Organism: Rachycentron canadum; assembly: GCA_038496675.1. Taxonomy (NCBI): domain Eukaryota; kingdom Metazoa; phylum Chordata; class Actinopteri; order Carangiformes; family Rachycentridae; genus Rachycentron; species Rachycentron canadum. Next base: position 7,993,341 of record CM076649.1, on the reverse strand, counting down.
CAGTTGTACTGAACCTGCATCATCATCAGAGGAACATTAAAAATGACAAAGCTGAACATACCTGTCGTTCTTTAGCTCAAGTATTGTAACTCTAAAGACTTAAGATACTGTAGTATTGTCTGTTCAAAGGAGGCCATGAAGACATTTGCATTTATGTTTCTCCATTAATTTATTATTTTTGTTATTAATTCATTATGTAATTAGTAATTATTTCATCAGGATTTTTGCTTTGGTAATACTGATTTTGGCCACAAGAAGGTGTGGTATGCACCACTACCCCAGGCTCTTTTGGACTAAAAGGCTTCATGTTTCCCACTGGGTAATTTTTAATTACACCATGCCTTAAACACAATAATATACGTTGCCAAATTGTAACATATAACACTGCCGTTTCTTCTCTTGGCTAAAAATGTAATGTTTAATCAGCAGAGGCTTTCTGTCAAAATCATGGGAAGTCAGGTGTAAGACTTACATCTGGGAGAAAATCTTGTTATGTACATTGATTTGGTTAATTATTCTTTTCAGCTTTTTCTTTATTATTTATTTTCAAACCTTTCACATAAGGACCTACATGGAAGAAGTTTGCCTTCAAGGCATTCTCAATAAAAGTCCTATAGAAACAGCTTCTGTCAATAAACCCTTGAGAGGCAAATGTAATTCACCAACCACTCTTCCAAAAATGTGTGGAGGTTTAATTATCTGGTTTTCATTGATACAACAATGAGGATGGAGGTTCAAACCAGTCTGTGGTTTTTAAAACAAAACTGCCTGACTAGGCAAAGGCTTTTAATATACTGCACCATTTATTATGAGATATATTTCTGTGTCATCAGAATAACTTGAAAGATGCTATAATCACTTAAAACATTACTACACAAACTTTAGTGGCTTTAAAAGTGGAGAAATTAACTTGGAATTTCCTTCTATCATTTTTATTTGTTGCACCCTCAAGTCCCTACTGTCTGACTGCATACTTGACTTTTTGGATAATTTTCAAGATTGTTTAATAACTGATGTTGGGTGATGTAAAATGTTAGGTAAGGTGTGGTGGATTGTATAAAACCTGGTGTAATTATCTGTCTTACCTTTACACAACCAGTATGAGCATGCAGGTTGAAACCAGTCTGGTGTTGTTTTTTTTAAAAACGAATGCCTAACTATGAAAATTCTTTTAAAATAATGTACCTTATCACCTCATTTTATTGCCCTCTCATTTCTCTGTGTCAGTTTACATCATGATTATTTCCTATAAGCAAAACCGTATGTCATCAGAATAACACGAGTGGGGTTAAAATCTTGCTATGTATATTGATTTGGTGAATTATTCTTTTGAGTTTTTTCTTAATTTTTTCTTTTAAACTTTTCACACAGGGAACTACATGGGGGAAGTTTGCCTTCAAGGCATGAAAGTCCTATAGAAACAGCTTCTGTCAATAAACCCCTGAGAGGCAAATGAAAAGATTAGATAGGTGGACACCCAAGCTTTTTCTCACTTGCCCATCAGGGGTTGTTTATACAAATGAAAAACTGAAATGGGCCCATCAGGGCTTCCATGAATAATGTCCATTGAAAGGCAAGTGAATTTCATCAATCATTCTTCAAAAAAAAAAAAAAAAAAAATTGATTGTTAGGTTATAAGTTATGGTCAGAACAGACAACTATACATCTGAAGAAAAGCTCACTGACTGCTCTTGTTCACTTATGCTTGACATACAGTATTTGCATTTCATTATATATGTAACATAATTTTCATTGTAAAATCTTTGCTTTGATTATTGCTCTCTTTCCCAAAGTGATTAATTAAATTACACTCTAAAGAACAAATACTGTAACGCTTACTTGGTAATTAAGAACACATACATCTTGCATTGGCAGAAGTGCCACTACAGTAGAGGGGTAAAAACACAAATTCAATGAGCCTTATCAAACAAGAGACACAGTGTCATCTTCTAAAGAAATATTCCTACCTTTCCAGTGGATCTTACTCCTTTCCAAACACAGAAGTAGCACAGGATCCATGCCAGTAAGAGACACAAAGCCAACTCCCACCTCAAACTACCAATCTCCTCAATCCCCTGAGATATACCCAGTACTCGTCTCCTGAAAAGAAACACATAATATTGTCAATAGGAAAATTGTTTGGGACAAAAACACTGGGAATGACTTTAGTGTGACTCGTGATAAAAATCTAATGCTCTTGGCCAATGCAGAGGAAAATGAGGAGGGCCTAACTGAGATCCAGCTTCAAAATGAAGCAGTAATTACACTTCATAACATTAGTGATGCAGTGCATAGCAACTGCATCAGCTCTTGTACCTTGAACTATGAACTAAAGTAATAATTTAATTAATTTTGTTGGCTCATGTTTACACGTCTGTCATTTTCAGTTCAGTTTATGACATATATGAGACAGAAAAAACAACTAATCATGTAACATATGTAGCAAAGACTTGAGGAATTTAATAAAAGGTATTAACTATATTTGCAGACTATTGAAGTTAACCTTTGACCTTTTGATATAAATGTCAGCACTATTAGATGCTTGTGTGTTGTAATTAGCGTATGAATTCTTGAGTTATGAGTGTCACAGGAATTAGTCCTAAAAATAAATTGTATTTTAGCACTTGTGGATCCCTATCCTGAACTCTTCAGGTGTTTTAAATGGGTTTTTGGTTTGATGACTGAAATAAGAAATTCGGGTGATTGTATTTTGGCTTATTTGTAAAGATTATCCTGCTGAACAAAAAGTATCAAATATTTATCTGTCAAAGAAAAATCCAAAAGCCAATGTAAAAATGATATTGTTTTTTTGTTGATGAAACCAGGGTGAATGCTCATATCTGAGTTAGACTATGAAAAAACATCATCCCACCTCAATAACATGTTTTATGAACCCACAGTGACCTTGATCTTCACCATCAAAATCTAATCAGTTTGGTTGTGTGTGTGTTGTTTAGGGAAAACTCAACATGACAGCCAAAATATTTTGTTAAAATTGGTTGGCCTAAAATTTTTGGCCTGTCTTGAATAAAATGAAGTCAACTCAGTGAAAGAAATGTTTGTTGTACAGTCATGCCAGCAATGTTAGCAAGGTAATGTCAGTATGTTGACGTGGTCAAAGCTTTAACTAAGTGTGTTGCTTCTAACACACAGATAGCCTATATTATAGATGATTTAATAATACTGAGAAGTTATGGGCTACGTGGATTGGCAGCCCACCGGTGACTCAAAAGTATGTTGTTCACTTTGTTTGGACAGATGCTCTATGCACCAGTGTACCACCAAGATCCGAACTGACTTTCCATTGGCATCATTTTAATAGTGACAGGATGTAATTTCAACTGATTCCAGGCCACACCACATCACCACATAACGCAGTCTTAAAAAGGTTGAGGGCAAATACACAGGGCGCCTATCCACCTGAACTCAAAAGAAGACAGATGTGGATTATTTATTATTTCATGATTATTATACTTTTATACTTACTCCCAGAATTCTGTGGCAGGTGTTGTTGCATTTGCTGTCCAGTTTGAGGACACATTTGTTTTGCCAAATTCAACACAAGACTCTGAGAGAAAAAAAAAAAAAGGTCATATTTTATTTGATCAAAGTGTAGATAAACAAATATTTAATAACAGAGACACACAGGTCTACATACTGTATAAACACAAAATAATCCCAACAATTCTCTGGTAATTTGAGACGTGAAGAACCTTGGAGCACCACTGCTACAGCATTAATGAAACCTACAACTTGAGATATCAATCGATCCAGAATCCAAGCAATTTATTAGAAATTCTTGTATTTCTCTATCAATTAAAATCAAAGCTTGTTACCTGTGTTCCAGGTGTTTCTGCAGCTGGCCCATGGGACTTCAGCGCTGAAAGATGAGAAGAGGTAGAAGAAGGCCCATGCCTGGATGACAATATATGACACAGCAGCATATGCAATCACCACCTGGGTAGCGTAACCGATCCCTGGGGAGACAGACAGGATATAGATGATGTTAAATTATTGACAATAATGTGAGAAATAACAATGCAGCGTATATAAAAAGCTGTATTCTTAAAGAAACTGTATCAGTGGACCACCTGTGTGAGGCAGGTGTTGGTGTGAAAATTTTAAGTGCAGTTGGAGACAAAGTTTTGTCTGTTGTGAGGACAGACAAGTCTGGTCTTTGTTGTATGGACTGTATGGATAGATGGATAAGCTTTAAACACCAGCTGAAGGTGTAGAGTTTCTTCTCACTTCCTCTCATCATGCCAGCTGGCAAACCTGCTGCATCTAGAGTTAATTTACTGGTAAGATGTTTAAGAAGTCTGTGATCTTGTTGATACCTGGGAAACAGACTGAATTTACTTTCATTGATGTGCATGACAGCATAATAATATGAATGTAGTGATTTATGTTGCGATTTATAGTATCAAGCCCTTGGGTGAAAGTCAACACCTATTTCCCACATTAGTCACTCTAACGAGGTAAAGGGATTTTTTTAATGAGACAGGGATTTTGAACACAGTCGGCTTCGGCAGGATGGGGTTTAGTCTGACAGACATTACCAAATCCTTGCTCCGACTCTTTACATTAGACATGTCTGGTTGTATCGCAAACCTTGTATTCTTGTCTGGATCATATAACCTGTAATATGTAGGATTTCCATACATGTATACACAGACACCTGAGTGAGTAGGGTCAGGTTTCTCTAGTGTGTTAAACCGGAAACACACGTGGTGATTATCACAACTGACTCGACAATTAAGTGCAGGATCCTTGTTGTTCTACTTGTTAAACCTGGTACTGAAGCACATTATTATTAATTAAACCTTGAAAGTCATAATCAAATCTGCAAAATTGACAGTACGCCAATCTCAACATGACAAGAAAACATCTATATTGACAACTCATTCACCGCTGAGTATTTTTTGTCTTAGAGTTGGCTGAAATTATTATGTTCAGTGCAGTTTGATGCATTTAGCAGAACAAAAAAAATTTTGAACAATATTTATACTTGCATTTATGACATTATTTCCTATAATTTAAAACTATATCACTAAATACAGTAGGCCTATACCCATGTTGAATTGAGCTATGCTATAGAAATGCTATATATTATCTGTAGAGATAATATATCAGAGCTTGATCATAATTAAAGCTAATCTTAACTTGAGGTGACATATTTATTGTGCTCAGAGGTAGAAAGAGATGTATTTCCTCGATTTGACATCTATCTCAAAGAAACTCAATGAGCTACCAGTGACAAATTTTCAAAGGTTTACTATACACATGCATCCAACATTTGAATATGTAAGTGAAATGTTAAATAAACCTGAAAGTGTGACACATCTTCCTTTACAAAATATTTTTTGCACATACTGGACATAGATGTCCATAAAAACTGTGAATGAGGAGTTTTTCTTTTGTTTTTTTTTTTTTTTACACAATAATCATTATTACATAATAATCTTCTGTTGACACTGACCTTCAAACAAAGGGCAGAAGTGCCTCCAGCATGTGATACATCCCTGAGATGTGAACTGTCCCATGGCTGTCTCCAGGAGGAACATAGGGATACCACAAGCGAGCAGAAACAAGACATATGGAACCAGAAATGCACCTGAAAGAAATGTGATGCATGTTACAAACAAAACAAAACACTGTTTCCTCAGGGTTCATCTGTGGCTCATCATACAACATTATTCCTATTGCTAAATCAACTTTTCTTTGGAAGAAAGACATACATCCACTCAAAGCAGTTGTTTGAAAACACAAAACGGTTTAGTCAAAATTTTACAAAAAGATTTTTGGTCTTGTTTTTTGTATGGCAAAATCTGAACACAGCATATTTAGTCACATATTCTGGCCTTAAAAAATCAAACTCTGGTGTAAAACTGTTGAGTTTAGGGATGTACAGCTTTGATGTTAAACCAATTGACAATGCTGCATTAATATATAAATGACTAAAAAACAGTGCTGTCAAATACAGCTCACAAAGGAGACTTTGTGAGCTGTATTTGATTGTGCCTTTAACAAACAGTAGCTTATCATTTCAATCTCTTAAGACGTCAAGGTTATTTTTCCACATTTGCTGGCAATTACAGTTGGGTTGACTTTGTGCAGATGTGCATGTATGACAGATTTTTCTTGAGTTGCTATCCCGCTTACCTCCCCCATTTTTGTAGCACAAATAGGGGAACCTCCAGAGGTTTCCCAGCCCGACTAGGGTTCCTGCTACAGCCAGCAGGAACTCCAACTTGCTCGCCCATTGGCCGCGGTCCAACAGCTGCGTCTTCGTCACTAGTCTGTTATCTTGACTTGGCATCTCTAGGCTGTTTCCTTTGAGGAACTCCCTAGACATGTTCAAAGACAAAGCCAGATTAATTACAATTTTTTAAAAATCTGCCCTGAAATGTCCATCCACCTCTTCCACATTTATAGGACAAGGTCTTTCAAACCTTGGGAGCTCTGAGTTATGCACAGAGACAAAACTACTCAGCTGATTATTTGGCACTGCTCACAAGCTTTATTTATTTATTTGTTTGTTGAACTTTAAGCTTGCCGGATTATCAGGAATGGAAAGTTTTCACCAGTAGGTGTTTATCAGAAAGCTGCAGTTATTGGAGCACATGCCAGAATTAAAGTGATGCATTTAGCAGCCTGGAATAAAACAAAAACACAGTGAGGTACTTACCCCTCCCCCAAGAGTTGCTTACAGCAACAGCAAACTGATCAGTATTCCTCTCAGCCGAGTGCACCACAGCATCTCTACACAAACATGTCATGAGCAGAGCCAGAGTAAGAAACAAAGTAGCTGCAGTTTCCTTTGGCTCCTCTATGACCTAAATACTGTTGAATTGGTCGGCACAGCATCATGTCTCACTTGAAATAGTGTTTGGCTCTGACAAAGGTCCAAGGTCTACTTCCCTGCTGTATTTTTCCACTGAAGCAGGAGCAGCTTGAGTCATTGAGATTAGCACAGTTGCTAACAACTAAACCAAATCAGCTGAGCTGCCTCGGCTATGTCAGTGGCTGCAAACAGGCTTCATTTATTTGCCAAATGGGAATTTGTAGCCTTGGGTAATAAGTTGTGCAAAACAATACCAATGACCATTTCTGCATGCATACAGCCATCTGGAATGAATAATGGAACCTGACTATCTGGATAGATGTGTTTCACTCATATTTATGCTGTATGGCATCTTACTATTGTAATACCGTATCATGAAAGTGGAGTTTTATCATGTACATCTGCAACTCACACAATGCAGCAATTCCCTACTTTTTTCTTTTTATAATAATCTTCATGATGGTGTTTACTACTATAATGTTGTTGTTGAATTTATTTATAGTTCTATGTTATTGACTTCCTTTTTTTATGTGTTTATAGTTATTTACTTAACTGGTCCTCTCCTGCTACTGTGACATTTAAATTTAACACTCTGGCATCAATAAAGTTATCTTATGTCAGTGTCATAAATTCCCACTGATGTAGAAGCTGGCATGTGCCACTGAAATATATTTTATCAGTGCTTAAATATAGTAAAATAGTCATTTAATTAATTTAAACAAATCATGCATTTAATTTATAAAAATATAATTACGTTATAAAAATTGTTTTTAAAAAGGTCTGGTAAAAAAAAATCAACAAATGTTAATTAATATCTCAATATGATTGATGATAAATGATTTGTAAATGGATTTGAAAACAGACTTCAAACCAGGAGAATAGCACAATTAGTAGGTAAATGAAATAAAGTGTAAAATAAACCTTAAACTGCTACTCACCCAGTGTGATGATAAATCTGTCTGAATGAACAGAAGGAACAGCTTCTATATTGAGTGAGAGAGTTAGGCTGAAGTCCAGCTCATATTACGCTTAATTAGCAAAGCTCGCTCTTTGGTGAATGGAGCAGCACAAATATCATTTTTGGAACATGATTAAATAAGGGTCTGTCATACAGCAGCACAAAGTCAACCACCTCCTGTAAACATATGAAAGAGTCCTTTCATGACGCCCCTGAAGAAATATCATGAGACCATCAGCTCAGCTAACACCCGTAAGCCAGTGGTCCAACCAGAAACACAGGTTGAAACCACAAACCTCTTTCACGGCCAAAAATGTGTATGGTTATTGTGTAAACAGTGGTGTCTGACTACAGTGAGTCTTCGAGGTTGTTGTGGTTTTTGAGGTCAGTTTGCTTAAAACCCATAATCCACAATATTTTCACCACATAAATGTGAGGTCAATTTAAATAAAAAACTAAAGATGTTGACTTATATGAGAAATTTGTGCTCTCCTCCTTCCTCCCTTCTTCCTGTGCTTTGTCATCAGGATTATGTTCCTCTTCAACTCACCATAAATAAACACTAGAAGACAAAAATAATCCCACTGCTCACAGTGTCTTGTCTTACAAGAAACAAAAGAAAAAAAAACGGCAAAGCAGAAGTACAGCAGAGTTGTTCTCACTCTGTCCAGTTCAAAAGCAAAGGTCTGATCTGAACACTTCTGCTTACTGAGTTTGATCTGAAGATGAAGCTGTACAAATTATTGGCATTTCTCTATGAACACCACTTTTTGTCCACACTAATTTTTAACCATAACCTTTTGTACAGATATTTGTTATGCCCACAGGGTGCCTCCTATTGGCTTTGGTAACCTGCAGATTTTTCCATTAGTGCCACTAATAGGTCAGTTTAGTTTCGTTTTCCAGTAAAACATATCACGCTCTACTACCTGTAATAGCATATTTATGTCTCCCAGATGGGTCACAATTATTATAATCCCCCGACTTTTCCTCTTGTTCCACCACCAGGCATGTGTTTGTGGTTTTGAAACATCTCGACAACATTTTGACAAAAATCTATGAAATTTACTCCAGGCATTCCTCCTTTGGTGATCCCTTAACGTTTGATTTAGTGCCATCATCACATCAAAAACTGTCAAAACAAGTACGGCATCATAGAGCTGGTAACATGGCTGTGGATTTAAAGTCTTGGTCATTGTTACTTTTGCTTGATGGATTGGATTGGATTTTGTCATAATTGTCCATTAATGGGCATTTCATTTGTGTGTGTCACTTTATTTCTGTTAGAAATAGAAAAAATGGTCGCCGCTGAGTTCACCAGGCACCTTTAGAAGTGAACTGCTTTGGGATTGGAGCAGGGTTGGTTAATTGCTATTATCTATTATGGTGCAAAAGAATATGAAGAATCCACAGTTGTCTTCATACACTGCTGGTTTGCAGTTCCTCCCAACTTTGTTTAAATCTGCAATAACTCATTTGCTGGCATCTTGTGGGCAGTGAAAACAAATTGTTAACACAACACTAAAGCACATAACTTGATGATATTGTTGGCAAGGGTTGCTTATTTACACAGCAGTCCAGCAGTTACAGAGCAACATAAAAGAGCAACCATTTGAGTTCCACCAACATCTGGCTCTTTAGCTGCTAAATGCTCTACTATGTTTACCATCTTAGCCCCTGACAGTGTCTGTCTGTTGTTTGTTGCAAAGCAGAGAGTGTGCAGTAGGTTTTTATAGTTTGTTTCTCTGAAAACAGCTGTGTGCTGCAGCTGAGACAGTGTGAGTTAACCAAAACAATACATTTAAGGACCAGAGACTTCATCAGTGAAACTCATGCTAAAACTCCAGAAAATTGAGGGGACCTGCAGATTCAAATGATGATGGGTTCATCACTACAAACCACCTCTTTCACATTGTCACATTGTTTTATATTGTCATTTTTACACATTGCTATTATAAAACATCAATTATCGGCATTTTAAGTTCCCCAAAAACACCATTAAACAGCCTATGATTTAAAAAATACATTGCACAGCTGCTTTACAACAATAATTTGCTGATGATTGTTTTTTGGCTCAATAATAATGCACTCTTACAGTGCATGAAAGGGGTTTCAACTCACACATCACGCGGCAACATAATTACTGCAACTGGCTTATCTGCAGTTCAGGAGTAGCCAAAACATATTTTTTGTGTCTTAACTCTCTTTTCCTTTAAATATGCAGCCCTACCGTAACTTACTGTCACATGCACACACAGAAAACACAGCTGCTGTTTGTTACACAGTGAAGCAGCTGAAATGTTTATAGTGAAAACTGCACTGGGAAACTGGAAATTCAAGATGATCATATATCTGGTCAGAAATCCAACACTGAAATGACAAACTGTAGTACAAGTTTCATGACGTCATCTACAGGCATTGTCTCTCTACCTGTGTTCTGTTACAGCAAAATGAATTATTGAGCACTTTAGTTAAGTTAAAACCTCTCCAGACTTATTACTGACGCCAAGTAGAGTAGAAACAATAAAAGCTCTGCTTTATTTGTGAGGCTCCTCTTTTGATACAATAATTCAATAACCATAAAACAAGACAGACATACGAACACAAGACAAGACAGCTACTATTTAAGGCATATATTTACACTTTGCTGTAAATATCTAGAGCTAACAAGGACCATGCTCTCTGTACATCAAATTATTAAAATTGTTTACACACAGGCAGACACTAAGTACATGCTCAAAAGAAGTTAATATTCAGCTTCAAAAACAATTGTTGAATAAAATCACAATTTAATTTCTGGTTTAAGCAAAAATGGTAAACATGATTATGTTAATAAGTTATTTATCCTGGACAGGTTGTTGAGCTACAAACAGCTGTGCATGTCTCAATAAGAAGGCAATCTACTCTGAATGGTGTTGACACAGTTAACATCATTTCTCTCCTCAGTGTACAGGCATCACTCACACAGCGCAGTTATTCTCAGCTGTCAGATCGGACGATTAACTATTATCCAACCAATGGTTCGAGCATTGCATTACACACATTTTAACAGGCCCGTTTGATGTCTGTCTTAAATATTTCCTTTGAAAATAATAAATAGACCAGAGCAAACAAAGCATCTCCAGATGTGATCAGGTTTGATCAACAGCCCAAAGAAGGTTCGGTGTTCACATATGCTGCTTTGACCTGACTTGTTTCTTTCTCTCTTAAAAAAAAAAGGATTTTTTAAAATTTTTTTAGATCTTGTACTGTTCAGATTGTTGAGCAGTCTGTTCTGGTATATTTTATAAAAATATTCTAGGAATACCTTAAAAATATCTTGTAAATGCTGTAATGTTAAAAATTTTACATGTTATGAACTGAGGAGGCACATGATCCTGGAGAGAGAAGCTTTGTTTGCTCAAAGGCATTTATTGATTCTTTGACACATTAAAAGTCTGACTTAAAGAATAAAAAAAAAGGACACTGTTTAGTGCGCAATAGGATATTTTCATAGCTTCATTTTAATATAACATTTACTTTTACATTTTGCACAAATCCACACTCTATAATTGATAAAATTCAGGGTAAAATTCACCAAATGTCAGGCTCACTTTGTTTTTGGGATGAAGAGGAGGTCAGATAACATACAATGCATCTCTGTGTGGAACGATTTAAGAATGAAAATGACCCAAATGTTTCTTTTGATAGTCCAACAAATGAAGCAAATCAGCTTTTTATATTCACCTCTAATGGCAGCAATGATAAAACCCTCACTGCATACTCATTTATAAGCCATGGATGAACACAGAAACATACAACAAATATCTGAAGAAACTTTTTCAAACCCAGACAAAAACAAAGATATACCTCTTTCAGCAAAAATATGTAGCATGGTTAAACCTTCAGCTGTGCATTCATATCACAAGTAGAGTCTACAACAACAGTGAGTCAGTTAAGTCTCAATTGCTGAGTGAGAGAGTACCTGCAGTTCCTTATAGGTCCCAGGTTTTGTCATGCTCAAGCATTATTTGGCACTCATTCGATTCATAAATTGATATAATAGTCGCAAAGTTAGACCAATGCAACCTGTATGTAAATACACAAATCTGTCACAAAAAATGTACAGCTCAGACCCGTTCATGTACATCACCCACTGGTGGCGATTACACTCGTACCAGACAAAAACAAACAGAAAAAAATACACAATAATAATAAGAGATATTACAGTTTTTCTGTTACTTTCAGTATTTTGACAAAGATCGATCTTGTAGCATGAAGAGGAAGTTGAGGTTTTACAATATGTCATTTAGATTATGATTGTTTGGTGGGAGATATTCCTTTGAACATGATGTACAAAATCACTGAAGTGCTGATGCTGATGATCATGATGAAGACCACGACATGTAGCACTATGATGCAAACTGCCTTTCTTTCTGTTCTGACTATACTATTGAAATCTGAATTGTGTGTGTATTTTAACGTTATTGTCTCTCACCCCGAGTGGTTGTAAAGTTGGAAAGTACACAGAAAACAGAACTCTCTGAAAGGAGGTTTATTTCCACATTCTTCAGCACTATGAGAAGAAATGGCAGCTGATGAGAGATCAGATGGTCATGGAGTGCACCACAGCCAAATGGTATTACAATAAACACACTGAGGTTTTTACTCATTATTAACATTGTATGCTACAGAACATAAGAGTCAATGATTCAACACCTTTTAAGTCACATTGAATTTGGCTTTTACACTGCAACTCACAAACCACTGAGCAAATGATCAAGGTCATTTTTCTGTCTCATATAATCTCAACAAACCATGATTCATTCAATTTTCTCTGCAATTTAAAGGAACAGTTCCCAAAATTTGGGAAATATGCATTATATGGGAAATATATGAAATGTGGGATATATGCTGGACAAGATTCATACCCCTCATGTCTGTATTGCTTAGCTTGGCATAAACACTGGAAAAAAGGGGGAAACAAGTAGCAAGCCTGGCATTTTTACAGCCCAGTTTAAACCAAACCATGCCACATCTGCGCGATGACAGCCTTAACAGAACAACAAAAGCCCCGACGCTAATCCATTTGGAAAAGGGTGGGGTTTTATCTGAACTCAGCTGGAAAATAAAATACAACTTAGCCTGGCTCCGTCTGAATGTACAAAATCCACCGATCAGCACCTCTAATTCTCACTTATCAACACATTATGAAAAACAATTCATCGTTTCTTTAAGGGTATTTTTCTTGCCTTTGAGAAATGGCTTCTTGGAGCCTCCACTGGTTTTCAACTACTGTCCAGTCCACAAATTGTTGTTTTTGACACTATAAGTGTTAAACACTGAATTTCTGAGGTGCTGGTAGGTGGATTTCTTTTTTTATTTGTGGACAGACGCAGCGTAGCCGTTTCCCCGTTTCCTGTGTTTATGCTAAGCTAAGCTAAACTAGTCTTCATATTTACCGTACAGACCTGAGGGTTGCATCAATCTTATAATCATATAATCTTATTTATTTATTTTTTTGACAACAGGCCGCCCTCATAAACAGCAGTGAAAATGTTTTCTAGCTTGAATATGAAAGGCACAGTGAGAAATTTCCTTAAATGGACGTTAAGATAGGCGTTTATGTTTGTACAGTAAAGCCAGAGCAAGCCCTTTTGTTAAACAACCCATTCAATAAATTCAGTTTGGGGAACTTGGTGACAGGAGTTGTTATCTCAACTTGTGGCTCCTTGCCCTGCATATTACTACAGTGGAACCAATCACACCTTCGGGCGGCGCTTAATCATTTCAGACACCTGTGAGAATCATGCCTCAAGCATAAACACTGAAGGTTCTGAGGATCAAATACTTGAGATAGCATCGAAATTGAGCCAGTCACAGTAATGGAGGTGCGAGTTACACTTCATTTGAACTCCAGTGAGTTCACATGAGAGGTTTGAGTGCTGAATTATCTGAAAAACCATTATTTAACATATCTATTTATTGTTATTATTAGTCAGTAAACAATGGTAATGATGGTAATGATGCTGCAATCACTGTTGACTGGTTTTAGGTGGTGGTGAGGTTACTGCGTTATGAAAAAAATAGTTTAGACACATTTAAACATGGACTTTTTTTTTTTATATGACCATAAACCCACATGTAACATGTAATATTCTGAGAAATTAGATGAACCACCTGCTGCTTCCTGCATGAAACATTGCCACTGATTTCAAAAGTTTAATACAATAGAAATCTAATGTATGGCACTGTTAATGTGAGTTTAAGCAAACACAGTGTCTGACAATCAAGACAACAGGCATCTTTTTTTTCCTGCTCCTGTAGCTAAAATTGCACTGTGAAAGTTCAAAAGAAAACATTGTACCTGAAATAATAATAAGACTGCGGATTCACAGAAGAACAGGCGATTAAATACATTAAGCCGACAGCTCTATAGACTACTATTTAAATTTCACACTTCACACATTGGTCTGATTTCAATTGACAAAACAATAATTCACCTATTATTGCAAAAATGTAAACATCCCTCAAATGTATCATGACAATATCTTTGAAAATACAGTCAAAAATGTAAGTATTGGGACAAGTTAAGAGTTGGCTTTTTTTGTTATATATATATATATATATATATATATATATATGAATGAGAGACATTTTTCAATCTCATATCAAAGTATGACACTCAAGCAAAAAAATACACACTATCAACTTTTGACTTAAGGTTATTTAAGGCTTCTGTGTTGGGAATGTTAATCTGAAACTAGACAAAAACTATTCACATTTCTATGTATTATCAAATCAGTGGCACAAAAGTCACCGGTCAATTAAGTGCTTAGTCTATTATCAAGTAAAGTTGCCAATCATTTGTTAATTTGAGATGATTTTTTTCTTTTTTCCATCTTTGTAAATTTAATTTTGGGGATTCATACTTTTAGTTGGAAAACATGTCACCTTACAAATTTGATATTTAATTAATCATTAAAGTCATTTATCAAGAAAAAAAAGCTAAATATTTGTCAGATGATCAAGTCAGTTCCACTATCAAGAAAAAATAAAGCAAAACATTCACTTTTTCTGTCTCCTTAGATGTTTAAATGTGTTTTCTTTCTGTTTTATTATAATGAATCAAATGTCTTTGGGGCTTGTTCTTCTGACAAAAATTTAAGATGCCAGCTAAGGGAATTCATAAAGGGCTGTTTTGATTTGCTGAAAGTTATGGGCTAAATGATTGACACTTTTAATAATTTCACATGAGATATTTCAGTTGGAAAATGGTAGTGAACACTTTTTTTTTTTTGCACAACTGAAGGTCAATTATAATCAGTTACTCGACACAGAAGCCAAAAAACCCTCATATCAGAAGTTGAGAATTGTATTTGTGTGTCATATTCATCTTTTAAACTCTCTTCAAAAAAAAAAAAGATTGTGTGTATTTGCAGGTCTACAGACGTGTATAAATCTAGAACATTTTGGCCTTCATCCAGCGGCTGTAAATATCAACTTGATATGAGCGCTCAACAAAAAGGTGACAGCATCAGTGGGCCTGTGCTTGTGTTACCCCACCCACCAGACAGCCAGTTTGTCAGGAGAACAATCTCAGTGAATCTAATTTTGTCCAAATTAAACATTATCTGAAATGGCACAATACATTTCTACTGCTCGGAAAAAATCTCAGCAGAACACAACAATGCTACTTCTATTAACAATATGGTAAAAGATCTGACATCGTGTAAGTTTTCACTTTGACAAGTACTTGTAGCTTACATGGGCTACTGTTAGTATGTACACGTAGCAGCATAAAACCACCCTAGCTGTGATTATCAGACTACAAGATTACCATTCTTATATCTCGCTCCGAAATGGCTGTCAATGCAGATGAGGTGGAATGTGCAGTTATTATTATTTTAACTTCTATTTCCAGGTATTTTTTTTTTATTATTTTTTTTTTTATTTCCCAACTGCTATCCCCTTACTGTCTTATAAGTCCTAATGGCACATTTGATTTTATTCATCATACAGTTTGCAATTAAGTTTTGGCACTTAAAATATGAATACAGTGTCTCTCTCTCTCTCTTTTTAAATATAATTACGCACAGTCATAACAGTAACACACCAGTGTCCAGTGATAATTTGAGGTGAAACTTTGGTCTCCATATTACCAACTGGATTACAAAACGCTGGTAATCACATGGAAAAAAAACAAAAATTATTACAATTAAAAAAGAAAAAGTATAAATAATGAAATAAATAAATAAATATCTGACTAAGAAGGTTAATAAATAGCCTCACAAAAATCTTCACTGCATGACTTGGCAACATACTTGATTACGCTTTAAATAGACCACTCACACCTGATCACAAATTATAGATTTAGCACATTTTAAGTGAGGTTATAGCTTAATGCCATTATTTGAGGTTATTGATGTCTCCATCAAAACATTGAAATAAACCCTAACTACAATGATGACTAAGAATGTCCATGAAGTAATTGGCCCCCTGCTTTTGGTATAAGGACACGGTCGAACCTGTGGCTCCAGTGGAGTAGTAGTAGTTACAAAGAGCGTTTCAGTGGCCCAGGGACAAAAGTGCAACGTGACAAGCGTAAACAGCTGTGGACCTCCTGCAGGTCTGGGATGATACACAGGAGGTGTGATCAAAGATGATATGCTACCTTTTCATCTGCTGCATGTGGATAGGAGGGAGCCAAAGCTCAATTAATCCATGTGTGCTACTTTTACCATCATTCAGTTTAAGTCTAATTCTCCAAATATCACTAAATATCCTTTTCATTCCACTTGTGAATTGGACAAAACTATTTCTAAAATATGATAAAATACAATTCCATAGGATTGTGTGCAAAATGCTCTATAGGCATATAGTAACAAAGAATGGTCTCTTCCACCAGCCACAACGTTAGACTTAGGTGCTTGTGATGAGGTATGAACATTGGCCAGTACCTTGGAGGAACCATTAACCTTCCTGCACGCCATCAACTACTCTAAACCTTCTGTAATGAGGTTCATATTTCTAACTCTCATTGTGTTTATTTAAAAAAAAAAAAACCCACATGGATGTAGCATAACTAAATGAAATAATATTTATGAATCAAGATGGATTTAGCTATTCAAATTTGCTAATATAGTATGGCAATGAATGCTTCCACTGAACAGAGGTCACTGGTCTAAGTCATAGCTAAGCATACAATCATACATGTATGTTGTTTATATATAGATGTATGATTTTATGCTTATACATAAATATCCTTATAGCCAGCAAACAGTATTTGCAGTAAAAACTGCAGGTTTCTTGAGAGAGCTTCACACCACATATCTAATAAATAACAAAATAAAATGGCAAATTCTCTTCAGAGATTTCTTATTTCCTTATATGCACAGATAAGTTTCAGTAAGTTTCTAATTAGGTACCTGTATCGTATTAGTCAGCCCGACAGTTGAATGGATGGATGACAGTGAAGGGTCCAGTGTGCTAAGATGAGGATAAGCCTTCATCTGTCTTCATCGCTCCTCTTCAGTTTGAACTCCTTTTACAGAGGCAGGTCTGTGCTGTTGTGGCGAGTCTTTCTGGAAGTCCCATCATCCCTGGGCAGCGCTTTCTGCAGGTTGGACATGGCAGCCGTCTTCTTCAGGTCAATGACTGCGTAGCATTCACTGCGCCGGGGTGCCTGTGGGCCACATTTTTTGGGTGGTAGGCGCTGGTGCTGTGGCTGGGTCTGGGCACCCCCACTGCTGAGGGCTTGGCAGGGAGGTTCTCCCTCTAGGTCCACCTGGATGTAATTCAGCTGCCGCGATGGAGGCATGTGGGTGTGCTCACAGCCTCCAATCCCTGACCTCGATCGCCTGCCAAAATCAAAGCTAAATATTCGCCCCCCTCTGTCTGGCTGACATGGCCGTGGATGCGGGGGGCAGGCGTGTCGGAGCCTTGGCGGCTGGACCTGCTCTGTGTTGACATAGTTCTGCAGGGCATCTCTGTGGATGCCCCGACCATCCTGGTGGTACCCGTTGGGTGTCCCAGGGCCTTCTGAGAACTCATAATCATCAAAGTCTTCTTCTTCTTCTTCATATTCCTCCTCATCCTGCTCATCATCTTCCTCTTCCTGCTCATCATCCCGCTGCAGAGCTCTGTACTCCCACACCGGGGGAAGAGACGGCAAGTTCTCGTAGTTAAGCAGAGCTGTCCGACGATGACCTCCACCCATGCCCCTCTCACAGGCATAGCCCTGAGGGGGCAGAGGCGACGGGCCGTGGGCATGTGGATGCAGGAGGGAGTGGGAGTGACTGTCCCCAGTGCTGCTGCTGCTGCTTGAACCCACAGACTGCGACACACTGCTGGGACTCAGCCGCTGCTTCCGGCCGCTTCTCAAGCCGTTGATGTTCTCGTAGGTGAGCTCGCTGCTCTGGCAGCCATCTGGGTGCTCGTGACCCGGGTGACGATGCGTATGATGATGGAAATGATGATAGGAGTGAGAGTTGCACAGGTGCATTGAGGGCTCATCTCCTTCTGTCTCTGAGCCTGTTGCACCCTCTACTGGCTGAAGGTTGTGAGGATTGTGCCCATGCCTCTCCCTCTCTCTCTCTAGCAGATGCCGTTGTGCTGGAGTGGGGCCCAGCATAAATTTGACCTCCTGTGAGGACGGTTGTAAGAACACCTGAGGATCTTTATGCTCCTCGAGGGGACAGCACCGCAGGTTGGACTGCGGGTTTCCTTGGCCCCCGACAGGCATGGCCCCACGTGTTGTTTCGGGGAATGTGCTGGGCCGCACCTCAGGTAGGGAGTGCACACAGTGACGCATAGAGAGATCCCCCTCCATGCTAACAGTATTTACATAGGTGTGGGTCTGTCAGGGAGAATAAAAACAGGGTCAAACTGTGGCCAAGATGGATGCTGTGAGCTGCAAGGAGCGTGGACAGCTCTTACCTGATCTTCCAAACCCATGAGGCTATGTCCATGATCATCAGCAAGAGAAGGTTGTGAGGAATCGCCTCTGATTGGATAACCAGGGTATCCATTGGGAAAAGCCTGGACAGGGAACGCTGGAGCTGCAAACACAGGGATGTGACAATATAAAAATACAGACAAACAACTTTATGATGGCATTTGTTTTTAAGTGGAGAATTATTCAGTGAGCTCAACAAGTGCAAACATGTTGAGCTGGGAGAAAATTACATGTTATGACCAGTATCAAGCCACTGATCTCTCTGGAGAGGTAATAATTTAAGAAGTGCAATAAAAAGGCGCAGTAAATATTTTGCAAGGCATTTATTTTTTTTTTTTTTAACGTTAAAATCAGTAATAGTGCTTTTGTCAAAATGAAACAATATACAACAGTTTACTCGCTGAATGTTTTCATCAAGCTTGCCTTCCTCAGGGAGGTCATATATGCTAAATACTTGGCACCATCCATTCATTCATTAAAATAGTGCAACATTCTCAGTTTAGCTTGTCTCTGGACTGTAACTGTAGCATTTATGATGATGATCGTGATTTCTGAGGAAACAATATTGGCTCATTTTCTCAATTCCTCGCTCAATTTAAAAAAAAAAAAATAAATAAGGAAAAAACACAATCTGTATCTTATCAATGTTTTCGAGAGTAATAATTTGAAAGAGAACATAAAATCAATATTTTGCGTGAAATATCTAAAAAACAGACAATCCACTATCCTCCATTTACGCCAAAAGATTGTTGCATGGAAACTAATATAAGAGTTTTCACTTGACTGCCTCAGATTTGAAAGTGCTACATGAGATGAGGCATCTGTGCCACAGTGTCACTCACTCACTGTTAAAACCTGAAATAACTGATTTTTTTGGCCACTTGGGGGCAGTGAACATAAGACTGACATCAAGTTCAAACAATTTCACATGGGGAACTTGTTAGATAACAGCTGCTTATTTACACATCCAGCAGTTACAAAAATACATCAACAGCAATCATTTGGAGTCATGTTTCTGGCCTCCTGTTAGACATACGTCCAATATTCCCTCTAGTTCGTGTCAGTTTTTATGTCTCTACTGACTTCTGAAGGAAATAGCTTTCCTTGCTAAATGTCTAGTGTTGTACGTCCACCAGCTTGTCACTATTTGTGTCTTTGGTGCCAAGCAGGAAGGGCACAGGGAGTTTTAGGAGCTTTTTAGCTGAAACAGTTGCGAGATCGGTCTGATTGGACCAAAGCAGTAAAGTTGTGTGCTGGAAAATCAAAACAATAAGATAACATTTGCCCAAAGTTTCTGTGAGCTGCATATTCAGATTCAATCCTGAAATTAAAAGAATTTCTGAAGATTTTAACATCTTGATCTTTGTCAGATTTAAGTAAGATTCATCCAGAATTCTTTTAAATACATAAACTACGAGTAACAATGTCCCAATGTGAACATTTTGACATAGTACAGTCATGAAAAGAGATCTGATGAAAACAGGCTTTGTTTCACCTGGTGTTATTTTGATACCTTTGTCTCTGACTCAGTCCAACCTGTGGCTATTAATAGCTGACAAATTCTGCTAAATTTACTGCTGTACTGCTGCATGCAAGTTCTACAATTAATCACAAATCAAGTGTATAATTAGCAGCACTCTACTTGTGTTTGTGTGGTTGTGTGACTCACTGTTGGGAGTCTGTGGCGTGCGAGACATGTCCATCTCCGGTGTGTGACCACTGCGACTCATCATCATTGACTCTTCCACGACGTTGATGCTGTTACATTGCATCAGCTCCTGAAGCAAATTGAAGATCTCCTCTGCCCGGGAACACTTGAATGCAAAGATTCCTAACAAAATGAGCACATAAACAACATTGCTAGGGCTGCATCACCAATAACACAGTAAAAACACAAAGAACTTAATGGCTGAACAATAGATTTATCATAGACCTTCCCACATTAACAATGGCTCAGTTTAAAGTGTCCCAGTAAGACATGACAGGGTGACAGTGAGCCAACGTGCACAATACACGAATTGAAAGTGAAGTAGCGTCATGAAATTCAGCCGTTATTCATTATGTCATTTGTACATGTGTTTCTCCTAATCTGACAAGTCAAAATATCCTCTGGGGAAAAAAAGGCATAGTAACCAACGTCATGCAAATAGTTAAAAGAAACAAACAAACAACAAAAAAAACCCCAAAAAAAACAAAGAAGGCTTTTTTGATTTTTTTTTTTTTTTACCCTGCCCAGTTTGACAGCGACGGCCACTCTCAAAAGAAAATAGGTTTGAGTCGTAGCCGTAGCGCCGCAGGCAGAGATATGGCCACCGGATGGCGTCTCTCTTGCGTGTGTGAAGGATGAGCTCAGTCTGCGTGAGCTCCATGATGCCAGAGCCCAGCTCGTTGCCCTCATCATCCACATTGGTAACCTAGAAAAAAATATGACATGAAGATAAGGAATCCAAAGGGCAGATTTTTACAGTGTAAATGGTTTTGTTTATCATAGTGTTATAACTGTACAAGTGGTGCTGTCACAACGCAAGAAATATTTACAATCACTCACTTTAAATTTAGTGAGATGGTTGTCTCGGATGGGGTCTCTGTACAGACAGCTCCAACAGCTCCCCATAGCTTCAGCAGGCCAGCTGAAACCTGTCACAGACGAAGCAGATATCATCACCCACTGCCTTTAACAACATCAACAACTCTTTAACCTCTTACCTAGTCCAGGCCATCAGTGTGAAGGGATTCACGTCTCAATCCCAGGATCTTCTACTGGGCATCGGCATCACAAGCCACTTAGTCTGCAGGACTGACATCTTCAAGAGAAGCATGATGTTGTCCCCCCTGAAACCATGAACCACATTCAGGTTTAGACAGAGAACTTTTCAAATATAAAGTATAAATTTGGTTCATTTTAACAGTAATAAAGGTGAATCATAGTATTGTGTCGGCAAACGGCTTTAAGACGCTGAAACTGTTGCATGTCATCCTTCCTTCTCTCTCCCCTCATACCCTGTCACCTCTCTACTAGCCACTGTCAAAAAAACAAAACAAAAACATCCAACAGAAATCAGGGCAGAATTCACAGGCAATGTCTATAACAGTGCCCCTCATTTTTTTTTTTATTATCTTAATCAACAACACATTAAATAATAGTGTCTAAACGTTTCAAGAGCCTTCAAACTAACTGCGATAAATACATTTTAACTTCATATTATGATCAAACATGAAACGTTATGATTATTTAGTGACAATTACTAATAATAAAGTTACTTAGTTGATGAAGACAGTGAAATGTGGTAAAAGTAGCAATGCACTGATCAAATTTGTCAAATCTCCATCAGCACCAACACTGACCTTACTTAGTAGTTTAGATATCAGAAATGATGTAGCCAATCCTCTAAAACAATGTCAATTTTATCATAAAATGAATGAATCATTCTTATACAATAAAATCTTAGTTACTTTACAGTAAAAAGAAAACGATTTGAATTCAAACTTGAATGAGTAGGTCAGACTGCTTTACTTTTCTTTGTCATACACAACAGTAGAGTGAATAGTTTTGACGTGGTCAGACCAAACAAGGCATCTGAGGATGGAAGCTTGGATATCGTTTTCTGACGTTATATAAAAACACAATAGAAACAGAACTGATTGACTGGCAAAATGATGCACAGTTAAATCAATTGTGGAAAATAAACCCCAGTTGCAGCAGTAATCCCAATGGTGTCCAGATTGTGAGCTTGGGCATAAACAGCACAGGCTGGTGAGGTAACTGAGGAAGAGGCTGTATCGCTGCATTCAAGTTAAAAGCTTTGAAATGCAAGTTAGTGAAGCTTTGAGTTGACATTTTGTCACAGATATAGTCACTAAAAAAAAGGTAAAAGGCCCTACACTGGAAATTACTCTAAGAATAGTGTACTTGTGGGGGGGGGGGACTTCCCTGTAGTTATTCCTGTAAATCACAAACAGAGACAATTGATTATTTTTCTATCAAATACACAAATCAATCTCATATCTAATATGATCTGAGCTCTAGACTAAAATATAACACTGAGCCCACTCCTGCACCTACGACCATCGTCCTGTGGTTTCTCATGTCACCCTCACACACCGACCACAAACACATTTCACCACCGCATTGTGTGTGTGTGTGTGTGTGTGTGTGCTCTAACCTGGGCCTCCACATCTGACTGGAGCTGGCAGGCTGGACTCCACACCAATTCACACGCACGCACACGGGCACGTGCGCGCTCTCTCTCTCTCTCTCTCTCTCACACACACACACACACACACACCTACCAATGCGAGCAGGCTAAAGAGCAAAGCTACATTACACACTCGCCACACAGGTAGAGACTGAACGGGCTCCCCCCTCCACCTGAGCTGGTCACAGCCTCGGCTCTAACAGCCAAGCCGACGCAGCGCCTCCAAAACAAGCCGACGGCGAGGCTCCATCTGCCCCGTCAACGTGCACAGACTCCAGCCCAGCAATGCTACCGCGAAGCCCGCACACTGACACTAAATGCACAACGACACGGTCCAATGCCCGTTTCTGCTCCTCGGTGTGAGGATACAATAGCGTGAGCACATAGCAGTCAAAGGGTAAGTGGAGAACGACAGCGATGGTTTTGCTACTCACATGTCTGGCACGGATTTTTTTTTCTATATTAGCCCTAATGCGAAATAAGCATTGAGACTGCGATTATTTATCATCGGCGGCGGCGGCTGCTGCTGCTGCTGCTGGTAGCGGGATGTGGCACTTGCACGACAGAGACGCGAATAAAAGATGCAGAGAGAGCAGTAAAAAAAAAAAAAAAAAAAAAAAAAAAAAATGTTTTTTTTTTTTTTTTTTCTTTCCTCCTATTACGCCCCCCTACTGCAGCACGGGCCTCTCTGCCTGTGTGACATTTCCCAAGCAGCTGGGGTGAGAGTTCACAGCCAGACAACGAGCCTGAGAGGAGCAGCAAGAAGGTAAGAAACGCTGGAGGACCAGAGAGGAAAGGTGTGCCTGCCTGACAGACGGTGAGGAGGGGCAAAAAAAAAAAAAAAAAAAACTCATCGCGCTGGGAGGCAAGGGCATCACCAGCGGTGTATAGTGTGGTTTTACACCAAAACACAGAGTGTCTGTTTTTGTTTTTGGACAAATCCTTATTTAATGCTCTCATTTCCTCTACCAAGACTTAGGCTAGAAGCAAAGTGGGCAACTGTGCCCCCAGATCCCCAGGGGGCCCAAAACCTATGTTATCTGATCAGTGGAAAGTTTCTTGGAGGTTGAAAATATAGGCTGTTCAGTGTAACTTTGCTGCAGGGTAAATATAGTTTTAAGTCTTTGCTGTTTTAATTTGTATGGATTATATTTGTTGTAAAGTTGACCTTCCCTCTCCAATCCCTTGACAGACAACAACACCACAAAATACATGAAACAGTAAATTTGATGTACAATCACTCACTCAACATGAGCTCTGATGCCGTGCCAAGTTTGAAACACATCCAGAGAAGCCACTTCCTAGTCTTATTTTGTGTTGGAGCATCTTGAATTTGATGACATCCATCCTTTTTTGTGTATAAATATAAATTGCAGAAAGTTTGGTTTAAATTTGGTATTTAAATTTGTTGCAAACAGGAAATGGATGACATACTCATACACAAAAGAGACCCTTGACTTTAAGTGGCAAGATCACCTTTTATGATACACGCATTTCTGAAACTCAAAGTTTTACCCAACACATGTCCACGCTGTCATTTGAACATCCCTGTATGGCTGTTCTGACGCTGCTCAGAGATACTGTACCTCAACCCTGAAAATTCCTTGACTAATCACAGCCAAGGACATTTTCTAAAATTTTACAAAACTCATTTATTACAATTAATGTGTCATTTACTAATTTATCTGTTTTTTTTCAGTCTCATGGGTTCATGTGCATGCTGTATGTGATATAGCTAGATACAGGTAAAAGCCAAAATTTTACTTAAATAAAAGTACAAAAGTATCAACATCAAGTGCTGATGCAGAATAGCCTGTTTCAGAATAATATATTGTTTTTTGTAATTACACATACATTTAGATAGTACTGTGTAGTTTAATCTATACAGCAATAGATAGTGATTTATTTGTTGGTTATATTTTGTATTTAGAAAATGAATCTACAAAATAACAAGTAACCGATGTTTTAAAATAAATGTAGTGGAGCACAAAGTGAAATAATGGCCTGTGAAATGGAGCAGAACTAAAAGCAGCAGAAAATAGCATTAGTCCACCTCTCAATACTTTAGAGTAGCATACCTCAGCCTGTTTCTGGCTCTCAAGCATAAACTCATTCATTCCTACCACACATCCTTAAAATGTAGCGTAAATATATTCTTTCATTAAAAAAATGTTAAGTGATTTCCTAAAACAGCTGTTCACTGTAGCTTTAGGAAATATTACTCCGACAGGACTAAGCTGTAACATGCATTCTTGGGACTATTTTAAGCGGTGGATTGATACAGAGTTAGTGCTCTTGTGAGAATGGAGTATGTGAACTTGACTGAAAACAAAATACAGTGCTCCCATTCATTGTAATGAATGAACATGATGCTCAGTGTAATAGTGTGGCTCATTCATGGAGGGATCACTGAATGGAACCACCAAGCATAAGGCTCAGCTGGCCTCTGAGCCAAAGTCTGTTTTTCTGCATTTACTCTCGGAAAAAGTCAGAAAAATAACCAAAACGACTGCAAAGAGACTTACAACAACTAAGAAAAGACACATATTCTTCCAAAGACACACAAAAAGGAGATGCAAAATGACCTCAAAGAGAGACAGAATGACCACAAAGAGACGCGAAACAACTGCAAACAGATGTTAAAAACCAATGACATACAGGAATAAGTAGAATACTAAATATAGGATCCTTTCCTGGTTAGTTTCAGTCTTCCCATGACATTTGTTCACAATATTTCTCTTGTCTGATCTGAATGTCCATTTCTTGCAACCAGGGTAACTACTGAAACTTTGTTTCATGTTTCAGTTGTCAGAAGCGTATTTTAACTTTTTCCCAAAAGGGAAGAAGAACCACCCAGAGGAGCCGGAGCTGGTGATGGGGATGAGAGGGGGAACTATCTTGATGGTTTTGTGATCTTCGTCGTTTACTCTCCAGTCACGTATCCAGCTCCGTGCTTTTTTTGTCGGCATTAAGGAAATACGAAATAACTCACCGAGCAGGAAGCAAAGGTAACGAGAGCGTCTGTGTTTTTGACCTTTGGATCATATGGCGTTATTGGCTACACGAGACATATTTATTTAATCACGAAATTCAAAAATCAGCCAACGACGCAGAAGTTTGCTTCTGATTCGCAGGTCACGCAACAAACTGAATGTAAAGTAAAGAGAGAGTAAAAGTAAATCAACGACTTTTATTGTTCACAGAATTGTTAAAAATTCCTCATTATAATGTCTTTTTTTTTTAAAAAAAAGAGTAAAATTTGGCTATAATTTTCTGACATACAATAAAGGTGCAACATCTTTATGTCGGTATATTATAGATTTAGCCCAGGATGATCCAGTTAACTGTCAATAAAACATTTTTTATCTGGGCTTAAAGACTTGGTTAGTGTGGCGACAGTAAACATTATAATGTGGATAATATCATTATTACCGCATATGTTGAAGTCGCGGGGTTTTAAGGTGTTATTAAGGCGTTAAGGTTATTTAGGTTTTTTTTTTTTCCTCTCCCGGTTGTGGCCGTCGAGTTAGAAACGAACTTCACTGACGTCACCAACCGTTTGAGCTCAAAGGAGCACGGTGGTTGGTTGCCGCGCAGTGACGTCACGGTGTTTGGCCCCGTGCGGCAGCAGCTGCGGGAGCGACGCCTCAGATAAGACGGACCTGCCCGACGCTCTTATATCACAACACTGCAGCATGTCAGGTGACTCGTCTGTCGCTGTGCAGCTTTAGGTCGATAGCACAACGCATATACTGTACATTTTGTCCGGAGAAGCCAATACCTTAAGTTAAGGGGTGAGTATCTTAACCTACTGCTCATCACCTACGTGTAATGTTTGGCAGGGGCAGGGGTCAAATGAACTTTGACCTTTCTTTTTAGTGCGTATGGGTTCGTCGTGTCTTCCCAGTGCATGAAACTGAAACAGATTATTTTAAAATGAGCATGCTGTTATGTTATACCGACTTTATGTCTACAAACAAATTTCTATAGCCCGACAGTCACTGGTGATTACTCTTGTCAAGACAGCATGAAAATCAACTTCAGGCGACCCACAAGTTGCTGGAGATTTATGGGATGATACTGAAATGAATGTTCTAGAGTTTAAATCTGCTATAATTCATATTAAACATATATAACAATGGAAACGAATGAATACTTGCATCTAAAAGACAGTGATAGTGATAAAATGACAGTGTTTAGCCACAGCAGCTGTTTGCTCTGTCTCTAAAAAGCCACTGCTCCCTACCTCCCCAACACCAAACAGCAGACACGCAGTCAATGAGTAGCTGGTGGACATAGTGGAGCATGTTGCTGCCAAAAAGGTATTTTTCTCAGGAGATGCTGGAGACCAAAACAAAGCTGGAGGTGAAGAAAACTGTTGCAAATTTGGCAGAACCAATTTAATCTGGACACAGGCTGTCATTTGTGTGTCCAGGGTCCCATGATACAATAAAACATTGAGTTGCGGGATCACTTGATCGAGGCAGAGGGTAGATGTTGTTTAAATGTTTTGATACTAGCACCACTTGCAGGAAAGGTGTCAAACATTAAAAAAAAAAAACAACTTTTTTTTTTTAATTTAACAACATAAGCTTATCTAAAATGATTACATTTAATCTAAATCATCTATTAAAAATAAATATAAAATATATAAATGTAAAAAATAAAGTCATTCATTTACATTATATTGTAATATTAAATTACATATTTACACTATTTCATTAATTTACATCTAAAATGGTTCAGTTTAATATAAATCAGGGATCATCTATCCAAAATGAAACATGAAATGAAGTAGTAAATGCAGAGCAAAGATAATAATGTATAATTTGTCCTGCTTTGACCTCAGAACATGTGGTTGCCTATGATTGGGATGACCGCCCTGCCACACGTGGGAGGGCTCTATGGCGGTTACATCACACGCAAAGAGGTGAAGACCTGGTACCCAACCCTGGAGAAACCATCATGGCGCCCACCAAATGCAGCATTCCCAGTAGTGTGGACTTGTCTGTACACAGGCATGGGGTAAGAGTCGTTGACTGATACCTAGAGTTTCTGAGATCTACAGCTGCAGTCATTTATTCTATGTTACACCCTCTTTTTCAATTATGAATTTCATCATATAGGTATGGCTCCTATCTGGTGTGGAAAGAGCTTGGAGGTTTTACCGAGGATGCACTGGTTCCACTGGGACTCTATGGGCTACAGCTGGCTTTGAACTGGGCCTGGACTCCTATTTTCTTTGGTGCACACAAGCTGAAATGGGTGAGTTAAACTCAGACGTAATGAGTGTATCAAGTGTGACACCTTAATTGTTCATTTAATGCCCCATCTCTACCCAATTCAGGCCCTTATTGAGATTGTGCTTCTTACTGGAACTGTTGGGGCCACCATGGTTTCTTGGTATTCCATTAGCCGCACTGCCACTCTGCTCATGGCGCCCTACCTATCCTGGCTCTGCCTTGCCACCTCTCTCAACTACTGCATCTGGAGAGACAACCGTGAGACAAAAGAAGAGTAGGAGACATTCCTGTGCACTGATTCAATTCTTAATCCTTACAAATTTGAATGTTTTAAAAGCATCTTTCTTTCTATGAAATTCTTCAGAATTACACAACTTAGTCCAACTGATCTTGGAGGATTGACAATATAAAATGAAAACTGATCATTTATCATCATAATTTGTCAATATCCAACACAAAATGCAACACCAGGTCACATTAAATTGAAGTTATACAATTATATATTTTTTTTAAAGTCTTGAGTTGGTTCTTTAAGTTGTGTATAACTGAATTGTTTTCTTTCTAATGAAGTGCCAAATATAAATTAATGAAGTTTTGTATGGTAGTTACTGCTATGATTCAAAATAAAAGATTTGTCCAATTTATTACGTCAACATGTATTACTTCTTTAGCACAGCCATGAATATGAAACAAATTTTTTAGCTGTAACATAAGATCAGGGAGTAATTTTATTTTAGAAAAATGTGTGAAAACACTTGCGTAAGTTTTAGTACATATGCAGTCTTTCAGGACAAGTGATAATGTAGCATCAGTAGAGTAACTCACATAGAGACTCAGCAACTCAGATCAGTGCCAAGGCTGAAATACCTGCTAAATGTATCCTGATTTAAAAAAAAGAAAGTTTTTGTATCTGGAGCCGCATTAAAATTAATATAGCGATAAACAATGATAATTAAGATTTTTTTTTCAGGTGAGTAAACTCTTAAATTTGTGACAAAAAAAGAAAACGGATGTTTTAATGTTTTTAAGGATCATTACCTAAAATAATTTGTTCTTCAGCCCATGATCTTGAACACAACTTTGGTGGAGCTAAATATCATTTTGTATTGTAAATTGTCTCTTTACAGTGTTTTCAGTCTAATTCCTGTTTAGGAGAGTTCATTTCCCCTTGCTCATCTTTTTCCTTTTGTTGTCCTTTTCACCTATACAACTAACATCAGTGGTTAAATAGTCGTGTTCATTAAAAAACTGTTCAAAAATATAGCAACAATAACCTTTATTTCTGTACATGCAATGAGAAAAGAGAGGGAAGTTATTTTTCAGGAGCTTTCTCTGGAACGTCTTCTGGTGATTTGGACGAGAATTTCTCCATTAACAGCTTCCAAAGACCCTTTTTTTCCTCCTCTGTCTGTTGCATACTCCCTGTAAAAGATGTAATAAGTAATTTTCATTTTACAAATCAACTGTAATGGGGTGTTTTGTTTTGGAAAACGTCAAGAGAAGACACAAAGAAGGTGCAGTACCTGACAAAAGCATTTTACATTCCTCCACTGTAACGCCAGTAAAGCTTGTGTCTCTTACTCGAGGAAACTGAACAGATACAAAAATGTTTGCAATGAATACATTAATGCATAAAAACACAGATTCCCAACATGATTTTAAAATTGCGGTCTACACAAAGTTAGAGACTTTTGCACGAACTGAAATATTTTATCATCCTCACCACAATGAATGCTGCAAAGTAACTGTCAGAAGGTTTTTACAGTCTTAAACAAGATGGATAAGTTATTCCTTAGCTGATGCATTTCATGTTAATGACAACTATGGAGGGGAATATACTGTCAGTATATATACACAATATCTTTTATCTGTTGCATTTAAAGGGAAGAAGGAACTGGTTATGTCTTTCATTCCAAAGTCATTATACAAAGAAGCACTTGACATATGTGAATATACTTACTCGTTGTCTATATACGTTGCCATTAATTCTGGCCAAACTTTCATACATCTGATCACATTTCTCTGGATCTGAGATCTAGAGGGAAAACAGTTCAAGGTTAAGTGGTTAAATTGTACAGAACTGGACAAATGTCAGCAAAGCAATATAACTGTTGGATGCTTAAATCTAAAATATATATATTTTTATGAAATGTTTATCTTAAAAGTAGTAAGTAACTTTATAGCCCAACTGAGAAATCGGCAAGCTAGTGTCCCCTGCAAATTGGTTGATTGGTAGGAAGAAATTAAGTACAGTATATATTTTTTTTGTTGCATTTGTTGTGTTGTACAGTTGTTTTTGATTTGCAGTGAGGTTCACTTCAGATCCTGTTATGTTTGTTGTTAGTTGTCTGTTATTGAAACCTAAAAACAACCGAATGATATTTTACTTCTGCAGCTTGTGCAGCAGTGGCGGCCTCCATACAGGCTCTACAGGAAGAAATGAACTTACATCCATATCTAGTGCAGTGTATTTTGTACTGTCCTTGTTAAACAGACAAACAATTAAATAATTAGTATTATGTTTTCAACAAGTCTACTTCACACCAAGACATTTATATATATATGTTATTGGTCTTTTCACTCAGTTTTAATTCCTGGTTCATACTTTCTTCTATTATCTTACATCACTGAATTGGTTTTAGCTTTTTATTTATTGCCCTGGATGAAGCACTTTGTAGCTAGTCTTTTATAAAGTGCTGCATAATTAAAGATTATTATTAAATCTTGATTTTTTTTTTAAGTTACCAAATTTAGAGGATCTTTTAAAATGTGTCGTGATCATATTTCTAATATCTACAGAATCTGATATTAGTCCAAAAAAAAAAAAAAAACAGACTAAATGTAGTAAAATGTGTAACACTTCTGTCTGACATGTAGTGAAGTTTAAATATACTTAAACAGGTGTACTGAAGTACAGTCCTGCAGTAAATACACACTCGACCACTTATGAAACACTGTTTTAGTCTCTTATCTCTTAATGAGTTTTAATAGACTGAACTGTGTTGCCCCTGACGTGTAGATATAGACACAGCTTAATTATTTTGAGCCTGTACAGCTGCATCTACGCAGTTTATAATAAAGACACGGTTCTGGCTCACAAGGTCGCGGGCTGTGAGTCCTCTGCCGGTAAAACCGTCTCGGTTTGCTCCACGGTACCTGTGTATTTTCCCCCTCACGGAAGGCGGAGGCTACTCTCTGTCGCAGAAAAGTTCCCAAGTCGCGGCTTTTCTTGGTCTCATCACGGGGCCACTCCTCGCACAGCTTCAAGAACCGACGGTACCGAGTGGCCGACATATCTGGACGAGGATCAATTGTCGGTTAGGTAAGAGGTGTGAAGTTTGAGCTTTATCGCGCACCGTCACGGTGTTACATCTAAACTCTTCCCCTCGTCCCCCTCCTACCTCTCGCTGGTTGTGAGTTCCGCTCGTTGCCAGTTGTCACACCGCACGTTAGCACGATGACCGGCTCAAACGTTAAAAAGGGCTCATCTCCCGGTGTGAGTGACTGGGTCCGTTCAGCGTGTCGCTTTGCGACAGACAGAAACGACTTCAGGAGGTGAGTTAATGTGGATAATATGTGAAGCGTGATGTAAACCAGTGATGTTAGCTACACGGCTAACATCACTGCTTCCATGAGGAGGTTTGTCCTTGAGTCTCTCGCCTGAATTTAACTACAGAGCTGGAAAGATGAGTCAATGGACAGAAAGTTGTCCTTTTTGATAATCATTTACCTGTTTCACTGACCGAGCATGTTGAGGTCCCACTTTTATTCATGTGCTGACTTGCTGCTCATCTTTTCTTCTTTTTTTTTTTTTTTTTTTTTTAATATATATTCTAAATAAATAAATGTCTTTGTCTGTTGGTTTGTTAAGCTGACAAAGCATTTGAAGACGTCTTTTTGGGTTCTGGGATATTAAACTTAGGATTTCTCACCATTTTTAGTCATTTAATACACTAAATAATTGTGCGATTGATCAATGAAATGATAATTAAACTGGATTACCTCTGGTGGGCAACTGGGCTGGGGCCCCAGTACTCTAGGGGCCCAGGCCTTCTGTATGGTAGCTGTTTTGATAGTTGGATCATTTGAATAGAAACAAATATCACCACAGCTCAACATATTCTTCGTAGGTCCATCTTAAAGAGTGACTATGTCAAAATCTAGTTTCAGTACCTTTATTGTATCAGTTTTCTGCTTTTAACTACAATGTTGAATGTTTCAAATACCTTCTTTTGCACACAGTTGTTCACATAAAATTGCCCATAAAATATCAAAATAAATATGTAATTTATAAATGGCATTTACAATAGTATTCTAATGTCCTGTTCATATAAAAAATTGCCTGGCATATTGAGACACATACTATGTTTCACATTGTCCCTGTTTTCATTCTCAGTTTGGGGCATTTTCATTTATTTATTTATTTGTTTATTTTAGCACATCATATGTCTTATCCTACCACCCTTTACTGTCTGTATATACACTGTCTCGTATATGCAAAATAGAAATGCTCATCTGTTTACGTACAAAATGACGACTATTAGCTGATATGTCATTATTGGATTTTGTCTCAAAAATCCAGTACTGGTTTAATCAGTTTACCACTTAACAATCTTGTCACAATGCACAGACAGTGCTCCCAGTCTCCATAGGTATTTAATGAAGCAATTATCATCCTGTAGTATTTTTATTTTATTTTTTTCTTATTAAATTATTCCTTATTAAATAACCACAATTTGTGACTCGGTGGATGTTAAATCTCTTTCAGGAATCTTCTGGTCAACCTGGGTTTGTTTGCAGCTGGTGTTTGGGTTGCAAGAAACCTCTCTGATTTTGACCTGATGTCTCCTCAGCCTGTAACATAACCTGGTCAAAAAGCCAATGGCAACAAAACCAGGATAA
The DNA here is from genome assembly GCA_038496675.1 of Rachycentron canadum. Taxonomy (NCBI): domain Eukaryota; kingdom Metazoa; phylum Chordata; class Actinopteri; order Carangiformes; family Rachycentridae; genus Rachycentron; species Rachycentron canadum. The sequence goes on along the minus strand of CM076649.1, from coordinate 7,960,262 downwards.
TGGTGAGATCATCAAATTATGCATATCATTAGCATGTAGACAGTGACAAAATTACAAATTATTTGAAGAATATATTTGTAACTGAGGCGATGCATCTGTCCCTCTAGGTATCTTGGACCAACAAAGAAGAAACAAGGGACATGAATAAACAATCAAAACTTTTATGGTGAATTGTACTTCAAAGCTTCTTGTTTATCTGAATTTGCTTCACTTCTTTTTTTTTATATATATATATTTTCATCTCATTGTAGATGGCTTGAAAACAAATAAGTACATTCAATCAGTGTCTCTGTTCTTGTTGTTTTGACCCATAGATTCTGAAATAGCGTTTTATTTAAATGTTTTAAAAATAGCTGCTTCACGTTTAGGAAAGTGCATCAGGAACATGTCCAGTTATTGATGTGTAACCTTTTGCTGCATTTGACTAATTGACCCATGTGATGTGATTTATGCAGTTATGTCCACTCAGGAGCTCTTTGTTGCTGCAGCTCGTAAAAATCTGTGCATTTGTAAAAAATCTCTCTCTGTTTCTCAGAGTCTGGATCTGGCTGCTCAGGTCTCAGCTGTTGATCTGGGGTTGAAACCTGCTTTACTATATGACAGTAATGGTGCCAGTTCAGAGCAAGTGCAGCAGTATTTGAGTTCTTTGCAGTCTTCCCAGCTTGTGTGTAAATCACTTTTCACATTGGATTTAAATGGAAACACTCTTATTGTTAATCCAACTGCGGTCAGATTAAACATAGAGCAGGTGCTTCATGATAGCAGCGTGGCTGTGATTGATGTCAGCCACTCACTGGAGAAGCCCACCATCACTGACCTACTCAGGGGGGATCTGAAGAGCGTGATGGGAGATTTACTGCTTCTTCTGAGAGGGTTTGAACAACTGAAGGAGGCTGCAAAACCCCTTTATGTTGGAGAGAAATGTGAAGAGTGGAACCTCTGCACAGTCTTCGGTCTTTTATTGGGGTACCCTGTCACTTACTGGTTCAATGAGACCAAAGGCTTTGAAAACTGTCTGTCTATGACTCCCCTGATGGTGACTACAGCTGCAGCAACATGGCAGGCAGATACCACTTGTCACAGATGTTGTCTGTACTCTTTCAGTGTCCCAGCTGCTCTGCTCAAAGAGACACAGTCTAACCTGGAGTACTGGGAGTGTTGTTTACAAGAAAAGTTTCAGCTGCAACACATCCTAAAGGATCTTAGTGTATGTCAAACCACAGTAACTCTACCCTCAGTCTGTTTGTGATGCTAACGTATGTTTGACTTAACAATAACCTTATGGACATTATGTGGATGTACTAAATCACACCATTAAAATTTGTCAAAACATGAGTTTATTTCTTGATGTGCAATGTTCATTCAAATCCTGGGTTAATAATAATAACAATAATAGCACCACACAATACACACAACCTGAATTATGACAGAAGTAACTGATGGCGACAGAAAACATTTCAAAACCCTCAAAGATGAAAGCTAATCATTCTGAGGCCATTCTCAAAGTGATAATACAGAGGTATTGGTTCATGTGCTGATATGTAGAATAAAGTGCTTCAAGCACTCCACTGAGGGAAAACAGCTTATGAATAATGCTACATGGAATCCTGTCAAACAATGAACAAATTTAAGGATCTTTCAACCAACACTAAACAGTCAAAGGCCTATGACATGTAGCACTGACACCTTTGTCAGAGCAGCCAGTTAAACCTACTGGTTAAGATGCATAACATGATGCATTGTGATTTGCAAAGTCCTCCCCTGGATTGATGGTGACCTTTGTTGCATGTAATCAGTGGTGGAAGAAGTATTCAGACCGTTTACTTAGATAAACATCAATACAACAACTTACAGAAAAAGTACAAAAGTATAATCATCATTCAACGGTAAAATAGCCTCTGTTACATTGTTGGTACTGATGCACCCACAGGTTGTGCTGGTCAAGGTGGAGTTACTGAATACAAGCACACATGTATATATTTTTAAAAGTAAGTAGTGACTTATTTCATCCTGACAAATTATGTTTTAATTTTTTGTAATGTAAATTGTAAATTAAGTGTTGCAAGATTTAGTTATATTGAATTCAGCACTACAGCTGAAAAACTGCAAATTTGCAGCAAAGAAAACAGGTGAAGTGCTGCAATGCTGCAATAAGAGATTTTATTTAAAAGAACTAAGTTTCTGTTATAACATTATGGAGAAACATTTAGTTGTAGGTAAGACAAGCTTGACAGTTTGCTGAACACTATTTGTCATCTAACATTGTTTAAAAGCCTGACAAAAGGTTCATTCTCTTCAGTGTGTTATTTTATGCATTTAAAATGTATGCACATACATTTCAGCATCACATTATATAAATGCATGATGTCATTCGCTTCCAGGATAATACAAATGAAAACTCTGAAAACCATCTGATTGCACTATACATTGTATGTCTAGAATTAGTTTCCAATTTATTTGTTACTTGCCTGTTGTATCTTAACCTGCTACTCAATTTTATGCTTTCATGCCATAGCGACTTGCACTTCCACAAACCTATTGTAGCTGAATCCAATAAAAACAGGTCAGTTTAAGATGATTTGCCAGTAGTTTCTTTAAATCAAAGCAGCTTCAGTGTACTGTGATTGAGAGAGAGCTGCAAAGTTGCAGAGACAGGCACACATTTTTCACTGAAGGGCATTTGTGTTCTTAACACTGAAATGTCCTGCAATCAATAGTTGAGTGCAGACATGTCACAATTTGCCCTATATTGATAACAGCAGCAATTACTCTTGTCAGAGGTGTATGTATGATTCTGGCTCCTTCTGCTGGATACAAAAACAGCTGAGAATGCCATCTTGAAGGTGATTGTATTCTTGCTTTGTTAAAGCTGAGGTAGATTTTACAGCCTTCTTTTCAGCTGAATGTTGTATAGTCAAACTTGGATGTTCATGATAGTCAGAGGGGGTGAATGACTGACAGCACTTCACCACAGCGGCCACTCACTTTCAGCTCAGCCAGGTGGTCGGCTCTTGTCGGCCCAATGTTCAGGATGGCAACTGGCATTTTCCTGTCACTTGCTGCCAGTATGAACCTGTATCCTGAATATACCTTGGGAAATAACAAAGGAGGGGGACAATTTAATGCAAAATTCCGGAAATAATCATGTTGCAACTTGGTGTTATTGTGGTCGAGATGCTCCAAAGCCTACCTGTAATGAGGACCCCACAACTAGCACCGCGTCCGACTCTGCCAGTCTATCATGCACAAACTGTACGGTCCCTTTTAACACAGTGTCTCCAAAAAACGTGACCTCAGGCTTCAGTATTCCTCCACAGTCGTCACACGAGGGAACTCTGAAACTAAGAACCTGCTCGTCCTCTAAGAAGACATCACCGTCCGGCGCCACAGCACCTGCCTGAGCTTTCCAGTATGGATTTAAAGAGATGAATTGTCTCTGGAGCTCTTCCCTTCCTGAAATGGCACCACAGCCGAGGCACATCACCCTGAGAACATCCACATTTTATTATTACATTTCATCACCTGGGTGGTGACTGATAATGTCAATACAGCCACATAACAAAAAGAAAATTTCTTTATTAATTCTTTTATTGTAGCCACTTTTGGTTTTACTTTTATTCAGGTTTTGAGATATCAGTCTCTATTGGTCTATATTTCTGCCACCACCCAACTATAATGGAGGTGACAAAACATTTCATTTGTGGTGCTCATGGCAATAAAAATGTACTTTTAAAAGCTCTGTGTGTTACGTGTCTTTCTGGATACAACGTCCCAGTAACTGTGGATAATCCACAGACATTTTTGTCAACAGCTTTCAGTCAATCTGGTTTCTGTTTCTGTCCTGTAAATATAATGTCCAGTTTCAAAATTTATTTTTAAATGCTGTGACCATCACAAACAAAAAATCAACTGAGCATACATTTTACCTCAAAACCTGTCCAATACCATCAAAACCATCAGCATGGCTAGATACCTCTAAGAGAGAAAATATGTTTTTGTATGTTATTGTTGCCGTTATTCAAGCAAAGCAAATCTGAACTCTATCTATACCGGTGAGGTGGAGTGAAGTGTGATTAAGGTGTCGGGTGCCTTTTTTTTCACCTGTGAGCACAGCCGTGGAGCTCAGTCAATCTTTTCTGTCCCGCCTTTGAGTGAAGCGCATCCACATTTTGCGTGACCAGCCAGTGCAGCTTCCCCCTCTCCTCCCATTGTTGCAGGGCCTTGTGTGCAGAGTTTGGCTGATGTGAGGAGAACTGTGGCCATCCGACAAAGTTTCTGGCCCAGAAACTGACGGGACTTTGCACTGTGGACAAACTCTGCATGCTGCATGGGTCGTCTATCAGTGCGGGCGTACAGTCCAACACCCTCTGAGCGATAATCAGGGATGCCTGACTCTGTGGAGAGACCTGCCCCACTTATGACAAACAGCCGTCTGGCTCGGGACACGAACTCCTGCATCTGGTCCAGGGACTGGGCATCAGTGGTGCTACAGATGGGGACAAAGTTCGACATACCTGCAGGGACTGAGGATGCCCTCCTGACAGGGGCTGAGTGTGATGTGATGGTCCACCAGGGCAGTCGCATCTGCATCAGGACAAATACAGTGCTGATGGTTATAAATGAAATCACCTATGAATGGTGAACACAAAGGTTCAGTTAGGTACAGGGTTTCAGCAGGGGTCACCAAATTAAATGCAAGACCTTCACCATGACATAGAAAGAAATATAATCACTCTTACACAGTCACACTGTTAATATTTTGAAGGTATAATGTAAACCCAAATAATTTCAGAATATATCCCCAAAATAAATTAATTGATCATTAAACAAGACCTGGACTTGAAAACGAATAAAAAGGAATAAACGGATTAACCAATAAAAAATTAACTAATTAATTTAAGGTCAGATGACATGTCTATTTTCCATACAGGTTTTTCTGAAATCCCCCAAATCAAGCTGAAAACATTTCATAAGGCAAAGTCCAGATACAAGACACTAAGTCTCTTTAATAGTATTAATGGTATTTTTAATAGACTCAAATCACTGCTTAAACCCTGTAGACACGCTGTACACCTTGTTCAACCACATGCTATCACTCGTTTAATACTCTCATAGTCTTTAATGCCCCCACAGCTTGAATATGACCAAAAAAGACACTGAAACAGTCTCTATTCTGTTTTACGTGAGTCCGTTTCAGCCGGTAACTATCAGCTAGCTAACGTTGGCTATAATATCAGCTAGCTAACATTGTCAACGGACGTTAGTTAGCCACTGCGCATTATTTGTGATAACTACAACTACACGTCGAAAAATGAAACGTGTCCGCAGCTGCTAAATGTTGGTTGAATAACATGACAAACCTTGACAGGATGATATAAGGCAGGAACCTTTGTCTGACAGCGACGCGGACAGAAACAGGAAATGGACGATTTTATAAAACACCAAACACGGTCGCACTGGAGTCTGGGAAATGTAGTCAAAGGGTTTTTAGGGTCAACAGCGCAATGTTGTTCAGTTTAATCAGCCAAAATGGTCTTTCTACGGTCTTTGTGACAAATCATAGCCAAAATGAATCAGTGTGTTTCACTTATTTGGGTTTGTTTTAAGAGATTCTTTAACAGTGAACATGGATAGAATAACACAGAACATAATACATACACTGTTGGCAGTTTATTAGTTACAGCTCCAATCAAGGTGTGGAAACATCAAGATGATCAAGAGTATGAAAGTACAGAAGCCTAGTATATGCACTTTAGAAAAAAAAAAACAAAAAACAACATCTGCTTTGTCTTTATCTCATAATTCTGAGATATAGTCTTGTTATTTTGTAAAAACAGCAGTTTTTTTTCTGTACTAAAATTCAACTTGTGTTACTTTGTCATGACGGTTCCCCCAAGCACTGACAAAAAATGTTTTTTTTAAAAATGTATTTTAGCATCAAGCTGCAACATAAGAAATTGTGAAGGAACCTGATGACTTTCTGAGTGCAAAGTATCCACAGGTTGTCTTATCACATGAATTAATTAACATTTATTAACAAATATTGTGATATAACTGGCCATTGTAAACAGCTAAGAATTTAGGTGAAACCTAGATAAATGTACACATGGATATATTTCCATACACACACTGACTTTACATCCATATTTTTACAAGTGTAGTACAAATCTTTGTGCAATTACTTGCAGTGCTGGGCATCATCACAGGTTCTTTGTGTGAGACTTTGCTGAGAAACAAACATTTGCTGCAGCAAAGCATTTTGTGTCATTGAAAAACCCAAATATTATAAATAACACATTACTGACTAATAGTGGCATCTCAAAGTTGAAAAAATGAAACCAAAGGTAATGACTGACAGACAATTGTTGCAGTAGTTGAAAGGTCCTCCACTTCATTTTGCATGAAGCCCCAAACTCTGTTGTGCATAAGCAGTCATCTGTTAAAATATGCTGCACACATCCAGACTGCAAAACTCCAAGATATCTGTAGTATGAAAAAGTAACGCATGCATTAGTGCTAGAATTGGTTGGTATAATTGGTATTTGACATGCATGACAATTGGCCAGTGTATTTGTTTCATAGTCAGACCTGAGTGCGTGCAGTTGAAGACGGTTTCTGCATGAGTGTGAAACTCCTCTCCGAGGATGGAGCGGTAATCCAAATGGCTTGTGTGGACGAAACACTGTGTTGCATCTTTAAACAGCAGGTCACTTTCTCCATATTGCTGAGACTCAAAGAGCTTGAACTCTGTGTTTGGGTTGGCAGCCAAAGTTTCCTTTATGACAAGAAAAAAAATGTATGTTTAAAAATATTTTAAAGAATGAATATCCACCTGCAATGCCAAAGAAGTAGCAAAAACATGGATCTTTTCAAATAGTGGAGCTGCTATCAAGACTTGAATTATGAATTATGACTTGAATGAATTATTGAGGCAAGGATCTTGTGTGGCTTCTAAAATGTGTTTATTGGTCTCAAAGTTAAGCACCACTGATATCGCCCTGTCCTGAATGCAGTAACAAGCCCAGTAGATTTCTGGAGGCTAACCAGTGAAGGGCATCAGGGTTTATTTTAGATGGTAGTGGGGCTGTTAAAGATATTGAGTGAGTGTCTCCAATGGAGTTAAGTGTATAACTATTGAGTGTACAAGGGAAACCTGATTTAAAACATCCCCATTTATTATATTAATCTGATTGGAAAAGCTGACCTGTGACTTCATGAGGAAGTCATACACTCGTGCCGTGAGCACTGGCCGCGTCATGACGGTATTGGGTGGGATGACTCCGAGGTTACAGCTCTCCCACTCTGACAACGGGGCTCTGTGACCGTCACCACACAGCAGCTCAAAGTCTGATGATGTCCACCCCTCTGACCAACCAGTGGAGCTCAAACCTGAAGCATGACATGACACATGAAACATACTGTGCCATAATAAACACACAATACATGTCAGCATCAGTGTGTGTTTATGTAAAAAAGTTCTCTTGAATATCTCACTGAGGATGTTGTCCTGAAGATTGTGTTGCTCAAGGAAGGCCACATCACCATAGCTTTTTCCACTGGGGTCACCAACCAGACACCTATGATTGACAAGTAAAAGGGTAAAGAGTCAGTTAAACAAATTATATCAAAATCTTATTTTCTCACTTAGCCCCAGTAGCATTCAGCCACATAAAGTTTTGATTTTGTTTGAGATATCTGTCTCTAAAACTTCTGTGTTGATTAAAATACAATGGAGGCTGAAGTACAACAGTTTTCATTTCAACAGCTGACATCATGAATTATGCAGCTTAATGTGGACCTACAAAGAAGTGTAGAGTGTATAATTAGTGTATTTATGTTAACAATGAATCCAATGTTTACTTGCAGTGAAAAGGGCTTGCTCTGTGTGATAGATCCACATGTGTCTCACACTCCTCTCAGCATTGTCAGGTTATTTTTTTTCAGCCAGCAACATTACTGTTTTGGTTCTGGTTTTCAGCAGCTGTTTTCAGTTTCGCTCTAATAATCCCATTGCACACTAACTGCTTAGCATTTAGTGGCAGATAGACAACGTTAGCTCATGAACATAGTGGAGCCTTTCACATCTTAGGAGAAAATTTGTTTTTTTAAATTGTTGTAGGAGAAGAGAAATAGCTAAAAGCAGTGTTTGGACTCTGACAGACACAGACATGATTCCAATGAAAGCACTGCTAAATAAGCAACTTGTTAAAATGTTCAGCATATGAACTTAACAGGTGATCAAGTGTCAGTGTTGTGCACAAATGGCCAGAAAATCTATTAATTCAAGTTTAAATCAAACTTATCAATGTTGTGATCACCACAAACTCAAGTCCAACTCCGGCTCAGATAAGCTGCTGGTCATACCTTAAAGCCCCCGCGTTGCCATAGTAACGTTCATTGTGGTTGTCAGCACAGCGTTTGGTGGCAGCCTCCCCAGTGCCTCCCATACACACTTTACACAAATTCCCCTGAGAGCCAGGAAGACAGCCTTTCCAGAACACCTTCTTGTACACTAAGAAAACGCAAAGAGACAGCCTGCAGTTACATGTGAGGGTTCATGCAATTGTGGGTTTAAAATGGCAAGAAGTCAACAACAAGAGGTCTGCTGTTGTAAATAAAAGGTGAATAATGAACAAGTTCAATAAAGCAGGACTCCAGATGAATGACTAGAAACAGCACCTTGGTCTGGATCACAGGGGGAGCTGCTGTTCTGCTCAAGGCTTAATGTGTGTCTGTATGGCAGCAGCCAGCCTGCAGGGCTGTATATGTGGCTCTGACAGGAGCGACGGCCTCCAAGGTTTCCGATGAATATGTTTTTGCTGGAGCGCTTTGCAACTGCTACACCCACCACTGAAGGCAACACTGAGGAGACAGATCGTGGGGGGTTTACATGTAAAAACAACAATTACATAAGCTTTCAAATTACCGTAAATCAGGCATTTAACTGGTTTATGATTTCTTACCATCTGTCTCTAAGTGAGTCGATCCTTCAGCATGCACACATTTTCCTCCTGAGATTCCGAGAGAAGACAATAGAAACACATTAGACAGAAGGATTAAAAACAAGGACTGCAGCTAATGTAATGATGACTTCGACAACTAACCACTTTGTTTAAAAAACATCAGAAAATAATAATAAAAAAAAAAAAACTCTAATAAAAAGCCAATTTAAATACAAGACCTGTTATTTGGTCAGATATTTTAGATTTCAAGTGCAGCAGGCTGTAAAAACTGTAAAAAGTGGCTTTTGGGTTGTCAATCCATCTGTCTCTTTCTTGTGAACACAATATCTCAGTAATGCCTTTGGGGAATTTCTTGAATTTTGGCCCAGGGATAAACTGATTCAAATTTGGTAGTCAAAGTTCAAAGGTCACGATGACCCCAGAAAACACATTTTTAGCCATGACTATAAAAATCACATGCTAATTAATTGTAACTGCACTGATTGGTGGAAGCATAAAAGCAAAAGATGCTAATTTGAATACATGTAATTTGATTATACTTACTATACAATATTATTTGTCACGTAAGTGAGAAAATCATGCGGAAATGAAAATTTAAATGAAAATGATTAGTTGCAGTCATGATAGCATGATAGTATGTCTTGTGGACAGTTCAATGTCTGTCACTTATTTTGTCCAAGTAATAGTCCCAAAGATTTCAATTTTCACTGATATAACACTGATATAAAAACAGAAAAAAATAGCAAATATTCATTTTTGAGAGCTTAATGCCACATTTTTTGGCATACTGGCGTTTGATAAATCCCTTTTTTTTTTTTCAATCTACTAATTAATTAATTAATAATAATAATTACAGGACTGATGCAAACCAACAGTTGAAAAGGGCTCATGATTTTGAGGAACTTGGTTTTCAAGTAGCTTCTTTGTTGAGCGCATGTATTATGATGAGAGATCTTCAGAAAAACAAAATACATAGATTCTTACCATAATATTCAGTTACTACAGGGACAAGGCCACATTTCCCAGCGATGAATGAGTGAGTTGCATCCAGGGAGACAGCGTCCACCTCGTCCCTCTGTTGTAAAGGTACAGGTTGTTGGAGCTTTTGAAATAGTACTTTACAAAGTTTAATGAAAATCCTGATGATCTGTACGACTTACCTTAATTTTCTCAATACAGTTCTGCATTGAAACTGCTCTAACACACACCAGTGGGTCTGACTTAATACTGAGAGCCCACTGTTCACATTTCTTCTGCTCTGCATGACTGATGCAGCACCAGCGCACAACACTGTCCTCCAGTGAGCTTCCTACACACAAACAGGTTCAGTGACGCCACACATTTACAGCCACAGCCATGTTGTCAATATTAAAAAATATATACAAATAACAAAAAACAACCACACATCAGCGGAGGTAAGCACCTTCATGTCCAAGACCTTTGAGGAGAGCCACATAATCCAGCCCCAGCACCTGACTGACATCTATGTCATCTGGGAGAACAGTTAGTTTATCTGTCATATCTTTGAAGAGAAGATCACTTTCCCCAAAAATCGATGAGTTGAAGAGTTGGAAGCGCTGTCTATCTCTTCCTCGTTGGCCAAACAGCATCTGAATAATAAGAGTCCATACAGAAGAGGATAAAGATGACAACAGTGATGGAGCACACAAAGAAAATATGTGATATCTGTGGGGAAAGCAAAGGAATAAACAAGAAACATACCTGCACAGTCATTAAAAATTTGCGAGCAACCTTGCGAAAGTTAAATCTTGTGACCATGCCTCCTCCGGGACCACGCCCCAGATTACAGTTTCTGTAGTGGCTGAGAGGAGCCTGAGTACCATCGGTACACAGTAACCTGAACTCATGGCTATCGCTGTCTGAGAGAACAGACAGAAAATGGAAGGACGGTTAAAAAAAAGAGATGTTTTTCAGCATTTTTTTAGAGCAGCTTAGACAGAAATACATCACTTTAAACTTGGTGCAAACTAGTTTTCACTTACTCTTAGTGGCAGCAGGTGGAGTTCAGGCATTATAACTGATTGGTGGTAAAATTGTATCAGTTTTGGTGAAAGTTTATTATTGGATATAAGAGACCATTGCAATGGATCATACCAGGCACCTGTCAACACGTTGATAATGATAACTGGAGGCAGTGATGGCTTAATGTTTAGAGGAGCAGCACCTATCTAACCCTCATCAACATCAACTGCCCTTGAGGAAGGCCCTCAACCTATACTGCTCCAGTGTAGCTGCTTAGTGGCCAACAGATCAGACTGTGGTTGTACTGGGCAGCTTCCAAGTGTGAATGTGTGATCATGGTGTGAGGCTGTCTGAGTGAAACTACCCTGAATGAATAATGGTGTAAATGACACGATCAGTGTCTTAAACTCTTAGGCAAAGAGGCCATTGAAGATTTTTTTTCCAAATTATAACAGAATGAATGAATAGTAAGATTGTTTACCTTCAATACTTTGAAGAGCTAAATGGTCCACAAATGCAACATCTCCTGCTCCACTCCTGAGGCATCTGCCATAGCAAAACAGTTCATTCATGTTTTTGCTGTGATTTCACATATTTGAAACACAGTAAACATGCATCCCTGTTGACCTTTAGCCTGACCTGAGGGCTCCCTGGTTGTTGTAGAAGGGTTCGCTGTGGGACGTTTCGCAGTGGTAATTCTTCTGGCGAATGTAAGACTTCTGGCCTTGACACAGAGCACACAGAGGAGGCGCCATGGCAGCAGCTCCAGGAATACAACTGGCACTGAAAAATGTACTGACGTCTGCCCAAGAGGAGAAAAACAAGTCAGAGGTCTGGAGAACCAGGAAACAAGAAAATAGGAAATAGAGAGAAGACACTTTCACTCTGTGCTGGATTCACTGGTTGCTGCTAATAATATCCTCATTACCCTGACTGAGCGGCTGTTCCTTTGACCAGCTCAGGTAGTTTCTGGACAGCAGGAAGCCAAGAGGAAGACTCCATCCAGCCGTCCATCGAACCCCACTGTGACAACTCTTGCGGCCCTGCAAGGATCGTATGTCCAAGCTGCTGTTTCTCACCACAGCCACAGACAGAATGCAGCCTCCTGCAGTGTAGGCACAGACGGATGATCGCAGACAGCTGTAACTGGCTCAGAGGCAGTGATAAAAAGATATGGTGGAGCATCTCAGAAATGTAACCTACCATCACTGTATATCTCCTTGGCGATGGCAATGAGGCCAAACTGCTTCACAGCAGAATAAACCTCTCCTGCATCTAATGTCACAATATCAGCACGGTTTCCCTGAGACAAAGAACGCAGAGTGGGTTTCAACTTCACAACCCAAAGCAGATGATAACATAGTGTCTCCTCAGGCTTTATACACCCTCAAAGTCCAGTCACTATACAAACCTTCCCAAGAGAGAGCAGGTAATCAAACCTCTTCACTTTTGTGGGGTGCAGCTTCACATTTACTATGATATTGACATTGAAAACCTTCGCATTTTAAAAGAAATTGTCCAAAACTGTACTATGACAAAGAGAAGTACACAATTTTCTCCCAGTCTCCATTTCTCTTCTTTAAAAGGAAATGACATCTATCCTGTAAAGGTTTCACTTCATCATGAGGAGTTATAGTTTATGCTGTGTAACCTTTTCTTTTTAAAAAGTTTATCTTTAACCTGTATGCCACAGGATTAGGGTGTCATGTTATGTAAGTATGTAGTTTTGATTTTCCTTGTATTTAAGGTGAATGATGGCTCACCCTGATCCTATCGATGCAGTCAGTCGTGCTGGACGCCCGTATGCATGAGAGTCTGGCAAAAGCTGCCACAGCAGCTGGAGGCAGCACCGCCACCAGAGCTTTAGCTAGTTCTGCACACTTCCTCTGTTCAGGATCAGACACTGTGCACCACCGCATCTTCTTAGCTGTCATGCAACAGTTTAAACAGCCCACACAAGTTAGTCAGAATAATAATATACTGTGCAGTCAGTGCAGATTTTAGTTGTTTGTCAACTTTACACATATTTGTGTTTTAGGATCCCAGAATTTGATGAATTTCTTTATGCATTCATTAATCATAAAAATCTAAAGCCAACTGTGCATATCAGTAAAATATGAAATGATTTTACGACATTTATATTGTTAAAATCTGTTTTAATGATTACCAGGAAAGAAAAAGAACTCATAGAGGGCAACAACTTTGCCAGCCACAATCAGATGCCAACAAAAGAAAAACCAGAACATTCAACTACATAGTGAGACACAAAATTATTATCAGTGTCATCAAATGAACTAGTTCAGTAACAAAACTTACCCCTGATGCAGCAGACAACAATGAGAAAGAGTAAAATGGCATAAACTCCTCGCATTCTGTCCTGTTGCAGATCAAAGACTTGGACAAATCTGTCTCATGCAGGTTGCAGAGCACAACAGACAGTTGTCCTTTCTTTTGGTCTGAAATGCCTGATTTTTCTGCATAGATTTTCCAAAGTATAAGCGGCACTGGGGCTAACAGAGAAATAGAAAGCCTATTGCGCAAGGGCTGCTCCACTGAAAACAGTAAGGTCACTTTTTGCACACATATGGAAAATATTTAGCACCATCTGTCACAAGGACGACCCCTATCCAACATTTTGTAGATCTGACGTGTAGAGGTGAAAGCTGCTTAAGGGTACTGTGATTTAATGTTTCTGGGCATGTTAAGACATGATATTTAATATAAATAAATAGCATTACCTGGATAATCAGAAGTATATAAAACAAACAAACAAATAAAATATGTGTCAACAGGTTTTTCCTTTCAGTTCTTAGTACTTATTTTAAGAAATATATTCATAGCAGATGAACAGCAGTCCAAACAATCAGCAGGTGTAATCACTTAGGATGTGAGTGTGAGGGCCGTTACTGTTTGATGTCATGTTATAAACACAGAGTGGTCACTTTGCATGTCTTTTGTTTTTCAAGGGGTAGAAGAAACCCCTGAAGTGTGGAGGACAGTCTGTAAATGCTGAATTCTCTCTGCGTGTAGCAGCATCGCTGGCTTCCGTTTTATTAGATCGGTTGACAGTCTGTCAATGCGCTGCTCCAACTGTAAATAGCAAAAATACAAACTGTGACACAGGTAAAATTCACATTCAGTGTTGGTGATTTGAGATAGTTTCTCCTTATGTGACCCCAGAATGCTAACAGCCAGAGATTTATTGCTAAAATGAGGCCCCAGAAGAATGTGTACATGCAAAATTTAAGCCTTCAGTGTCATTCGGGAAGTTACCTTGAAGTAACTTGGCCCTGGCTCTGTGGCCTGTCACATAAATCGATTATGTCACAGTTTAATGTTGAGTGATGAGCCTGTTTTTTTCCCAGTTTGGTCTAAGTGAATGGACACAGTAAATTGTTTCAAATATTAGCTGTATTTATTTATTGTAATTATAGGTATTCATAAATGTGAAATGAATGATAATTTTGAATTGTCATTGTCAAATGTGTCAAAAACATCAACAATGGGAGGAAAATTTGGGGTTTATCATATAATCATTTTAAAGTGTGAATGACAAAAAGCTACACAAGTTAATTCTGATGTTGTGCAACTTCTCTGCTGCACCATTTTATAGTGTATAAGTGTTGTTACCTGTTCAACATAAAAAAATTATTATATGTAATATTCAACATCTGATCTTCTTACCTCCTTTAACTCCTGGCAAACAGAATGTTTTTCCATTTGTTCATCCTCTCCATTGGTCTGCAGCCAACTTTGCAATACCTCCTTCAGTTTTTGCCATGCCCTGAATAGACACACACACACAAACATACAAATACAAACAAAACACAGTTACTATGGTGACAATGTGGACAACAACACAAGAAAAACTGAAAAAGTGGACTTTTACCGAAGCTGTTTCCTGTCCTCTTGGAAAATCTTCATGTCCATCTGAATGCTGAGCAGTTCTCTTGTCAGAGCTGATGCTGGATCAGTTAATACATCTTCTATATGATAATCTTCAGTTTCTTCACTGGATGCTTGCATATGTATCTCTTGAAAACGCACACCAAAAACTTAATTTGACCATGGTGTTTATAACCCAATCTTAATGATCATGTTTTTTTTTTTTAATGTATTAAAAAATAAGTCATTACTGGGAAGAAAAGTACAGACCTGGATACCTGGAGTTATGTTTAAAGGGAGCAACAGACTGACGAAAAGGCACAGCTGGGGCTTCTCCAGAGCCTAGGCTGCCTGTCTTTTCCAACTTTGTAAAAAACACAATACAAGTTGAGTCACTTAATTTAGCACTGAATGCATATTGAAATCTGTCCAAGTCAAATACATAATTATTACCATATTTTGAGAGCCAGTAATCATGAAAGCAGAAGGAGGTAAAAGAAGGTCTTGGCCTTGGATTCCCTTAGAGGAGTCCAGTCTAGACAACTGAGGCTCAGAGGGCGTAGATATGATGGTGCTTTGATGTGTGGAGGTAACCTGGACTTTGGCAGAAGGACGATGGGATGACACTGCAGGGTGGTTTTTCTGATGGTAAGAACTGAACTCCAAGGGTTTCAAAGCTGCTTCAGTGTTGGTAATGATAAACTGATTTTGGGTGCTAGAAAAAAAAAAAGATTGTATTATTTCAAATATGGAACCGATCTCTAATTAATATGAAATACATGCATAATGCTCTACCCTTCATGTGGGTAGACCATCAGTGGAGACTCAAACAGCTTTTCACAGCGCGGCTGCCGTCGGGGCATACGAGTGGGAAGCCTGCAAAACATGACAAACTCTGTAAGATGTATGTCCATGTGTTAACACAGATTCCCAGCCTGTCGGGGACTCACATCTTGCGAAGCACTCCATCTTCAGTTTCCTGCTCCGCTGAGTCAGACAAGGTCAGTCCAGGATTAGTCAAACAGAAGGTCACGCTCTTTTTTGATGGTTGCTCTTGGATTGATAGTTCTGGTCTTGGTTTACAAAGTGCCCGCTGTTTCCACCGCACTGCACACCTTTTCACCACTCTCTGGAGATGACGTGACCTCTGCAGGACACAGACAGACTTGAGGAGATAGTCCACATTATGAGGAGATAGTCTACATGATATCTGAAGTAAAGTGACATTTACAATTTACACACACATACTTGCTCTTGTCTCTGTTGTGTGATGCTCGCTGTTAGATCATTCATGTGTGCAGCATATGTGAGAATGCATGTCACGCCCTCCCTCAGAAGCTGGTCTCTATAGACCACTGCAGCTCTGGCCGCCTGCTCCTGCCTCCTGTGTTGCTCACTGACCCACAGTCTCCATCTATACAGGACCTGCAGCAGATTCACAAAGAAACATCAAGACACAACAACCTCTCTAAGTAACAATTCTACACTTTTTGCTCTCAATTTCCTTGTCAGCCCTCGAGGAAAAGAACTTGTGTTACCTTGGCTTGAAGAGTGAGGGACCAGTGCCAAAGCGCTTGCTCAGTCTGCTCAACTTCTCTCCGTCTGTGCTGCAGCTGTTATCAGGAAGTAAACTAAAGTCACTGGCAGTTTAACTGCATTAAATCAAACACATACACACATATTTGACACATAATTTACAAATCAAAGCAGCCTAGGTACATTTGATAATAGTAATAATAACAATATTGATAATAATACATTTAAAAATAAGTGTTCAGTATGTGAAACATAACATCAACAAACCTTTATTTTCCACTGTTCAAAGTAGGTCTGATACATCTTTAATTTCAGCAACAAGATCCCTTGTCGTTTCATCACCTATGAAATAGTAAAATTTTTAAGAAGTGTGTGGGTTTTATAGATATACTTAAGGGAAAGTGAATAATAAACCTTATGCTTTCGGCATTGGTAGTGATGCATATTCCACACTTTCAGTGCTTTGGAGAGGAGTTTGGAGTTATGGTGCTGTCTGGCTTTTTCCATACACATCCTCTCCATCCGAGCCTCTCTGGTTTGTCTCCTCCACTGTCTGAAATACTGCAGCTGACGCACTGAACAAAGTTATATATAGATTGTAAAATCAGAGGTGGGGACATGTGACAAATACAATGAAAACAGTGGTAAGATGAGGATATTTGTGTTTGTCTTGGACAACTGGAGTAATTAAGGTTTTCTTTCATACAATGAACCACTGTAGAGAGCTAGGATCAAGTATATTTATTTTTAAGAAAGCCACTCTTGGTTTTATTTGGACTGCTCAGTGAGAGAAGTCTCACTTCAGTCTGCTATTTTATATATATTTGAAAATTGGCCAATTGGCTGTACACAGTGACTGTGACAAAGCAAATCAAATTGCGTTTAATTAGCACATGTAGCTGTAAGTCTGAGAAATGTAAATTAGTATCAAAATAGTTTGACACTTTGGTAAAATGTTTATTTTTGTTGAAAAATTACAGGGTTACTGGGAGGTGACATACAGCTTTTACAATATAAATATTGAAATGGATTTGAAACTGTGTTGTTTGTAGAGTTATGCTGTAACACTTTTATACACAGTCTATGATCTTTACCTTGGTTTATGGACCTTTGAGCCCTGTTGACTGCTGCCTTCTGCTGGTGGCGCTTTGACACTGCAAATGTTGTTACTTCTCTCCACGCAAGAAACACCTTCAAAGATTTAGTGCAAAAGAAGCAATGACACAAACTGACAAAAATGAATAATTGTATAAAGACTAAGAGATTAGACTGCTTTATGACCTTCAACTGAAGAAAGTGCTGAAAGTGATTCTGTGCTTGTTGCGCCCTGAGCTGGTCCTGTGCCTTCAGAACTGCATTCTCCCTCCACACAGACAGAACCGTCCTGGAGGAACAGAACTGAAACTGATGATGCTGATATGTACCTGCAGTTTCTATTTAGAGAAAGCCAGACTTTGATTTCACATTGTGAAGACTATCTATATATTTGTTAAATACCTGAGAAAGTGCTGTGTTTTCTGTCTGTTGAGTTGCTCTGTATGATCATAGATCTGAGACATTTGTAGGTGGTGTGTCTGTGAATACAGCAGAGCATGGTGTATCAGCTTTCACGTTTTATCACCCCCAAAGTATGATATCATGTGATTATATTGCCTGTAACTGACAATTATGTACCTTCCAAGCCATAAAGGTGTGTTTGAGAAGCTTAGCTTCATGGTAACGTTGCATCTCCTCCAGTTTGCCTTTTTTCACTCTCTGCTTCTGAACAAACTGATCAAACACACGAGAATCAATAACACACAGAGATCTGATGCAGATAACAGAAAATAACTACTTGATTTTCTTAACAACATTTGGAGCTGCAAAAATTGAAGAATTAAGGAAGTTTAGATATCCTATTAATTGCTCTTAATTCATTTTTGTAATTTGTTTAACTAAAAATGCCAAACACTTGATGGTTCCAGCTTCTCAAAAATGTAATCCTTTTCTTTCTTTCTGGGGGTAATCTGAATATAGTTGGGTTTTTGATTGTTGTCCAGACAAGGTAAGACAAGTGAACAAGAGGAATTATTATTATTTATTTTTTTTTTACAATTTTTACATTTTGTTTGTTTAAATTTGTTCAATTATCAATTTATTCATCAATTAACTAAGAAAACAATCTGATGATTAGAATTAATCAGCCACTTAAGTCAAAAGCACTGATGTCTGACAGCAAATGAAAAGATTAAAGGTTACAAGACTGGACAAGAGAATGACTATAAAAGGCACCTTTTTCCATCTGTCCAGGGCCCATTTCATGCAGCACAGGTCACCTTGTTGACAGGCTTGCTGCTCTTGGTATCTTCTGATGTGCAAACAGATAACAAAAACACATCTGACAAACTTGTACACAAAATAATCAATCATTTAAGAAGCACTAAGTTTATTTCACCTGTCTCGAATCTCAGTGCTGTTGTGCTTCCACTGTGCCATTGCCTTGTGGAGAAGTTGGTGCCTGTAAAGACAGTCTGAAGCCTTCTGTTTCTCCTCCTCATTGATCTGTTGCTCCGTCCTTTGCCTCCAGTGATCCCAGACTCTTTGCATGTGGCATCGCTCCTCATGAAGAATTGCCTTTTGACAATAAGTCATCCGTCAGTGTCTGATAAACAGCTGTGTTCTTAATCAACAACATAGTGTCAGTCTATAGCTGACATACCATCCGCTCAGAAAGCATTTGCTCCTTGTGCCTCTCTGACCGTCCCCACCAGGTGTAAAACACCCAAGTGTACTGACGCTGCCTGATAACATAGTGTACAAACAAATCAGGTCACCTCTGCTTGGTTTGGGTATAAAATCTCAAAGCAAGGACAAGTTTGGGGGAAAAAGACAATAACTCACCGATTATAGACTTCTGCCTTGTGTCTCCTCTGTCTGTAGCGTCTCCTATGCAGAGTGAACTCAACCCACAAATTGAAACACTGAGGCAACATGTGCTCTGCAAACCAAACATCTGCACGATGCTCCAATGCCTGCAGAAGATCATGCAAAAAAAAAAAAAATAATAGTAATAATAAAAAAAATATATATTACAATTTCTACAGACGAATTCAAATTGCTATTTGCTATCAATTATTTACTAAGCATTTCAGGCCTAAGTGTAGAGAAATATAAAGTAATTAGAAAGTAATTATAGCTGTATTTGAGTAACTCAGGGTAATAACATACTGCCAGTTTAAGTGAAATATTTCTTGGCAGATAAATTCTTCTCATTTACAGAAACTTATGCCTGTTCCGGAAGTATTGCACTTGTAGTGAAAATGCTTTGTTGGCCCTATTAAAAAAATACCTGCATGTATCTCCGTTCAGCAAGTTTCTCCCTCCAGCAATGAAAACAGCTGCTCAACAGGAACGTGCTGTCAAAGGAGAAACATTTCAGATACATTTCTAAGTCCAAATGAATCACACAGGAAAAATTTAACATTAGGTTTTGATTATGTAGATGCAACTCCCATTCCTGAGTTTTTGCATGTCACAGTGAAGTTGACCTTGGACCATTTGGATAGAAAATGCCATTACTTCATTTTATACTTATAGACATTGCAGTTAAATTGTTTCATAACTAGTTTATGGATTTGTAAAATTATGACCAAAATCATGTTTTGTAATATTGTGTAATCAGTTTATTCAAGTCCAAGTAAATGTTTGTCCCAAATTTGTGCAAAAGTTTCCTCAAGGCACTACGAAAAATCCATGTTCAACAGAATGGGACGGATGGACAGAAATCCTGTAAATGGCTCTGGCTATTGCCAGTGCAGCAGCGTAAAAAGTAAATAAAAGTACCTGTAGTTAGTCTGCACCGTTTCAGTCAGTAGTTGAAAACTCTTGTCTTCAGCCGCCTCTAGATGGTCCTGCCACAGCTTCCAAAACTTTCTCATCATCTACAAGAAATACAAACCTAAAACTTAAACCACTAAGGAAAAATTTAATTAACTTCTAATGTAATTTCAGGATAAGTGTTTCTCTATTACATTTTGATAATAATGCTGGAGAGCGATGTTGTTGTTCAAGCGATGTGTTTTGTTCAAGATGATGTTGAGAGAAAGTCCCTTCAATCCAGCACTCTGCAACAACAATACACAGTAATAAATACATGAAATGATCCAATTCTGTTCTTCTGTTGGTTCATTTTTTGGTTCTTACCAGTAGATTATGTTGGTGGTGTTGAATTGCCATCTGGTTTATTTCAGCTTCATCTTTGCACAACGCCACATCTAATGACAAGCTCAAGAATCAAACAACTGCACTGATAATTATAAGAACTTACTACCCTATGGTGGACTACTCATGATGGTGTATTTTGTAAAAAAATTAAAGATATGTTTTATTATATATATTTTTTAAGTATTGGTTAGGATACAAGTTTTCCATCGCTCCAGTGTTCTGCGTTGGGCGCTCTGTATGGCTAACTGCCCTGCAGCTTGCAAACGGTCCTCATCACTCCACCTGCATTGCAACGCATTTCTCCAAGTACTCCAACACATCCTCACCAGACGGAGATAACAGGACTGCTGAATTTTAGCTAAAAGAAAACAAAAAGGGAACATTGAGAAAAAAATGACTTATACAGCTATAAAATATGAACAACACATATATATTTCAGGTAGGTAATTAAAATTACCTTGTGACTCTTTTTGGGTTCGACAGCAGGACACATAACTCATCCACTGATGTAGTGTTTTTCTTTTCAGTGTGAGAATAAAATGAAGTGAAGCTGTTGATTCTTTCTTTTTCTGGCAATGGAAAGCTGTGTGCCTTCCTTTCCACTGAAGCCAAATCTTTAAAATAAAAAAAAAAAAAAAAAAGCAGTTCACACATCTCACAAAGTAGAAAGGGAAATACTACAGAGATCAGTAGTTATGTTGAGGCAAAAGACATGAGTTGTATAAGATGTTTACCCTTCTCTGTAAAGTCAGTGCCTGCTGTTTGCGGGCTAGGTCCTCCAAAGTGTAAAGGTCTTGATGCTGCTGTAGCCTAGTCTGCCATACGTTCCATGTAGAACTACACATGTAAAAAAAAAAAAAAAAAAGATCCAATCACTCCATCAGGGAGGTGTCTGTACAGTACTGCTTTGTAAATATAGTAAACTTACTGCAGAGTTGCGAGTCTGTTTTGCTCAACAGCTGATTCCAGCATTCTCTTCTTCAATTGCCTCATCTCTGTGAAAACCTCCCACCTGTCCCAAACCAGACGCATGTGTTGCCTGTCAGCTGGTTCAACAAACAAAGTGATGAATGACACAACTACTCACAAAACATGAGGCTGTATGAGGTTGGAAATGTTCTGATGTGAAATCCTACCATATGATTGAGCCTTTTGCAATTTGCTTTTCTTTTCCCTCTGCAACAACATAAACAGTCGCCAGCTATGGAATACCAAATTACACAGATAATACCTGTAACACAAAAGTATTCATTAGCAAACAAGACACACAATAACCATCTGTGATCAACTTTCTGGGCTACAAGACTATAAAGGCTAGTAGTGCAAGAAATACTCAAATCCTTTAGTTTAGCGGCCACACAACAATGTAAAATTACTCCATTAGTTATTTTTAGTTAAATTTAATTCAGTTAAACAAGTTGTAGATATTTGAAACATGAAGAGGGGCCCCAAATAGAAAATTGTAAGTTGGGAGGTTGGAAACCACGGTTATGTTGTATTCTCTACATGTAATATTGTGAAGCAAGTACAATAGTGCCTTCAAATAGCATAAAATTAGAACAGTGAACTACAAGTACCTCAAAACTGTGCTTCAGTAAAGTACTTGAGCTGACCTGTAGTGACACTCTGCCCTCATTGTGAGACTCCACTCCCGCCTGGACGTCCACCACTCTTCTCTCCATCCTTCAAAGGCTCGTCTCCGCAACACGCTGTCATAGTAAGACCTGCAACATGCAACATACAATATAAATCTATCTATATCTATATCTATATCTGTGCTTGAACTGGAGAACTCAGACTCAAGTAGGAGACTTCATAGTGGCAAACAGATAAATTCAGCTTTCTATGCATATAACTCACTTCAAGATCTCTACTCCACAAAAACAAAAGTAACATATTACTTGGCTTTATGAGGAGCAACTCGACCGAAGGTGTTGTGCATCCATATCTTCAGGAACTTTCTAGCCAGGTGCCTGCATTGGGTGAAAAAGTCTGGCTAAATTATAAATGATAACATAAAAAACAGTAAGTTTAAATAAAAGAAATTAAGTGTCTTACCTTATTCTCAGCTCCTTGAGTCTCCCACCTTTATTCCAGCTGTATCCGACTCTGTAAGGGGCCTTTCTGGTATGAACTTTGCGGATTTGTTTCGTTTCGCCACTGATTGGTCTGGTTCGTCCTGCGTCCAACTTCCTAGTGTTGCTCTGCATTGTGTTAAATCACGACATGGGCAGAAGTTACAAAACTGACCGATGGCACCATTTATGCAGTAATGGCAACAGTGGCATCTGTATATCACAATATTAACTAAAAGTCAACATGAAGAAACGGTTCAAGTTGCAAGGAAGTGCCGCGCGTTTATTTTTCCTTGTCACGTGACTGCGAGTGTTACGCGTATGTTTGTTCCAGAGTTGCCCACGGCAACAGGCTGCGCCAACGTCTTGCGCGGTTTACATATAGACAACTTTAGGCTATGGAGGTTAAACGTTTCTCTGTTTAATAATGTGTTGAGTTTGGCACAGAGGCCGCTGAAAATAGACCATTTTACATATTTTAACTGTGAGTGGCGTGTTTACTCTCCCTCTGCGGAGAAAAGTCAGAACACAAGTAATGTCAACCCTGAACAGCCCGCGAGGGCGGGGTCCTGTATTTTCCCATACCGAAATGAGAGCGCTATAGTGGATTAACAAATCGAACAATCCCAAAGAATAGTTATAGCTGTCCAAAATAATGCCTGTTGAGTTTACAATTGAGGGCAATTTATATTCGTACAAACCAAATCATATATTTTAAAAGCGTTTATATAGCTGCACATAAATGTCTTTCTAGTAGCATATGTTTCCTATGTTATTGTTTGAATTTCAAAATGCAACACGGCTGACGCACAATAGACTTTTAAAAAATTCTACAAAGGCGCAGAGGGCACAATGTAATCTTTCCAAGGACCTTCTTAAAGCGGCGATCTGAGGAAAATTGGTGCTACGACTTAGAAAACAGAGAAAGACCAGGCTATTATTTGAGATTACACAGTCTCCGTGTGAATTAATTTGTTATTTGGACCCGTTTTATTGTGTTGAATTGCTCCACTACAGTGTGTGTTAGCTGAAATCTCTACAACAACTCAGCCGGCTTTACATTTGGTACTTGCTGGGTGGGCATTATCCCCATTCCCCAGCTAGTTAGCTAGCTAGCTAAAAGCTTTAGGTTAGCTAGCTAGCTAACTAACGTGAGCTGACGCTGCTCGGCTGTAAACTGCCGGTCCTCCACACAGCGAACAAACCCAGTAAGTAAGTTTTGTTAATGTACCAGCTAGACAGTCCTTTGTATAGATTTTGTACAACGAACGTGATATAGTTAAGTGTATGTGGGATGCTAACCTAGCTAACCATCCACTAGTCTCTGCTAACTGTTGTCGTAATGTTCTCCTAAAACTCAGTGAAGAGTTGATTCATTTAAAGGGAGGCTGTTCAAGTGGCGTCAGTGATTTGTACTAGCTCAAGATTTATTTGTTTTCAAAACGGCGTCGTCCACAATCGAGAAGCTACAGTTTGTCAATTTCAGCAAACGCCAGGTAATTTTTTGTAATTGACATCACGGCTCATGTCAGCGTCTCTGGCTGTTGTCAATTAACTTGCTAATTGGCTAGCACCGTTTGCTAAAACTTCCCCCATGTAAGTTAGCTCGACTGTTTATGGTTAAAGTTGAAAGCTTATTCTTACTTTCGATAATATTGCTGCGTGTTAATATTGGAGGCCCAATTTTTATTTTCTAACCAAACTAGAATGACTGCGTTGGTTCAACTTATTTTGAACCAACGCAGTTATTTTATTCATCAACATTAGCTGAAGCTGTTATTTAACTTTAACGCTTTGTTGAGAAATTCATGGTAATGGCGCAGCCACTGTCATTGAAGATTTACGGACAAATCTTAACTTTGCTACCAAAAGGAGCAGGGACGTTGTTTGGCTAGAAGCTGTTTGCTCCGTGGCTGTTGTCAATCATGGAGAACGATGCTTGTGTTGAGTCGAAGACTGGTGATGCAGCTGTGGATCAAGTGAAGCAACAGCCCGCAGCCACAGCTCCTTACAGATACACTAAGGTGAAAAACACTAACTACATGATCATTTATAGGCTGTATAGAGATATTCCCTAACACTACTTAACCATTTTGATATCATTGTACAGGAGGAGCTTCTGGAAATAAAAGAACTGCCAATCTCCAATGAAAGGCCCGAATGTCTGTCTGAAAAATATGACAGGTAAGAATTTATTTGTTAGAATATAAATATCTATGCCACAGCAACATTAAAAATATTATCTGGGTTCCAAGGAAAGAGACTCCTTTTGTCAAAAGAGACAGCTTGCATGTGCTCCACTGAACATTGGATGAAGTTTTTTTTTTTTTTTTTTTTTTTTTTTGGCCTTCTCTTTGACCATGATCTGCTTTATTAAACATTTGATCTGGTGATGGGTATGTGTTCACCATCAGCTGATAAGAATGAAAAAGTCTAAGCATTTATTCTGAGTCTACAAAATCAATGGCTTTTCTGAAGTTAAAACCAAATCTCAGCATACAGATCAAAGTCTGCGTTAAGTAAAGATTAATCTAAGTTTGTGCTGCTGGTAGTGTCTTGGATCATTTGCTTTTAACAGTCACTTTGAATGGATCATATTCTGAAGCACAGCAGGTAGGCTAATGAAAATCAAACGCATACACTATTCACAAACTGGGATTAAATTTGACAGAATAATTATCGTGTGACCTGCATATCTTCACAATCTGCTCTTAATTATTTGCATTTACTTTAGCTGGGGGGAAACCATAGTTTCTTTTTGAACACATGGGTTGCTGCATGTGGCTGGTTTGTCTTGAGTATGAGCACATGTAAAATAAATGCTCGTCTACTGTTTTTAATTTGGTTCAATGAATTGTAGCAATAGTGTTTAAGCAGCTTGGACTTGTGATTTTGAGTTTACATGTTCAACACATCTTTGTTTTTCAGAATATTTAGTCTACAAACCAAGTGAGTAAGTTATTAATGTACTAGCTAGACAATCCTTTGTGTAGGTTTTGCACAGCAAAGATAAAGAGATAATTGTTGACTATTTAGGCTCTATTTGTTTTCATCCTTAAAATCAAGTCCTTTTTCTATAGGAACCTTCTCATTGGCATGCATCTAGAGTTTTTGTTGTTTGAATACATTTTGAGATTGATACAATGTTTGCCACATCAGGACACTCAAGACAAGGTTTCCTGATTTAAAGATAAAATATCCTTTCAACCTACCAGCAAGCTGTTTGAAATATATGGGTTTTAGGATAATGTTTGATTGTAGTTGTTCTTGCTGTAATAAAGATAAATTGACATTAGACATACGGGCTCTGTTTTTGGAATCATTTTGTGAATTATTTGTCTTGTCAGGTCAGTATGTCTTTTTAACTGGTTTTCAAATGATGTTTTGATACAGTGATGGTGTTTGGGACCCTGAGAAGTGGCATGACTCACTGTATCCCACTTCAGAGCGTAGCTCTCCAGTGGAAGGTTTCAAAAAGGACTACGTGGATGACAGAGTTCCTCTGAAACGAAGAATCCCAGGTAAATGATTGCTTACAGAGGCCATAGCCAGAAATGGGGCGGTGCTCTCTGCCACACAGTGGCAAACACTAAGCTGTGATAATCAAGGTTTATATATGTAATGCTCATAACCACTGAATCAGCAGTGGCTATCGATTTATGCTCAAGCAAATATTTAAACACTTTAATGTTCTTTAAACCAGTGGCCTGCACTGAATTGAGTTGCTATAATGTAACTGTTGGTGTAGATTGTGTACTGCAACCATCTAAAACCAGCCTTTGTACTACTTTATATTCAGATCCCCGTGAGCGGTTAAAGGAGGATGATCTGGATGTAATACTGAGCCCACAGCGACGCAGCTTTGGAGGTGGATGTCAAGGCAATGCTGCACTTGCACCTCATGCCCGTCGCCCAGTCAGCCCTCTAGAAAATAAGGAGAATGAAAGCCTCCGTTTAGGAGGTGCACGCAGAATCGGCAGTGGACGCATAATTGCTGCCAGAGCATTTGAGAGAGAAGCCCGTGCTGAGAAAGAGAGGGAACGTGAAAGAGACTTCAAAGATAAAAGATTCAGGGTTGGTATTTACTACTTTACATTGCTAAGTAAGAGAGTGCAAAGTAGTAGCTTTATACTGCATTTAGTTTTTTATTATATAAATGTCCCCCTTGACTATATGTGGTTTCTCCATACAAGTTTAACTCAAGTATAAGATGACTTGGGTATAATTTCAGTAGCATGTGACGGACCTTCCTTCCATTCAGAATAATAGGATACTTGTGTTTGTCTTGTATCATTATTTGCAGAGAGATTTTGGTGACAAACGTGTATTTAGTGAAAGGAGAAGAAATGACTCTTATGCAGAGGAGGAGCCTGAGTGGTTCTCTGGGGGTCCCACAAGTCAGTCGGAGACAATTGAACTCATTGGATTTGATGACAAAATCCTGGAAGATGACAAACGCAAGACCAAGCGGTCAAGGAAGCGGACAGAATCTGTGAAAGAAGGCATGTCTGTCTAAGAAACTCTTCTGAATTACAGCAACATAATGCATTTTGAGCATTCTGTTTTTACTTTTAAGTGCATGGTATTATTTGAACACCTATGGTAGTGTGATGACTTTCATATTACGGATGTTTAAGATTGCGATCTTCTGTCACATTTATCATATTCAGTAGTGGAATGTAATGGCGGACAAGCGGAAGAGCAAGATGCGGGTGTGCAGTCTACAGCTGATCAGGAGGTTCCTCACCCTGATGTTCTACCAGAGCAGTCAGCTGGAGATTTTGACTTCAATGAATTCTTCAATCTGGAGAAGACAATGCCAGGACTGGCTTCTGTAAGTACTGGGGTGCACTGTGTTGGTGTTTTTAAAAGGTGTGAGCGTCACAGATGGGATGTCATTTATAACTCCCTCAATGTGATTATTTTTCTCTCCTTTTATGCTGTGTACTAAACAATGTAAGCACAGCAGTAGAGGTTTTCAAGTGCATTTCCATTTATAGTCATTAAGAACCTCTTAGAGGCCACTTGTGGTACAGTTTTGACCTGAAATTACATAGTTTGCTCTGCAAGTCATTGCATCTGCAGAATACTTGCGGTATAAGATTACCTCTGCTGCACTGGCTTAATCTCACTCGGCTTGATCTGAGGTGGTGGGTATTATCACTTAACGGTGTACTTGCTTGATAAGTTTTAGTGGGTTCTTGCACGGGGTTACAGAGAAGTTAAAATGTATCAACAACCCAAATTTATGCCCATCATTATCACTGAATTAGACTTGTTACCAATTGGAGAACCAACAGAACTAGTCTACAAGCTAAATGAGATTGTGGCATTTAATCAACTCAAACTCAAACAACAGTACATTCTTTGACACTGCCCTCAATCTTTTAGCACATTTTGTGCTAAATCCATGGAAAGCTCTCTAAACGTAAGTGTCATCTTCTTGCAACCTACTACCTTCTGTCTCCTGCTTTTTGTGTTTTCCACTTTGTCTCACAGGTGTCTGTGTCTGTCTTGCAGATGATAGAGGATGTCTTGGGGGAGGGTCCTGTATCAGCTAGCCGCTTCAGTCAGTGGTTCTCCAGTAACCTGAGTCCCTCAGGCAGCCGGTCCAGCAGTCTTAGGTCCACTCCTCACGAAGAGCTGGAAAAACTAGCAGGTAAATGATTTGGTTTTCTTGGCTTTTTCTAAATGCACTTCATCCAACAATATAGTTTAAAGTGGGCAAGAGTGTCCTTTTTGAAAGAATTTTAAAATCAAGGGGCCTGTTCTTGAGGTTTGAATTATTTATATATATATATATATACTGTCTCTTAT